>JAZKJV010008185.1:0-605029 GCA_037367405.1 Ottelia alismoides
AATCTCCATGTGGGATGCTAGACAGAATTTAAAAATTATTCTATATGATGTGCAAACCGATGGAAAAACCGCACCTAAGCAGAAAGTTCTATTAGCGGGAAGAATTGATTTAAATTTGGCTAAGTTGAACGATCTATGTGCGTCTCAATTAAAGTGCAGTGTGGCTTAAGATCCTACACGCACAAGCAAAAATATAAATGCTCTGAGAGCCGTATATGCAGGTCTATCCTAATCGCCACTCAAGTCGGGCCCCACCCTCTCCGGAGAGTGAAACAGGCCACGACACACCACAGAATAAAGTCAGAGGTCTTTCTACACACGCGAGAGTCCAAACGGACACCGCTGTAAAATTACAAAAATTTAAAAATTGCAAGAATTAAAAAACCTAGACTCTACGCTCTCTCACGACTCGACTCGATCTTAAATTAATTGCGGATTTTTGCAAAAGTCGGTGAAGTTGCGTCGGTTTTTTTTTTGAAAAACCGCTCCATGTACAAAGTACCTCGCAAGAAAAATAAGAGAGAAAATGTAAGAGAGTGACTCAAAAATATATGAAAAATAATGCTGAATAAAAATTGCAGGAAAAAAAATGGAATTTACAATGAAAAATTCGGGGGTCAGACTACCCGAATGCGGAAAACCGAATCAAAAATTTTTAGACAAAAATCTACGCCTTTTGCCTCCCCTGCAACGGCGCCATCTGACGAATCCGAAAATGTCGCTTTTAAAAATGTGTTTTTATCGTGTCGTGCGTTGTAGGCGGCAATCGGAAATGATCAAGAAAATACCACAAATAAGTTATTCAATTTTTAATCTCGTGGCTTTATGTTTATTTTACTTGGGCAAGTCCCAAGGTCGATCACAAGGAGGCAAAGGAACAACCTAGAAAGATGTCTATCAAAGTTTATATTCGGTTTTCGAAGCGGTCTTTTTTTGGAATTTTTAATGCAATATAGGGTGCACTATGCAAATTCGGCCTATTTTAGGACTAAAATGTAAATTACGTTCAAAAGATGTCCAAAAAAATACGAAACTTGGCCGAGATGTAAAATATGATTAAATAAGTGCACTGTAATTTTTTTGAAATTTTTCGATGCAATATGAGTTTTTTATGGATTTTTAAATGCAAACAGAATGATTTTTAATATTTAATTATAATAAATATTAAACCTACTTATTTTCAAGAAATAAAATTATCTAAGATCTATCACTAGGCGACTGAGATTAGATCATAGGCAATGAGATCAAGGGCGCAGGACGAACCACATGGTGGGCGGAGGTGAAGGCACTAGCGTGCGGCTGTGACGAATGGGGTTTTGATCGAAGGGTCACTACGACGCCACGTGGAGGGCGCTTGTGAAGGTGGAGACGGACGATCGTGATGATAGCTGGGCTTCGATTGGGCGGTGGAGGCGATCTGGATGATGAACAGTAGAGATTAAGAGAGAAAGGCGGCCATCGAACGGTAGAGGAGGAGGGACGCGTGGCGGCCTGTGGGAGAGGCACTCTCAGACGACCCAGATTGAAGCTGGGCTTGAGCGGAGGGTCAAGATGTGTTGCGAAAATGGAAGGCCCAAATTGAGAGAGAGATGAAGAGATCGGACGATGGGGAATGGAGGGTGCATGGCGTGCAATGGAGCGGGCCGCGTGGCGCAATCATAGGGCACCACGTGGCCTGCTCTGAATGGCTGAGAAAAAATATGGATTTAGAGAGAGAAGGAGGTGAATTTGGAAAAAAATCAAAACATGAAAGTTGTAGCTCTCGATGAGATCTACAAGTTTCATGTTGACCAACAACGGAGATGAGGTCAAATAAGATACAAAAATACAAGGGTACAAATATACATACCTATAGTACACCAAGGGGCCTAAAAACCCAAGTTTTGCATACGAGCTCTGATTTTAATGAAATTAGTCTCATTTTAAAGGTCTCTGAATGGGTATTAATCTGAAATGAGTAAACCTAATTCGGAGGTTTTGTGAAAGAGATACGTGCATTCAAAGGTATGGGGTCTCCAATTGGGTTTGGGGTTTTATTGGGTAATTTACAAGCTAAGAATTTTGGCCTTTTTCCTTATATTATTAACTAGTAATATGCACAGTATAAGGAAGGTTTTATTGACTTTGGAGGGGGTATGAAATACAGATGACTAGGTAAATGTTGGTGAGTATTTTACAAGTGAATTAGGCTTTATATTTTAATGCAAATATGGTTTCTTAGATGTATGCATTATGGATGCATGTATGAATGCTATTTATGCAAGATAAAGGGAAATATGCTGCTAAATACTTGGGAACAAGGCTCTATTTTCAACTTTAAGAGTGATGAATCACAGATTCATCAACCCCCTATACTTAAACCTTGCTCGTCCCCGAGCAACTAAATGAAATGCACGAGTGAAATGATTTTGGGTTCCATACCAAGGTCATGAACACAAGTTGAAAATGGAGCTTGACTCGACCTTTGGATTAATTGTGTGGTGAAACCTCATTGGGATCTGAACTTAAGACCTAACAGACTTCAAGTTCCATAAGTGTTCTATTCAAGACTCCTTAATAGTCAGGTCAGAACAAATCTTCAGATGCAAATTTCTGATGACTATGATTCTTACTTGTACTGTGTAAGTGAAATGTAACTCTCCACATCAGAAATGGCTCAGAAACAGCCTCCCCTAACAAGGTAACTCTAATTACCCGGTCCAATAACTCTTTCCTCGAGGAGCGGGGTATTCCCTTCTAAGTTCAAGTGCGACTAGCTCAAGAGGAAGGTGTAGAGAAAACAATTGATAGTAGCCAGTGTAGCTACCTATCCCGGGATGCCTGACCAGTGTAGTCTAGTCATCCAGCTGCATTGTCTTTGCTAATATACATACTCCGACAGGTATTTTATTTTCACTTGGGCATGTCTGATTTTTTTGGAATTTTTGCATTTTTTTAACAATATACCGGGTGCAGCACGTACATCAGGAGTTTTTTCTTCTTGAGGCAGTAGATTATTCCTCTTTTGAAGCATTATTGCAACCCACAGCATCCCGTCCTTAGATGCCAACACCACCAGACTAGGTTGAGATGCACTACCCTCCCTAGAGGAGGACGGATGTTTCCACCCATGTGCTACTGCAAGCTAAAGGATTCTACTTCCTCACCACCTCATCAATGAAGAGCTACGTGCATTGTGCTTGTCCAAGTTAGGTCACTATCTAAAAGAATCATGCGTGTACAAGAGATATTCTACTTAGACTAATCAAGATGACATGTGAACATAGACTTGCGGACTCAAAGAATTAAGTCACTTGAGCTGAGAAATCAAATCCATCCTCAATATCTACTCACAACTTGGTTCAGAACCCACTAGCTTTTCACCTTGCATATGCAAGATATGCAGATGAGATGCAGATGACATGCTATGTAGATGAATGAAATTCAAGACTCTTTTTCTTTTCTTTTCAGATGTAGAGATGATATGCAAGAGTAAATAAGAAGCCTTTGGTTCTAATTTTTTTTGAAAAAGTCCGGTATACCTCCTATGGTACAAGTGTTTTATGAGTATTATACAAATTATACAAGTGTATTTTACAAAAACTTTTCTCCAATTTTACCCATCCTGTAATTATTGCAAAATATATACGAAAATACGTGAAAGTACAAGCTATGAGTAAAGTATATATGTAGTATATACACGCCCCCTATACTTAGAATGTGCTATGTCCTTAGAGCACGAAAAGCGAGGAAAAAGACATAGCTCGTGCTAAGCGTAGGAGAGCTAAAATAACAAAATGTATAGAAGTCGCTCCGCCCCCTAAACTTAGGCTTTGGCAGCCTAAGTGTAGAAGGAGATCAAAAATGGGGTAGGCGAGGTTAGGAGGGGAAATGGAGGAGTATATACATGGTGGGCATCGGTCCTCCCTATACTTAGGCTCTGGTCAACCTAAGTATAGGACAGGAGTGAGTGTGAGAACCAATGTGATCTAGAGAATATACAACGAATGGTAAAGAGACTCGGGTCACTCTCCCCCCCTATACTTAGGATATGATCATCCTAAGTATAGCCATAAAATGAAATGATATGGAGCCGGGGCGAGTGATTCGAATCACTGGGGAGGAAGGTAAAGAAAATATATACAAGGAGGATTGAGAATATACAGGGATCAAGAAGGTTTGTGACGAACCTTCTTGCAGGAGCGAGGAGGTGGGTAATATACAAGTGTGTCGCTGTCAGAATCATCCTCTGAGGAATAGTAGTGCGGTGAAGGGATCGTCCAACGTGGGTTGACACACGGTTGCTTTCTTAGATAAGGCTTGAGAACATCCGAACTGAGCTCACTCATATAAATCACCCTATCCGGACCAGATGAGGACTCCTCAGAAAATTCCTTCTCCGATATGTTGAAGGAAACTTTCTTAGTCGGATTTCTAGAACCTGAATCATTGACATGGAAATGAGAGTGACGTGCCTTAGAGGTTCGGGGGAACACCTCGTCGAATCAATTCTCGACTTCCTCTCACTAGATAGCCAACTAGAAGAGGGAGCAACCGTATTTTTATGTGGAGTCAATTTAGTCTTGGTTGTTTCCTTTGAAGGTTCGTGATGTGATGCGGTGCTGACCATGGGTTCCTCATCAGACGAGTCACCATATAGATTAGAATATTCCTGAAGGGTCAGCATGCGTCTTGAGAAGGTGCTAGTGATCTCTGTTGGCTTGACATTATTGGGCTCTTGTGTCATATCATCAAAATGGTCAAGAAATTCAGCAAAAATCATGTCCGACTCAATGGTAGCTTCTGGTCGTGAGTCCTCCTTAGAAGCTGTCACAGTGGTGGTGCAAGCAGTTGATGAAGTGGAGGTGTGGGGAGATTCTGAACCGACGGTCGTTCGAACAATCAGTCTCTCAGGTGTAGCAGAGAGGTGGGACTCATCTACCTCTCGATGGTCATGACTGTCAGCGGATGTGCTGGTCACCTTAGAGTAAAGTGTATCAAAGAATGGGTGAGGTCGAAGCGTTCCCAATGCTGTAAAATTGATTTCCTGAGTCTCGCAATCTATAGTCGCCTTATCCAAGGCTAAGAATGGCTTCCCAAAATAATCGGAGATTGGAAGAACTCTCCTTGGTGCTCAATGTCAATGATTGTGAAGTCTACCTGGAGTAGAGCACCGTGGAAAGTAAAGATGACTGAAATGTTTTGGATCGATCATCCAGCTGAACAATCTCTCTCGACTTCCTAAGAGGCCTGAGTTTGAGCTTGTCAAACACAGAGGTCGGGAGGATATTTATCAGTGAGTCATCATCGATTCTTGCATGGGTAAAGATGGTATCTTTGATTTCACACTCAACTCAGGGTAACTGCTGCACTCTGCAGCTCTTGGTCTTTCTCCCCATCACCAAGGAGGTGGCCATAAACATTATGTGTCTTTCAGTCCTTGTCCTCTTATTGCCCGACCTCTTGGGCATCAAATTACTTCTCACAAATCTTTTGAGGTCGGGAAAGTGATTGATGGCCTTTGTTAAGGAAGATTAAAAATCATTTTTTCATCGAGTGCTTCCCTTAGGGTAGTATCAAATTTTTTTAAGTCATTTTCATATTCAATTTTTATGTAATTTTTTGGTTTTTCAATTTTTTTGGTGTTTTTAGCAGATGAATGATCAGACTCTGGATTGGAAGGCAAGGGGTTAGTAGAAGAGGGAGATAAAATGGACTCCAGCTGTACATGATGTGTGGGTTCCCTAATGTTCGCTCTGTTTTCAACCTCAAAACTACTCTTATCCTTTTCCACTTTCATTCCCAAGCTGGCAGAAATTGAGTGCAATATTTCCATGACATCTCTCAACTTATTGCCTAATGTTTCATTTTTCACGATAAGTCGAGAAATGTCATCCTCCGAAAAATTCTCATGACAAATCATGGGAGATTCTGCTCAATTGGAGGATACTGCTGAGATATTGGGGTTTCATACTCAACATACCTAGACTCTGACATGTAATGTTGGGTCGAGTATAGACCATCCAAAATAAATATTGGTCGGAGCTTCATGTAATGGAGTCAATGAACGGGGGACTGGTAAGTCTAGCTCATGAGTCCAATCTTGTATGTATAGGCTCTTCTAATGAAGGTCAGTTAATGGAAGCTTGATCACTAAAGTCAATCAAGTCTGGGAAATCATGATGTGCAGGCCTCTCCATTCGGGTTGTTCGATCGACCATGTTATGCCCTATGTTCAAGTCGGGATGCGTATATGTAAATTGTTGTCTGGTCCCTCTTGAGGTGACAATGAAGTATGTGGGGGTATATAATTTTGCCAATCATCTGTCTCAACAGTGGCTTGCTCTTCATTTGATTCTTTGATTCCTGCAAGCTCTCGAGAATAAGTACAGTCAGCCCAAGATGGCAGTGGATCCGGAGTGTAAGAATATGAAGTAGGTGAGAAATGCGAAGAAGTAAAGAAGTCAGTCGAAGTTCTGACTTCATAATCAGGTTGAGGTGGAGCCGACAACGGGTAAGGGTCTCCCGTGGGTGGCGGAGGATACATGGAAGAATGAGAAGATGAAGATGATCGGTATATGGTACATGAGGAATGACCAGAGGTTTCAGGATATGGGGACCAATATCTCGACATCTTTGAAGAGGAAAGGATGGATGTAGCAGATTGAGGTAGAAAATGTGCAATTACACAAGATAACACACACGGACAAACACAAAGATAAACACAAGAGCATACCTCGAGTTCACACTCAACACGGTGAAGGACCTGAAACCGAGTCCGATTAGTCTGGTTGATTTTAAGTATGATTGTTCAGACAAGTAGCAAAGGTTACGCGGCCTATAGGGAAGTCAGCTCAAAGTCGGATGTGTCTTCCCTGTTTAACCTATTGCCTAAGATACCTGCGTCCTTCCTTTCTTCTCTCCTATCCTAAGTTGATGGGTTCAAAGACCTGCCCCTATCTACCTGCAAGCAGGCGGAGGCTGACAAGGCCGGAACTTCACCCTGGGGGTTACTGGCAACTTGTCGTGAAGTTCCGCAATTTCGCCCCCATCTACCTGTGAACAGACGGAGGCTACTTGGTACTAGTCAGTGAACCTGAATAATTCAACTTGTGATATTTGCTAGGATCAGTCAGAACATGATATGGAAGGCGAGTATTTGGGCTCTGCCTTAAGGTGTTTCACACACACTCAAGTACCCTCACTCAGCCTGAAAATAAGGTCGGGGATTAATCTCCCGCAAGCAGAATTTTCGATTTTATTGATTTTTTTTGCCAATAATGTTAGTAGTCCCAGTTTTAAGTTAAGTTATCACTTACTAAGTCCAATCCACACAGCACTCCTATCGTCCAGTCCTAATTTACTTTTACTTAAGTTTTGAAAAACTAAGAGAGAGAAATCGAGAAAAGCCGATGCACTATAAATCAATGATGCTTATGCTGAGTGAAGAATACTTACAGCGATCCCGTCGCTTTATACAGGATGCAAAACAGAATTGAAAACTTTTATACTACATGCAAATGCATACGACAAATCCGCTCCTAGACAGGCGGTTCTATTAGTGAGTGAAGCACAGGTTTGATTTGACTAGATCTGCGGTCTAAGTGCGTCTTTTAAGTAATGTGTGGTCCTAAAAAATTACAAGCACAAGCAAATCCTAGAGTGGCTCGAGGTATTGCTAGTGCAAGCCTAGTCTAAAATTCAATCCACACACCACACGGGGACACGGTTCCACTATGTTCACACATGCGAGAACCCAAACGGGAACCGCTGGACATAATACAAAAATAATGAAAAATAAAAAAGAAGTACAAGTCCTCACAATCACTCAAAAAGTTTAAGAAATGCAAGCTCCTCGAAGCGCCTCGGGACTCCTCATATTCCTCGCACAAAAACAAATTGAGGTCAGATAAAGGACGACAAAAAAAACTCAAAATTAAAAGATAGAAAAATATTACAAGAAAATCGGGAATCAGACTACCCGGGGATGGAAAATCAAACACTCAAAAATTACTTAGAAATTAACCTAAGCCGTGTCTCCCCGGCAACGACGCCATTTTGAAAAGCCGCGTACTACCCTTGTTAATTCAATCAAATTAATGATCAAAATTAATGTTGTGTCGTTCGTTGTGTAGCTAGGTAATACGAACTAATCAAAAACCACTTTCAATTAAAGTTCAATTAATTTCGAGGGAAAAATTTATTTTACTTGGGCAAGCCCAAGGTCGAACTCAGGGAGGCAGTTGTCTCCTTAGGTAGATTTTAAGTTAATTTAAGAGGTTGGATTTTCAGAAGGTATTTTTTGGTTTTCCAACAATTTTTATGCAATTAAGAAAAGACACTTGCAAAATCAGGCTAGTTTACAAGTTAAATCAGAAATATGGTCAAATTGATTCCAAAAATTATGAAACTTGGCCAGATGGTGAATTGCAATGAAACTAAGCTACACTAATTTTTTTAGATTTTTCTAACACTTTATGAATTTACTGTGAATTAAATAAGAATGCAAGGTGATTTTTACAAAATTAATTTTAATAAATACCAAAACACAATATTTTCAGATATAAAAATTATCCTAGATAGATCTAAGCATGGAGAATCTAGGAAAATTGATAAACCTAAAATTCTATGTGAATTGGACCTATTAAAAATCAATTAAGGAAATCACAAAATGATTTATTCAGGACTCGGGATGCGTGCAAATGAGTTGATTTATGGGCACAATTACAGTAAATTATCTAAGTCTAATGTTAATTTTTGGTGATTTTTGGAGCAACAGAGAATTTACCACAAATTAAAAGGCATCAAATGGGTAAAATATGAACAATTTCACCAATTTAATTATAATAAATTCCACTGATATCACAAAAATAAAACAAGTGTCACATACAAAAGAGGACAAGTTAAGCTATACAGTGCAATTTTTAGAACTCAAAAATGATGTCAAATGAGTACGTAAATATGCGTGCAAAGACAGGGTCTAAATTGCAAATACAGAAAATAAATTTGCTAAAAATTAAACGTGCAGACAGGGATTCAAATGCAATTACCTATAATGCAGGGGATATGTATGCAAAATGCCCAAGAAACATGTGCGCCTCACATGGTACTCCTGGCTAGGACTGAAATGTAATTTCCAAAACCTCTGGGGGCCTTAGTGTAATTTTCCAAAACCGCACATAAGAGACACGTGAGGTCCCAGGCTCGGGTGACTTCGGAGACTCAAGTAGAGGCTTGGGGGCACTACAGGCTCGGACTTGGCTCGGGGGAGCTTCGGGGGCTCCTAGCTTAAAAGTTGGGGAGGAGGCTCAGAGGCGGCGATGTGACACTCTTTGGACAGTTAGATCGAGTGATGATCCAACGGTTGCTGATGGCTGGAGACGTGGCGCGCCTGGATCCTTTAGATCATATGAAGATCCAACGGCGGAATATGGCTCCTGAGATGAAGGCGTGGACGATCAATAGCCGTTGGATCAAGATGAATCCAACGGCAACTGAAGCTCGGGTGAGTGGCGACGTGGCATGATGCGGAGCATGGGATCCTCCTGATCCAACGGCTATGAATCGATGGCGACATAGCTTCCTCAGAACAGTCCGATCAAGGGGATTAGACGGCTACTAGGCTTCATGCTCAACGGTCCTTCACCTCCTGCAACAGAGGTGGTTGTGCTCCGATGAAGCGGCCCTAGCTCCGCCTCTTCCAGTCGTCGGTGAAGGTTGTGGCAGACTTCTGAGGAGCTGGGAAGGGTCGTCAAGGAACGGCGGAGCACCCGGAGGTCTCGGCCGAGGCTGGGGCAGTCTGGAGACCGATGGCGATCAAGCTCGAGGATGCTTTGGTGAGGCGCCCGGCCAATCAAAGAGAGAGTACCTGCAAGGTTAGCTCGAATAGCCGAAGCGTGCAAAGTGATCGTAGGATGAAAGAGAGTGCGGAGGGAGGCCTGGAGTGGAATGATGGTATTTGGTGGTGCTGCTCTGCCAAGGTGGCAGAGCTCTCATCGGAGTGCAGTGCGGTGCGTCGTCTGAGCGAATGGATATGGGCGTGAAGATGCCAACTCTGAGGCGGAGCTTGGAGGATGGTCAGAAGGGGGTGAAGATGCGCGGAGGAGGCGAATAAAATTGGAGAAAAGTGAAGAAAACGGAGAAGAAGATCGGAGGGGGGCGATGGAGGTTGCTACCTGGGGAATGGAGCTCGGGATTGAACTCCGGGTCGTCGCTCGAAGGCTGGTAGTAGTTCCTGAGCTCATGCAGCTCACGAGGGAAGCTGCGGCACGGCAGGGTCGGCCGTGGATCTCGCCGGAGAAGAAGCTCGGTTTTCGCTCAACGTCGCTTCGAATTGCTGTCACCAAAAGGAATGTCGGATCTAGGGGTTTCTCTCTGGAGTGGCGGATGGGGTCGACGGTCGACAGAGTGGGATTATTTATATGTTGGAAGTGGCGGTGACAGGTGATGGAGGGCGATGTTGGTGGAGGTTGTGGGATAACATGGGAGCAGGTTATGGTGATCATGGGGGTCGGCGAGGATGAGGGTAGAGTGGGCTGCAAGATTGAGGTGACATGAGGCGGAGAGGGTGGCCGGAGTGGATCCCAAAATATGAAGGGGGCGGCTCGCGTTCAAGGTGGACGACGTGGGGTGCGGCCCTTGTGGGAGCTAGACGACAATGTCTGGATCGTTGTATCGAGCGATCCAACGGTCAGGAGATGGGCACGATGGAGCGGCTGAGATTAGATCAGAGGCCATGAGATCAAGGGCGTGGGGAGAATCACGTGGCGGGCGGAGGTGAAGGTGCTGGCGTGCGGCTGTGATGAGATCTTGGGGTTTTGATCGAAGGGTCACTACGAAGCCACGTGGAGGCCGCTTGTGAAGGCGGAGATGGACGATCGTGATGAAGGCTGGGCTTCGATCGGGCAGTGGAGGTGATATGGATGATGAACAGAAGAGATTAAGAGAGAAAGGAAACCATCGAACGGTAGAGGAGGAGGGACATATGGGGGCCTGTGGGAGAGGCGCTCTCAGACAACCCAGATTGAAGCTGGGCTTGATCGGAGGGTCAAGATGCGTTGCGAAAATGGAAGGCCCAGGTTGAGAGATAGATGAAGAGATCGGACATCGGGGAATGGAGGGTGTGTGGCACGCAATGGAGCGGGCCGTGTGGCGCAATCAAAGGGCGCCATGTGGCCTACTCTGAATGGCTGAGAAAGAATATGGATTTAGAGAGAGAAGGACGCCGAATTTGGAAAAACTCAAAACATGAAAGTTGTAGATCTCGATGAGATCTACAAGTTTCATGTTGACAAAAATGGAGATGAGGTCAAATAAGATACAAAAATACAAGGATACAAATATACATACCTGTAGTACACAAAGGGGCCCAAAAACCCAAGTTTTGCATACGAGCTCCGATTTTAATGAAATTGGTCTCATTTTAAAGGTCTCTGAATGGGTATTAATCTGAAGTGAGTAGACCTAATTCAGAGGTTTTATGAGAGAGATATGTGCATTCTAAGGTTTGGGGTCTCCAATTGGGTTTGGGGTTTTATTGGGTAATTTACAAGCTAAGAATTTTTGGCCTTTTCCTTATATTATTAACTAGTAATATGCACAGTATAAGGAAGGTTTTATTGACTTTGGAGGGGGTATGAAATACAGATGACTAGGTAAATGTTGGTGAGTATTTTACAAGTGAATTAGGTTTCATATTTTAATGAAAATATGGATGCTAAAATGCATGTATTATGGATGCATGTATGAATGCTATTTATGCAAGATAAAGGGAAATATGCTGCTAAATACTTGTGAACAAGGCTCTATTTTCAACTTTAAGAGTGATGAATTACATATTCATCAGTCCACACCAGCTCAACTCACGTGGTTCGCCACGTGAGTTGGGTATTTTACGGTGGTACCCCTCCATTTTTGTATATTTATTTTTGTACATGCAATTGCATATTCAATGTATAATTTTGTGGAAAATATGCATAGAGGACCAGGATTCTTGTATATTTGCAAAAAGGCCCTTCCAAGACTTTTTAAATTTATTTATTTTGTTGAAAAGTGCATGTAAACCCTTGGGTTTTGTGAAGTGGTTTTGAAATGCATGTATACTTTATTTTATTTGCAAATAGGTCCTTACAAGAACATTAAATGTTATTACTTGTTTATTTTTGTTGAAAATGTCTAATATTTGTATTTAATTTTGTAAAAATGCACGTAAATGCATGGGATTACATATTTTCATGATCTTATTTTTAATTTGCATTTTTAGGCATTTATCTATTTATTCAAATTCAAACAGTGGGATCAATTCCCTATTTAGCTACAAAAATGTAAAACAATAATTGCCTTTAAAAATTGCAAAATAATATATGTTGTTTATTATGATTTATATTAATTCCATACCAAAAATCCCTAAAAAAGAAAAAGAGAAAGACTAAAAATTAAAAATCTTCAAAATCCAGTAAAAAAAATAGGACCCCCCCATTCCAAAAATATTTATATTTTTCTGATTTTTTATATTATCATCTATCTATTAAATTTGATTTGGAAAATTTTGGGCTTTATTTGCTACTTTTAATCTTCTATTCCATTCGACCTATATATTTAATCCATGTTTTGGGACGTTTTTTAAATACCTAAAAATATGCAAAATTTTCCGGAAAAATCACAAAAATATTAGAAAAAATACAAAAAAAATTATTTTTCCTAGATTTTTTGGACTATTTATAGATATATATACTATATCCTATTTATATGTATATGTATATATATTACCTATACACTTATATCATGTGCTAATATATTCTATATAAATATATTCTTATTTTATTTTCAAAAAAAATGCAAAATAAAAAACAAAAACTATAAATATTATATATAGGCTTTGTTATATCTTTTAGATCCATATCTATATGTTAATATACATTTATATATGTGTATGTGTGTGTGTGTTTAACTTATTATTATAATATTATCTTAGAAATATATACACTATTAATTTAATTAAAAAAAATTAATTAAAAACCAAAAATCCACATAAAAGACTTAAAAGATGAGTATGTACCTATTTCACATTGATTAGCAATAATCATAGGCTACCTAACTTGCTCTTGTGGTTCGACCTCTACACGGTTACATGTTATACATTTTTGTATATAGAGTATAATAAATTGTGCCTCACATTTTTGGCTATTCATTGCTTATTTATACATTTTGGGTACTTGTTGATTGACACGAGATTTAATGAGTGGTCGTCTCGGCGATATTTTTGTCTTCTCAATGAGGATAATTATTAGACCCTCGCCAGATCTCTGGTCATCACTGCGCTTGGGCAAATTGCATGAATGGCCAGCCGTCTTTCCTTTATTGCATATATGCCACTCCCAGTAACTAATATGCATAGTTATCCCTTTTATTTTTCATAGTTTTTATAACAATTATACCCTTGCACTCTATATTTAATGTTTTGAGCATATGAACTCTAATTTAGTTGATTTTAGTGCTTGTTTTATTATCTACATTAAGCTAAATTGTGAGATCGATTGTGTCAATTGCTCTTTATTTCTTAATGCCATTAATTTATTTTGATGCATTATTTGTCCCAGAAATTAACGTGACTTTTATTGCTCATTTATTTGATGATAATTTACGGCATAATTTTATAGATAATTGTTTGACTTAGCATAGTATACTCTTGTTCATTTTTACACATGAATCAAATCTTTAGTCACACAAAAACCAAATAAAAGTGCATCATTTCATGCTTCATATTTGTTTAGTTCATGCATCATATTTTTTATACTTTTCATTGGTGCAAGCATCTATTCTATTTCATCCATTTTATTTGCATCATTATTGTGCATCATGATATGTGTCTGTGCATTGCATTTGTGTGAAGACCTAGAGCAATGAATTTAATCATTTAAAATTTAATCAATAATTTCTGTTAAATCGACAAGGAGGCTCATGTCCCTGTGTTCGACCTCGATAGACTTGCTAAGTAAAATAATTCTCCACCTATTCAAAGGGGTGGTATTCTGTATAACATCCGATATCATCTCATATACTAGGATATGATAAAAATGACAAACTAAATATTAGATTTACTTGTTCATCAATGGTCAGAGAGATACACAACAAAAAATAAATAAATAAATGAATGAATGAATGAAAATGCAAGAAACTAAAAGGATTAATAATTACAAGAAAAACCAAGGGTCAAACTATTCAGAGGATGGAAAACCTACTTTCTAAATTCTCTAAAAGTCAACCTAAGATGTGCCTCCCCGACAATGGTGCCATCTGATGAAACCATGAAATCACTTTGCTAATTTTATGGAATTAACGTGTGATGTTCGTTGTAGGCGGGCAATCGCAGATCAATTAAAATGACCACTTAGATTAATCTTTTATTAAAGTGAGCGGTCGGATTTATTTTTTACTTGGATAATCCCAAGGATGAACTCAGAGAGGCCACTATCTCCTTAGGTCTAGATGATCTAGATGCTAGGTTTTTAAAGAAGTATTTTTTATAAATATTTATGAAATTAATGATTATAAGCAATTTTAGCAGAGTTTAGGGTTAAAATGCAAATTTCAATCAAATGAAGTCCAAAAATCATAATACTTAGCCAGAATGTGCAAATAAGCAAAATTAAGCTACTATGATTTTTGGGAATTTTTGGATGCAAAATCTATTTATTATGAAATAAATATGCAGGTGGGGTGATTTTAGTAAATTAATTTTAATATTTAGCAAACCTAACTATTTCTCAGAATTAAAAGTATCCTAGATGAATCTAATTAATATGTATATAGGAAAATTAATAACTCCTAAAATATTGGGTCTACAACTATTAAAAATTGATTACCAAAATCCACTTAATTTATTCTAACCGTGATATGCGTGCAAATGAGATGATTTTTGGGAACAAAATAGAACATAATTAATTCTACCTAATATTATTTTTGGGGTATTATTAGAGTAATAATTTAACTACTATGAATTCTAGAGCACGCAATGGACAAAATATGGTAATTTCCTCCTCAATAAATATTAATAAATCAAGCCATGCTCACAAAATAACCATCAAACATCCACAAGATAGAGAATACGTTGTTATACAATATACTATTTTTTGAAAATGAAAATTGATGACAATGATGCTATAAAATGAGGTTCAAACACATGAGTATAAATGAAATATAGAAGAAATTAAAATAAATAAAATAAATGCTGATGAGGACTAATATGCAACTACCAAGACCAGGGGGTCTTTGCGCAAAATTCCCACATTCGCATGCATGCTCCATGTACGGGATAAAGCTTGGACCTTATTATTTTCTAGAAATCGAGGGGTGTGAGGTGCAATTATCCCCCTCGCTCCACACGCACTGCACAAACGAAGGAGGGTCGGTGGCTAAGGCTCGGGCTCTCGAGCGTACATGTGGCTCGTGGAGGCAGCCTCAGGTCCACTAAGGCTAAGGGCAGCATGAGTGTTGGCGTGACACTTTCGTGGTCATTGGATCAAGGTCCAGAAGCTCGATCTGATGGTTGTTGTATGTCATTGGGTAGGGGCATCGAGGTAGTGATGGTCGTCTGAGATCCTGCTGCTATTCGAGTAATGGAGGCAAAGGCAGTGGTTAGCGATGGGTAAGTCGTGTAAAGGCAGGATCGATCGACGTGGAGAGCTGCATCCGATGTGTTGAAGCTTGGTGGTGAGGCTGAGAAGCGGGCTGCTCCAAATGCAAGGGCATCGGTGGAAATGCGATAGTTGAAGGCGGAGCAGATCAGGTCAGCAAGAAGCGTGAGGCGGCTCGGGATCCAATGACTGGTGGTTGTCGCTAGCATGGTTGTTAAAGGAGGGGTGAATGCTAAGGCCGCAGAAGTGGTGGAGAGTCCTTCAAACTCCAGCCACCATGTGTAGATGGAGGTGTATAGGTGTGGAAGATAGAATCATAGCAGTGAGGTTTGGGAGGTGAAGATGATCAGTGGTCGAAGATTACGATTAACCGAAGAAATTTAGAAGAAAAATAGAGAGAGAACGAGAGGAGGATCGAGGGAGGAAATGAGGAATAGAGGAGGAAAAGAGAAGAGATGGAAGAAGAATAACAGTGAGGGGAAGAAGAAGGACGTGCGAAAGAAGTCTATACTTGATGATACACCTGAAGGTAGTAGAACAACAAAGGCTCGTCTCTGGTCGTCGTCTCTAGTGACTGAGGCATAGAACCATGAAGCTTAGTAGAGCTTTGTGAAGCTCTACAACAACGTGCTCAGTATCACCTAGGATCTCACCCGAAACATAGGATGTCTCGTCCTCATCACTCTCAAGAACTTCCCCTCACTGTCACAGAAGGACCTTCGAGGCTAATGCCTTGCACTATCTCTCATGGCTGATGGGGGGCGCAGCGAGGCATCGACAACTATTTATCGATAGTTAGGTTTAGGGCCGAGAAGGACAGGTCGTGTGGAGGATCGTAGAGAGGGCGCACGAAGGGAGGAGCGCCAGTTGTGAGAGGGAAGCACGGTCGTGCATGCCTGTTGGAGGGGGTAGTTGGAACGGGAGGAGGAGTCGGGTGCAAGGGCTGCGGGGCGTGCATGATCTGCGAGCAGGAGGGAGACCTTATCTTCGGATTTCAAAAATAAATTGGGCCCAAAGGAGTAACAGAGTTCATGTGAAAAATGGGCGAAGTCTGCTGCCCGACCAGGTCTGACAAGCTGTAGAGGGGGGGAGGCGGTTGACCCGAGGTCAATAGGTCGAGGCTGACGATTGGTCTACGTTAGAGCCACCTAGGTGCTAAACAACAAAACATGTAATAAATTGAAAAGAATAATAAAATAAAAATAGAAAATGAGTTGTTTTAAAAAAATCTTAAAATATGCAAATATGTTACGTAATTAATAAGATTTTCTGGTGATTTTTATTTATTTTTATCATGTTATTTGTTAGATTTGATTTTTACATGTATAATATAGATATAAATACCTATATATACCCTATGTTATTTTTACTTTGTGATTTATATTTTATTATTTTATATACATAATTTTTATATTTACAATAAATTTAATTACATATGCACATATTTTTATTTTATTTTTGTGAAGTTATTATGTACTTAAATAAATAAATAAACATATATTATATTTACTTTATAGGTATATTTACCTATGTAGTTAAGTACATTATTCATTTTGGTGTATTTTATTGATTTTATTTTAGTTTTATTATGCAATAGTATCTTAAGTAATATTTACAAACTTATAAAAATAAAAGAATGTGAAAAATATAAAGGGAAAATAAATTGAATATTATATACAGTAAATTGCACAATAAGGGCCCCAAAGCCAACTTATGTCTCTTAACTCTAAATTAAATAATACCATCTTCATTAAATAGATAATTTGGTTTTATGAATAATAAAGGTGAGTTTGGTGAATTCTTAATATGTAAGGAGAAGATACAGGTCTGAGAAGTTTTCCTTGCATTTTTTATTTTGTGTCTCAGGCACACTGTGCATTATTTTGAATAAATAAGTTTTCTTTTGTTTTTATTATTATCTATAATGGTCATGCTCAAAACTTATTATTTGGGAAGTAGAAATATGAAAAATTAAATAAGTACCAAAATGTATATATTAACAAAAAAATTAGGGTTTTAATTTTGATTTTTGTGCGGTTTCTCTGTTATATCTCTCCATACTTTATTTCCTATCGACTAAGTCAAGGCTTGAGTTAGTCTCGGGGGTCAAGGTAAGTCAGTACCTAAGATACTTCTTTAAATCTATTCATTTATTTTAGGGTTTA
This sequence comes from Ottelia alismoides, assembly GCA_037367405.1. Classification (NCBI taxonomy): domain Eukaryota; kingdom Viridiplantae; phylum Streptophyta; class Magnoliopsida; order Alismatales; family Hydrocharitaceae; genus Ottelia; species Ottelia alismoides. The sequence continues at coordinate 17,780 of JAZKJV010008185.1, forward strand.
AATGCATGTATTTATATACAATATATAGATGAATATACATGTGTTAATTCAAATGTGTTATTGATATTTACATGTATTTATCTAGGTATTAAAGCCTAGAATGAATGAATAAATGTGCATGAATGGCAATTCATAAGTGCAGTGCAAGGGGGAAGAAGAGGGGGCCACATGGTACGCTGGGGTGGGACCACATGGCAAAAAAATAAAAAATAAATTAAATTCAAAATATTAATAGTTAAGTAAATAAATAAGTAATAAATAAATAAATAAATAATAAATAAAATAGAAAATGGAGGTGACACATGGTGGATCCAGGAGCTGCCACGTGTCACTCCAAGAAAATTCAAAAATTAAATCAAAAGAAAAATAAAAAATAAATAACAAGCGAAGTCAAATAAAAAAGTAGTCCATGAAAGTTATTCGTCTCGACAATATCTACAACTTTCATAAAGGTGTTCAAAATAAATCATATGTACAAAAAGTACTTCTAGTAGTACTCTATAAATATAAAATACCATATTTTTACATTTTACAATTTTTTTATCATTTTAAATAAGATAAAAATCAAAATAAAATCAGATAAAATATAAAATAAATATTTACAACTTAATCTATTTTTTGGCTTTTTAATAATTATGAAAATAAAGAAATAAATAAATGAGACATATATACATACTATATTCACAGACTCAAGGTAATTTTTCTTTTATTTTGCTTCAATTTTTATTTGAATTTTCACACAATTTATCAAAACATAAATAAAAGAAAATAAATAAATAATAAATCAACCAAAAACAGTTCTTGTTTTACATAAAACAATAGGGTTAAAATAGTCAATATGTACAATATACAATGAGGCTCCAAAACCTAAGCTTCACATATGAACGCTGATTCTTTTGATTTTGATCTTGTTTTGTAGATAATTTAATATATATATATATATATATTAATTCAAAAGTGGGTAGGAGTCCATAGGAGGTTGTATGAGAGATATATTCATTTTTATGACTTTTAGTATCAAAACTTGGGTTTGGTTTTTATTGGGCAAATATACAAGTTAGCACTTTTTTGGTAGTTTTATTTTACTAGTGTTATAAATATATACACAACAAAGTCGATTTTATTTGATTTGGGGGTTTGAAAAATAAATAAAAATGTGGGGGAAATATGGTAATATACACGTGATAATTTACAAGATTTTTAGGCTTGTTATTTAATGCAATTATGAATGCTAAAATGCAAATATTATCTACATGTGCATGAATGATAATAATAATGCAATATAGATGAATAAATGCAATGAATTACTTGAGAACAAAGCTTTATTTTCAACTTTTAGAGTTATGAATCATATATTCAGCAGAAGACCGACTATTTTGACATCATCATTGGTCTACATCAAAGTTCAACTTCGATCCCTTTCCTTTTACTTGGATTATGGATTAGTTGACTAATCACATTCAAGATGAGATGACTTGATGTATCATGTTTGTTGATGATTTTATGTTGGTGGATGAGATTAGAGCTGAAGTAAAAGAGAAGCATGAGCAAGACATGCCTTAAAGACTAAATATATTTTCGTATAATTAGGACTAAGCATGAATATTTGGAGTTCACATGTGATTGATTCAATGGTGAAGGAATCGAGGTGAAGATTGGACAAGATAACATTTAGAATAAATATTCTTTTAAATATTTGGAATCTTTGTTGCATGGGAAAATAAATGAAAATTTTAGTCATAGTATAAATACAGTTGACCGAAGCGGAGAGGAGCCTCTAATGTTCTATATGGTAGAAAATTCCTTTGAAAATCAAAGTATTACAAAAGCGGCTAAACTATACTCTATGGATCTGAATGTTGACCTGTGAACCATAGACATGTACAGAGAATGACAATACTAGAAATGAAATGCTAAGGTGGATGTGTGGTGATTCACGAAAAGATCAGATTTGAAATGATGTGATTAGAAGGAAAGTTTATGTAGTTCTGATTGAGGGTAAGATGAGAGAGAACTACCTAAGGTGGTTTGACCATTTGCAAAGGAGGTCTGTTGATGTACTAGTTAGAAGATGCAAGATTTGGGTTGTTGAGGTAGCTAAGGGAGGGTGAGCGAGGCCTAAAAAGTAATAGAACGAAACTATCAGAAGGGATCTTAATTACTTAGATCTGAGTTTGAGAGTGGCCCAAAATAGATCTGAATGTATACAAGTAATCATTGTAGCCAACCTTAATGTATCAGAAGGCTTCATTGTTATTGTTGTTGTGAGAAGAGATGAGCATAATCTTGAGATAATCTCTCCCAAGATAAATAGTAAGATTGTGATGAATTATTCATTATATATTTTCCTATTAGTTGTAACACCCCAACATCAAAAAATAGTCTCACATCAAAAAAAACTCACAAAGTATGAGAGTGGGCTATGAGTGATGGGGATTACTACTTGACAACTTGGGCTTAAGTATTTTGGGTGGTTGTCAACGGATCCATTTGAGCCTGAGCCCAACAAGTTGTCAGGGCCAGTTTTCCTCGATAACGGACTGGGGACATAAGCCCGGGATGTTACAAATGGTATTAGAGCGGGTTCCCTCTGATAGTGGAAAGGTCTACCTGAAGGGACCTAAGACGGGAGTAAGGCTGTCAGAAAAATCTCGGGTTTGATATTCGCTCAGGTTCGATTCGATAAAAGTTCGATTCAAATTCAATTCGATCATAAACGAACCGAACCTTAACAAAGCTTTGGGCTCGTTTAAATAAAAGAACCGAACCTTGAAATGATAGGTTTGCTCAGGTTCGGTTCGTTAATAGTTCGATAAAAATATATATAAATAAGTAATTATACTTAAATAATATGATTTAGGAAATAAGACCTCATATAAATCTCACAAGTCACTAGTAACTTTATATATACCTTGATGTTCAATTTTCAGAAACTAATGGATTTATTATGAAATTTTCCCCCCAAAACCCTAAACTCCCTACCCCTTATTCCTTTTCATTCCTTCCTGCTGCCAGTGGAAAACCTCTCCTCTTAAACCCCACGCAACTGCGCTGCGCTCCCACCTTCTCCTCGTCGTTGTCCAACATGCAGCACGACCGCACCTCTGAGCGACGCGGCCGCTGGTGTGGCTCCCCCTCTCCGTGCGACGTAGCCGCGGTACCGCCCCCCCTTCACGCAACGCGAGTCACGCGACCGCCGGTCTCCTTCTCCTCTCCGCGCGATGCGTGACATCCCACCTTCTCCTCGCCGTTGCCTAGCCTCCTGCACGACTGCATCTCCGCGCGACGCGGTCGCAGGTGCGGCTCCCCCTCTCCGCGCGACGCAGCCGCTATGCTGCCCCCCCTCTACGTGACGCGAGTCGTGCGACCACAGTTCTTTCTCTCCTCTCCGCGCGACGCGGCCGCGGTGCCCCTCCCCTGTCCGCGTGACGCGGTCACAGCCCGCAATTGCCGCTCGTCCTCGCCGTGCGACGCGACCTCGTCACTTCGTACATAATCGAACCTTTAACGAACTGAACCGAATTTTTGCAAACCTCAATCGAATCGAACCGAACCTGAACATGATTTTAATCTTATCAAATAGAGCCGAATCCGAACCATATACCTAATAAACGAACCGAACCGGACCTGGGTAGGTTCGCTCAGGTTCCGGGTCGCTCAGGTTCGATTCTTTACACCCCTAGCCGGGAGCGTCCAACCGCTACTGTCACTGGAAATAAGGATGGGCCATGTCGCAACGAGGACGTTGTGAATTTAAGTGGGGGAGGTTGTAACACCCCCAACATCAAAAAATAGTCCCACATCTAAAAAACTCAAAAAGTGTGAGAGTGGGTTAAAAGTGGTGGGGATTACTACTTGACAGCTTAGGCTTAAATATTTTGGGTGGTTGTCAACGGATCCATTTGAGCCCGAGCCCAACAAGTTGTCAGGGTCAGTTTTCCTCGATAACGTACCGGGGACATAAGCCCGGGACGTTACATTAGTACTTACCTCTTTTGTTTCCCTTAAAACAATTAAATAAAATTGAGGTATAAACCTCAATTATCCATTCGTTCACCTTATTTCTTATTCCAAATCTGGATGGATCCGCATAATTCACAAGAAATTTCGTAATTCAGGACCATGATGGTTATTTCAAAGGGTAAATTACAATTTGGGTCCCCATCTATGGGTCCGATCTCAGAATGGGTCCCGATCTTTAAATTGTAACGATTCGGGTCCCAGAACCATTTAGGAAATGAAAATTTTGGGGTTCATGACAAATATGCCCTTGTTGGGAAGGGAATGAGAGTTGAGTTCAAACTTTTAAACAAGGGCATACTCGTCATTAACCCTCAAAAGTTTCTTACATTAATGGCCCTAGGACCCGAATCGTTACAATTTAAAGTTCGGGACCCATTCTGGGATCAGACCCATAGATAGGGGACCCACGTTGTAATTTACTCTATTTCAAATGATGAATTTGAAATAATGATAGAAATGAAATATTTGGCAATCACGGCATAGCCCCACATTGATCAGATGATTATAGCATTTCGATGTATAGTGAGAGAAAGAAGGTGCATCGGGCAAAGGGGATGAATAGAGTAACTGGGGGATGACATTCATTTATCTCGAGATAAGATATCCAAGAATAAATAGCAACATTGTGATTATATTATTCCTTATGCTGTCTTATAATGTAGCACTTATCCGTTTATAATTTTTCAAACTAGCAAGACAAAAACAGTAGATAAACCTTTCCTTATCACTTGTCACATTTTATCCCCTATCCATTTGTTGAAGCGGACCTCAAAATCATTGTCATCAACGGTAGCATTTAGAGATGAGCATGAGCCCGTTTAACAAATCGAGCTTTGGACCCGCATATTATTTTTGGTCGGTTCAAACCAGACCTTAGGGTTTAGTCTGGACCAGTCCATATGCTATTTTATCCGGATAAAAATGTTCGACCATTAAATTATCAGTCTACTCAATACACTCAACCATTTGGAGTTAGTTGAGAATGGGCAAACACTGGAGGTACAATATGCATTGTTTTCAACTCTGCACTTTCATAGATATAGATTAATGGATATAATTATTGTGCTGACATTTTTTAAGATGAATAGAAATATGTTCCTAGAACTTTTTGCAGGTGCTCTGGGCACTTGATACTGTCCAACTGCATATATAATTTGAAAAGCACATAGAAAATCAGCCCTAAGATTCAAAACCTATTCTTTGATTTGCATCCAAATATCCATGTACTTTGGGCCAAATTGACCTTTGCAATTATAAGGTCTATCATCAAATGGATTTAGCCAACAAGATTGAATCATGTATAGAAAAGATCCACCGGATATTGTCCAGAGGGATACTAGTAAACTGGAGCAGCCACTTTCAATGGCACGCCATACTTAGGCCTGCTAGCGGGTCTAACAGGTTAGCCAGAGCCTGATCCAAAATAAAAATGAGCATAGATTTCGTGTTTTTGGACTTGAGTTTGGGATGCTCCATCGCTGGCGGCATTGGGCTCAGCAAGATCACGTGACACCTCCAGGATGCATTGGGCAAAGGGCCGCATACTGGAATAGTTGGCAAGTTTCCGTGAGTGGCAGTTATGAATTGTCATCGTTGGATTGTCATCTAATGGCCTGCATTCTATTGTGAAACGGCAAAAGATCCGCCTGTTCCTTTCGGCTAGCAGGGACCATTGCATCACAATCGGAATTTGACCTTCGCAAACCAATAGACGTCTATGCGTTTCCCGCCCATGAAACATGCAACCGTCCACTCTCGCAAATGTGCCCTCTTGAAAAATCCAAATCTCCCTCTCGATCCCTGACATCGCGCACCTCTCCATCTCAAGATCCTGACATTTCCCATCCCATGGCAAGGCAGACCCGTCACCACGAGTCTCCCTCTCGCTCCTCCTGTCATCATCTATACTCCGACCAGAAACTCTCCGGGGACTCCGACGACATCCAAGACGCGGAGGCGGAGTCAGCATCGTCGTGCACCTACTCACTCACTGGCTCCGGCTCGGCCCCATCCGCAAACTCGTCCTTCTCTTGCGTAGCTCCGGCCTACATCGCTGTAGCGCCCCTCCCAGTCTTCCGCGGAATATCCGACGAATGCCCCATCTCACACCTCTCCCGTTTCGCACGCGTGTGCCGCGCGAACAACGTGTTTACCGTCGACATGGCGGCTCGCATCTTTCCCGTGACGTTAGACGGCGAGGCCGCCCTTTGGTACGAACTCGTGGTCGAGCCAGACCCGTCGCTGTCATGGGAAGAGATCAAGTCCATGTTCCTGAGAGCGTACCAAAGGCCGGAACAGTCGAGGGAGGAGCTCATGGCGCTGAAACAGGGGGAGAGCGAGAGGTCGGTGTCCTTCTATTTGAGAATGCAGTGGATATTAAGGAAATGGCCGGATCACGGTGTGCCCGCCAAGATGCTGACAGGGATCTTCGTGGATGGGTTGAGGGAGGAATTGCAGGAGTGGGTGGCGCTGCAGAGACCCAGTTCGCTGGAGGAGGCGTTCTCGCTGGCCCGTTCATGGGAGGATGCAAGGAGGAAGAGCAACAGCGGAGGGAAGTGCGGCTTCTGCGAGGGGAGGCACGAGGAGAAGAGATGCGAGGTGAGAAAGAGGATGCGGGAGATGTGGGCGAGGATGAAAAGGGAGGGACTGGTGATGGTGAGCAGGGCGAACAGCGGAGTGAGGCCGCAGCCCCAGGCGTGTGCGTGTTGGAAGCATCAGTGTTGGAAGAGGTCTGCAAGTGAAGTTGCAGCGGAGGGAGCTCCCCCTTCTCCTCCTGATGCTCCCGACTGCTGAGGAGTTCACATTAATGGTTCTTTCATCTTTCGCATTTCTTGTTGGTTGGTTTTAATATAGCCATGTGTACTAATAAAGATTTTATATGTTTCGGTTTTTGGCGGGACTTCTTTGTTACCGAAAAGAACTTTACTTAATCTTATATTGTGCTTGCATCGACACTATTTTACCTTGTTTTGGAAAATTTTAACCACATAGGTTTAGAAAAAAGTCCATGAATTATACACTCGACTTCAATGTTATACATGAACTTTAAGAGTTAACAGTGTGATACTCGATCGTTAAGATTTGTCTCAATGTGATTTTAAGTTGATGTGATTTAAGGTTAGAAAGGCCAAATGATCAATAAAATTTCAATAGTCAATGATCACATTAAGACAAATGTTAAAAATAGGATATCAAATTGTTACATTTTAAAGTTCAGGTTTGACATCAAGGTCAGGTGTATAATTGAGAGACGTGTTATTTACTCTTCAAAATAGTTAGGCTTAGCATGCAAGATGGATTGCTTAAATTGTCAATTTTATGGTCAATCGAGGATGGGTTGTGAGGCTATCTCCAAAAAGAAGTGGAAATCATCAAAGATGATTGAAGTCCTAGATTGGAAGGTAGTTTAAAATATTTATATATCTTGGACTCATTTTCGTGTTTTGTTGATCATGTAGATAAATGGGTAAGTTCAATATTTGCCTTTTAATTAATAAACTAAAGATATATAATGTACGAGAAAAGATTTATTAGACCTCTTAAAATAGGAAATTAATTTATTTAATCTAAACCATAAATCAATAATAACAAATTACATGTACATTTTCGAAAATTTGCAACTAGAGGCTCTAAGTCTAGGTGGATATTCCCTAATTCTCTTAGCTTGAATCTTGGATTAATATGGATGATAAATTTAAACTCAAACTCTTATAATAGTGGAAGAGGCACAAAAATGTTTTTTTTAAATTACAATCCTCTAAAAAATAAGTCATATTAGTTGAAAGATATATAACATATATACTGAATTTTCATACAATGATCTTGGATGTGACCGATATTATAAATTTATATACCAAGCAAGGAAGAGACTGTCATGTTTTAATGATTTTAAAAATGTAAAACAAGGATGATGTCATGACCTATTATGTTGTTCGAGATGATCGCAACAATTCCTTATATCTTGTCATCTTTAACTCATACAGTACTTCTCTATAAAAAAATTAGAATAATTTCTTTATAATATAGTTTTTTCCAAACATCGAGCAATATCTAAAACGTCAAATATGTTGTATTTATAAAATAGTCGCAAACACTTTGTTTCTCAAGAAAACTATAATTTGAACTAATAAACCATAACTAGAACATCAATAACATATATCATATTGTTCCATATATGAATGTTCACAGATATCATGTTACAAAATTACTATCATTCACATTTTCAAGTTTTTTGAATTGCATTCTATTAGACCACAGTACATAGATTTGCCAAAAGATTTACTATTTGATGAAAGATAACCATTTCTAGCTGGTGTTTGATGTTCTCCTACCTCAAAAGATTTCTACTCCAAATTGTCTAGAAATAATAAAGGGGTGAGTCTAAACTAAAATGAGCTTAGATTAAGTAAGTGTATTGCAAGCACTCTGGAAAGAAATATAAGGTTAAGTAAGAAATAGTTGTGCATAAAGCAATAATGCATTGAAATCACAAATTAAGTGCTTTTGAAATAAATTTACACTAAGGCTTTACAAGTTCATAATGCTATATAAAAATTCAAGTTCTTAGATAACATAACTACGTGTATCTTAACACCATTGAAATCAAAAGTTTGCAATCAAAATCATCACTTTATAGCTTTTGTATAAACACTACTATGGCTAACCATAACAAGCACATGGCTATTGATATAAATTGAGTTATATGCCCTAAAGGGCAAATAACATCCTACATATGACCTAAATGCCATATGTATGCAAAACGTAAACTCTAAATTCTTCAAAACATATCTAATGGTCTTTCTATCAAATGGCATCAGTCATATCTAATGACTTTTTTATGGTCTTCTCCAATTAGTTTCACCATGTATAACAGTTAGTGTATGACTTATCTTGGAGTAGTTGTAATGTTATACTTTTTCTTATATCCTTTTTTATTAATTTGAAAATTGTAATAGGTAAGAAACATGATTCACTGGAATATGGTCGCATAATAACTATCAAACCGCATACGACATTTAAATATTCCCTTATGTTGTCATGAAGTAATTTAATATTAGAAAGTCATTAGTGTAGTCTTGTATTTTTTCCCTATAAAATAACCTATAACTCTTCGTTCTAATTTAGAGTCAGATACTCATTTATAGAATTCCTTATGAAAATGATATTTGAATTTTTTTGCTATATATCATAATACATATAGGAATGAACAATTTGAAATGAAGATTTAGAATACATTTTGAAGATTTATTATTAACATACGATGAAGATTGATATGCCTGGCATCGTGAATGGGTGAATCCTACATAACAAAATTTTCCTCATCGTTCTAGTCCCTCGTATCCACGTAAGGATTAATTCATGTCTCTTCATAGTTTGCTAATATTTATATAACTATCTCCTTCACATAGCTCGCTAATAATGTCTTGCATCTTCTTCTTCCTATATTGTTTTGTTCTTCTTATGTTATCCCTCTCTCTCTCTCTCTCTCCTTTAGCTCTCAACTTTAGGCTGTGGGTAGGGGGGTTGGAGTATAGAATGGCTTATTAGGAATGAAAGGTAGGAGGTATTTATAGGCCATGCCTCGCCTAAATGGCATCACACTCCTTGCATAATTACTGAGATGAGAAAATCACAAATAATTTATTATGTAATATAATTACATGGTATCCAAGTCATCGATCATGTCACTGAGAAAACTATGAACTTTCTACCACATGGTTTTACCCATGTCGATCCTAAAGATAATGATTTTTCTAATAATTCCTAGTTAGAGTTAATTGTAATTAATTAGCATCTAGAAAGATAATTTGTCCTCAATTATAATTAACATTTTTTTGTCATATCTAGTTTTGTTAGTTATGATTACTCTTAAGCATCAATGTAATTCTTAATAATGATTAATTAGTCCCGATGAAAGAGGTTTTAGTTAATGACGATCTTGACAAATTTCAATCATCCATAATTCAAAATTTCGTACCAATTTATAATGATATTCGATTAACATGACACGAGTTCCATTGGATTCACCTCGTTAAGTCTAATTAGAGGACAATATATAGGATAGGATTTAAAGAAGTTGCAAGTACAACTTATAATATAAAAACATTAAGGATATTTCGTCCTTGAGATGTATCACAAGTATAAGAACCTTAAAGAGGTTCAAGGCCATAAAAAATAAACAGACTAAAAGTCATTTTCATTCATACACAAAATATATGGAATGCAGTTTCTTAACAATGTCTAGGAATTATTAATTAAAATAATTAAATAATTAACTTTGTATTTTTTAATTCAATAGTCTAAAAAATGAAAATATCGCAACACTCCTTTACCCTCGAAATTTGAGTACCTTAGCTAACTTGGGAATAAATGTGAATATTGTCATCTTATTTCATGTTCTTGTTTGGAAGCAGCTTCTTTTATCGTGTGACTTCTCAACATAACTTTTGCCAAAGGAATCTTCTTTGTTCAGAGTTCTTGAACTTTGTGATATAAGATTTGCACACGAATATCCTTATATGAAGGATCCTCCTTTAGTTGTGTTTTTTGAGGATGTGTAGCAAGGAAGGAGTCTGAAGTGTATTTCTAAATAGTAGAAATGCGAAACACATCATGTGTTTTGAACAACTCAGGAGGAATCAAAAGATGATATCACATTGCCAATGCTTTCCATTATCTCATATGCATTAATAAATCTTAGACTTGAATTTTTTATTCTTTTAATTTTTATTAATCCCTTCTAGGGATATAGACACCTAATTACCTACTTGAAAATCTAGATGTTTCTGTACTTATCTGCATAATTTTCTTTCAACTTTATGCAGTCGATAGATGTCAAACTTTTGTTAATTTGTTGGTTGTGGCACTCTTTAAATGATTTGAAAAAAATAATTGTTTTTATTTATTTTACTTGGGCAACTCCCAATGTCGAAAAAAAATCTAAATGTCGAACCTCCTTTCCTACACCTTCAAGCCGCAGCCTTAATACTTCTAGCACTTGTAGAGACTTGTTGGAGGGAATTAGGGTTTTAGGATTGCAAAGGATATGGCAACGATGTAGGATTTTGTAAGGTTTTTATAGAGGAGTGGAGCATAAGAGAAGAAAGAGGTGATTGTGTGAGACAGAGGTCAGAATATGCTATAGGATAATTCCTCCCAAACTTCGCTATCGTAGCCTTTAGACCACACTTGTACATGTATTACCGAGCATGCTCGCCCATGCTCATACTTGTCACCTGCAATTCTCCATGGCTCCTTGGACCACCACACACCGCTACCGATATCGTGTGCCTTCATGCGTACGATTATATGACTACACTGCATTGCTCCTTAATGTTTGTTGCTTCGCTATATTCTGCCCTGTTGCGCTCATATGGATGCCCATCACCTTCTCGATGCTACATTACCCTCCAAAGGTCTACATCATCTTCTCGTGAACAGATGTTCCTCCTATCCATGGATTTTGGTGTGAAACTCCAGTTCACGCATCAATTCTCCACACCCACCTTCGCAATCTATTGCATTCTCGCTCGTGCCTTGGATGTTTTCCAATGTTCTTTGTGGTAATGGTCTCTCTCTTCACTAAGTTCAAAGATCTAATTTGAAGCCCATGAGGTATTTGTTGCACATAGCAACTGTTTCTCTCAAATGTATGTCATCTTCTCCTTCATCTTCATCCATAAAAAGTGAGTTGAGATTCTCCTTCGTTGGGCAGTCTCGCACTTGATGCGGTCTATCTCATATGAAACATCCCTTGCTCTTAAGTTGATTATTCTTCTTGGAGTATTCCCTTTCCTCTGTTAGCGGCTCTTAGGGAACAACTTTGCGCTTGTCCTTCAACTTGCCTTCATGCTATTGATGAACACATTCTCTTCAATGTTGTGGCATGGTTGGGCACCATAGTCGACCAATGCATCTGTTGCGACGATCGTTGAATTCATATCCTTCACTCCATGCCTCCACAGTTCAGCTTGTTCTGAGATTCGCAACCTGATCATGAAGTTGGACAACTTGTTTGTGACACCCCTAGGATCCGGGTAATCAGCAGACCAAATCCACGCACACACATTCCACATTCGAATACTAACATACACGTAAGCATGAGAAATGGCACAACACATTGGAATTTAAAACTTTTGCTTCTCATTCAACCTGTTCACATTTCATATATTTCTAATTTTTATTTTCCATCCATGTCCACAAAAGTATATATGTATGCGTAATAAAGATGTCCACATATACATTATACATGCCATGTATCTCAAAATACTACAAGAAAAAACAAAAGAACTTCTACCAACTGTACCACAAGAAAGAATTGTGAAGCTGCACAAAAAGTGGTGACTCCAAAGCTACTTACTATTGTGAACCTGCAGATCCACACGTAGGTACGTTGTGAGCAAAGTTGCTCAATACGATTTAAACAACTATACAATACCAAGCAGGATATAATTTAAATGTGTGCAAAAGAACAACTAGGTAATCGATCTCGCAACGAATTACTTTGTTATTATTGTTGATCTGTATATGGATGTGAGTAACCAAGCTTCATGGATAGTATGTGGTCTTGTTCTGGATGAGACCTCACACTATGACTCTAAGGCGAAAAGAATACCTTAGGGTTGGGGTGCCTCCGTGGGCATGCAGTGGGGTACAGTGCATCCTAACTAAGTTCCTAATGATACTTCCAATTCACAATTTATATTCCAACCAGCGAATCCTCGCGAAAACCCAATCCTCCTTATTCATAGGAGATTCACGTCCCATTCCAACTTCATTAACCACATTTCCCGGAACTCCCCTCTTAGCGCTTCCACTCGGAATACGAACCAATGTGGCCTACATTGGTCCATACACGAGTGTTAACTCTAAGTGACAAGTGAAACATTAGTAAACCAACCATGACTACTTGGCCCGCGCTCGAGCACCAGGCTACAACACGCAAGTGCCGAGGCCAACATCGTCAGATTAGTACCTCGGTGCGCCAAGCAACATGTCCCCCAACCATCGCAACTACAATAGTAGTTGGGATCGCGATCATCTAGGGTTCTACTCGGGGCCCCCAAGGGTGCATACCCCTCCCTTGGTGGCAACTACTCTACTCCATTTACCCGTTCATCATGATATCCCTTCACTAAAAAGATAATCACTACAATATGATCAATGTTAACCACATGTAGAAGATATTCAAATATGGGGATAATCCGATAAGATCGTAAAAGGACTACTAAGGATAAGAAAGAGTGACCAAAATGTGCATATTTCCCCATAGAAGGAGGCACTCCAACCACAAGCCTACTCAACAAAATATCAAAGAAGGATTCCCAAGAAAACTGTAAATAGTCAATTAAAACCAATGATTTTTCCCAGTAGACTGTTCATTCAGTCCCTGCATGTAGCAATAGATAGGAAAATAATAATATTCTTATACTAGCCATCAATCATTCCCTTATAGAGAAGCCTGAAACATCTTTACGAGCCACTAGCTCCAAAGATGATTTTATATGCTATATAGCAGAAACCTAGTGATAGGATAAAAATCCCTGTATATCAATTCAAATACAGCTTCTTTGTTCCCAAAGATGATTTCATATCACATGTATTTCATTTAGGATATTTGTTTTCTGATTTTATGCTAGACTTCTTGCTATCTGACTTTTGGTACTGTGAAATCAATGAATATCGCAAGGATCTTATATATGTCGATATTTTCATTTGATATAGTTACTACATTAATTCCAAAGAATGACACTGAGATGAATAGGCAACCTTGCTTGATTCAAAAGTATAGTTGTAGATGGTTAAATATTGGAAGATAAAGCGTGGAGATACTCTGTTGCCTTGTCTAGCATTGTATAACAAAACTTTAAAGTAGTATTCTGTAGTAAACCTGATGGAGGTTTTCATTGCAATCTTCTCTTATCTTCAGGAACCTCCAAAAATATATGATATTGTTCAAGTGTCAATGCCTTGTTTCTATAATTTTAGCCTTACCTATAAAGAATTCTGGTCAGTATATGAGAATGTATATCAATTCATTAGGGAATGGACACAATTGCAAAGTTTCAAAGGGTTCTGCCAGTCACATGTAAACATTTGGAAACAAATCCTAATGAAACATCAACAGACCAAGGCATGTATTTATGTGTGCACTGCATCAACCACTTCAATAGAAAATCTAATACACTTCATGATACGATATGCATTGAAGGTTTCATAACCATACACAATGCTCCTACAACTAGAACTATATTTTCAGCTGCAGAAGGAATGGAAACCTCTGCACTTTCATAAAAAGTCTAGAATATCTCCTTCACAGCCTAAAGGTTTCCATCCATTGATTGGAAAATCAGAACCAATGATAAAAAAATTGAACCTCATCCAACTATCAACGAAGGCTTTCCAGGATTGCAAACAAGCAATGCATACAAAGGATGTCTCGTAAGATGCAGATATTCAATGATTTCCAGCCATTTGTGCTCATAGATTAGGTGCAATTTACGTAGGTCTTTTCATGTGTACAATTTCTATGTACTGTGCCCTCCATCATGGAAATCCTAAATGGCACCTGACAGGTCCGAACACGAGCAGAAGTTCAGGTTCGAACACCCCCAAATCCAATATAATTCAAGGCCAAGGACAAGTAGCATGATCGGGACCAAAATGTTACGGGTTCATTTGGTTAGGGTGGTATTTGGCTTCTACACGTTGCTATAGATCAGAGATCTCGGATTTTGAGTGAGGCAATAGATCAGATCTCTCGGATTTCGAGTGACGCTCACAACTAGCTGATGAATCTCCATTTCATCACCTTATTCTATCATTTTGGCCTTAAAAACCCCAGCAAATGCATGTAAATAGCCTCAATTTGTACACAATAGCATTCATTATTTATTGTATTAATTATACAGAAAATAAGGTTTTTAATGCCAAAATTATAGAATAAAGAGAAGAAAAGAAAAAGGAATAAAATATTGCAAATATTTTATGACCCTAACCCCGAGACCAAGGCCAGCATGGAATTGGTCGACAAGGAATAAAGTAGGGGGAGATAAGGGCCAAGAGTACAATAAATACCTCATTTATTTATTCATCCATTTATGCATTTTTGACACCTATTTTGTATATAATTATTTATTCATCAAATAGAGAAACTTTGTACATGAAAGTTGTAGATAATAATGTGAATAAAATTACAAAATTGAGTTTGTACAAAAACAATACACAATGTACATTTTATATCTAGAATAAAAAGCCAAAATCTCAACTTCACAGACCCATATCTTGTAAATAAAAACTAAAAATAACCCAAACTCACCTTTAATTGTATATATCTTTCCAAGAACTATTTAATAAAATTGGTTTCATAATTTTTGGAGCTCATCTGTAAAAGATAAGTTTTTGGCCCTCATTGTATACAGTATTGATTAAAATATTCATTCTATTCATTATTCATTATTTCTATGAATTTATATTTTTAGAATTTTGCAAATAATGTATATAATACATGTACATATTGGAAATTAAAATAAAACCAAAAATAATTTGTAAAATAAAATAAGTGTACAAGATACATAGACAAAATGCCTATGTGAAGTATGTACATAAATAAAAAGGGGAAAACATTCTTTAATTATTTTATTCTTTCATATTTTTATAATAATGTACATATTAAATATAATTCATTAAAAATACAAATCCAAAATAAAAACCAAGAAAATACATTAAATAAATAAATATATACATTATATAGGCAAAATACCTATAAGTATACCTACTTATATATGCACCCATTTATTTAAATATGTAAATAAGCTCATAAAAATTAAATAAAAATATATTTATACTCACAAAAATAAGTTACAAATAAATAAAATAAGAAAATAAAATAATAAAATAAAAATACACAAAATAAAAATAAATACACGTAAATACACTTACAAATACATCATTAAAATAAACTCATAATAAAATACATTAAAAAATAAATAAAAATCATAAATAAATACTACATTAATTAATAAACATTTTTTATTTTATAAGCAAAATTTAATTAATTCATTTATTATGTCTAATAATTGAGTCAAATTCGGGCTGACATGGACCAATCACAACCCTGCCAATGTTGACCTCGGTCAACTCAGCCATCAGCCTCACCAGCCCGTCAAATCTGTCAGACATGGCATTTTCTCCAAATTTTACCGATCGACCCGTCTCTCCAATGACATCGGTCCCTTCACGGAAATTACTCCCAAAGCAACCCTTATACACGCCCATAGCTTGTTTCCCCTGTATATAGCTTGGATTCCTTATTTTTGGCCGGTCGATAAGGGCTCCCATTATGTTCGAAAATAAATCAGCCTCCAGCCTGTCAGATCTGTCAAACCCCCCATCTTCTCCCATTTTTCCCGGATGGCCCGTCCATCGATCGCCTTTGCTTCCTTCACAAGAAATGCTCCTGGTACATTGTACATACACGCCCCCATGTTAAATCTAATGTATATATCACCGATTCCTTATTATTTGGCAGTCAATAAGGGCACATACACATGTTTATAAATAAACCATCTTCCTCCTCCAAAATTTTTTGGCCATTTCCCTAGCCCTAGAGCTCCCCACCTTCGGCCAAGAGTGCATCCAGGTGACAGATGGAGGTCCCCAGAAGGTTGTGGAAGCTCGCGGAGGAAGGAGATTCGTCCTGCTCCCTGGAGTTTTTCCAGGTATAAGAGCTGCGCATTTATTTTCTAAGGTAGATTTTTATTCCCGCATTTCATTCCTGTCTTTTATTATGCATTTAGATCATTAGAATAGCTTAGGTTAGCTAAATCGAAGTTCGCCGGAGCTTTGCACCGGCGACTTCGCCACCTTGTTTCTGACTGTTTTTCCGACACCATTTCGCCTTCACTTCGATCCCCTCCGCATTTTACACCTCCAGACCACTCCCGTTCAACCAGATCTGCTCTAGATCTGCGAATCAGAGCCTCAACTCCGCCGCTCGTCGGAGGCTTCACCACCTCGCCCATTTCTTGTGCTAACAGCTTCAATTTTCGGTCGAGGGATCTCCCCTCGAGCCGCGTGAGTTCTTTCCTGCAGGTTAGGAGCAAAGAGGAGCTCCAGGAGACGCTCTCAGAGTTCATCGGAGGTACCTGGAGCCCCTCGACTTCTCCGACGTCGTGGTGGCGCTCCAGTGCCCCTCCATCCGATCAGACACCTCCAGCAGCTAGAGCCACCTGTCAGGAAGCCAGTGGGAGCCTCAGAAGCCTCGAAGGACGCAGGAGAAGCGAGCTTGAAGGCGGGGAAGTTCGGCCATCTCGGCCTTCTTCCCTGTTCTTCCACCTTGCCTCGCCGCCGTCAGATGAAGGAGGTCTCCCCAGGTCGAGCCTCAACCGTCGGATCTGCCCGTGCCTTAGCCGTCGGATCACGCCAGATGATCTAATCTCCACCGTGGATCCGCGAACCGTCATCGTCTCACCAGGAAGCGACGCGTGTCAAGTGAAGAATGCCCAGCCATTGGATCGCGCGCCTTTTGGGGGTAATTTTCACATATAACCCCGCCTTTTTTGTATTTAGTATTTAATTTTGTAAATTAATTATAACGTTGTAAATAAATTGTGAATTTTGCTAAAGGACCCATGTACTTCCTTAAATTGCATTTTGGTCCTTCCGCACCTCACGTGCAGTCCCACGTGAGGTGCGTGAATTTTGCACTATAACCCTGGCGGTTTTTGTTAATTGTAAATTAGTTCAAAAAAATTAAAATAAATGTTTATTACTGTAGGTATTTTTGCACCAATGCCCTTGTTACTTATTTTATTTGCAAAAAATACCCTGCCAGGCTGTTATATTTTTGTGTCTTTTATCTATTTATTAAAAATACCTATGAGGCTTCTAAAAATCCAGAAAAATTAGGATAGATGTTTCATGGGATGCCCTTGTACGCCCATATTTTATTTCACATTTTTGTATTTTTCCTAATTAGTAAAAATGAAAAAGAAGCCCTTTTTGTACTGTTTAAATTAAAAAAATACAAAAAAATTAAAAAATGTCTTTGCAAAATTCCAAAAAAAAATTATATATGGTATATTTATACATATATTGAGTCCAGAAATTGAAAACCCCTAAAATATGAAAAAGAAAAATAAAAAATCAGAAAGCTCCAAAATCTAACAAAAAAATTAGAAAAATATTAAAAAGCAAAAAAAAATTATATCTATATATATTTTAAGCATTTATATCTATATATATCTATATACTATATTACTCCTCTCTCTCTCTCTTCTTATATATATATATCTCTTTATACATATCTTTATATATATATATTTATTTAAAATATAAAAAGAAAATATAAAATATAAAAACAACATAAAAATTATAAAAACAAAAATATAAAAAAATATATATAAAATCCAAAACCCACAGAAACAATAAATGGACATGAACAATGGATTGAATAAATGATACATCACATACATTCCCTTCGCCTCCCAGTGTTCGACCTCTACCTGTACTTACACCTATACACATTTACATGTAGAGTTATAATAAATTTTAACTCCATATTTTTGGATATTCATTGCATATATTTATTGTGGGTTAATTGTTGATTGATTCAGGATCTGTTGAGCGGTCGCCTCAACGACATTTTGGTCCCGCCTTGTGCGGATTACTCTAGACCCTCGTCAGGTCCCTTTCATCAAATGGCGCCGTTGCCGGGGAGGCAACGGATTTCGTATGATTTTGTGTGGTTATTTGTTCATTTATTTAATTCTATGCTCATGTCCATGATTTATTTATTTATTTGTTTTTTTATTATTTATTGAGATTATTGATTGACTGTTCTGACCCATCTCCTTTCTTTGTCTTTGATGCGAGGGACCGCCAAGCGAAGGAGGACCTCCTAGGAGGACCTATGCACCCAAGCAAGGTGGAGTTGGCTCTTTTATGCCAAGCCAACAGGAGAGAGCATCAAAGGGAGATGAAGGAGAATTTTTGAAGCCAGTCTATATTTTTATGCATTTTATTTTATTTTATTATGTATATTTATGTGAGAGAGTGACACTTGAATTTTGTAATAATACAGGACTCTCACAGGTACACTTCGACTCCCGAGGTCCAGTGCCCGAGGGATTGTTCCCTTGGGGGCCTCGATGATTTTGACGCTTTTCCTTTTCTTTATTTTATTTTATTTTGTGTGAATGAACCTTAGCTTAGGAGTTGCTTGCTCGTAGAGTTAGGTCCAAACACCCTAATTGATTTGCATGTACCTATAGCTCGCTTTGGACCTAGATCAAACTCTAAACGGCCGTTCATTTGTCTCTTAGCCTTTGTGCCACAGCGAGCCCCGCAAAGCGCTTTCTCCTAAACTCAAGTGTGTTGAGCAGAGGAGGGGTGAGCCAAGTCCGGACTTTTTGAGGCTAAAGATGAATGAGCGACTTGTGGTGCTTCACGATAATAGCAATTTCTGAACCTAGGGCGATTTCTTCGGCTTGCATTTGCATATAGCATAGGTTTCAAATTCTGTTTTGCATCCTGCATGGAGAGAGTTGGGAGGCACTGTAAGTCTTCTTACTTAGCATGCATCATCGATTTCTAACTTGCATGGCTTTTCCGATCTTCTCCCTCTGTTTTTGCCAACCTAGGATGCTAAATGGAAATTGGAACCTCGATAGGCACGTGCAATGAAAATACCCAAAAAAAGTGATAACTTAAATAAAATCGGGACTTTTAACTCTATTGGACCTAAAAATAAAACATAATGGACTTCCTTATCTTGGGGAGAGCAACACCCTCATTGTATGTGTTTTAATTGCTCACGTACACACTAAGGAATAGAGCCCAAATCCCCAGCAAGCCTCCTAAGTGATTGTATAATTTTTGTGGTTCTCACCTAACTCTAAAATCGAAAAGATAAATCATCGTCACCTGATGGTCTTCACTGTGTTGAGTAGGTGAATTGGGGGTTTGCCTTGTGTCTTGATTGTGACTTGGAGTCCATTGTGTTTTTCATTCATTACTAGAGTAGTCGGTCCTGCCCGTGTGAGTCATGCATTTTTTCATATTTGAGTCTCTCTCTATCTCTCTTATACATATATCTCTTCATTTTACATCGAGTCATGATATTGGTGCTTGAGCTCAATCATTTCTTCGCCAAAGTCCTTCGTTTCCCGATTCTTCACCATCTTCTTCATATCCACCGTACCATCTTCTCTGGTTCGGGGAGAGCACTCTCTTCGGACCACCACTTTGACGGTGTTCCCGCCTTGTGGGGAACACCCAATTTTGTCTATGTCCCGATCTTCTCGCCCGCCCTCCTCGTACCCTCTGTATCACTCTTCTAACACCCACGATATTGGCATGCCCGCTCAATCAGCTTCTCCACCCCATTGTGTACCCTTCTTACCCATCTTCCTCGTATACCCTGTATCATCTCTCCCTTTACCAGGGAATGCTGTGCATATTGATGAAGCCCGCATTGAGGATTATTTATACAGATTATTGGTGTAGGCCGGGCCCATGATGTTGAGGTTGCCGAGATTGATTTGGTGGATTTGTCTTTGATACATGCATATGGGCTTCTTGAGGATTTTTGTTGATGCATAGAGCATAGGTGTGGGGCATTATTGACGAATTTTAGTTCTCTCACACCGGATTGGGGATGTGATGTAATGCAATGATTCGATGAAGATTTCATGAGTATTGATTGGTCTATCTATCTTGAGGTTCCAACCATCTTGATTTTTGAGGATTGACTGATTACTTTACTTTGGACTTCTTGATAAAGGTGTGCGGATCCTACATGATCTCTCATCTTCCTGATTGACCCATCCTTGATCTCCTGACTCTCTAATCCACCCTGGCACTTAGAGGGTTCCTGACTATTTTTCGTGCTATATCAGCTGATTGGATTGACCCGAGGGATGTTTGGTGAATGACATGATTATTTTGCTCCCTTGCATGATCTTATGCCCTCCAAATGATTGAATGATTTATTGCTTTTGAGGACCTGAGATGACTTGCCAGCATTCCCATGACCTACATTGATCTAGCTCGCATTCCTCCCTGAGGACTATCTGCGGGAGAATGTGACAATTTCTAGGATTGTGGTTTCATTCACTGCTTGGGTCACCATTGTGATGGGACCTGGAACCGAGTCAGATGATATGCTTAATTGGCCTCCCCCTGTGATTGTGTACCTGACCTGTTGGTATACGAGGCCAATGTACTAGACTCATCTGAGTCCGCTCTCCTTGACGGTCCTCGCAAGGCAGAGCTCCACTTTTCTGATTATTCCATGCCTAGTTCATAGCTCTCCGAGGGTTATCTGTGAGAGGCTATGACACAGTATAGCTCTCTTGGTCTCTTCTGTTGGTAGATGGTCTGTCGTCTATCGAGACCGCATTTTGTGTGGATCCGTCTGATGGATCCGGCTCCTTTGAGCCCTTGTCTCTCCTTGACGACCCCTCGTAAGATAGAGACACATTCTGACTATTCCTTGCCTAGATCGCAATACTCTCCGAGGACTATCTGCGAGAGAATGCGACACTCTCTTACGCTCGGTTCCCACTGCTGACTGTGTATCCGATCTGCGGAGCATGGAACCAAGTAGTTCGACATATATGATTTTGGTCCCATCCTGACTGTGTATCCGATCTGCGGATCATGGGACCCATCTGTTTGCTCAGATCTTTGACTCCTTTGAGTCTGCTTGCCTTGACGGTCCTCGCAAGGTTGAGCTACTGATATCTGCTATTCCCATGACTAGTTGGCAGCCCGCTCCCCGAGGGTTATTTGCGGAACGCTGCCACACTTTCTTGATTTGACGGTCTCTTCTGTTGGTAGCCGCTCTATCGCCTACCGAGACCATTCCTTTGATCCGTCTGATGGATCAGGCTCTTTTGAACCCGCTCTCCTTGACGACCCTCGGAAGGGTGAGCTTCTGTTCTGATTATTCATTTGACTAGCATGCACTACTCCCCGAGGGTTATCTGCGGGAGGGTACATCACCTTGTAGGTACTCAGCTTCATTGTTGGTGTCTCCTGTCTTTTGGAGCACGAAGCCAAGTCTTCTGAGTTGTATACTTGGTCCCATCTCTGATTGTGTATCCGATCTGCGGATCACGGGACCAAGTATCCTAATTATGGTCTGATTCCTGGCTCCTTTGAGCCTGCTCACCTTGACGACCCTCGCAGGGTTGAGCCATGTCTTGCAGAATTCGGTGTGTCTCCTATGATCTTCCGACCTCATGGCCACCGAACGCCGCAATGTCTCTTGCTCCTTACCGTTCCATATCTTATTGAGACTCTGATTGACCGGAAGGAGTCTGTACTGCTCTTTCTTCCTCCCCGGTCTTATGATATCGGCTATATTCCCTCCTGTTGACCTATGAGCCGATTGACTGCTTCACGCTACCGGTCCCTGCTCTACTTCCCGATCTGATTATCCCCGGTAGCCGACACCCACCTTCCTGCATATCAGGGTGTCTTTTCACTTCTGGATGCGTCCTCGTTCTCACAGGGAGACGACGACGAGAGTACGGTATTCACTTTCCAGATACCGTCCTGTACTACACCAGTTTTTCACCGCTTGTATATATGTGTGCCTTTTTAATTCTTTCTCCCATATGTTATGTGTGCCCCAGATCTATCGCCACATCTTTGTATCTACACTTAGGACGTACCTTGTCCTAAGTATAGGGGGGTACGCACCACGTTGTTCTTTCGTTGTTCAGTTTTGTCACTCCTGTTGTTGCCTATACTAAGGGATATCTCACCCTAAGTATAGGGGGAGTGATGCATATATTCTCCATGATCGTTTCATCTATCTGTATATATCTCTCCTTCTCCTTTTCTTCTTTTCTTCTTTTCCTTTTCTATATTTTGTATCTAAATAAAAGGTGTCGCCCCTTTGTGTCAGTTTTATGTACTTAGGACGTACTTTGTCCTAAGTATAGGGGGGTGCACCCCTGATTTGTTTAAATCTTTGCTCTGTTTATTCCCACCCTTGACCCTCCCTGCTTTGTGGACAGTATGCTATACTTAGGATTACTTGATCCTAAGTATAGGGGGGACGGTCAATTTCTATTTGTTTCATCTCTTATTCATATATTCTTTAGACTTGTCTTATACTCAGTACGAGTTATTTCTTCTCTTTCTCTAATTAAGTTGTTTCAAGTTCAAATAATTTAATAGTACTTTCCAAGAAAAACCATGAGTAAGTCCCATGTTGTGCACCTCTTCTACTTGGTCGTCTACCTTCTCCTATGTAGATCTTCCTTAGTGCCTTAGGTTCCTGAAGAAGGATTTTGTAAGATAAAATCTGAAGTGCTGATACTCTGAGGAGCATCTTCGACATGTGCATCAACAAGATAGAACCATCTCTTTTATTCACGGGATGTACGTGGTGAAGGTGAGGGTATTCAATACCTCTTCTACATGGTCATCCACCTTCTCCTCTGTAGATCTTCTTTGGTGCCTCAGACTCCCGAAGAAGGATTTTGTAAGATAAAATCCAGAGTGTTGATTCTCTGAGGATCATCTTGGACATGTGCATCAACAAGAGAGAACCATCTCTCTTATTCACGGGATGTAGATGGTAAAGGTGAGGGTATTCACCATGTGCATCACGGAAGTGCAGAGATCACAACTTATGGGATATAGGTCAACTAGTTGCACTAGTCATAGGGGCAATGGAAATTAATTTTTTTAGATGAAACCACATGACATAGGAACCATTCCCATGTTATCTCATCATGATAACAAACAAGTATTAGGGTTACCGCTTGTAGTTTGATCACGATCCTTGTATCTCTAAACTAAGAGACCTTCTATCTCAAGTTCGATCTGACGGAATTGAGCACTTGTGGTCATGTGGATGAGATGCGTGCTTCTCGCAATCCAAGTCGATGATCCGAGCACGGAACCTCCTGATTTCGTCTCACAAAATGTGGTCGTCTTCACGAGCACGAGGTACCGAAGAAGATGGAGATCAATGAGCAGTCAATCTAGCAACACAACGGCAGTACAACAACGACATAGTTCTCTTAAAAAACCCCTAAAGTGGACAACCAATTACAGTTTAAGAGAGAGACTATATGGACATGTATATGAAAGAGAGAGATAGAGAGTTTTGTTGCTTTTAACTTGTGTGTCTTAACAAAACCTAGGGTTGGCTCTTCTTTTATACAATTTTGTATGGCTAGGATGCACTCCTAATTCAAAGCAATGGTCTAGATTTTATTGTAATAATTTGTAACAATAATTAATTAAAATAAATAAATAAATGAATAAGTTGAAAATATTCTTCAAACATATTTAATTTCAACTAAATTAATTCATTGTCATGAATAAAGAAGGAGTAGAGAGCCCCTTCCATGTAAGGGAAAAGGAGATAGCCTCCTTCCCATTTTGGATGGGTGGACATCAACCATATAATTGGAGAGATATTTTCTCTCCAATTTCCATCCATTGTAATCTCATTACGTTAATTCTTATTCATAGAATTATTTGTCAATAAAATATCATTACAAATTATTTGTGACAATTACAAACTAGCTATTGATTAATTATGAATCATATTCCTCCATCCAATATTAAATGGAAATCATATTTACACTTAGATTAATATGTGAATCCAAGTCAAATTTAATCGTAAAATATGAATCCAAATTACATTAACCTAGTAAATTATAAATCTAATTCACAATTAAACTCTCTATGATATTATGAGTCATATTCACAAATAATTATTGTGGATAATGCTATCCATATTAATCATATATGTGATAATTAAATCCAATTTAATTATCTTAGATGCCTATCTACATGTGTCGAAATAATGTGAATCACATCTACGTTATTAATGATAATTAAATCATATTTATTTACTATTATTCCAATGGTTTATCAACAATAGAATTATTCTTGAACTCTGTCAAGAACAATATGCTTTCTCAACGAATACTTGGAGATAAGGATAGGGTAAATGTAATATTCCATGTATGCTAACTTGGATACTGAGATATAATTTCATATCCATATTTAGAAGACCACTCAGAGATGTCTTTTCAAGTGAGACAAAATATCTAATCTTCTCATTGAATCTGAATCATATTCAGATTAATGTCCAATATTTGGACTAAGATTGGATAGTATACCTACTGAGTGGAGTCACTAAAATCCAAACATGTTTCATCACTCCCTTGGAACGAAAGCATCATAGTTATACAATCGTTTAAGATCACATTACCCTCGAGTCTTCCTAATACCCGTACATCCAACATAATGGAAGAGCTAGAATAAACCCAAAGACTTTTGAACTATCTTCTTTAGGGTTTTGTCATTAAGTTTTTTTGATCATAGAAAGTTGGTATTAATCATATGCTTTCTAAAAGCATATATCATACCTACAAATCTTGTCATGCATCCAAAGCAAGACAACCATCTATGGAATTTTGTTGGTACTACTATTCATGAGTGAGATCATGTCATCCAGGTCAGTAGTGAACCTGTATGACCTTTTGAGAGATCGTATTATTCATATACCCTCATATGCACACCATCTCGCCAGTGTATAGGATTTGGTTAGGTCATCAGTTTAATGTTTGCCTAATGTACACACTTAGACATATAGTAACAGATCTGTCTTCGGTCAGAGGATGCTTGATTGTATCATGACATCGTATGATATAGGTCTTGGTTATCTCGATGTCGTTAAGCCAACTCTTTGATGTAACTTATCTGATACCTTTGAATCTCTATTCCTATGAAGAGGACTTGTTGAAGATTATGGAGGAAAAACCTTAAGTTCATCACAGAATCATGATGATCACATCATATAAATAAAACCTCATGATCCAAGAACACTTCTTGGATAGTTTCATCTAAACCACAAAGTTGTACTAGGGTTGCCACTTGAAGCATGGTTGCAATCGAAGTCTCTAAACAAAAAGACCTCCTATCTCAAGTCCGACCTGACAGAGGATTGATAAACCCAAAATCATCATCGATCGTGTGTTCCACACAAGGTGGGAACACCGTCGTCGAGGTAACCGATGAAGACCTTCCATTTACTCAACAATTAACCCACAATAGACATAATTCAATTAATAGAAAAAATGTGGAATTAAAATTTATTTTCTCTACCATAAAATGCATAACAAGCAAGCATGTAGAGGTCGAATTACAGAGAACAATATAGGTAGCATATGGTTTTCTTTTATATACAAACCGAGTCATTTATTATGTATAGATCCTTTTGTGAGTTTCAATTTTATAAAATATATATATTTTTTATTTTTTTATATTTTATGTATATATATTTTATATATAGCAATATAGTCTATATGAGGCTTTATATATACAATATATATAGAAGTATATTCATAAATACTATTAAATATAACTAAAATTCAGAACACAAATTGTTTTTAGGTTTTTTAATATTTTTATAATGTGTTTATATTTTTCCAGAAATTTTTGCCATTTTTTTATATATTTTTATTATAAAAAACACCCCCAAATAATGGATTAAATAAAGACCCGAAATTGATTTGGGTGTTAAAAATAGTAAAAGAGTCCCAAAATTACCCAAATCAATTTTAATATGTAAATATTTATATAAATAAATTATAAAATAGAAAAAGAGTGTTTTTGGATTTTTTTAAAGAATTTTTAAGATTTTTATAAAGATTTTGATATTTTTTGGTATTTTATAAATTAGTCAGGGAATAAAAAGGCTCCATTGTATTTTTTAATAGTAATTAAAATACTCAAAAATGACAAGAACATAGCGTAAAAGTATTAGGCATGAGGTATTTTCCCCTATTTTGTGTATTTTTATGAGTTCGTTAGGTATTTTTAATAAATAGATAAAAGCATAAAAATACATGTCCTAGCAGGGGCATATTTACAATTAAAATGAAGTCAAGGGTGTTCTGTGCAAATTTGCCAAAAATATATAACACAATTAAAATTTTCCCCTCACATGGGACTACACGCGACGCACACTGGGAAGGAGCAAAACACAAATATTATGAATTCCAGGGCTTTCCAGTAAATTTTTCAAAAATGTACAACCTTAATTTCAATTATTGGACTTTTGAGAAATAAAAAAGCCGTAGGGGTTTACATGCAATTTCACCACCTCATGTAGGACGGCAAGTGAGGTGACATGGACTGGACCAAAGTGTAAATATATAAAAGTCAGGGGTACATTTGAAAAATGTCCACTTATTTTAAACATTAAGTTTTGTTTACAACATCAAATAATAATATAAGTTTTATTTACAACATCAAATAATAAATACAAAAAGTACGGGGGTGAATATGCAATTACTCCAAATATAGGCACGATATGACGATCCTCCTCCATTCACTTAAACACATGGCACATTCTGGTGAGCAGATATCCCTCCGGAGATGAGCGCTCTGGATCAGATCTGGGGTCTTCATCGATGGCCGAGACTTGGCGAGGATGGACGGTGTAGATTGAAACTAGAGAAGCGCCCTTGATCGGATGGCTACTGCTTCGCTCGAAGAACTGGGAAGAAGGTCTCTGCCTCCGAGCTTCGATCATCGATTTCTCCATCCTCCGGTTGTCTTCTTCGCTGACGAGATGCTCTACACGTCCGGGGAGATACTCTGCAGCTGCTGGTGTGAACAAGAAGGTCCAGGACCCCATGAAGAGGCCTGGCGAGCTCGGGAAAGAATGGGGCCCTGTGAACCTTCAAGTCAAGTCGATTTGAGCCGAGGAGGGCTCCTTTCAGCGCGTGACCTGTACAGGAAGAACGAGTGGCTCGAATGGATCATCCTCGGCCAAGGATGAAGTTGTTTGCGCGAAAAGGGAGGTGGACGGTGAGGTTTCCGATGAGGCAGCGGAGATGAACCTCGATTCGCAGAATCGAGATGATCCTGGTTGATTAGATGCGTGTGGGATGATTGAGAAGCGATGAGGGTCGATATGGAGGTGAGAGATACATCGGAACTTGGATGGGTACGCACGGAGGAGCTCATCGGAGCTTCCACTCTGGCAAACTATGGGATGATTAATTAACCCTACTCTAATTAACTAAATCCTAAACTAATCACCAGGAAATGAAACCTACAACTAAGATATGCAAAATGAACGGGACAGGAACAACTATTTTACCTGGGATTGCCTAGGGAGCAGCGTCGCCGCCGACGACGGCCATGAGTGCACCCCTCACTCCTGGAGCTTGGCCTGGCATTGAAGATGCTCCCCCTGTCACGAGGACTTCTCCTAGACACTAAAGCAGGGCTCCTAGACGCTTAATGGTGACCAAAATTGCAAGGAGATTGGGGGGGTATTTATAGACCTTACTGAGAACCCTTATTGACTGGCTAAAAACAATGATTGGGTAGTATGTACACACGATTAGAGTGCATGGCGTGTATGTACAATGATCGATGATTATTTCGTATGAAGGGGGCGGAGGCGATTGAGCGACGAGAAACCCACGAAAAAGGGAGGAAATCACGAGAAAACATGTCTACGAGTCAAATCAGAAGCAGAGGGTCATGTTGACCAGGGTCAACATTTGA
Organism: Ottelia alismoides; assembly: GCA_037367405.1. Taxonomy (NCBI): domain Eukaryota; kingdom Viridiplantae; phylum Streptophyta; class Magnoliopsida; order Alismatales; family Hydrocharitaceae; genus Ottelia; species Ottelia alismoides. The sequence goes on from JAZKJV010008185.1 coordinate 46,364, forward strand.
CGCGACCCGATTGGTCCACGTCAGCCGGCTAAATGATAAAACATGGGATTTTATTAAAGAATAATTAATTAAAAATAGTAAATAATTTTCTTAATTTCTGGGTATAAAATAAAAATTCTTATTATTTAATGTAATATTTTATTATGATTTTTATTTATTTTTTGGTGTATTTTATTAGTAGATTATTTTTAATAAGGTATATATAGGTTTATTCATCTATTTTTTATAAATTTTTATTTTTATTTTGTATATTTTTAATTATTCCATTATTTTATATATTTATAACTAATTTTTGTGAGTATAAATATATTTTAATTTAATTTTTATGATGTAATTTGTATACCTAAAAAAATAATTATGTATATTCTATATGTAAATTTATAGGTATTTGACCTATGTTTTATATGCATCTTTTTATTTTAATGTATTTTATTGAGTTTTATTTTGGTTTTGTTTTTTTAGTAGAATATATATAATATGTACAATATTATAAAAATATAAAGAATAAGGAAATAAAAGAATAAAATTCCCTTTTATTTATATACCTATAATAACATAGGTATTTTGTCTATGTATTCTTATAGACTTATTTTATTTTACATTTTCTTTTATGTTTTATTTTAATTTCAATAAGAATATGTGTTATGAAAAACAATATTATAAAAATATAAATTTGTAAAAATAATGAATGATGAATAAAATGAATATTTTAATCGATATAATATACAATGAGGGTCAAAAACCTAACTTTCACACAGTAACTCCAAAAAATATAAAACCACCGCCATTAAATACTTGTGAAAAGTTATATACAATTAGAGGTTTGATATGTTTTGAGTTTTTATTTGAATGATAAGGGTCTGTGAAGTTGGATTTCTGGCTTTTTATTTTGTGCATAAAATGAACACTGTGTATTATTTTTGTACAAGTTCAATTTTGTATTTTTATTTACATTATTATCTACAACTTTCATATACAAAGTTTCTTCATTTGATGAATAAATAATAGATAATAAAATAGGTGTTAAAATTCCTTGTCGACCAACTCAATTCTTGACTTGATCTCGGGGTTTAGGGTCATAAAATATTTTCAATATTTTATTCCTTTTTCTTTTCTTCTCTTTATTCTATAATTTTGGCATTAAATAGTATTATTTATGCAATAAATGTAATAAATGATGGATGCTATTTTGTACAAATTAATGCTATTTACATGCATTATCTAGGGTTTTTAAGGCCAAAATGATAGAATAAAGGTGTTGAAATGGGGGTTCATCACCCCCCTATACTTGCCTTTACTAGCCCCTGGCAAACACATGCAATTAGTACCAAAAAGAATAAAGAAGAAAAGAAAAAGAAAGAGTAAAGAGGATTGCTTTCAGTTGTTAAACTTGTTTTCACAAAATCAAAGTTTGGAGCTCAGGTCAGACCTTAATGTGAGAATGTGTGTGGAACTTGGTCGAGAACCAAATTTAAAACACAACAGCCTTCGAGAGTCACAGAGCTCGGTTCAAACCACCTCAATAGCTAGGACAAAACTAGCCTACATCATACGCAAATTCTTATGATTATGAAGCTGACTTGTATGGTGTAAGTGATATTGGCTCTTCCCAACTGGAACGACAAAGGAACTGACTTCTCCGGAATGACAACCTAATGATTCCCCAATCCAGCACTCTGTCCTCGAGGAGCGGGGTATTCCCTTCTAAGTTCAAGTGGCGTCCAACTCAAGAGGAGGAGGTGAAGAAAAGAATAGACGGTAGCCAATGTAGCTACCTATCCCGGGATGCCTGACCAGTGAAGTCAAGTCATCCAGCTGCAGGCTCACATGGCATAACTTTGATGCTCAAGCTTGCTTATTTTCTATGCAATAGATATACATACTCTGGCAGGCATTTTATTTTTATTTGCAGGCTTGTCCATTTTTTGGAGTCTTTTTTTTGAGATACTATTTACAATAGCATTTACATAAGGACTTTTTCCTATTGAGCCAGAAGACTATCCCTCTTTTGAAGTTTTATTGCAACCCACACTCTCCTGTCATTCGACTAGATCAGGTTGGGGTACACTTCCCTCCCTAGACGAGGATGAATTTTTCAACCCGTGTGCGTCTCAGACCGACAAATCCAGCCCCTCACCACTCCAACTGAGTTGAGCAAAGTGAAAGGTGTAAGTGTCCAAGTTAGGTCACGGCCGACAAGAGTCATGCGTGCGTCTCGAAAAGTTCTAGTTAGTCAGTTGAGGTGACTTGAACCCAGCCCTGAGTCTCAAAGAATTAAGTCCTACTGGACCTGAAGCACCTTAAACCTAGTTCCCATAAGGTTCCAGTGCAATTAGGTGCAGTAAGGTCTAACTAGATCCAATCTTCGACTTTGTTGGACTAGTTTAATCATCAAGCTCAATCAAAGAATATGAATGCTATGCAAATGCTATGTATAATGCAGAAAGAATGATGCAATTTTTCACATAATTTAAAAAGAATTTTGGCACAAAAAGAATTTTGGCAAAAGAATTTAAGAACAAGAATAAAATATGTACAACTATTTACACGGGCGTGCTTCTTTTTATTTATTTACAAGGATTAATAATTTTGAAGAATTTACAGGTTTTAACAAATTATTATTATAATTATATATGTATAATTGATAAAGAATTTTATTTTCATTTATAATTATATACACATTTTATTCGTATTTTAATGATGCATTCATTCCTCGAATTTATTTGAAAACAACTTTGACAATTATAGTACACAATAATTTTTTGCAAACATTTACAAACATTTGAAAGCCATTTTGCAAAGATTTTTCAAGCAAGACATATACATTTTTCAAAATAGTTTTACAAAATATTTTCAAAATCACTTGCAAATAGGTTTATAAATCCTTTATTTCACACAAAGAAAAGAATTTTTACAACTCAAAATATTTTTACAAAGGTTGACAACATTTCACAAAAATTTTTTCAAACGGATCACACCATTTTTCAAATCATTTTACAAAAATATTTTTAACGTTATTTATTAATTAGTATATACAAAAAGAATGGGTACATACAAAATATTTTTGGTATTTTTAGTTTTGCAGATGCTTTTATGTTTTTTGAAAATGGGTACATATCTTTACATGGATATATATCTTTTGTATAGAAGGGTTTTGGTTCTTAAAGGGTTTACAAGGTATGATTGCTCCGTTTTATACATTTATAAAGACTTTTGAGAATAGTGTGTACACTCCTCAAACTTATTTGAAAATCATTTTCAACAGTTTCGAAAACTATAGTCCAACCTAATTTTCACAAATGGTCTTTACAAATATTTACACATATTTGAAAATAATTTTGCAAAGGTTTTTCAAATAGTATATATAGATTTTTCAAAATATTTTTGCAACCATTTTCCAACCATGTGCAAATCCCTTTTCAAACATTTTTATTTCACGCAAAGAAAATAAATTTTTGCAAACAAAAATATTTACAAAGGTTGAACATTTTTTACAAAATATTTTCCAAACAACTTTCAAAAAATTTTTCAAAAAGATTTTCAAACTATTTTTAAACATTACAAAAGTATCTTTTCCTGTTTTATTATTCAGACCGTACAAAAAGAGTTTGAGGAGCTATAAATATCTTTTTATTAGAATATTGTAATGAATTTAACATTATTTATAGCCATAGATATTATTTAAAATATAAAAGAACGAGTTATGTCTTAAAGTATATACATAGTATATACGGCCCCCCTATGCTTAGCTCGAGCTATGTCCTCATAGATCAAAGAGAAAAAGAGAAGACATAACTCGGACTGAGTACAAAAAAATCTAAAGAACAAAGGAATGAGGAAATGAATAAATGAACGGGAAGTTGATTATCCCCCCTATACTTAGGATAAAATAATCCTAAGTATAGCAGACTATACACAAGGCAGGGATGGTAAAGGGTGAGAATGAACATATCCTACTAAGACTATCTCCCCCTATACTTAGGGTAAGATATCCCTAAGTATAGATGAGAAGAGGAGACAATGGAGAGGATCAAAGAATGAAAGGACTCCCCCTATACTTAGGCCAAAGTACGTCCTATGTATAGAAGTCTAACAACAAGGGACGACACTTTTTCAATAGAAAAAGAAATAGAAAAGGAAAAGAAGAAAAGAAGAAAAAAGAAGAGATCAGAGGAAAACTTTTTGAGGTGCATTGTCTGAATCTTTTGATGTTGCCAGTGCTGTGGATGTATCTTCAGAGCACAAAACCTGGATTGAGTTGACAACAACCAAGAAAGTATCAGGCTCAAGGTAGGGCTTCAGTAGTTGACCGTTGATGACGAGTGGTTGTACGGCAGGAGACAATTCTGATATTGCAATACTTCCATTGTCACACACTTCTTGAACTTGAAATGGCCTTGTCGATTTACTTTTAATTTGCCTGGGAAGATCTTTAACTTTGCATCAAATAACCACACTTTCTACCCAGCTTCGAAGGTCTTTCGTCTGTTGTGCCGGTCATGCCAGCGCTTCACCTTCTCCTTGTACATCAATGTGTTATCTTATGCATAGTATCAGAATTCCAGGAGTCTGTTCAGATCATCTTTTCTTTTCAGACCACTACTCTGTGAGTCCAAATTGTAATATTGATTGCCCACAAGGATTTGTGAATTATTTCTACGTGCAGATGGCATGGTTTCCCGTATACAAGATGATAGGGCGACATGCCCAAGGGAGACTTGTAAGCGGTTCAGTATGCCAAGAGGACTGAGTCCAAGAGTTGGGACCAATTCTTTTGGTCCGGCCTTAAAAGTTTCTAACGGATCGTCTTGATTTCTCTGTTCGATAATTCTTCCATGCCATTGGTCTGAGGATGATAAGGAGAGGCGACTCGATGATCGATCGCGTATTCCTTCGTTAATTTCTTGACCTCTTTATTTATGAAGTGGCTACCCCCATCCAATATCATAATCTTCAGAATCTCTAACTACGAAATGATTTTCTCTCTGAGAAATCGGCACAATGTCTGGCTGTCTATGGCTCGAGCTAGGATAACTTCAACTCAACGACTCACATAGTCAACGGCAATAACGATGTGCTCATATCCCTGATTGTTAGGGATAGGTCCCATGAAATTGATGCCCCAAGCATCAAAGACGTCTGCTATCTGAATGATCTTCAAGGGCATGGAGTCTTTCGCTGTGAGTGTGCCTTTCAATCTCTGACAGTCAGTGCATCGAAGAAAAATGCTGCTACATCCATAAAGAGTATGGGCCACCAGAAGCCACACTGAAGTACTTTTACCGTCGTTCGATCTCCAAAAGGGTGTCCATCAGATTCGAACGAGTGACAATGCTTGAGGACACTATAATGATCCTTCTGAGGGATACACCTACGCCAAATGCAATCTGCTCCTTCCCTGAATAAGAGAGGATCTTCCCATTGGTAGAAATGGATTGTTGATAAGAATTTGGCCTTCTGAATCTTCATCCAATCCGTCGGTACTGCCCCCCAAACAAGGTAGTTGACAATATTAGCATGCCATGGGAGTGGATCCACAACCAAAATCGACTCGTCAGGATAGGTTTCTGTGATATGTGCACTGCTCAGCAGAGGCTCTTGCTGCTTAAATCTGGAGAGATGATCTGCTACCACATTCTGAACTCTAGGCTTGTCCTTGATTTCCAAATCGAATTCCTGGAGGAGAAAGATCCATCTAATCAGTCTGGATTTGGCATCCTTATTCTGCTGTAAATATCGGATAGTAGAGTGGTCAGTGAAGACGGTAACTTTTGATCCAAGCAAATAAGATCTGAACTTCTCCAAGGCGAATACCACAACCAACAACTCTTTCTCTGTCACCATGTAATTTCTCTGAGCTTCATCTAATGTTTTACTAGCTTAATGAATGGCATAGGGCATCTTATCTTTTCTTTGTCCTAGAACAGCCCCAACTGTATAATCTAATGCGCCCATCATGATCTCAAAGGGGAGAGACCAATTCGGTGGCTGTAGGACTGGAGCTTGAGTGATGAACTCCTTCAGCTGATTGAAAGAAAGGAGAACATAATGGTCAACAGTAAACCCAGTCTCCTTACAAAGTAATTCGGTAAGAGGTCGGGCAATGCGGCTGAAATCACGGATGAACCTTCTGTAGAAACCCACATGCCCTAGGAATGACCTCATATTCTTTACTGTCTGAGGTGGCTCAAGATTGGCTTCCACATCCACCTTTGCCGGATCGACTTCCATGCCACGTTTGGAAACGATGTGACCCAGCACAATCCCTTCTGTCACCATGCAGTGGCTCTTTTCCCATGATAGCACTAGATTGACTTCACGACATTTCTGAAGTACTCTGTCCAGATGCTCAAGATAAGAATCGAAACTATCACCGTAGATAGAAATGTCGTCCATAAACACCTCAAGAAAACTGCCAACCATCTCGGCGAAGAGTGCAATCATGCATCTCTGGAATGTCGCTGGTGCATTGCATAATCCAAAGTGCATTCTCTTAAAAGATTAGGTGCCAAACGAGCAAGTAAAGGTAGTCTTCTCTTGGTGCTCAGGGGCAATTGCCACTTGATTGTACGTAGAGTACCCATATAGAAAGCAGAAGAACTCCTTGCCGGCTAGTCTTTCCAAAACCTGATCAATGAATGGTAAGGGAAAGTGGTCCTTCTTCCTTGCTGCATTAAGGCGGCAGTAGTCAACACATACATGTCATGATGTCAGTACCCGAGTAGATATCTCCTCCCCTCTGTCATTTGTAACCACGGTAAGCCCTGACCTTTTTGGAACTGCATGCAAAGGGCTCACCCATTTCGAATTGGAGATGGGATAAATGAAGCCCATGTCACACCATTTAGTGATTTCTTTCATGACGACATCCGTGACATTTGGATTCAGTCTTCTTTGGAATTCACGGGACGACTTGGCATCTTCTTCCAAGTAAATGTATTATGAACACAATGCAGGATTTATCCCACGAAGATCTGATACATGCCAACCAAGTGCCTTGCGGTTTTTCTCTAGAAGCTTGAGAAGTCGAGATTCTTGCTCTGGGGTCAGCATGCTGCTGATGATGATCGGATATATATTGTCTGCACCTGCAAGGAAAACATACTTCAGGCCTGCTAGAAGTGGCTTGAGTTCCGGTTCTGATCTGGCCAACTTATCGTTCACTTCGGAAACTGCACTGGTGGATGAATGTGTGGACTGGACTTTTACAGAGTTGCTAACCTCAGTGCTTTGTTGAGATTCTACAAATGTGTCAAACGGTTCTGCACTAGGCTTATTGTGTTCAGGCTGGAGTGAGTCATTGGAGTAGAAAAGATGCATCAACATATTGGAATCTATCTCCTAATTATCATCGGAGCTTGTGTCGACTGTGCTTTCCAGGTCCTCCTCTAGGGCGAGGAGTTCATGTGTCCATGGATCATTTAATGAAAGTGGCATGTCTCTGATTTCCACAATGAAGTCACAATTTGCTTCAGGCGTTATTGCGTGTCCCTCATCAGTCATGATCTTGGGCTCACTGATCATGTCTATAGTGATTCTTTTGTTTCCCGAGATGAATGTAATCTTTCCAGACCCATAATCTACCATGACTTTTGAGGTGCGCAGGAAGGGCTGACCAAGAATGATAGGAGTCTGGAGTAAAGGTGCAGGAGAGTCCATATCAAGGACTACAAAGTCATTGGGGAGCTGCATTTCCTGCACCTTTACCACAACGTCTTCCAAAAGACCTCTAGGTCGCTTGATGGATCGGTCAGTGAACTGAAGGATCATCCGTGTCTACTTGAGTGGACCTAGACCAAATTCTTGCAATAGTGACGGAGGTAGAAGGTTGATGGAAGAACCGCTGTCAAGCAGCGTGCACTCGAAGACTTGATAGAAAATCTCACAACTGATAAGAGGTGCTCCTTTGTCCTGCTTCTTCTATGGGAGGTTGCTGATGGATGCTACAATGACCATGATGAGAACGTGCTTCTCAACCTGTTTGCATCTGTTCTTTCGTGCTGGGCGACACTTGATTGTACATGCCTCTTTCAAACCTTTCTTCACAACTGGCATGTATTCCATGGCATTTATCCAAGGAATGTCAACAGTAAAGTTATTGATAATGTTCACAACTTCAGGATTAGATAATGCACTTTTTCTTTTGCAATTTTTTGGTTTTTTCTATTACATTAGGAAAAGGAATATGTATATTGCTAGAATCCAAAACAGAGTTCTTATTTACAATAAAATCATCGCCCACAATATGTTGCACATCCGGGTTACAAAAAGGAGTACAATCTGGAAGTTGAGATGCTGGTGCTAGTGGACGAGCAAAAAGTGGGGCCTCCATTCTGTTGGATGGCACAGGATCGGCTGTTGCTGGTAGCTCCTCCATGGCAGGCGCGGTTTCACTTCGGCAACAATCTTCTTTTTGTTCTTTTTGATTTTGCTGATTTTTGTTCTTTTTGTAGATGCTAATGGTGGTGAGTGGCAGTTGAACTGGCTCCTCGTCCTTCTTCTTCCTCACCTATCCCTGTAGCTGGCACAGTTGATGTAGAAGATGACGATTCACCTGAAGCTTTATTCTTCCCCTTGTTGATGGCAGGTGGAGGTAAAGCCCTACTGCTCCTGAGAGTGACAACATTAGATAAAATAATAGCACAATCATCTGACTCTACAGGAATAGATGGAACATCCCATTCTACCCGCTCCTTCTTCTTGAAGCTGTTGGGGTTGGCTTCGACCTGCGTTGGAATAGTGGTTTTAGTGGTGGTCAGGTCATCTAGCTTCCTATTCATATCTGCTAGCCTTTTGACAAGCCATGACAAGCAATCGAGGGTTGGGTTCACGGGACTTGCCTTTGAAGTTTCAGCATGCAGACCATGCTGTTGATGCACGTTTGGAAATGAAGGCGACGACTGCTAGTGGTGCTTAGGTGGTGGAGGAAGCTGATACTGATTATAGGAGGGAGGAGGGTACTGCTGATATTGTAGAGGTGGAGCAACCGCATACTGGTGATATGGCTGCTGATGGTGGTACTGCGACTGCTAGTAGTGCTGGTTCTGCCTCCATTGATCCGTATACTGGGGAGGCTGCTGGTACAGTGGCAGAGGCTGTGAGGACTGACCAAATCGACCACCTAGTGGTTGGTGAAATGGCCTGTTGGCTTGTGGCTGGACCTGGAGGTATCTGGTAGGACGGGCCAGCTGTACATCGTTGCTCCATACACCATTAACTTCCTGGATCAAGGGTGGTGGTGGGACTGCTGGATCTGATGTCTGGAAGAAATCCGGCTGGTATACAACCATCTACTGCTGCGGCTGGCCCAGATCAGGTGTCTGCACGTAGTATATGTGCTGGACGGCCGGTGGCTGCTAGCTCGGGTGAGGCTGTTGTGGCAGTGATGGCTCATCCTTCTTCTCAGCTGGAGCTTCTATCGATGGTGCTGCTGACTGGATAGAGATGATAGTGCCTACCAGCAGTTCCAACTGCTTGGTGATCTGGTCCAGTTTATCAAGATTCTATGTCCTCTTCTCGGTCACAACGAGTTTCTCGAGATCCTGTGATTGTTTCTCAATGATATCAACTTTCGAGAGATGGCCCTCGATGATGCTGAGGTTGGAGCTCTCATCTCTCTCCGCCTCACAAGACGCTGCCATGTGTACTTGCTTCTGGAGGATCTGGGACTGATTCTTGTATGCCTTGGATGAAGAGAGTGCAGCCTCTCCTTCAGCCATTTCCTTAAAGATCTGCCAGACTACGTCTTCGTCCTTGTTAAAGTGTGAGCCCCCACGGGACGTGTCAACGAGCCATTGGCTTTCTATGTTCAAGCCCCCAAAGAAATGTTGGACCAAGCTGGTCCTCGAGATGTCATGATGGGGGCATTTCTCCTGCAGATCTGTGAATCTCTCCCAGGCTTTGTGGATCCTCTCATGTGCACCCTGAGAGAAATTGCTAATTCGGGCTCGCATCTGATTGAACTGATCGAGGGTAGAACTTGTGTGAGAATGCGGACTTCAGCTCCTCCCAAGTCGTCAAAACCTTCCCCATATGGTTGACCCAGTAGAGGGCCTTGTCTTGTAGATTGAGAGGGAATGCCATCATCTTCACTATGTCCAAAGGGACATTGGGGTAATGAGTAGTACGACAAATGCGTGAAAATTGTTGTAGACAAATGTATGGATCTTCATTGGTGTTCCTGTGAAAAGAAGGGAGAAGAAAAAGAAACTGGGGCTTTAGCGTAAAGTGAGCTTGCACAGATGGTATGCGGATCCACTCGGCCATCTGGCTGTCTCCAGGATTGTATGTCTCTTTCAGCATAGGTTTTGGCCTTCCTTGTTCATGCTCTTCCTCGTCTGGGTTATCACGGGGTCCACCACCTCGTCCTCCTTGTCTGCCTCCTCCTCCCTCTAGTCTGTTCATAATCATTCAGCATCTCCTAGATTGTAGTCAGTGCTAGGGCTTGCTTCATCAGCTATTGCTGAATGGCTTGGATAGATGCTAACAATTGTGCATTGACCTGATTCCGATCATGCATCTATTCTTGCTCTCGCTGAGGGGGTTGTTGACCCTTGCTCTTTCCTTGAGGAGCCATCTCAGGGTCTGATTCTGAGGAGATGAATTCTGGATTGGGATCCATGGCTTATTTCGACTTTTATCTGCAAGATAAGAGAATCCCAATCAGACCACTTGCAATTGAATCCCAGCTATCATGATGAATCCGGAATTAAGGTCAATTCTAGAATGTTGTAAATGAAAAAGGATATAGACTATAATCGAATTTCACTCACAACGGTGAACGTGGGACAAGAGTTGTCCCAATTTATTGGGTGGTCAAGAGGAAGGGTAGAAGATGAGGAGTCTGGAGATCGACCCGCAAGGTCCGGATCATGTTCTCGGGAATTGCCTCGAATTATTAGCGAGGTCGAGTCCATTGAATCAATGTAGATGTCGACGGGATCCTGACTAAACCATCCATGAATCGCCCTCGCAAAGCAATAGGGGAGTTTGATGAAGGAAGAAGGATACAATGACCAACGAGGAATAAATTGGAGTGAAAATAGTAGAGAGGCTCAAGACTTAGCGAGGGTCAAAGGGAGAAACACATGAGAAAATTTTGTGCAAGAACGTAGGACTTGATCTTTGAATCCAAATCTAGATCCATACAAACACAATACAAAATTGAGTTCACCAACTCAAGCCATGTGAAGCTGTGAAGGTTCGGCTACATATTATCTTTTCAGTTTTAGAGTTGTTATTTCAGGCATACCTTATAACAAGCCCTTAGCACGCTAACCCTATAGGAGAGAGATTACTGTCAGAAAAGTATCCCGTACTTGTCCTTCTCCTTTGTAGCATGTAGTCTGCACTTTTTGAGGTCCTTGTAACCCTTCTTGGATCCCTACTCAGCCAAAGAAATAGAGAGAGGAAGCCGATAGGCAAAACCAATACTTTAGTTCTCGCTCGGAACAGAATCACCAGTGAGCGTGCAAGAACCTACTCGAATGCAAACTGATGAGATAAATACCCCCGTGAAGGGGTGGCCTAAGCTCAGTACTTCAGACCATGTCGATGCTCCACACAAGGCGGGAACACCGTCGTTGACAAGGCCCTACTCGGTCATGCATGATAAAAGCGCTATTACTTCGGAAATCCATGCGATACACAAGGCAGTTACAGACTGGGATTTTAGCTCTATTCCTTAGTGGGTCGTGCCTTACTCATGGGAGGGGTTTTGGTCCCCTCCTATGGTACCTGGAAACAATGAGGGCTTTATGAACCTAGAATAATGAAAGTCCATTACATATTTTAATTAAGGTCAAAGTTTATTTAGCAGTCCCCTTATTTTAGTTTGTGGGTTTTCACTTTTTTGGAGTCCGTTTTCATACAAGCGCCTAATGTTTTTGTAGATTTTCATTTAAGTCCTAGGTGCTCAAAATTATAGGGAGATAGTGGAAAAGCCGTGCAAGTCGATTCAATGATGGAAATCTCACCATTGAACTGAATGATGCATGCTGAGCTAGAAAACTTACAGTGCATCCCAGCTCTCTCCATGCGGTATGCAAAACAGAATTTTTAAACCTATCTACATGGTGGCGTGTAATCGGCAAGATCACCCTAAACAGTAGCTGCTATTAATCATGAAGAACCAATTGTTAGTTATTCAAAAATACGACCAAGGTCCGGTCTTTGATGCTGATCGGTGCCCACCACAACGGGTCCTGCACATGCTATATACGACCTCCAGCAGTACGTGGTCTCAGCTCTGAATTACTAACATTATTAATTTGACTAGATCCATTCATAAGAGACTATAGGAATATGCATTCCTATTAATGTTTGAACCTAGTTACCGAGTCAAGCAACCTACGTGTAGGGGCTCCATGCACACAAAACAAACAGAAAGGAAGGCGGAAAACTCAAAACAACATAAAATAAATAAAAGAAGGTGAGAAAATGTGGAAAACTGCGACGAGGCCCTCAGGTGAATAGACACCCGTGCACTGGACCTCCTTGTAAAGAGTAGAGCCCATCTATTTGCGTGCTAAAATTGTCTCTCTCACCATAAATTACATGGATAAGCTAATTAAATTAAATCTAAGCTAATTACTTCTCCTTGCTTCTTTGGTGCTCTCTCCAACTGGTCATAGAGTGAAGACCAACATCCTCCAAGCTTGGCTGCCTCGGCTTCCTAGAAAGCCGTCCTCGCGTGGCGGACCCTCGCATTAAAGTCACAAAGAGACATCATTAGCACATGTAATTAAATAATCAAATAAATATTCATAGAGTTAATCAAGAAATGAGTTGGAAATAAATTAATGGTTATCTACAACAATGAACCAATAAATCAAATAAGTGGCTATACAACAATGACAAAAAAATTAGGCTACGCTCATTGCTCCCCGGTAATGACACTGATGAATCTGTAATTCATCACTATTAAAGTTGAAAATAGAGTCTTGTTCCCGAGTAATTAGCTGCATATTTCCCCTTATATTGCAAAATTAGCATTCATGCATGCATAAGTAATACCTGCACTTTAGCATTCATATTTGCATTAAATAAGAAGCCCAATTCACTTGTAATTATTCACCTATTTATTTGTATTCTATACTCACTCCAAAGTCAATAAAACCACTTTATACTGTACATATTACTAACTAATAATACAAGGAAAAGGCCACAAATTTATAACTTGTAAAATTACCCAATAAAACCCCAAACCCAGTTGGAGACCTTAGGCCTTAGAATGCATATATCTATCTCATACAACCTCTGATCTAGATCTACTCACTTTTAAATTAATACACACTCAGAGACCTTCAAAATGAGACCAATTTCATTTAAATCGGAGCTCGTATGCAAAACATGGGTTTTGGGACCCCAATATACATTATATGTATGTATATTTGTACCCTTGTATTTTAGTATTTTATTTGACCTCATTTCCAGTTTTGGTCAACATGAAACTTGTAGATCTCATCGCGATCTACAACTTTCATGTTGTGAGTTTTTTCAATTTCGACCATTTTCTCTCTCTTATTCCACATTTTCTTTCGGCCATTCAGATCAGGCCACATGGCTCCCTCTGGTTGCGCCACGCGGCCCACTCAGAACATGCCATGCGCCCCTTTTCTCTGCTGTCCGATCCCTTTCCTTCTCTCCAGATCTAAGCCATTCACTCTCGTAGCCAGTCTCCACCCTCTGATCATCTAAGGATTGCATCTCCTCCGTCCGCTAGCGCCTCACCCTCAACAAGCCACATGTTGACTTGTGAATCATCTAATCTTCTCCAGAAACCTTCATCCCCACCGCACACTTCCGCAGTATCCTTAGCCCTTCGATCAGATCCTCTAGATCTCATCCCAGCCGTCCTTTAGCGCCTTCACCTCCTTTCGCCACGTGTCACGCCCTTATCCCTTTGATCATACCTCCCTGATTTGATCCAAGCCACTCCTTAACACCTCGATCTGGGCTGTTGGATCACAAGATCCAATGGTCCCGTGATCGTCTTCCACCTCGGGCCGCATCCTTCACGCACATTTCCCACTTCGCATGCTCGCCGCCCCCTTCCTATTTTCTCCGCCACTACAGCCACCATCTCCACCCTCTAGAACCTGCACCTCAAACCCCATGACTCCCTTATCCTTGTCATCCACCATGATCTCGATAAAGCCCGTCGTTTTTGCTCTACGACCCTCACAGAACCTTGCCTTCCATCACTGCCACCTCCACCTTCTTCCTATAAATACCCCGCCTCCGGCCACCTTCGACCCTATCCGCCATTGCAAGAGAGAACCTAGAGCTACCCTATACCTATCAGTGACAGTGATTTGGGCTTAGAAGCGAGCGACGATGGGATTCTTCTCCGGCGAGATGCATGCCATCTGCGCCGTGCCGCAGCTCCATTGACGAGCTGCACGAGCTCGGGAAGCTACTACCCCTTGAGAGAAGACCAGGGAGCTCCTCCTCGAGCTTCTGACCCCAGGTAGACACCTCCATTCTCCTCCGATTATTTTCATCTTTTCATCTCGATTTCTCGCTATTTCGCTGCCCTCTCCGCTCATCTTCACGCTCGCCTGACCATCCACCAAGCTTCACTTTGAAGCTCTGATCTTCGTGCTCTCTTTCGTTCGCCCCGACGACCAATCACACTATACTCCGATCACAATGCCGTCGGTCACTGTGGAGCGCCACCTCCGACCATCACTTCACCCCCTAGGCCTCGCCGTACTCGCACGCACTCCCACGAGCACGAGCTCCATTCTTTTGGCCCCAACTAACCCTGCAGGTACCCCTAGCTTCATTGGCCAGAACTTCACCGGAGCTCAGCTTGAGCTTCGTCGCCACCGGTGTTCAGACCTCCCCATCCTCATCCAGGACCTCCGACGGATCCCCGACACTCTCACAATCAATCCGAGCATTTCCGGAGCCGTCGGTAAGCTACATCGAGCACGACAGACAGAGGCGGAGCAAGGAGCTTAATGCCGGAGCCCTGCCAAGTTTGCCGCAGGAGCCGACGGATCAGAGAAGAAGAAGCACCGCCACCGTTGGATCGCCTCGATCCGATGACCCTCACCATGCCACGTCGCCTCGAGTCCATCATCGTTGGATCATCCAGATCTAACGGTCCATGATCGCACCATGTTTTAGTTTCCCTGAGCTTCAATACCCATTGGATCCATCTTGATCCAACGACCAATATTGAGCCACGTTGCCATCAGCCGCATCCTCATATACCGTTGGATCATCCGGATCTAACGGTCGTGATCACGCCACGTTTACATCCTCCACCGCCGTTAGATCACTTCTGATCTAGCAGGCCAGCATTCGCTATGTGGAGACTCCGAGCCTCTTCCCCGACCCTAGGCTCGGAGCACCCGAAGCAGACCCGAGGCTGATCTAAGCCTCCAGAGCCTCCCGAGCATCCTCTCGAGCCTCGATCGACATCTGAGCCTAGCCTCGCACATGCTTCCCACGTGAGGGCTGGGTATTTTGCGCAGAGGCCCTCAAAGGTTTTGGAAATTGCAATTTGGTCCCAGCTAGGCTTGTCATGCGAGGTGCGTGTGACTCTGTGGGAAATTTGCATCCACCTCCCCTACATTATAGGTAATTGCATTTAAGTCCCTGTCAGCACGTTTTATTTCAGAACTTTTATTTTCTGTAATTGCAATTTGGTCCTTGTCTTTGCACGCATATTTAGGTGTCCATTTCGCAGCATTTTTAAATTCTAAAAATTGCATGTTGTAGCCCAACTTGTCCTTTATCTTATGTGACACGTGTTTCATTTTTGTGACTTCTCTGGAATTTAATATTATTAATTTGGTGGAAACTAGCATGTTTTGCCCACTGTGTGTCTTTTAATTCATATTAAATTCCTTGTTGCTCCAAATATCGGCATAAAATTGCATTAGACTTAGGATAATTTATTCTACATTGTGCCCAAAAATCATTGCATTTACATGCATTACGAGGCTTGAATAAATCAAATAGTGATTTTGTCAATTGATTTTTAATAGGTCCAATTGACTTAGAATTTTAGGTTTATTAATTTTTCTGGATTCATCACACTTAGATCTATCTTGGATAATTTTCATATTTGGAATAATGTGTTTTGGTATTTATTAAAAATAATTTTGTAAAAATCACCATGCATTCATATTTTATTCATAGTAAATTCATAAAGTTTCTGAAAATTCAAAAAAAAATTAATGTAGCTTAATTTCACTGCATTTCATATTCTGGCCAAGTTTCATAATTTTTGGACTTCATTTGATCATATTTCTGATTTAACTTGTATAATTGGCCTGAAATTGCATTCGTTCTTTCCTTCATTGCATAAAAATTGATAAAAAAAGAGCAGAAATAATCCTCTGAAAACCCGACCTCTGAATTCATTTCAAATTCGTCTAAGGAGACAACTGCCTCCCTGAGTTTGACATTGGGCTTGCCGAAGTAAAATAAATCTACTGCTCGCAATTAACTGAACAATAATTAAAGTGGTATTTTTGAGGTAGCCTTGATTACTCGACTGTAATGAATCTAATACTTAATTTGACCATTGATTTGATTGAATTAACAAGGGTAGTCTTAAGCGTTGTCAAAATGGCACCGTTGCTGGGAGGCACGACTTAGGTTAATTTTTAGGGAGTTTTTAAGTGTTTGATTTTCCATCCTCGGGTAGTCTGATTCCCGGCTTTTCTTGTTAATATTTCTCTGTCATTTATTTTTGAGTATTTTATGTCGTCCTTTATTTGACCTCAATTTTTTTGTGCGAGGAACACGAGGAGTCGAAGGTGCTTCGAGGAGCTTGCAAATGAATATTTTGAGTAATTGTGAGGACTTGTAATTTTTTTCTTTTTCCATTATTTTTGCATCCTTTCCAGCAGTTCCCGTTTGGGTTCTTGCACATGTATAAATAGTGGAAACGTGTCCCCGTGTGCAGTGTGGATTATTTTTTAGATTAGTCTTGCACTTGTGGCTCTTAGAGCCACTTTAGGACTTGCTTGTGCTTGTAATATTCTAGGACCACACTTCACACATAAAGACACACTTAAACCACAGATCTAGTAAAATTTAATATGTGCTTCACTAACTAATAGAACTGCCTATCTAGGAGCAACTTTTCTCGCCTACATCGCATATAGTGTAAAAGGTTTTCAATTCTGTTTTGCATCCTGCATAAAAGCTAAGGGATCACTGTAAGTCTTCTCCACTTTGCATACCATCATTGATTTATCGTGCATCAGCTTTTCTCGACTCCTTTCTCTTGGTTTTTCAAACTTAGGTACAAAGAAAATTGGGACTGGACGATAGGTGTGCTTTGTGGTTGGACTAAATCAGTGATAACCTAACTTAAAACTAGGACTGCTTAATAAAATTGACCAAAAAAATTCAATAAAATCAAAAATTCTGTTTGCGAGAAATTAATCCTTACCTTGTTTTCAGGTTGAGTGAGGGTACTAGAGTGTATGAGCACCCTAGGGTAGTGCCACATATCCCCGCCTTCCATATCGCGTACCCCGATCCGAGCAAATATCACCGACTAAGCCTTGGGTTCAACGGACCAGCGCCAAGTAGCCTCTGCCTACTCTGGTAGGTAGATTGGGGCGAAATTGCGGTACACCGCGACAAGTTGCTAGTAGCCTCCGCCTGCGCTTGCAGGTAGATAGGGGTGAAGTTAGAGCCTTGTCATCCTTCGCCTACTCTGTAGGTAGATAGGGGCATGTCCTTGAACTTTCGGCTGGTGATAGGGGTGGAGAAAGGAAGGGTGTTGGTATCTAAGGTGATAGGTTAAACAAGGGAGACGCATCCAGCTTTTAACTGACTCCCCTCTAGGCCGCGTAACCTTTTCTATTTGTCTGATAGACTCACACTTAAAATCAACCAGATTAATTGGACTCGGTTTCGAGTCTGTCACCGTGTCTAGTGTGAAAATACAGGGTCTGGATTCAATTGCTTGCTTCAGGTAGGAGTGAAATCCTATCTTTTACTTAGAACTCCCGATTCTTCTTCTTGCCATCCAAGATGACCGACTGGGGGGATATCGACTCCTGATTTTCCAATCCTTCTTTGAGCCCCCACTAAGCTTATCTTCACCGGCCCAAGCGCAACTTGGACCAACCAGAGCTCATGACTCTCTTGAGTTTTGGATCCCTCAAACCCAGGGTGGTTACTCTCAAACCAACCCTTTTCTCTCCTCTAATCTCACCGAGGAAGACCATCGCCTCGATCAAAATCCCTTCCTTGATATGTCCTCTAACCAAGACCATCTTCTTTACCCAGGAAAAGAGGATAAAATGCCGAAGAAAAACCCTGACGACGAGGAACACAGAGAGGACCCAATGATCCAAATTCTGGACCGGCTAGCTAGGGCCGAGCATCTGAATGCAAAACTGATGGCAAGAACGGGACAAGTGATTGAATATGAAGGAATTGACCGATCGATGGTAGACGCCTACAATCTCGCAGAAAATGAAATACATAGCTGGCTAGCACCTGAGATCCCCCCTGAAGCGTTCGAGCTGAAGCCCTACTTTTTGAGCTTGCTGCCGAAGTTCAATGGAAACGCCAACGAAGAGCCATATGCTTTCCTTAGAGACTCCGAGCTGGTTTGCAACAACCTTAGTTACCCTAGGGTTGGGCAAGATTACATCAGGTTGAAGGCCACCCCATTTGCCTTAGGAGATTAGGCCGCAGATTGGTTGAAGAATCTTGAGGTGAGATGTACGACCTGGATGCTGTTCAAGGACCTATTCTTGAAGAAGTTCTACCCACTCAGTAGGACTAACCAGATGAGAAACAAGATCGCTTGTTTCTCCTAGGGACCTAATGAACCATTCCATGAAGCCTGCGACAAATTTAACGATTTAACGTTAAAATGCCTATGCCACAACATTACAAAAGCGATCTTAGTCCATATCTTATTCTGTAGCATGACCTCGGAGATGCAGGGGTTAGTGAGTGCCGCCTGTAGAGGAAGCTATCTGAACAAAAATGAAGATGCTGTATGGAAGATCCTAGAGAAGATGGCGGAAACATGCAGATCTCAGGCCACCAGAGCCTACCAGTTGTCTCCTTTAAGCCTATCCAACAAGACAACTCAGAGGACTGTAGTGGATCTGACGAATGACCTCATCCCCAGCATGAGGATAATAGTGGACAAATTAACCATGGTCGAGCAGATTCATAAGAGGGTCACTGACCTTATGGCATTCTCACGATTGCCGAAGCAAGTGGAGGAACTTAATGAGAAGGTAGCCAAGATACAACTACATGCCCCTTCTGCACCACCTGTACATGTACACCGAGTTCATCTTGTACAGGAACAGGCACCGGGGCCTCATAGTAGCTGGGTAGAGGAGTAGACATACACTCAATAGGAACATCATGCACCCCCACAAGTGGAGATAGGATATGAGGAGCCTCCGCAGGTGTTCGAGATCAACGGGCTATGGTACAACCATGACCCCGTCAAAGACAGTCGGGGATAGGGAACGATCAACCACACCAACCTTCCCTAGCTTACCAGGAAAACAGCTCCATCCCTACACCGCGCTTCGTACAGTCCTGGCCCGGACAAGGGTACCAACCTCAGCAACACCACCAACAGCAGCGCACATTCCACTCGGGCCAGCAGGGCCCTCCACCTTCCCATCAGCAGCAACACCGACATGGATAACAAGACCAATACAGAAACTCATCCTTAAGGCAGCACCAACCAGCCC
Source organism: Ottelia alismoides (assembly GCA_037367405.1). Classification (NCBI taxonomy): domain Eukaryota; kingdom Viridiplantae; phylum Streptophyta; class Magnoliopsida; order Alismatales; family Hydrocharitaceae; genus Ottelia; species Ottelia alismoides. The sequence goes on from JAZKJV010008185.1 coordinate 66,073, forward strand.
AACCCACTAGTGAATTGGAGTCCCTCACCTTGGCGATCCAGACCCTGACTGATAGGGTCCAACAGATTCAGAATGACTATCTGGATATGAGAATCGATTTGAATCGTGTCTCCCGTACCCAGGACCAACAGATGGTGCCAAAGACCCCATTTCCCACCCAGGATCAGGCCAACCCAAATAGCTTGAACCAATGCCAGAATTGACCACGAGATCAGGTATATTATTCAGATAATTCTTTATCTGAACATGAGATCCTTTCGTACGATAATGTCAATCATATGTCCCTCAGGAGCGAAAGGACCGTGATCATACCTGATCGGGCACATGCACTGGAGGAAGAAGCTGCCAAGTCTCTATCTGAGGAGAACATGGAGGAAGAGGAGCAGCACCACCACCACCATCTACAGAAGAAGAGGACTTCTGAGTCCTCAAAGAAGCAGGAGAACCGCACCAGTAGTGATTCCGATGAGATCGATGAAGAGCCCGCACCTCCATCTGAGGAGGATGTCCCAACAGTCGCGGAGGATGCATCACAAGTTTTGCACCAGAAATTTTCTTTTAGTCATAGTCAGAGTCAGAGTCCGAGTCAGTCTCAGTTTTGGAGTCATGTACATAACTCAGTTCCTAGTTTAAATAAAAATGTTTCAGTTTCAAAATCTGAGTTGGCATCAATAATCCCTTTCCCCTGAGCTCTTAAGGGTGGAAAGAAGAAAACCAAAAAAAATACAAAAAGATGATCCTGAGATGGCAGAGTTTTGCAATAAACACATCAAGGTCACAATCCCTTTTTGGCAAGTATGTGGAGATGACACCTGCATTTCAGAAATACCTTAAGGTGAGATGCACACCTACTTGGGTCAGCAGGAAGACCAAAAGCCGTGTTGAGAAACACATTCTGTCAGTAGCAACTGCTTGTGCAATAAAGAATTCGTTTCCGAGGAAACGAAGATACATGGGTGCACATTATATGGTGAGTCATGTCGATGACACTGCATTTGCACGCACTCTCCTTGAAAATAGATCCTCAATTAACTTAATACCTACAACCCTCTATGAGCAGCTTAATCTCGGACCTCTTAGGAAATACAGAGCCCTACTTCAGTTTGCAGATAAATGAACCAAGAGGTCACATGGAGAATTAAGGAATGTTGTCATAAAAGTCGAGGGTCAGGAGTACATGGTGGACTTTACAGTCCTCGATATGGAGACCCCTCGCAATTGGAGAGATTCCCATATAATATTAGGAAGGCCCTTCCTCAGAACAACATGGGACTTATTTGATTATAAGATTGGAAAATCCAGTTCCAAAATCTAGGCGGAGACAAGGAACTTAAGATGAAGCAGACCAGATAGCAGAGACCGGATTCAGAATCCAGCACCGAGTACTCTTCATCCGAAGCAGATTGTATTCATGCAGACACCATTGGGCTATGGAGACAGAACCCAGCTAGCACCGATAAGTCCCTCTCATCCGGAGAAGATCTTGTGCATGAATCAATTTGTGAGGTCTTGATAAACGAGTACAACACAGAATATGCATCCCTCTACATATTCGATGACTTAGAGGCCCAGTTGGGCCTGTTAGTCCTTCCCTCTTTAGGACAATCAAAAGATGATGATGATGAGTCGGGCGTGGCTTTTGTCGATTTCTTGTAAACCTTTGACGATCCGACTCCAGAGCTGAATGAATTGGTGGTAGCAATTTCAAGGACAGATTCAGTCACTACCAACACAGAGCAAGATGCGATTGAGCCAGATTTCCTTGATGATCATAAATTACCTGAGCTCAAACCTTTACCCACATCACTTAAGTATGCCTTTCTTGCGGGACAAGAGAAAAAGTATCTGGTCATCATCAACTCACGATTGACCGAGGAGCAGGAATCTCGCTTACTATAGATCCTGGAGAAAAACTACAAGGCAATAGGTTGGAGCATCTTCGATCTCCACGGGATAAATCCCACTCTGTGGTCACACCATATCTGCTTGGAGAATGAGGCCAAACCCTCTCGTGAACTCCAATGTCGGTTGAATCCAAATTTACGAGAGGTAGTGAAGAAGGAGATATAGAAATGGTGCGACGCGGATTTTATTTATCCCATCTCCGACTCCAAATGGGTGTCCCCAATCCATGTTGTCCCGAAAAAGTCGGGAATTCAGACGACCACCAATGAAGACGGAGAGGAGATCGTGACACGAGTACCCACGTCATGGCGCATCTGTGTGGATTACAGATGCCTGAATGCTGCGACGAAGAAGGATCATTTCCCCCTACCATTCATTGATCATATCTTAGAGAGATTTGCGGGGAAAGAATTCTTCTGCTTTTTGGACGGGTTCTCGGGCTACAATCAAGTAGACATAGCTTCAGAGGACCAGAAGAAGACCACGTTTACATGCCCCTTTGGTACCTATGCTTTCAGACGCATACCCTTTGGGTTATGCAATGCTCTTGGTACTTTTCAAAGGTGCATGATTGCTATATTCTCCTAAATGATTGGTGAATTCCTCGAAGTATTCATGGACGACTTCTCGGTCCACGACGATTCCATCGATTCCTGTCTTAGGAATCTGGACAGAGTCCTCAAGCGATGTTGTGAGGTCAATCTGGTGCTCTCCTGGGAGAAAAGTCACTTCATGGTGATGGAGGGCATTGTGTTGGGGCATGTCAACTCCAAGAGAGGAATGGAGGTTGATCCTTCCAAGGTGGACGTGATCAGACGACTCCAGCCACCAACCAACGTAAAACAATTGCGGTCTTTCCTCAGACATGTTGGATTTTATCGATGATTTATCAAGGATTTGTCTAAGATTGCCTGACCGCTAACTGAGATTTTAAGCAAGGACATGGAGTTTATTGTTGATCACAAATGTCTTGAAGCCTTTAAGCAACTACAAGGAATGATCATGGATGCCCCGATCCTATAAACTCTAGATTGGTCTGTGCCTTTTGAGATCATGATGGACACATCAGACTTTGCTGTTGGGGCTGTGTTAGGACAGAGGAGGGATGGCATCCCGTTCGTCATACACTATGCAAGCAAAGTGCTTGATATTGTTCAGCGTAACTATACAGTTTTGGAAAAGGAGATGCTTGCGGTAATGTTGGCCTTGGATAAATTCAGATCTCACTTAATCGAATCCAAGGTAGTTGTGTTCACAGATCATACAGCGCTACGATATTTATGGAAAAGAAGGACACGAAGGTGCATCTTCTTAGGTGGATTCTGCTTATCTAGGAGTTTGATTTGGACATTCGTGATAAACTTGGAAAGAAGAACGTAGTAGCTGATCACCTCTCCCGTCTCGAGGATCTTAATGCTTCTGAGGATTCATCGATTCGAGACTCCTTCCCTGACGAGTCGATCTTTGTTGTCGACTCACTCCCACGGTATGCCAATATCATGAACTATCTTGTCTCCATGAAGGTTCCCATAGATTGGCCCGAGAGCCACATAGACCGACTGAAGTCGGATTCAAGACTTTACCACTGGGAGGATCCGATCCTTTTCTTTGAAGGACCGGATTGTGTGTGGAGATGGTGTATTCCTCAGGAGGAATACCAGAGTGTCCTTTCTTTATGCCACAGTCTGGAGGCAGGAGGACACCACTTCGGGAAGAGGACCGCATGGAAGGTACTTCAATGTGGCTTATACTAACCGACTCTGTTTTGTGATGCGATCACCTTTGCGAAGTCATGCCTAGTATGCCAGTGAATGGGAGGAACCGCTGGTTCCAAGGATGAGATGCCGATGCAGCATGTCATCATTTGTGATGTCTTTGATGCCAGGGGCATCGACTTCATGGGCCCATTCCCTATTAGCCACGGATTTGAATACATCATTCTTGCGGTAGACTATCTATCCAGGTAGGTGGAGGCTATCCCAACCCGAGCCGCAGACAACAGGATTGTCTGTAGATTCATTAGAGATCATATCATCTCTAGGTTCGGGATCCCCAAAATGTTGATATCAGATGGGGGTAGCCACTTTGTAAACAGAGATGTGAAGAAGCTCTTGAAGTATTACGACATCGAACACCATGTCGCTAGTCCTTACCATCCACAGACCAATGGCATGGCTGAGGTGTCGAATAGGGAGGTGAAAACCATATTACAGAAGCTTGTCCACCCAGACAGGAAGGACTGGTCTCAGATCTTGGATCAAGTCCTATGGGCTTATCGGACAGCTTACAAGACACCGTTAGGAACGTCCCCATTCAAGATGGTATTAGGGAAGCCGTGCCATTTTTCCGCAGAGTTAGTGCACAAATAAGAATGGGCAATCAGAAAGGTCAATTGGAACACACACCTAGGGTAGATTCAGAGAGAAATGGATCTGAATGAGCTTGTGGAAGTCAGAAACCGAGCATACGACAACAGTTTGATATACAAGGAAAAAGTAAAGCGTTGGCATGATAGATATATCAGACGAAAGACCTTTGTTCCTAGACATAAGGTACGGTTGTTCAATGCAAGGTTGAAGGTTTTCCAAGGCAAGCTGAAGTCCAAGTGGACGGGCCCATTCATTGTCCGTTCTATGCATGATAGTGGATGTGTTGAGATCTCAGATCTCACAGATGAAGCACAAACATTCCTAGTCAATGGATAACTGTTGAAGCACTTCGTCGAAGCTAATGAACAGTTAGTACATGTTGGGGAGATTGTATTCATGTGCGAGACAGATTCAACAGTTACACATAGAGCCGCGAATGAGACCTTGCAGCAGTGAACTCTCGCCATCAGCAACATCAAGGAAGATTCAGACCTTGATCATTGTATATACCCATCATTCCTGTACATTCTACTCTTTTCCCCCGTGACTCTAATCACTCACCCCAACTTCATATATTTTCATCTACGACTATACTTAGGATAACCAGATCCTAAGTATAGGGGGGAGAGTCACCTGAGTCCATTCACTGTACACCCTCCATATCACATCAGTCCTTATACCACTCCAGTCCTATACTTAGGCTGACCTGAGCCTAAGTATAGGGGGGACCGATGCCCATCTTGTACATATATTCATCCACTTTCACTCTCGACCTCATCCACCCGATTTTTTTATCTTCTTCTATACTTAGGCTGCCAGAGCCTTAGTATAGGGGGGCAGGACAACTTCTATACATTTTTGCTCTTTTGTCTCTCCTACGCTTAGCACGAGCTATGTCTTCTTCCTCGCTTTTCGTGCTCTGAGGACATAGCACACGCTAAGTATAGGGGGGCCTGTATATTACATATATACTTTACCCATAGCTCGTACTTTCACATATTTTTGTATATACTACGCAATAATTACGGGATGGGTAAAAATGGAGAATTTTTTTTTGTAAAATACATGTATACTTGTATATTGTATAACACGTATATAATTTGTATAATACTTATAAAACTTTTGTAAATCATTGTAACATAGTAGGTTTACCAAATTTTTGAAAAAATGGCTTCTTATTTACTCTTGCACATCATCTCTTAAAAAAAAAGAAAAAGAGTCTTGCATTTCATTCATCGACATAGCATGTCATCTGCATCTCAACTGCTTATCTTGCATATGCAAGGTGAAAAGCTAGTGGGTTTTGAACCAAGTTATGAGTATATATTGAGGAGGGACTTGATTTGACCTTAATCCACCTAATTTCAGAGGAACCTTATAGGAACTGGAGTTAAGATTTCTCAGGTCAAGTGACTTATTTCTTTGAGTCCGCAAGTCTATATTCACATGTCATCTTCATTAGTCTAAGTAGAATATCTCATGCACACACATGATTCTTATAGACAGTGACCTAACTTGGAAAAGCACCATGCATGTAGCTCTCCATTGATGAGGTGGTGAGGAGGTAGAATCCCTTAGCTTGGAGTAACACACGGGTGGAAACATCCATCCTCCTCTAGGGAGGGTAGTGCATCTCAACCTAGTCTGGTGGTGTTGACGTATAAAGACAGGACGCTGTGGGTTGCAATAATGCTTCAAAAGAGAGATAGTCTACTGGCTCAAGAGGAAAAACTCCTGATGTACATGCTGCACCTTGTATATAGTTCGAAAAAACATGCAAAAACTCCAAAAAAATAAGACAGGTCAAAGTGAAAATAAAATACCTGTTGGAGCATGTATATTAGCAAGAAGTCTGTAGCTAGATAACTTGGCTACACTGGTCAGGCATCCCGGGATGGGTAGCTACACTGGCTACCGTCCATTCTTTTCTCCACCCCCTCCTCTAGAGCTGGTCGCACTTGAACATAGAAGGGAATACCACGCTCCTCAAGGAAAGAGTTACTAGACCGAGAAATTAGAGTTACCTTGTTGGAGCACCATTTCTGATGTATACCCTAGCTGGTTCTGCACCATTTCTGATGTAGAGAGCTATTTTACACTTACACAGTACAAGTGAGAATGATAGTCATCAGAAATTTATGTGTGAGGATTTGTTCTGACCTAACTATTAAGGAGTCTTTAATAGAAGACTTGTGGAACTTGAAATCTGTTAGGTCTTAAGTTTAGATCCCAATAAGGTTCCGCCACACAATTAATCCAAAGGTCAAGTCAAGCTCCATTTTCAACTTTTGCTCGTGACCTTGGTAAGGAACCCAAAATCATTTCACTCTTGCATTTCATTTTAGTTGCTCCGGGATGAGCAAGGTTTAAGTATAGGGTGTCTATGAATCTGTAATTCATCACTCTTAAAGTTGAAAATAGAGTCTTGTTCCTTAGTAATTAGCTGCATATTTCCCCTTATATTGCATAATTAGCATTCATGCATGCATAAGTAATACCTGCATTTTAGCATTCATATTTGCATTAAATAAGAAGCCCAATTCACTTGTAATTATTCATCTATTTATTTGTATTTTATACTCACTCCAAAGTCAATAAAACCAACTTTATACTGTACATATTACTAACTAATAATACAAGGAAAATGCCACAAATTTATAACTTGTAAAATTACCCAATAAAACCCCAAGCTCAGTTGGAGACCCTAGGCCTTAGAATGCATATATCTATCTCATACAACCTCCGATCTAGGTCTACTTATTTAATACACATTCAGAGACCTTCAAAATGAGACCAATTTCATTTAAATTGGAGCTCGTATGTAAAACTTGGGTTTTGGGATCCCATTGTACATTATATGTATGTATATTTGTACCCTTGTATTTTAGTATTTTATTTGACCTCATTTCCGTTTTTGGTCAACATGAAACTTGTAGATCACATCGAGATCTACAACTTTCATGTTTTGAGTTTTTACAAATTCGACCATCTTCTCTATCTTATTCTATATTTTCTTTAGGCCATTCAGATAGGCCACGTGGCGCCCGCTGGTTGCCACGCGACCCGCTCATAATGCACCACGCACCCCTTTTCTCCATCGTCCGATCCCTTCCCTTCTCTCCAGATCTGAGCCATCCACTCTCGTAGCCAGTCTCCACCTTCCGATCATCTCAGGATTGCATCTCCACCATCTACTAGCGCCTCACACTTAGCAAGCCACATGTTGACTTGTGAATCGTCTGATATTCTCCAGAAACCTTCATCCCCACCGCACACTTCCGCACTATCCTTAGACCTTCGATCAGATCCTCCAGATCTCATCCCTGCCATTCTTTAGCGCCTTCACCTCCTTTCGCCACGTGCCACGCCCTTACCCCTTCGATCATACCTCCCCGATTTGATCCAAGCCACTCCTTAGTAACTCGATCTAGGCCGTTGGATCACAAGATCCAACGGTCCCATGATCATCTTCCACCTCGGGCCGCATCCTTCGCGCATGTCGCCTACTTCGCACGCTCACCGCCCCCTTCCTATTTTCTCCGCCACTATAGTCACCATCTCCACCCTCTAGCACCTCCACCTCGTAGCCCATGACTCCCTTATCCTCGCCAGCCACCATGATCTCCATAAAGCCCGTCGTTGTCGCTCCACGCCCCCCATGAAACCTCGCCTTCCATCACTTCCACCTCTACCTTCTTTCTATAATTACCTACCTCCGGCAACCTTCGACCTATCCGCCATTGCAAGAGAGAACCTAGAGATACCCTCTACCTATCAGTGACAGTGATTTGGGCTTAGAAGCGAGCGACGACGGGATTCATCTCCGGCAAGATCCACAAACAACTCCACCGTGCCGCAGCTCCATTGACGAGCTGTATGAGCTCGATTATCTACTGCCCCTTGAGCGAAGACCAGGGAGCTCCTCCTCGAGCTTCTGACTGCAGGTAGACACCTACATTCTCCTCCGATCATTTTCATCTTTTCATCTCGATTTCTCGCAATTTCGTCGCCCTCTCCGCTCATCTTCATGCTTGCCAGACCATCCATCGAGCTTCACCTTGAAGCTCTGATCTTCGCACGCTCTTTCGTTCACCCTGACGACCTGTCACACTACTCCGATCACAACACCGCCGGTCACGGTGGAGCTCCACCTCCGACCATCACCACTTCACCCCCTAGGCCTCGCCGCACTCGCACGCACTCCCACAAGCACGGGCTCCATCCTTTTGGCCCCAGCTAACCCTGCAGGTACCCCTAGCTTCATTGGCTGGAACTTCACCTGAGCTTAGCTCGAGCTTCATTGCCACCGGTGTTCAGACCTCCCCAGCCTCATCCAGGACCTCTGGCGGATCCCCGACACTCCCACAATGAATCCGAGAATTTCAGGAGCCGCAGACGAGCTATATCGAGCACGGGAGATGGAGGAGGTGCAAGGAGCTCAACGCCGGAGCCCCGACAATTCCGCCGCTGGAGGCGGCGGACCGAAAAAGAAGAAGAAGAAGCACAACCACCGTTAGACCGCCTAGATACAACATCCCTCGCCATGCCACGTCGTCCTTGAGTCCATCACCATTGGATCATCTAGATCTAACGATCCTTGATCGCGCCACGTTCCAGTCGCCCTGAGCTTCAGCACCCGTTGGATCCATCTTGATCCAACGACCAATATTGAGCCACGTAGCCATCAGCTGCATCCTCAGATACCATTGGATCATCCAGATCTAACGGTCCATGATCACGCCACGTTGCAATCCTCCACCGCCGTTGGATCACTTCTGATCTAGCGGCCCAGCATTCGCCACGTGGAGACTCCGAGCCTCTTCCCCGACCCTAGGCTCGGAGCACCCGAAGCAGACCCGAGGCTGATCCGAGCCTCTAGAGCCTCCCGAGCCTCCTCCTGAGCCTCGATCGACGTCTGAGCATAGCCCCGCACGTGCTTCCCCGTGAGGGCTGGGTATTTTGTACAGACGCCCTCAAAGGTTTTGGAAATTGCAATTTGGTCCCTACCGGGTGTGTCATGCGAGGCGCGTGTGACTCTGTGGGAAATTTGCATCCACCTCCCCTACATTATTGGTAATTGCATTTAAGTCCTCGTCAGCACGTTTTATTTTCAGAACTTTTATTTTCTATAATTGCAATTTGGTCCCTGTCTTTGCACGCATAGTTAAGTGTCCATTTCGGAACATTTTTAAATTCTAAAAATTGCATGTTGTAGCTCAACTTGTCCTTTATCTTATGACACGTGTTTCATTTTTATGACTTCTATGTAATTTAATATTATTAATTTGGTGGAAATTAGCATATTTTGTCGACTGTGTGTGTTTTAATTCATATTAGATTCCTTTTATCTCCAAAAATTATCATAAAATCACATTAAACTTAGGATAATTTATTCTACATTGTGTCCAAAATCATTACATTTACATGCATCAAGAGGCCCGAATAAATCAAATAGTGATTTTCTCAATTGATTTTTAATAGGTCCAATTCACTTAGACTTTTAGGTTTATTAATTTCCTGGATTAATCACATTTAGATCTATCTAGGATAATTTTCATATCTGGAAATAATGTGTTTGGTATTTTTAAAATTAGTTTAGTAAAAATCACCTTGCATTCATATTTTATTCACTGTAATTTCATAAAGTGTCTAAAAACACCAAAAAAATTAATGTAGCTTAATTTCATTGCATTTCATATTCTGGCCAAGTTTCATAATTTTTGGACATCATTTGATCATATTGCTAATTTAACTTGTAAAATTGGCCAGAAATTGCATTCGTTCATTCCTTCATTGCATAAAAATTGATAAAAAAGAACAAAAATAATCCTCTGAAAACCTGACCTCTGAATTCACTTCAAATTCACCTAAGGAGACAACTTCCTCCTTGAGTTCCACCTTGGGCTTGCCGAAGTAAAATAAATCTGTCGCTCACAATTAACTGAACATTAATTAAAGTGGTATTTTTGACATAGCCTTGATTACCCGACTGCAACGAATCTAACACTTAAATTGACCATTAATTTGATTGAATTAACAAGGTTAGTCTTAAGCCTCGTCAGACACCATCTGATAAACCCAAAATCATCACCGGTCGTGTGTTCCACACAAGTCGGGAACACTGTCGTTGAGGTAACTGACGAAGACCTTGGATTTAATCAGCAATTAACCCACAATAGACATAATTCAATTAGTAGCAAAAATATGGAATTAAAATTTATTTTATCTACCATAAAATGCATCACAAGCAAGCATGTAGAGGTCGAACCACAAAGAACAATATAAGTAGCCTATGGTTTTCTTTTATGTACAAACCAAGTCATTTATTATGTATAGATCCTTTTTGCGGGGTTTCAATTTTTATAATTTTTTATATACATTTTTTATCTTTTTATATTTTATGTTTTTATATATATATTTTATATACCAATATAGCATATATGAGGCTTTATATATACAATATATAGAAGTATATATAAAAATATTATTAAATATAGCTAAACTTCTGAAAAAAATTGCTTTTGGGTTTTTAATATTTTTCTAATGTTTTTGTATTTTTCAGAATTTTTTGCTAACTTTTATGTCTTTTTATTATTAAAAACATCCTTAATAAGGGATTAAATTAAGACCCAAAATTGATCTGGGTGTTAAAAATAGTAAAAGAGTCCTAAAATTACCCAAATCATTAGTGACTTTGATCTGTAATTAAAATAGGAGAAAAATATACTATATATAATTTTTCTGGGATTTTTAGAGACATTTTACTATTTTTTGATATTTTATAAATTAGATAGGGAATAAAAAGGCTCCATTGTATTTTTTATTAATAATTAAAATACCCAAAAATGCCAAGTAAACACATGGCGTGAAAGTATTAGGCATGAGGTATTTTTCCCTATTTTTGTGTATTGTTAGGATCTCATTAGGTATTTTTAATAAATAGATAAAAGCATAAAAAATACATGTCTTGGCAGGGGCATATTTGCAATTAAAATGATATTCGGGGTGTTCTGTTCAAATTTACTAAAATTATATAATGCAATTAAAATTTTATGGAACTTTTTAACAATTATAGAATCTGCCGGGGCAGCTATGCAATTTTCCCCTCACGTGGGTCTACACGTGACACATGCTAGGAAGGACCAAAACGCAAATATTATGAATTGTAGGGGGCTTCCAATAATTTTCTCAAAAAATGTACAACCTTAATTTCAATTTATTAGACTTTTGAGAAATACAAAAAAACCGCAGGGGTTTACATGTAGTTTCGCCACCTCATGTGGGACGGCACGTGAGGTGACGGGGACTGGACCAAAGTGCAAATATATAAAAGTCAGGGGTTCATTTGCAAAATGTCCACTTATTTATAAACGTTAACTTTTATTTACAACATCAAATAATAAATACAATACCGGGGTGAATATGCAATTACCCCAAATATAGGCGCGATCTGACGGTCTTCCTCCCTTCATTTAGACACGTGTCACATTCTCGTGAGCCGATTCCCCTTCGAAGATGAGCACTCTGGATTAGATCTGGGGTCTTCATCGACGACCGAGACTTGGCAAGATGGAGAGTGAAGATTGAAACTGGATATGCGTCCTTGATCGGACGATTGCTGCTTCGCTCGAAGAACAGGGATGAAGGTCCCTGCCTCCGACCTTCGATCATCGATTTCTCCATCCTCTGGCAATCTTCTTCGCTAGATTGATGCTCTACATGTCTGGGGAGGTACTCCGTAGTTGCTGGTGTGCACAAGAAGGTCCAGAACCCTATGAAGAGGCCTGGCGAGCTCGGGAAATAGGAGGGCCCTAGGAACCTTCAAATCAAGTCAATTTGAGCCTAGGAGGCTCCTTTTGAGCGCGTGATCTGCACAAGAAGAACAAGTGGCTCGAGGGCATCCCCCTCAACCAAGGATGAAGCTGTTTGTGCGAAAAGGGTGGTGGACGGTGAGGTTTCCGATGAGGCAGCAAAGATGAACCTTGACGTAGAATCGAGATGATCCTGGTTGATTAGATGCGCGTGGGATGATTGAGAAGCGATGAGGGTCAATATGGAGGTGAGAGACACGATGGAGCTTGGATGGGTACGCACGGAGGATGGATCACCATCCTTGCTGGCTTCAGTGCCATCATCATAATATTAATTACCAGCATTAGCACTGCTCCTGACTCTGTCTAGCACCCTAGAATCTGCATTGGGATGTCGCTGAAGAGCCCTCGATCGACCCTACCTAATTCAACTGAATTATTGATTAAATTTTAAAGATGTTTGTTGTAGTCAAATAAATCAAGATTGATCAAAAACCACTTTGATTAATGTCAAATTTAACTCAAGCGACATTTTTTTATGTTACTTGGGCAAGCCCAAGGTCAAACTCAGGGAGGAAGCTTTTTCCTTAGGTTAATTTGAAGCCAATTTCGATGTTAGATTTTCAGAGGAATATATTTTTGTATTTTTATGCAATTAAGAAAAATGTGATGCAATTCGAGCCAAATTCGAGGGTTAAAATTTGAAGTATGGTCAAATCAAGTCTAAAACTTATGAAACTTGGCTAGAATATGAAATGCAATGAAATTATGCTACTGCATTTTTTTGGAATTTTTCGACTCTTAATGAATTAAATATGAATTAAAAATGAATGCAAGGTGATTTTTTGCAAAATTAATTTTAGTAAATACCAATCAAATCATTTTCAGATACAAAAATTAACCTAGGTACTTCTTTGTGAGATGAATCCAGGAAAATTTATAGACCTAAAAAATGATTAATTTTGGACCTATTAAAGATCAATTAAGCAAAATATCAATTAATGTATTAAGGCCTCGTTATGCATGCAAATGATGTGATTTTTGGGCACAAAGTAGAGCTACTTAAACTAGACCAATTATAATTTTTTGGTGATTTTTGGAGCAACAAATAATTTAATATGAAATTAAAGGCACACAATGGCAAACTATGTAAATTTCCACAAAAAGAATTCTATTAAATTCCTCGAAGCTCACAAAGAACTAGCACGTGTTCACAATGATAAAGCACGAGTTTCTTTATAACATGCAATTCTTGGAATTTAAAATTGATGCCAAATAAATGCCTAAATAAACGTGCAAACACAGGGACCAAAATATAAACAGGAATAACATTGATTAAATCAAAACGTGCTTACAGGGACTAAAATGCAATTAACTATAATGTAAAGGATATGCGTACAATTTCACCACGGAACATGTGCTCCTCCCGTGACGCGCCTAGCAGGGACTGGAATGCAATTCTGAAAACTTACAGGGGCCTCGATGTAAATTACCTAGACTGCACATGAAGACCACGTGAGGTACTAGGCTCGGACGGCGATGGAGGCTCGGAGGTTGCTTCGGGGCTTTTGCAGGCTCGGAAGTTTCTTCGGGGCTTTTGTAGGCTCGGACGTGCTTTGGAGTTGGCTCAGGAGCTCCGAGCCTAAGGGGCGAGGAATAGGCTCGGAGGAAGCGACGTAGCACGATATGGGTCGTTCGATCAAGATGATCAAACGGTTGCTGAATCTAGAGACGTGGCGTGATGCAGACCGTCAGATCACAATCGATCCGACCGTATCTGGAGTTCCTGGCGAGAGCGACGTGGACGAATGATGGTTGTTGGATAATCACCCGGGGGTGAATCCAACGACAGTTGTAGCCTGGGTTCTTCATCCTCCGCCGCTGCAGTGTCGGCGACTTCAGAGCTCCGGCGAAGCCTCCGCAGCTCCACCTCCTTCTCCCATGCTCAGTGAAGACTGCTGGAGGTTTCTGATCAGCTAGGTGGATTCGTGGACGTGCACCGGAGCGACAGGAGCGTCTGTAAGGATAGAAGGCTACCTGGAGTCTGGAGATGAAGGAGCTCGAAGAAGCTCCGGTGAGGTTCCGACCAATGACGAAGATGGTACCTGCAAGGTTAGCAAAGTAGCCGAGGCGTGCAACGTGATGTGCATGACGTGGGGATATGGTCGAGGCCTTGCAGAGCGGAGTGGGTGGCTGCTGACGGGGTCCTCTGCCGTGAGGGGCGGAGCAATGATTGGAGATGGTTCGATGGGTCGTGGGGGTGAACGGAATGTTGCGCGAAGATGGGAGCTCCATGGCGGAGCTCGATCGATGGGCGGTGGAAGGTGATGTCGAGAGAGGAGATCAAGAAAAATAAGAGAAAGTCGGAGGGGGAGAAGATGAAGATCAGAGATGAAAATGGAGGGATCTACCTGGGAATTGGCACTCGAGATGTAGTCGCCAGTCTTTGCTCGAGGGCCGGTAGGAGCCCGAGCTCGCACAACTCGATGGAGGAGCTGCTGCACGGTGAAGCTCGCCGTGGATCTCACAGGAGAGTGTACCACTATCATCGCTCACTTTCACACCTAATCCCTATCACAGATCGGTGGAGGGGAGCTCTAGGGTCTCTCGTGCAAGGATGGATGGGCTTGAAAGTGGCCGGAGGTGCTGTATTTATAGAGAGAAGGTGGTGGTCCAGGCGATGGAGGATGAGGTTTAGGTGGGGTTTTTGGAGCGAAGGAGAGGGAGTCATGGCGAGAGTGGGTTCTGGCGAGGATAAGGGAAGTATGGGTGTCATCGTGGGTCGAACATCGAGTGGAGATGGTGGATGTAATGGCGTTAGAAATAAAAAGGGGGAAGATGGTTGGCGAGGTGGGCAACATGGGCGAGGGGGAAGCGTACGATAGACGGTGACTCTCGATCGTTGGATCAAGTGATCCAACAGCTCTGAGAGAGGCGCTAAGGAGCGGTTAAGATTAGATCAGGTGGGCAAGATCAAAGGGCTATGGACGAGCCATGTGGCGGGATGTGGGGAAGGCGCTGAAGAATGGTCGTGATGAGAGGGGATCGTTGATCGAGATGTTGTGGATAGCAGAGGAGATAAGCGGCTGGGATGAGAGAATCTTGGCCACGATCGAGCGGCTGTGGGATATGACGAGTGGCGCGCTGAGGTTAAGGCAGAGAATAACTGTGGGGATGGAATCTGGGCATAGATCGGATGGTTGATGTAAGATGTGAGAAGGAACGACCGAGATGGAGGTATCTGGAGAAGAGATGGAGGGCGATGACGAAGCCACGTGGCGCAAGGAGGTGAAGGCATTGGTGAGTGGTCCAGATGCAATTTAGAGTTAGTCATACGGCTGCAAGATGATGAGGGTGTGGATGGCGAAGATGTAGGCTGATTGAGCTCCATCCAATGGCAAAGAGGAGAGGACGTGTGGCAGGTGAATGAGTGGGTTGCGTGGCGCAACCAGAGGGCGCCACGTGGCCCAATCAGATTAGTCGAGAAAGAAGGTGAAATAAGAAGGTGAAAATGATCGAATTTGGAAAAACTCAAAACATGAAAGTTGTAGATCTCGATGCGATCTACAAGTTTCATGTTGGCCAAAAGATGAGACGAGGTCAAATGAAGTGATAAAATATAAGGGTATAAATACAAATATGTATTATATACAATGGGGGGCCAAAACCCAAGTTTTGCATACGATCACCGATTTTAAAGAAATTGGTATTGTTTTCAAGGTCTCTAAATGTATATTATTTCAAAAGTGAGTAGACCTAGATCGGAGGTTGTATGAGAGAAATTGCATTTTAAGGTTCATGGTCTCAAACTTGGACTCGGGTTTTATTGGTCAATTTTACAAGTTAGCATTTTTTGGTATTTTTCTTGTATTAGTATTAGCAATATATACACTATAAAGTTGAATTTATGGAATTTGGAGTTAGTATAAAATATACATAGATAAGTGGTTTTTATAAGTGAATTTGGATTCTTATTTAATGTAGATGTGAATGCTAAAATGCAGATGTTATCTATGCATGCATGAATGCTAATTATGCAATATAGGTGATGAAATGCATCTAATTATTCGGGAACAAAGCTCTATTTTCAACTTTTAGAGTGATGAATCACATATTCATCAACCCCCTATGCTTAAACCTTGTTCGTTCCCGAGCAACTAAAATGAAATGCAAAAGTGAAATGAAATTATGTTCCATACCAAGGTCATGAACAAAAGTTGAAAATGGAGCTTGACTCAACTTTTGGATTAATTGTGTGGCGGAATCTTATTGGGATATGAACTTAAGACCTAACAGACTTTCAGTTCCACAAGTCTTCTATTCGAGACGCCTCAACACTCTGGTCAGAACAAATCCTCATACGCAAATTTCTGATGACTATGATTCTTACTTGTACAGTGTAAGTGAAATAAAGCTCTCCATATCAGAAATGACTAAGAACCAGCCTCCTCTAACAAGGTAACTCTCATTCCCTAGTCCAGTGACTCTTTCCTCGAGGAGCGGGGTATTCCCTTCTAAGTTCAAGTGCGACCAACTCAAGAAGAGGGGGTGGAGAGAAGAATGGGCGGTAGCCTGTGTAGCTACCTATCCTAGGATGCTTGACCAATGTAGCCAAGTCATCCAGCTGCAGACCTCTTGCAAATATACATACTCCGGTAGGCATTTTATTTTCACTCAGGCCTGTCTGATTTTTTTGGAGCTCTTGCATTTTTTTAAACTATATATACAAGGTGCAACATGTACATCAGGAGTTTTTCCTCTTGAGCCAGTAGACTATCCCTCTTTCAAAGTATTATTGCAACCTACAGCATCCCGTCCTTAGATGTCAACACCACCAGACTAGGTTGAGATGCACTTCCCTCCCTAGGGGATGATGGATGTTTCCACCCGTGTGCTACTCCAAGCTGAAGGATTCTACCTCCTCACCAACTCATCAATGAAGAGCTACATGCATGGTGCTTGTTTAAGTTAGGCCATTATCTATAAGAATCATGCGTGTGTATGAAATATTCTTCTTAGATCAATCAAGATGACATGTGAACGTAGACTTGCAGACTCAAATAATTAAGTCACTTGACCTGAGAAATCTTAACTCCAGTTCCTATAATGTTCCTCTGAAATCAGGTAGATTAAGGTCAAATCAAGTGCCTTCTCAACGTCTATTCATAACTTGGTTCAGAACCAACTAACTTTTCACTTTGCATATGCTAGATATGCAGATGAGGTGCATATGACATGCTATGTAGATGAATGCAAGACTCTTTTTTTTAAATGCAGGGATGATATGCAAGAGTAAATAAGAAGGCTTCGATTTTGAATATTTTTTTAAATATATCAGAGTATTACAAATATACATGTATTTTACAAAAAAATTTCAAATTTTTACCCACCTCGTAATTATTGTCTAGTATATACAAAAATACGAGAAATACGAGCTATAGGTAAAGTATATATGTAATATATACACCCCCCTTTACTTAGCGGGTGCTATGTCCTCAGATCTTGAAAAGTGTGGAAAAGACATAGCTCGTGCTAAGCGTAGTAGAGTTAAAATAAGAAAAATGTATAGAAGTCGTCCCGTCCCTATATACTTAGGCTTTGGCAGCCTAAGTGTACAAGAAGTCAAAAATGGGGCAGACGAGGTCAAGAGGGGAAATGGATGAGTATATATTCATGGTGGGCATTAGTCCCCCCATACTTAGGCTCTGGTCAGCCTAAGTATAGGACATGAGTGAGTGTGAGAACCAATGGGATTTGGAGGATATACAACGGATGGTGAAGAGACTCAGGTCACTCCCCCACTATACTTAGGATCCGGTCATCCTAAGTATAGTCATAAAATGAAAAGATCTGGAGCAAGGGTGAGTGATTGGAGTCGCGGGAGGGAGGGAAAGAAAATATATACAGGAAGGGTGAGTATATGCAAGGATCATGATCTGAATCTTTTTGATGCTGTTGATGGCGAGAGCTCACTGTTGAAAGGTCTCATGCACGGCTCTATGTATGTCTACTGAGTCTGCCTCGCACAAGAAAACAATCTCCTAAACATGGACTAACTGTTCATTGGGTTAGACAAAGTGTTTAAGGAGTTGTCCATTAATTAGGGATGTATGTGCTCCATCCATAAGATCTGAGATCTCTACACATCCACTATCATGCACAACAAGGACTATGAACGGACCCGTCCAATTGGATTTCAGCTTACCTTGGAAAAACTTCAGCCTTGCATTGAACAACCATACCTTCTGTCCAGGAATAAAGGTCTTTCGTGTGATATATCTATCGTGCCAATGCTTTACCTTGTACTTATACACCAAACTGTTGTTATATGCTCGATTTCTGATCTCCACAAGTTCATTCAGATCCATCTCTCTCTGTTTCTGCCCTAGGTGTGTATTCCAGCTGACCTTCTTGATTGCCCATTCGGATTTATGCACTAACTCTGCGGGCAAATGGCACAGATTCCCAAATACCATTATGAATGGGGATGTTCTTAAAGGTGTCTTGAAAGTTGTCCTGTACGCCCAAAGAACCTGATCCAAAATCTGAGACCAGTCCTTCCTGTCTGGGCGGACAAGCTTCTGCAATATGGTTTTCACCTCCCTATTCGACACCTCTGCCATGCCATTGGTCTGTGGGTGGTAAGGACTAGCGACATGGTGTTCAATGACGTAATACTTTAAGAGTTTCTTTAGGTCTCTGTTCACAAAATGGCTACCCCCATCGGATATCAACACTTTGGGGATCACGAACCTAGAGATGATGTAATCTATAATAAATTTACAGACAGTCCTGCTGTCTGCGGCTCGGGTTGGGATAGCCTCCACCATCCATGACAGGTAATCCACCACAAGAAGGATATACTTGAAATCATGTCTAGCTGGGAATGGGCCCCTAAAGTCGATGTCCCAGGCGTCAAAGACATCACAAATGATGACAGGCTGCATTGGCATCTCATCCTTGGAACCAACAGTTCCTCCCATTCGCTGGCATACTGGGCACGACTTCGCAAAAGTGAGCGCATTGCGAAATAGACTCGGCCAGTATAAGCCACATTGAAGTACCTTCCATATGGTCCTCTTCCCGGAGTGGTGCCCTCCTGTCTCCAGACTATGGCAGAAAGTGAGGACACTCGGATATTCCTCCTGAGGAATACACCTCCTCTTGACACAATCCGATCCTTCAAAGAAAAGGATCTGATCCTCCCAATGGTAATGTCTCGCATCCGACTTGAGTCGGTCTATGTGGCTCTTGGGCCAATCTTCGGGAACATTCGTGGAGACAAGATAGTTCACTATATTGGCGTACCATGGGAGTGAGTCGATAACAAAAATCGACTCGTCAAGGAAGGGGTCTCAAATAGGTGTATCATTAGAAGTATCCCGAATTTCGAGATGGGAGAGGTGATCAACCACTACGTTCTTCTTTCTAGGTTTATCTCTAATGTCCAAATCAAATTCTTGGATGAGCAAAATCCACCTAAGAAGACGTGCCTTCACATCTTTCTTTTCCATTAAGTACCATAGTGTTGTATGATCCGTGAACACAATCACCTTAGATCCAATTAGATGAGATTTGAGCTCATCCAAGGTGAACACTACCATAAGCATCTCCTTTTCGAGAACCGTATAGTTACGCTGAGCGGTATCAAGCACTTTCCTTGCGTAGTGTATGGCAAACGGGACACCATCCCTCCTCTGTCCTAACACAACCCCAACAACAAAATCTGAGGCGTCCATCATGATCTCAAAAGGAAGAGACCAATATGGGGCTAGTAGGATCAGGGCGTCCATGATCATCCCTTGAAGTTGCTTAAAGGCATCAAGACATTTTTGATCAACAATAAACTCCATGTCTTTTCCTAAAAGATCAGTTAGAGGCCGGGCAATCTTCGAAAAATCTTTGATATATCTCCGATAAAATCCAACATGCCCGATGAATGACCGTAACTGTTTCACATAGGTTGGTGGCTGGAGTCGTCCGATCACGTCCACCTTAGCAAGGTCAACCTCCATTCCTCTCTTGGATATGACATGCCCCAACACAATGCCCTCCGTCACCATGAAGTGACTTTTCTCCCAGGAGAGCACCAGATTAACCTCACAACATCTTTTGAGGACTCGGTCCAGACTTCTAAGACAAGAATCGAAGGAATCGTCGTGGACCGAGAAGTCATTCATGAAGACTTCTAGGAATTCACGGACCATCTCAGTGAATATTGCAATCAAGCACCTTTGAAATGTACCGAGAGCATTATATAACCCAAAGGGCATTTACCTTAAAGCGTAGGTACCGAAAGGGCATGTGAACGTGGTTTTCTCCTAGTCCTTAGGAGCAACGGCTACTTGATTGTAGCTCAAGAACCCATCTAAAAAGCAGACGAATTCTTTTCCCGCTAATCTTTCTAAGATCTGATCAGTGAATGGTAGGGGAAAATGATCCTTCTTCATCGTGGCATTCAAGCTTCTGTAATCCACACAGACATGCCACGACGTGGGTACTCGTGTCACGATCTCCTCTCCGTCCTCATTGGTGGTCGTCTGAATTCCCGACTTTTTCGGGACAACATGGATATGTGCCACCCACTTGGAATCGGAGATGGGGTAAATGAAACCCACGTCATACCATTTCTCAATCTCATTCTTCAGGACCTCTCGTAAATTTGGATTCAACTTGCATTGGAATTCATGAGAGGGTTTAGCTTCATTTGCCAGGTAGATATGGTGTGAACACAGAGCATGATTTATCCCATGTAGATCGGAGATGCTCCAACCTATCGCCTTGTGGTTTTTCTCCAGGATCTCTAGCAAGCGAGATTCCTGCTCCTCGGTCAATCGCGAACTGATGATGATCGAATACTTCCTTCTTTGTCCTGTAAGGAAGGCATATTTAAGGTTTTGGGTAATGGTTTGATCTCAGGTAAGGTTTGATCAGCAAGGAAGTCTGGCACAATCAGTTCTAGTTCTGTGCTGGTAGTGGCTGGATCTATCTTTGAAGTTACTGCCACCAACTCATTCAGCTCTGGAGTTGGATCGTCAAAAGTATCCAAGCAATCGGCGAAAGCTACATCCGACTTATCATCCTCATCTTCTAATTGTCCTAAAGAGGGAAGGACTGACATGCCCAACTGGGCCTCTACATCATCGAAGATGTAGGGGGATGTATTTTCTGTACTGTACTCGCTCCTAAGGTTCTCGCAAACTGTCTCATGCACAAGATCTTCTCCAAAGGAGAGGGACTCATCGATGCTAGCTGGGTTCAGTCTCCATGGCCCTACGGTGTCTACATGAACACAATCTACTTCTGACGAAGAGTACTCGATGCTAGATTCAGAATCTGGTCTCTGCTACCTTGTCTGCTTCATCTCAAGTTCCTCATCTCCGCCTGGAGTTTGGAACTAAATCATCCTGATCTTATAATCAAATAAGGTCCATGTTGTTCTAAGGAAGGGCCTTCCTAGAATGATCTGGGAATCTCTTCAATTTTGAGGGGTCTCCATATCAAGGATTGTAAAGTCCACCAGGTAATCTTGACCCTCAACTTTGATGATAACGTTCCTCAATTCTCCCTGAGATCTCTTGGTTGTTTTGTCTACGAACTGAAGTAAGGCTCTGGATTTCTTAAGAGGTCCTAGATACAACCGCTCACAGAGGGCTGTGGGCATCAGATTAATTGAGGATCCATTATCAAGGAGAGTGCATGCAAACGTAGTGTCATCGACATGACTCACCACATAATGGGCATCCATGTCCCTTCGTTTTCTTGGAAACGCATTCTTAATGGCGCAAGCAGTGTCTATTGACAAAACGTGCTTCTCAACACAACTTTTAATTTTCCTGCTGACCCTAGTAGGTGTGCTTCTCACCTCAAGGTACTTATGAAATGCAGGTGTCATGTCCACATACTTATCGAAGGGGATTGTATCCTTGATATACTTGTTTCAAAACTCTAAAATTTAAGGTTAATCTTTTTGGATTTTTTGGTATTCTTCTTTCCACACTTAAGGGCACAGGGGAAATGGATTATTGAAGATAACTCAAATTCTGAAATTGAAAGATTTTCATTCAACCTGGAAACTGATTTCTATACAAGACTCTGACTCTGACAATGACTCAGACTTGGATGAAAAAGAAATTCCTATGGCAAAATAGGTGATGCATCTTCCACGACTTCAGGTGCATCCTCCTTAGATTGTGGTGCGAGCTCCTCATCTGGTTTGCCGGATTCACTGCTGGTGCTCCTCCCCTTCTTCTTTCTTGAGGACTTGAAACTCCTCTTATTCGGCTTGTGGTGATGGTGATGCTGCTCCTCTGCCTCCAAGTGCTCCTCATGTAGAGACTTGGCGGCATCTTCCTCATGTGCCCGCGCCCGATCAGGTACGGTCATGGTCCTTCCGCTCCTGTGGGACATATGATTTACGTTATCGTACGAAAGGATCTCGTGTTCATATAGAGAATAATCTGAATAATATACCCGATCGCGTGGTCGGTTCTGACCCTGATTCAGGTTATTTGGGTTGGCCTGAACCTGTACGGGAATTAGGCTCTTTGGCACCATCTACTGGTCCTGGGTACGTGAAACACGGTTCAAATCTGTCCTGATATACAGGTAATCATTCTGTATCTGCTGGACCTATCAGTCAGGGCCTGGATGGCTAAGGTAAGGGACTCCAATTAACTAGTGGGTGGGGCGTGCTGCTGCTGACTAGAGGATGAGTGATTCAACTGTCTATACTGGCCCTACTAGCAGTGCCGATACTGCTGAGGGTAGGAAGGTGGTGGAGGTCCCTACTGGCTCGAGTGGAATGTGCACTGATGCTGGTGCTGCTGAGGCTGGTATCCTTGTCCTGGTCGGGACTGTACAAAGTGTGGTGCGGCGACGGAGCTGGTTTCCTGGTAAGCTTAGTGTGAATGATCGTTCCCTATCCTCGACTGTCTGCCGACGGGGTCATGGTTGTACTACAGCCCGTTGATCTCGAACAACTGCGGAGGCTCCTCATAGACAGTCTCTACCTATAGGGGTGTGTGCTGCTCCTACCGAGTGTACTGCTGCTCCTCAACCCTGCAACTCTGAGGCCCATGTACCTGCTCATGTACAAGATGAACTCGACGTACATGCACAAGTGGTGCAGAAGGGGCAGGTAGTCGTATCTTGGCTACCTTCTT
Source organism: Ottelia alismoides (assembly GCA_037367405.1). NCBI lineage: Eukaryota > Viridiplantae > Streptophyta > Magnoliopsida > Alismatales > Hydrocharitaceae > Ottelia > Ottelia alismoides. The sequence goes on from JAZKJV010008185.1 coordinate 89,323, forward strand.
ATTCAATTCCTCCACTTGTTTTGACAATCGTGAAAGTGCCTCAAGGTCAGTGACCCTCTTGTGGATCTGCTATACCATGGTGAGCTTATCAGCTATTATCCCCATGCTAGGGATGAGGTCATCTGTCAGATCTACTACAGTCCTCCTAGTTGTCTCATTAGGTAGGCTTGAGGGAGACAACTGATAGGCTCTGGTAGCCTGAGATATGCCTGTTTCCACCATCTGCTCCAGAATCTTCCATATGGCATCTTCGTTCTTATTCAGATAGCTACCTCCACAGGCTACACTCACTAACCCCTACATTTCCGGGGTCATATCACAGAACAAGGTCTGGACTATGATCGCCTTGGTAATGCCATGGCAGGGGCATTTCTGAGCCAAGTCATTGAATCTATCCCATGCTTCATGAAATGGTTCGTGGGGGCCTTGGGAAAAACTAGTGATCTTTGTCCACATTTGGTTAGTCCTACTGAGTGGATAGAACTTCTACAAGAATAAATCTTTAAATTGCATCCAGGTCATACATCTACCCTCGAGATTCTTCAGCTAGTGAGCAACCTTATCTCTTAAGGCAAACAGAGTAGACTTCAGCCTGATGTAATCTTGTCCAACCCTAGGGTGACTAAGGTTTTCGCAAACCAGCTCGAAGTCTCTCAGGAAAGCATATGGTTCTTCGTTGGCGTTCCCATTAAACTTCGGTAGAGGGACTCAGAAAATGGGGCTTCAGCTCGAATGCTTCTGGGGGCACCACAGGTACAAGCCAACTATGTATCTCGTTCTCGACTGGTTTGTAGGCATCTACCATTGGTCGGTCAATTCCACCCGCCTCGATTACATGTCTCATCCTAGCCATAAGTTATGCATTCAGCTGCTCGGCTCTAGCCAATCGAGCGAAGACTTGGTGCATGGGATCATCCCTGTGTTCCTTTTGTTCAGGGGGTTTCTTAGGAGGCATCTTGGTTTCTTGTTCGTCCTCTTTACCTGGGTAAGGAATTTGGTCTAAGTTAGAGGACGTATTAATGAAGAAATTCTCACTGAGGCGATGGTTTTCCTGGTGAGATGAGAGGAGAGAAAAGGGATGGTTTGAGGGTAACCTTCCTGGGGGTGATGGATCCCAAACTCAAGAGGGTCATAAGCTCGGTTGGCCCAAGTTGCGCTTGGACCAATGAAGATGAACTTCGTGATGGGCTTAAGGAGAGATTTGCGAAGCGTGAGTATACATTCCCCCAGCCAGTCATCTTGACAGAAAGAAGAGTTCGGAGTATAAATGAAGATAGGATTTTACTCCTACCTGAAGCAAGCAAGTGAATCACAAACCCTGATTTTCACACTCAACACGGTGAAGGACCTAAAACCAAGTCCGATTAGTCTGGTGGATTCTAAGTGTGATTTTTTAGACAAATAGCAAAAGTTATGCAGGATCTAGGGGAGTCAGCTCAAAGCCGGATGCATCTCCCCTTTATAACCTTTCGCCTAAGATACCAAAGCCCTTCCTTTCTTCGCTCCTATCCCTAGTTGAGAGTTCAAGGACCTACCCCTATCTACGTACTGAAGTAGGCGGAGGCTGACAAGGCTTTAACTTCGCCGCTATCTACCTACCGGAGCAGACGGAGGCTACTAACAACTTGTCGCGGTGCACCGTAATTTCACCCCTATCTACCTACCGGAGCTGGTAGAGGCTACTTGGCGCAAGTCAGTTGAACCCATAGTTCAGACTGTGATATTTGCTCGGATCGGGGTACGCGATAAGGAAGGTATGGATTTTGGCTCTGCCTTAGGGTGTGCACACACACTCTGTACCCTCACTCAGCCTGAAATCAAGGTCAGGATTATTCTCCCACAAATAGAATTTCCGATTTAATTTTTTGGGCAATTTATTTAGCAGTCTTGATTTTATGTTAGGTGACCACTTGATTAGTCAACACACAAGGCATGCCTATCGTCCAGTCCCAATTTCCTTTAATCCTAAGTTTGAAAAACCAACAGAGAAGGAGTCGAGAAAAGCCTATGCATGATAAAACAATGATGTATGCCAAGTTCGGAAGACTTACAGTGATCCTTGTGCTCTAACAGAATTGAAATTTTACACTATATGGATGCAAGCGAAAAAGACGCTCCTAGACAAGCAATTCTATTAGCGAGTGAAAAGCCAGTTAGATTTGGCTATAGTCCTGCGGTCTAAGTGCGTCTTTTAATTGTGATGTGTGGTCCTAGATATTACAAGCACAAACAGTCCTAAGAGAGCTCTAAGAGCCGCAAGTGCAGGTCCTATCCTACGTCAAGCAACCACATAGCAGGCGGGGACACGTTCTATTATGACTTACACGCGCGAGAACCCAATCGGGAACCGCTGGAAATGAAAAAAATTTGTACAAGTCCTCTCAAAAACCACTCAATTATTTTAATACAAGTTCCTCGGCTCGCTTGGTGAAGCGCCTTCGACACCTCGTATTCCTCGCACAAAAATAAATGATGGTCAGATAAGGTACAACACAAAATAAACAAATAAAACTGAACAAAAAATATTCATAAGAAAAGCCGAGAATCAGACTACCTAGGGATGGAAAACCTAAAATCCAAATTTCCTAAAAATTAACCTAAGTCATGCCTCCCTGAAAACGACGCCATTTGAAGAGCCCTCGATCTACCCTACCTAATTCAACCGAATTAACAATTAAATTTTAATGATATTCGTTGTAGTTGGATAAATCAAGACTGATCAAAAACCACTTTGATTAATGTCAAATTAAACGCAAGCGATAATTTTTTTACTTGGGCAAGCCCAAGGTCAAACTCAAGGAGGCAGCTTTTTCCTTAGGTTAATTTGAAGCCAATTTCGATGTTAGATTTTCAGGAGAATATTTTTTTGTATTTTTTATGCAATTAAGAAAAATGTGATGCAATTCGAGCCAAATTCGAGGGTTAAAATTTAAAGTATAGTCAAATTAAGTCCAAAAATTATGAAACTTGGCCAGAATATGAAATGCAATGAAATTAAGCTAGTACAATTTTTTTTGGAATTTTTTGACTCTAAATGAAATAAATATGAATTAAAAATGAATGTAGGGTGAATTTTTGGAAAATAAATTTTAATAAATACCAAATCAAATCAATTTCAGATAGAAAAATTAACCTAGGTACTTCTATGTGAGATGGATCCAGGAAAATTTATAGACCTCAAAAATATTTAATTTGGGACCTATTAAAAATCAATTAAGAAAAATATCAATTAATTTATTAAGGCTCGTTATGTATGAAAGTGATGTGATTTTTGGACACAAAGTAAATCTACTTAAACTATACCTATTGTGATTTTTTGGCAATTTTTGGAGCAAAAATAATTTAATATGGAATTAAAGGCACATAGTGGCAAACTATGTAAATTTCCACAAAAAAGAATTCTATTGAATTCCGCAAAGCTCACAAAAAGGTGACAAGGTTCACAATTATAAAGCACAAGTTTCTCTACAACATGCAATTTTTGGAATTAAAAATTGATGCCAAATGAATGCCTAAATAAATGTGCAAACACATGGACCAAAATGGAAACATGAATAAAATTTATTAAATCAAAACGTGCTTATTGGGACTAAAATGCAATTACCTATAATGTAGAGGATATGCGTGCAATTTCCACGGAACACGTGACGCACCTGGCAGGGACTGGAATGAAATTCTGAAAACATGAAGGGGCCTCGATGTAAATAACCCAGACCGCACGTGAAGACCAAATGAGGTACTAAGCTCGGATGGCGATGGAGGCTCGTAGGTTGCTTCGGGTCTTTTGCAGGCTCGGGCGTGCTTCGGAGTTGGCTTGGGAGCTCCGAGCATAAGGGGCGGGGAAGAGGCTCGGAGGAAGCAACGTGGCGCGATATGGGTCGTTCGATTGAGATGATCAAACAGTTGCTAAATCTGGAGACGTGGCATGATGCAGACCGTCAGATCGCAATCGACTCGACAATATCTGGAGTTCCTGGCGAGAGCAACATGGACGAATGGTGGTTGATGGATAATCACCGAGGGTTGAATCGAACGACAGATGTAGCATGGGTACTTCCTCTTCCACCATTGTGGAGGCAGCGACTTCAGAGCTCCGACGAAGCCTCCGCAGCTCTGCCTCCTTCTCCCGTGCCCAGTGAACACTTCTGGAGGCTTTTGATCAGCTGGGTGGATTCGTGGACGTGCATTGGAGCGGCAGGAGCGTCTGGAAGGATAGAAAGTTGCCTGGAGGCCGAAGACGAAGGAGCTCGAAGAAGCTCTGGCGAGGTTCTGGCTAATAAAGAAGATGGCACCTGCAAGGTTAGCAAAGTAGCCGAGGCATGCAACGTGATGTGCGTGACTTGGGGAGATGGTCGAAGCCTTACGGTGTGGAGTGGGTGGCTGCCAATGGGCTCCTCCACCGTGAGGGGTGGAGCAATGGTCGGAGATGCTTCGATGGGTCATGAGGGTGAACGGAATGTTGCACGAAGATGGGAGCTCTGAAGGATATGGTATGATCCTCAAGCGCATCACGGAAGCGTGAGTGTCATATCGAATACGACGAGGAGCGACTAGTCGCACTAGTTGCTCAATGCAGCGGAATTTAAAAAATTTTATACGACGGAACCACATGATCCAAGAACACTTCTCAGATCGTTTCGTCTAAACCACAAACAAGTAATTAGGATTACCTCTTGAAGCGTGGTTGCGATCAAGTCTCTAAACGAAGAGACCTCCTGTCTCAAGTCCGATCCGACGGAGGAGATGCTTGCGCACGCGGGGATGAACCGCGTGCTTCTCGCAATCCATGTTGATGATCCAAGCGGCGGATCTCCTGATCTCGACACATGAGATCCAACGTCTTCTTCACGAGCGAGGCACACCGAAGAAGATGGAGATCCACGAGCAGAAGAACGGGCAGCATAACGACGATGCCGCGACGATGGAGAACCTCTCCATGGCATCCATGGTGGACGGCCATGAGAGGGAGAGAGGAAGGGCTGACCTCTAGAAAGAAAGAGAGAGAGAGAGTTTTGCTACAATAGCATGTGTAAAGAGAGAGCCAAGAATGCCCCTCTATTTATAGGGTTTTGGGATCCATGGATCTCAATCCATGTGTCATATAAAATCAATGGATGAGATTGATTTATGACAATCCAATGGTCAAGATTGCTGTTGGTAAAAGCCAACAACTTGTGATTTAATTTTGATTAAATATATTTGATAAATCAAATAAATATAATACCAAATTAAACCACACAAATAGAGAGAGAGAGAAAATAAGGGAGATACACCTTCCTCTTTGGAAGGGAGGGACGGCCACCAATTCCCTCAAGGAATTGGTGCCGCCCCCTCATTTCCAAAAGGGGAGGGCAATCTCCTTGATTTTCTCTCCATCCAATTTCCAACAACAATTTGTTGGTATTTTAATTCACCAAAATATATCTCAATTAATTTTGGGAATATTGCAATCTTGACATTGTATTATTGTGAATCAAATTCACAACCCAAAATAAAATGTAATTTACATTTTCAATTAATTAAACAATGTGTATCCAATGCACATTAATAATTAATCTACTAATATAAATTATATTTAACTCTCTCTAATACATTATAAATCACATTTATAATATATTATGAATAATTGGATATTACTATCCGCATTATTCTTATCCTTGATATTTAAATCATATTTAATCATCTTGGATCTCTTTATCTCATGTGTTCAAATAATATGAATCACATTCACATTATTCACATCTTTGATAATTAAATCACATTTAATTATCTGAGATAACTCTCCTTATAATATGAATCAAATTCATATTATTCATGATAATTAAATCACATTTAATTATCTATTTTCTCAATGCTCGGATACATATATCAACAATAGAATTATCCATGAACTCTTTCAAGGACAATGCGCTTTCTCCGCGAATACTTGGAGATAAGGACAGGGCGATTGTATTATTCCACGTATAGTGACATGGATATTGAGATCACATCTCAAATCCAGATCTCGGGCCTCCCATAGATGCTTGATTAAATCAAGACCGCAAATCTAATCTTCTCATTGAATCTGAATCACACTCAGATTAATGTCCAACATTTGGACTAAGATCAGATTACTTCTCTACTAAGAGGAGTCACTAAAATCCAGACCTGTTTCATCACTCCCTAGGAATGGAAGCGTCATGGTTATACAACCGTTTATGATCACATCACCCTCAGGCATTCCCAATACCTGTACATCCTGCATACTGGAAGACTCAGAATAAACCCGAAGTATTAGATCAACTTTACACTGTCTACTTCAGGGTTTTATCAGTAAGTTTCTCATTCGATCATTGGGAGTCGGTATCGATCATATACTTTCCAAAAGCATATATCATACCTAGGTCTTGATCATATACTTTCTAAGAGTATATATCAAACCAACAAATTTAGTCAAGTTTCCAAAGCGAGATGACCGTGCACACGGAATTTGATTCTTCCCAATATCTCATGAGTGAGCTCATGTCTTCCGATTTAGTAGTGAACCTGTATGATCCCTTTGAGAGATCGTATTACTCATATGCCCTTATATGCACACCAGCGCGCCGGTGTATAGACCTTGATTAGGTCATCAACCTATTGGTCTGCCAAATGTACATACTCAGACATATAGTAACACATCTGTCTCCGGTCAGAGAATGTGTGCCTATATCATGACAGCGTATGATATAGGACTTTGGTTATCTCGATCTCGTTAAGTCAACTCTTTGACCTAACTAATCTGACACCTCCGAATCTCTATTCCTATGCAGAGGACCTGCATCAAGAAGTTGTTCAGATATCAGCCTAACTAAAAAAGGATTGCCATCTCCTACTCAGGCTGGAGATCATCTCTTAATAATCATTTGACGGTGCTTGATGAATCCTCAATCTAACTCATTAGATATTCATCTAAGCACCAGCCTCTATGATTCAATAATTGAATCAATAGCTGTATGATCATTAATATGGCCATGGTACATAACCCTAATTGTACTAAGGGACCTATTATGAAAACTATTTACTCTTTATTTCAGATTAAGGAGTGAATTGCAATAACATTTATTGCATAATGGCTCGCCGTGGGCTCGCATGTCCAACAATCTCCCACTAGCCCAAAGAGCCATTAATGGGCTAATCATTTAAACCCACACTCATGTGACAATCATAGGCTATTAAGAAAATACCTAGGTAAGTTGATCAGTCACTCTGTTCCCAAGAGACTATGCCAAATCCTTTTACGGCACTTGCATATCTCCTAGTAACAGTGCTCGCATCCAATGCGAATGTTGCATCTCATGCAACCGATACTCAATTTTGTTGGTTATAGTGTCATTGACACTACATCTTATTAATTATCATAACCAGTATTCCCATAATCCTTATTAGAATATCTTCATTCCTGGAGATCTATATCTCCTAAGGTATCTACAGTTAAGACCCTTATAGATCACTATCTACAAGGTCTTAAACCTTTGAAGATAAGACTTTGAGATCACTATCTCTAAGTTTCATCATCTTTGAAGATATTGTTGTTACTGCAATCAAGTGTTTTATCTCTATAGTAGGATTCGTAACAGTTTACTACTCCCACTGCATGGCAGACATCTGGCTCTTGTACACATCTAGCATATACCCAGCTTCTCATAACTGATGCACAAGTGCAAGCAGTTCTAGCATTCACTTCCTCAACTCTTTGAGGTGCTATCCCTCTAGACAGGTCACTACCACATCTTAAGGGAAGGAAGCTTTTCTTGGAATTGTCCAGAAAATGGAATAAGTCCAAGGTGTACTACTAATGCGACAGTCCCAATACCCTCTTCTCTTTGCTTCTGAACGACTTCAGAATTAAGATCTAAGAGGTATCCTTGAAATCGTATCTCAAGGTATGAAACAACCAAATTTTAAAACACTTATTATTATCCTTATTTCATTCCAAATGATTAGAATAATATCTACATTTAGCACGATGAACACAATGGCACTCCCACTAAGCTTCACATGGTTTATCAAGATTCTATCTGAAATTACAACATTTATAATTTCATCAAATCTTATGTTCCAACTACAGGAAACTTATTGGAGTCCAAAGATGGAGTTCTTTAGCTAGCACACCTTGCTTTCCTCAACCATGAAGCCCTGGGGCTACTTCATATGAATATCCTCAGAGAGGTATTCATAGAGAAATGCAATCTTGACTCACATCATGAAGATGTCATAGACAAGTTGTGTAGCTATAGTTAACAATATTCTGATGGGTTAAAGCAAGGTCACTGGAGAGCAAGTCTTATCGCAAGCGATGCCTTCCCTTCGATGTGTAGCTCATGGCTACAAACCGTGCTTTGGAGGTCTCTTCCTTTTCATCAGGTTCCCTCTTTCTCTTGAAGATCCATTTACATCTAAATGGGTCTGACCCATATAGGTGGATCCTCGAGGGACCATATACAACACTTGTATATGAAGTCTACATTAGACTTTTATTGCTAACATCCATCTTTCCATGTCATGATCCTCAGGAGCTTCATCACATGAAGTCCGATCATTTTCAGATTTAACTGACACATGGAATTCATCCTCAAACTTATTTGAAGAGGTATTAGTGTTTCATCTTTAATTATCTATTTTAATTTCCGATTTCAGGAGCCTCATTATCTTTTCAAGATTAAATGAGTTCCTTTACTTCATTTTCATCTTGATTCTTAAGAGAGTCATCCTATAAGAATCATATTCTCAAAGATGAGATCTTTTAAAAATCTCAAGGTCAAAAAGTAGGTATCCAATACCATCCTTTATTTTCCTAATGAAGTAGCACTCTCTAGTGCTAGATTCCAGCTTACATGCATGGAACCTTATTAAGTATATAAATGTAGTCTCTACTACATATATATCTTGGAAACTTAAGAGATAATTATGCTAGGATTAATTATTGATTAAATCATGTCACACACGATCAATTGTATCTCCCTATAACTCCTTTGAGTTAAGGTTCATTAGGAGGATTGAGATAGGAATGATATTCATATCTCCATAAGATATTTCTTGAATTCATCTAATAGGTACATGCTACCTTGGTTAGATTAAATTCATTTCATCTTCCTTCAAACTTTGGTTCTAAACCAAAATTGCGAAATCTTTGAACATTTCAAAGGTTTCTTAGGTGAAGAGAAGAAATCTCATATCATACATAATCATTAACAGATATCACATATCCATAATGTTTACTATGATATAGATGATTTACATACATCAATATGTATGAGATCTTGAATACCTTAACATCTTACACCTTTTCCCAAGGAAGGATGTATTGGACATTTTACTTTGAATACAATATTCACAAGTAAGTGAGATTTGAATCTTTAGACAATCTAAAGTTTCATGTCTTACTAGTCCATTGATCTCATCAACAGACATATGTCCAAAATTTGATGTCAGATCATTATCAAATGATCTCTATCCTCCTATTGATCTTTTTAATTCTCAGTATTAAAAAACTTAATGAATCATTCATTAATTTTCTAATTTTAAAAAGTCCACTAGATCTTAGATTACTATCTGAAATATCTCCATCATAACTCTTTATGATAGATTTATTACAGAGTTCATGTTTATATCCAACAATTAGAAATATACAATGAGTGTATTCTAATATCTAGGTCATAGAGACATTCTCTAAGACTATGGGCTCCCACTGAAAATATGAAGTCTATTGATCTCATGGAAATTGTTGCAACACTTGCATCACTTTCAACATGGATGACCAATAAACCTTAAGATCAAATTTCTAATACATTTGCAACCAATTGCAAGTGTCATTAGAAAATTGAGATACAATTATTAGACTTTATCTTATCAAATAAGTAAGTCAATATCAATGATTATATGTAGATTAATCTGATGCACTATCTGATTCCTTCTCTAAAGATTCTAGATAGATTTGATAGTCATACTATCAACACATCAATTTTATGTAGTATTGGCATTTATCCAACTCTTTGGATGTCATATGGAAGTCACAGAAGTACAGTCAACTCTTTGATTATACTTCTTGCTTGGGTCCAACCCATGCTTCCATTGCGCTCCCTTTATCTATAAACAACCTTTGCTCAAGACCAAGGATCTCTTATGTTAAAATAAAAAATTTCAATATAAGAGTATTTCAACATTTATACAAGCTTCATTTAAGTTCATATAATATGAATATTATGAAGCTTCATGAATGACTAGAGTATAGACAGTAGAATGATGACACTCATCATCTACATCCATCTAAACTCTTTGAAGCATCGGTTCAGGTAGGTATTCAAACAATTTGAATACATTATCTCTAATAGAGCTACCATTCTACATGATGTAGAGAACCATGTCATTCATGATTAAATGTCAAGAGCACATATGTATGCCAGAATATCTTTATTGATTTTATAAGGATTAATTGATCACCATCGACATGTCACTTCCAAAGTACATTCGATGAGATCAAGACTTATAGAGACATACAAACCCTAGGGTTTTAGTCCCATTGTCTATTTAATTATCATTCCTCATTATTATGAGGAAACTTGCACATTGCAACCACATACATTATGTGTCCAATTGCAAGTATAATATCTGGATCAAGGGTCCAATCCATGATATTTACTGGTTATTATTGAGTACAATATTGAGTGGGTTTAATGAAGGATTATCTGAAATAAGTAATTTGCATAAGGGTATATATTTATATATATACATGTTTTACTTTGAATTAGGAATTTTTGTATCAAAGTTCTCTTACCTTGTCAACACTGAAAGTTCATTCCCTTAATCACTTTCAATGTAAGAGATATACTTACCATCATATCTCAGCAAGATCTGGGATCTCCTTCCTTATCTTTGTTACATCCGAATAATATGAGAAACTGCAACTCGGATAAAAAGAAGCGGGAACACATTCCGCCTTGCAAGTCCAACTTGCATCTCCCAATTCGGTCTTTAATACCCGGGCCCACCACCCCTAAGGTGATGTTGACCCGTCATTAATTGAACCAACCGTCAACAGGAATAGAACTTGCTATGCGCAATCCAATATCGCTCCAATAATATGAGGATCCGATATTGGAATCACTACGCATACGGCCTTACTGTTTCGAGAAGCAAAGAGTCCGATCCAGATGCGCTTGTATATAGGAGCTGTCACTTCGTACAGGCGTCTCCTATATACAATCCCTGGCGACGGAAACCCTTCGCCTTGACGGGAGACCATGGATGTCACTTATGTGATCCTCCACCTCTTATTCAAATTTAATTAATTACTATGAATCACATTCATATAATTAATTCTTCCAAGGGAATTATTAACTCTAATCATATTAGAGTATTCTTAATTGCACATAATTAACTTAATCATATTAAATTAATTATCAATCCAATTCAATCAATCAAACTTAATTTTATGCTTGAATATATATGATATTATTCTCAAAGTACGTATTAATTCATATTTTAATAATTAGAAAAATACATCATAATCCCTCGGACATTATCCCGGCCCTACCCGCTGTCATGGCCAGTACCGACGGGAGTGGGGCGGACCACATACGTTGCAACCCGCTGACCAGCGATCCCCGACTAGACACCATATCCGCCTCGGGAAAGGATAATGCCAAAGTGATTATTTTGTACTTGAGATGATCATCGGTTCTTCAACCGAAATTATACCATATAGTAATCCAAACAATTTTGATTTTAAGGAAATTTGCTAGGCAAATTCCCAAGTCCTATTCAAGCAAGAAGTTTGATGATTGTAATTCCAATTATGGTTTAGATCAAATCTAATCGACTAATTAGTTGGGGCCAAGTCAATTAAGGAAATAATCATTCTCTAATATTTCACAAATATTTTTCATATTTATTTCTCGAAATTAACAATTAATTTCATTAATTGACAATCACATGGTTCTTGATTAGGAAAGCAATTTCAGCAGTGACCCCTACTTACTAAAATTGGCATATCTCAATCATATTAAATCCAAATTAAGCAAAGTCAATTTCTAAAGTTTGCTAATTTTATTTAGGACAGAACCTAAGTGATGTTTCACGCATTTCGAGGCAAGTCTAAACAGTAATTAACATTTTAATCACGTTCAGATTCACAGTTCCCGCAACAGTGCATACATGTTCATTAAAACGACCATATCTCGAGCATACGAAATCCGATTTACGCAAACTCAGATCCTATGGTTTCCTTATTTAATGGGGAACATAATCCAAGTATAAAATTCGGTGTTTAAACCATTTAAACAGTGCCGAATTTATTTACTAAACAGATCTGCGAAATCAAATGCGATGAAAACTTTCGCGACCTTAGCGAACCCAAGTCGTCCTCGGTTAGCGAATCACTATTCGAAACCATCGATCTAAGGCTCTGATACCACTTGAAGGATATGGTATGATCCTCAAGCGCATCACGGAAGCGTGAGTGTCGTATCGAATACGACGAGGAGCGACTAGTCGCACTAGTTGCTCAATGCAGCGGAATTTAAAAAATTTTATACGACGAAACCACATGATCCAAGAACACTTCTCGGATCGTTTCGTCTAAACAACAAATAAGTAATTAGGATTACCTCTTGAAGCGTGGTTGCGATCAAGTCTCTAAACGAAGAGACCTCTTGTCTCAAGTCCGATCCGACAGAGGAGACACTTGCGAGCGCGGGGATGAACCGCGTGCTTCTCGCAATCCATGTTGATGATCCAAGCGGCGGATCTCCTGATCTCGACACACGAGATCCAACGTCTTCTTCACGAGCGAGGCGCACCAAAGAAGACGGAGATCCACGAGCAGAAGAACGGGCAGCATAACGACGATGCCGCGGCGATGGAGAACCTCTCCATGGCATCCATGGTGGACGGCCATGAGAGGGAGAGAGAGAGGGCTGACCTCTAGAAAGAAAGAGAGAAAGAGAGAGTTTTGCTACAATATCATGTGTAAAGAGAGAGCCAAGAATGCCTCTCTATTTATAGGGTTTTGGGACCCATGGATCTCAATCCATGTGTCATATAAAATCAATGGATGAGATTGATTTATGACAATCCAATGGTCAAGATTGTTGTTGGTAAAAGCCAACAACTTGTGATTTATTTTTGATTAAATATATTTGATAAATCAAATAAATATAATACCAAATTAAACCACACAAATAGAGAGAGAGAAAATAAGGGAGATACATCTTCCTCTTTGGAAGGGGGGGACGACCACCAATTCCCTCAAGGAATTGGTGCCGCCCCCTTCTTTCCAAAAGGGGAGGGCAATCTCCTTGATTTTCTCTCCATCCAATTTCCAACAACAATTTGTTGGTATTTTAATTCACCAAAATAATTCTCAATTAATTTTGGGAATATTGCAATCTTGACATTGTATTATTGTGAATCAAATTCACAACCCAAAACAAAATGTAATTTACATTTTCAATTAATTAAACAATGTGTATTAAATACACATTAATAATTAATCTACTAATATAAATTATATTTAACTCTCTCTAATACATTATAAATCACATTTATAATATATTATGAATAATTGGATATTACTATCCACATTATTATTATCCTTGATAATTAAATCATATTTAATCATCTTGGATCTCTTTATCTCATGTGTTCAAATAATATGAATCACATTCACATTATTCACATCTTTGATAATTAAATCACATTTAATTATCTAAGATAACTCTCCTTATAATATGAATCAAATTCATATTATTCATGATAATTAAATCACATTTAATTATCCATTTTCTCAATGCTCGGATACATATATCAACAATAGAATTATCCATGAACTCTTTCAAGGACAATGCGCTTTCTCCGCGAATACTTGGAGATAAGGACAGGGCGATTGTATTGTTCCACGTATAGTGACATGGATATTGAGATCACATCTCAAATCCAGATCTCGGGCCTCCCATAGATGCTTGATTAAATCAAGACCGCAAATCTAATCTTCTCATTGAATCTGAATCACATTCAGATTAATGTCCAACATTTGGACTAAGATCAGATTACTTCTCTACTAAGAGGAGTCACTAAAATCCAGACCCGTTTCATCACTCCCTAGGAATGGAAGCGTCATGGTTATACAACCGTTTATGATCACATCACCCTCAGGCATTCCCAATACATGTACATCCTGCATACTGGAAGACTCAGAATAAACCCGAAGTATTAGATCAACTTTACACTGTCTACTTCAGGGTTTTATCAGTAAGTTTCTCATTCGATCATTGGGAGTCGGTATCGATCATATACTTAAAAAAAGAATATATCATACCTAGGTCTTGATCATATACTTTCAAAAAGTATATATCAAACCAACAAATTTAGTCAAGCTTCCAAAGCGAGACGACCGTGCGCACGGAATTTGATTCTTCCCAATATCTCATGAGTGAGCTCATGTCTTCTGGTTCAGTATTGAACCTGTATGATCCCTTTGAGAGATCGTATTACTCATATGCCCTTATATGCACACCAGCGCGCTGGTGTATAGACCTTGATTAGGTCATCAACCTATTGGTCTGCCAAATGTACATACTCAGACATATAGTAACACATCTGTCTCCGGTCAGAGAATGTGTGCCTATATCATGACAGCGTATGATATAGGACTTTGGTTATCTCGATCTCGTTAAGTCAACTCTTTGACCTAACTAATCTTACACCTCCGAATCTCTATTCCTATGCAGAGGACCTGCATCAAGAAGTCGGTCAGATATCAGCCTAACTGAGAAAGGATTGCCATCTCCTACTCAGGCTGGAGATCATCTCTTAATAATCATTTGACGGTGCTTGATGAGTCCTCAATCTAACTCATTAGATATTCATCTAAGCACCAGCCTCTATGATTCAATAATTGAATCAACAGCTGTATGATCATTAAGATGGCCATGGTACATAACCCTAATTATACTAAGGTACCTATTATGCAAACTATTTACTCTTTATTTCAGATTAAGGAGTGAATTGCAATAACATTTATTGCATAATGGCTCGCCGTGGGTTCGCATGTCCAACAAGCTCCAATGCGAAGCTCGATCGATGGGCGGTGGAAGGTGATGTTGAGCAAGGAGATCGGGAAAAATAAGAGAAAATCAGAGGGGGAGAAGATGAAGATCGAAGAAGAAAATTGTGGGATCTACCTAGGAGATGATGCTTGAGATGGAGTCGCCGGTCTTCGCTCGAGGGTCGGTTGGAGCCCGAAATCGCGCAGCTCGATGGAGGAGCTGCTGCACAACGAAGCTCGTCGTGGATCTCGCCGGAGAGGGTACCACTGTCATCACTCACTTTCACACCTAATCCCTGTCATAGATCGGTGGAGAGGAGCTCTAGGGTCTCTCATGCAAGGGCGGATGGGCTTGAAAGTGGCCGGAGGTGTTGTATTTATAGAGAGAAGGTTGTGGTCCGGGCGATGGAGGATGAGGTTTACGTGGGGTTTACGGAGCGAAGAAGAGGGAGTTATGGCGAGAGTGGGTTCTGGCGAGGATAAGGGAAGTATGGGCATCATCGTGGGTCGAACATCGAGTGGAGATGGTGGCTGTAATGGCGTCAGAAATAGAAAGGGGGAAGATGGTTGGAGAGGTGGGTGACGTGGGCAAGGGGGAAGCGGAAGGTAGACGACGACTCTCGACCGTTGGATCTGGTAATCCAACGGCTCTGAGCATGACGCTAAGGAGCGGTTAAGATTAGATCAGGCGGGCAAGATCGAAGGGCGATGGATGAGCCACGTGGTGGGATGTGGGGAAGGCGCTGAAGAACGGTCGTGATGAGAGGGGATTTTCGATCGAGCGACTGTGGACAACAGAGGTGATAAGCGGCTGGGATGAGAGCATCTTGGCCCCAATGGAGCAGCTACAGGAGATGACGCAAGGCGCACTGAGGTTAAGGAGGAGAATAATGGTGGGGATGGAATCTAGGCATAGATCAGATGGTTGATGTCAGATGTAGGAAGGAACGACCGAGATGGGGCTATCTGAAGAATTGATGGAGGGCGATGATGGAGCCATGTGGCGCAAGGAGGTGAAGGCCCTAGTGAGTGGTCCAGATGCAATCTGGAGTTAATCAGACGACTGCGAGATGATGCAGCTGTGGACGGCTAAGATGTAGGCCGATTGAGCTCCATCCATGGCAAAGAGGAGAGGACGTGTGGCAGGTGAATGAGTGTGTCGTGTGGCGCAACCAGAGGGCGGCATGTGGCCCAATCAGATTAGTCGAGAAAGAAGGTGAAATAAGAAAGTAAAAATAACCAAATTTGTAAAAGCTCAAAACATGAAGGTTGTAGATCTCGATGAGATCTACAAGTTTCATGTTGGCAAAAAATAGAGACGAGGTCAAATGAAGTGATGAAATACAAGGGTATAAATACAAATACATACTATATACAATGGGGCCCAAAACCCAAGTTTTGCATACGAGCTCCGATTTTAATGAAATTGGTCTTGTTTTGAAGTTCTCTGAATGTATATTTTTTTAAAAGTGAGTAGACCTTGATCAGAGGTTGTATGAGAGAGATATGTACATTTTAAGGTTCATGGTCTCAAACTTGGACTCAGGTTTTATTGGTTAATTTTACAAGTTAGCATTTTTTGGTATTTTCCTTATATTAGTGTTAGTAATATATACACTATAAAGTTGAATTTATGGAATTTGGAGTTAGTATAAAGTATACACAGATAAGTGATTTTTACAAGTGAATTTGCCTTCTTATTTAATGCAGATGTGAATGCTAAAATGCGGATATTATCTATGCATGCATGAATGCTAATTATGCAATATAGTTGATGAAATGCATCTAATTATTTGGGAACAAAGCTCTATTTTTAACTTTTGGAGTGATGAATCACAGACTCATCAGTTTCCTAGTCGAGTCACCACCGGTTGGCTTCCTACCGCTCCTAAGTGTCACAAAATCCGCATCAAATAAATAATGAATGTCATTCAGAATATCACAAGGAGATGCGGACTCTGTAGACTGTACCTGCTCAGAATTTCTCTTTGGATTGTTAGGGTTGTGCTCAATATGTGCTGGTATGGCAGCCTTGCCCTTGATTATTTCCCTCATATCCTGTCAGAAGTCGTCCATCTCTCACTGGAAGGTAGCTTGATGCTCAGGCATCATGCAGGAGAGATCATCAAGGACTAGTTTCTCATATGAGTGTGAATGAGAACTAGTCAGGTTGCCTCGCTGAATATGAGGCTGGCGTTGCTGTTGTTGTTGCTAGCATGAGTGAGGAGGAGGTTGTGGGTATTGTTGATGTGGTTGCTGCTGCCTCCACTATTGACCCTGGTATGAGGGTTGAGGACCATGTTGTTGACTTCCATCAATGGCTCCTGTGGCTCATGGACTAGAGGGGGAGGGAAGCCAAGGGCTGATCCGGATGATACACCACCAACCTGAGTATCTTAAGAAGGGGTGGTGGCAACTGGTAATGTGGGACTGACTGGATCAACTCCACCTGAATGTGATGGACCTAACGGTACAAGGAGAAGGGCTGAGAGGAACTGCTCCCTGGATCAGACCATGACCTGGAATGTGGTTGAGAAGCTGTCTGTGCCTCATAGAGATACATGATCTGGGTCTTCAGGTCACTCAATGTTTGGGCTATCTCATCAATCCTAATGAGCTTTTCAAGGCCCTAACACGTCATCTTCTTGATAATCTCCATCCGATTCAACTTCTGGCTAACGATACCCATAGCGACAGCTAAAGACTCTGCTAGTGCTGCTGCTGCAGAAGAGGAAGAAGGATCAGCCTCAATACATGCTATCCTCTGAAATGAAATCACGTGGTGGGGAGGCTTCTCCTGAGTGTAAACCCTGGTCTGGGACATAACGGTGTATTTTAGCCATCTCCTCATAGATGACCCAGACCTGGTCTTCATCATTGGCGAAGTAGGAACCTCCACAAGAGGTGTTCTCTAGCCCCTACAGCTCAGGTGTCAGCCCACAGAAGAAACCACAAACAAGGTTAGGATTGCTAATATCATGGTGGGGACACCTGTCAATGAGCTCTTGGAATCGATCCTATGCTTTATGGAACTGTTCATTGGGGATCATAGAGAAGTTGCTGATTATTGTTCTAGCTTAATTGGTCCGATCGAGTGGGTAATACTTGTTCAGGTACTTGGTCCAGAGCTGCTCCCAAGTGGTGACAACCCTCCATAAATGTTTCAGCCAGTAGGCCACACTATTAACCAAGGAGAATGAGAAGGCTATCAGCATGATGGTGTTCTCATCCACTAGCCTATCGTAGACGGTGTTGTATATCATCTTAAATTCTTGTAGATGGAGATAGGGTTCCTTGATGGCCTGCCTAAGGAATTTGGGAAGTAGCTAGATCGTTTGGGGAGCAATGCTCGATGTCTCCCAAGATGGCTGAAGCTAAATCCATGGTGAGTAAGGGTTGCACCAGGGATGCGCAACAACCTCATGGCGCATGCTGGCCTCTGAGAATCTCATGGTTTATCCTAGAGTCTGTCATTCGCTCGGCCCTCCTGGTGTGGTATTTCTCCACCACTGGCTGGTATCTCTGGTTCTTTTCTCCCAACTCGTATTGAGTGATCTCTCTCCTCACCTCTGCCATAAAAATTCTCGGATCACTGATCTGTCTCTGCATGGTCTCCAAGGAAGCGAGTAGTGTGTTGTTGATGGCGGCCTGGTCTAATACAAAAGATGAAGTCTGAGGTTGCTCGTCTGTCCTATCCTCACTGACCATCTCTGTGGTCTCTACAAAGGCAAAAGACCCTAATTCAGGTGTTCTCAAATGAATATGGAGTTGTGATGGCCTTCTAGTCTGTACATTAGGAGTGGAAGAAGGGTAGTCGAAGGGGAAATAGGGTGGAGGAGAATTCGGGTTCAGAGAGTGGATCTGATCTCTCTGAAGCTGCCCTATATGAATGGGGAGGATTGTTGGAAAGGGGTGCTGCCAGAGGCAGCCTAAGAAACCTCCTACCCATCATCTTGATATGGGGATTTGTGAAGAATTGATCTGAACTGAAAGCGGGATGACAAAACAAACCTCTGGTTCACCAACTCGGCACAGTGTGAAGTTCGTGAATGCTCGGTCATTTATCTTGTCAATTTTTATTTTTAGTGATAATCCAATCTTACAAAGCGATTTTAACGAGCTGTTAGGAGCCTGTTTCTCCCTGGAGACTAGCCCGGATTTTTACGACTAGTTGTTTCAATTTCTAGCCAGTATAGGTGTAACTACAAACCATTTCCGGCTACAAAATTACTTGAGGATGGAGCCTTACACTATGACCTCTAAACCTCCCACTCCGCTAAGGAAGTCCAGACCATTTACTGGCTACCCAAAAATTCTCAGTAGAGAATAGTTAATCGTTTTTGTTAGAACCAGTTGTCTGAAGAAAGTTCATGCGTGGCTCTATCCTGGTATGTAGACGCTCAACTCCCCATAGGTAAAGTCAGACAAGGAGGGGGTTACACTCCCTAGAACAAAATCTTTGAAGTTAAGTCCGATTTTAGGTCAAGTGTGCTTTAGCAGAATCGATTTTATTGGTTATCTTTTTTTATGTATCTTCTGAATAAAACAACGTCCAACGAATTTTTCGATTTCCTTTTTATTTAAGTTCTATAAAATAGGGGGAGGAAGAAAAAAAAGCTGATGCGTGATGAAACTCAATGATGCATGCAAAGTCAGAAATGCATACCTTGCTCCATCAGGCTACCTACAAAGTATTCTGTGTATAAATTAAAAATAGAAGTAAAACTAATCTATGTGATGCACAAAGAAATCTCCCTAAGACAATAACTTCTATTACCGGGAAGAACTGGTGCTAATTAATCAAAGAGAGACCTGAGTCAAGTCTTAGATGTCGATCGGTGCCCACCACAGTGGATCCTGCAAGCATTGTATACGACTTCTCGCGGCACGTGCTCTCAAATCCAATTAAGTTAGCTTTTTTATTTGACTAAGTTCGATCGTGATCTATAGCAATAAATGTTCTATTAGGATGTTTGGACCTTAGTTTCTACCGAGCTCAACCAGAATAAAACCTAAGTCGAGGGGTTAAAACTTCGGAAAACAAATAAGAAAAGGGCGGGAAAACACGAAAAATCTAGTGATGTCCCCCGAGTGCACCGAACTTGGCGAAATAGACCCCTAATACTATTGAAGTGTCCAGAAGAGCCCTAAAGTATAAGTTATTACAAGAATTTTTGCAAAAATAAAAGTAAACTAATTCTATCTAATATAACTGCTTCCTGCTCCTCCTATTCCTACTCAGGCACGGGTCTCTCGAAAGCGAACCGAGTCATCTTCCAAGCGGTCAATTGCACAAAAAAGTAAAATAAATGGAGGTTAGAAATAATTATAACATATAGAAATAAAGATAAGCAAAAATGAATCATGATACTTAGGGACTTTTTAGGGACTTTTTAGGGTGTTTTTGAATTTTTAATTATAGAAAATGAACGAAAATCAACAAGAAAAAATCACCATAATTAATACATGCATTCAGGAGCTACATTAATTTTTGGGCAAATTATGAAGTTAATTAATTCTTTATTGCAATTAATAAAAAACTATAATTAAAAATAGTGCACAAGGACCAAACTGCAAATACTTTAAGTCATAGGGCATGGCGAATAATAAGTAATTAAAGTCTAGGGTCCTCTACACAATTAATCCGGAAAGCATACACGCAATACGTGAAACCATACCCACATGGGTATAAGTGCAAGATTCAAAACATTTCCTTCATTCAATAACAAGTTCACAATGCAGGGGAAAATATGCAATTACACAAAAAGCACGTGAAGCCATAGGTTATTTTTGTTGACTATAGGGTCCTTTTTGCAAATGTTTTTAACCACAGATTATTTTTGTTGAACTAACATGAAATAAAACAACATGCAGGGGGAAAGAGGAATATTTACCCAAGTAGGCATGCAGTGCACGTGAGGCAGCTGACAGTTATGATGTAATCCAACAGATGATCGAACGATAGGGATGCTTGTCATAGGTATACGATGGATGGTTTTAGCGCCCATATCTGACCACTCAGATGGCAGGAGAGCGTGCATGTCAGATCTGCCACTGCTCCGATCAGACGACGCAACTTTTGGGCACTAACGATCGGTCAGGATGGAATCTGGAAGATGGCATGGCTCATCTGATGGTGCTAAAGGTTGCTAGAGGAACATGACGATGGAGAGCTTCAACCGCAAGTGTGGGTCGATCTGTGGGTCGGAGGAGCTCGCTGCAAACTCATGACCTTTGGTAAGGTGTTGCACATCAAGGGGGGGTCTCAGATGCGATGATGAAAGGTCGGATGGATGTAGTAGAGGATAATCACCTGGAGCTACTCCGTCGGTAGAGTTGAAGCTCAAGCTGGGCTTATCGTGCGAGCGTGACCTAAAAGGAAACTTACAACTCGAAGACAAGGCTTCGGTCAAGGTTATTTAGGGCTAACAACCACAGAAGCGAGTAAAGATGGGGTCTGATGTCCGCCGAGGATGGAGGAGGGATGTCTCGGTTTGAACTTGCTCAGATGAGCGAGGCTCAAGGTGATCAGAGTGTGCTCGAAGGTGAGGGCAATATAAGGGATCGATCTATACGGATGGAAGAGATCATGAAGATCTGACCACGGTGGTCGGAGCTACAACGGCGGTGGGTGGCTGGTGAATAAAATCGAAGCGAACGACATGGAAATGGAATAAAGGATACCTGGGTATCTCACGATGAAAAACAAAGTCGGGCAGAGTGGAAGGCGAGGTGCTGGCCTCGATCAAGTTGCGGAAGACCTGCGAGGCTGCATGCGGTGGATGTGCTTCGGCCACGTCTGAGTTACGGCCAAACGTTCACCAAAACTCGCTCCAAAAGGGTCTCCGAAAGCCTGTCACTCTTCTGGAGGTGGATAAGGAGGAAAGAAGTGGTTAGGCACGAGCTGGAGAGCAAGGGTGGCAGAGAGGACTACTTATCGGGGGTTCCCAGGGACTAGAAGAATAGAAGGGGAGCTCGAAACCCTAATAAGATCCGATTCCTCTTAGGGATCCGCGAGGATCATGGATCCTAGGAGAAGGATCAAGCGAAGAAATTGGAGGAAGAGATGGTTGGACCTGGGTTGGGGAAATGGGAGAAATCAAGTTCGATGAAGCCCAGGGGGTCTGACCTGGAAAGGAAAAGGGTGGACCCAGATAAACAAACCTGGACCAACCAATTAGAAAATTCGAAGTTTAAAAATCAAAGAAAAATGAAAATAAAATAGTGAACGAATTTAAAATAAAAATGGTAAAAATGAAAAATGTTTATTATTTTGAAGCTATTTTCAGTGATTTTTAATTATTTTTATGGAATCGTATATAGACATTATATACATTATAGGGTATTAAGTACATGTATTTTAGTACCTATAAATTTAATTCTCTTATTTTTATTTTATTATTTTTACATAAAATCCTTTATTTTATATTTTATTTATTTACAAAATAGTTTTGAGGAGTACAAAATGAATTTTATTAGATTTTATAGATTAAATAATGTATTAAATAAATAAGTATTATATACAATACACACATGTGTAGCTTTTGTATAATGAACTTTTGATTTTATTTTTATTTTGTGTTTTCTAATTTTGATTTTATTACTAGAAATATGTACAAGTGTTTGAAAATAAAATATGAACAAATTATGAATTAAAATAATTAAATATAGATATTTACAAGTATAGGTAGCACATGACTATACAATGCACTCAAAAAGTCATTTTTTTACATCACAATAACAAAAGTTATGGAACCACCCTCATTTGTAACATAGGTTAATTGGAATCAAATAAAGGTTATTTTGGAAGAATTTGAGTTCATATGGAATCGGAATCGATCTTTTAAGTTCTTGTTATATGGCTTTTAATGAGTGGTATTTTTGTTATTATGTATAATGATTTATTTTACAAGTATTTTTGTTATTTAGAAAACATTATTATGCACAATTTTATTGAGAAAATAGATTGATTTGAGGTCTTTTTATTGATGAATAAAACAGGAGAAGTGATATGTACATAGAATGCATAATGATGAATATACAAGGACCCTATCTCCCCCTACTTTATTCCTTGTCAATTAGGTCAATAATTGACCTTCTCTCAGGGTTTTGGTCAGTCTGTAATTATTTCATAATTACATCCTTCTTTCCTTTTTCTTTTCTCTTTATTCTTTTATTTTTGAAAAATATACGTTAATTATGTAATATTAACAAGGGTATGCACAATGATAATTTATTATATTTACACATATTTATAGATGCTTTTACCAAAAGATGAAGCTAAAATAAAATAATAAAGAATGAGAATTTCTCAAAATATTTTCAAAATATTTTTCAATGCTATTTTAACAAACGTTTACAAATAATTTTACAAATTGTTTTTATAAACATTTTATTTTCACATAATTTTCCAAAATTTTGTATAGTATACCTAATTTTGATACAGAAATGATTTACAGATCTTTTTGCAAACAAAACTTTTTTACAAAATTTGCAAAAAATAGTTTTTGCAAAAGTTTTTACAAACACTTTTTACAAAGCATTTTGAAAATATTTTTTCAAGCCATTTAAATTACAATTTTATAAATAATAGTAGCCATGTTATTACACACACAAAGTATGAGTTATGGCTAAAGTATATATACAATATATATGACACCCCCTATACTTAGCGCGAACGATGTCCTCAGAGTGATCAGAGAGCGATGAAGGAAGATATAACTCGTGTTTAGTATAGACAAGTAAAATGAATCCTATATTACAACGACTGAAATAATGAAATAACAAAACCAATAGAAGTCGGTGGTCCCCCCCCCATACTTTGGATCAAGTAATCCTAAGTGTATAAGACTGTACACAAAAGGGGAATATCGAGGAGTAGAATTTACAAAAAATACCTCCCCTATACTTAGTGAAATGTATCCCTAAGTATAGGAAGCAAAAGTAGAGGTAATGGACAAGGGAATAATCACAGGTCTAATACCCCCTATACTCAAGATAAAGTGCATCCTAAGTATAGCAAAATCATAAGATGGATCTGGGGTATTACACCAGAATGAATGAATGATATAGACAATATGGATCTATACAGAGGCAAAAGAGAGACAAAAATCATGTATGAGATGTAGGTGATGTGAGTCAAGGAACACATCTCATACAAAATAAAAAGGGGCAACGTCAACGATCACAGGATCATGATCAAGATATGGCTTCAAGCGCTGACCGTTGACCCGAAAGGTGGGCTCGGAAGACAACTCAGATATGTCAATGCTACTGTTGTCATGCAACTTTCTGACAAGTTTGGTCCCTTCCATTTACTCTTTAATTTCCTTGAAAATAATCTTAACCTATCAACAAATAGACATACTCTCTAGCTGGGCTCAAACTATTTATGGCTGATGTGAGAATCATGCCATATCTTCACTCTATCCTTATACTGTAGGCTACTTGAGAAGGATGTATCTCTCAACTCCTCTAGGGCTGCCAATTTTGATCTCCTCTGATTTCATATTCTCTCATGATCCAATAATAACTTAGCAACTGCCCAAAGTGACTTGTGTTTGATCTCCACAGGTAAGTGGCATGGATTTCCATAAACGAGTCCGAAAGGAGATGTGCCCAAAGGTGTCTTGAATGAGGTTCTATAGGCCCACAAGACCGAGTCCAAAAGCTGAGACCAACCCTTTCAGTCTGGGAGGACAACCTTCTACAAAATAGTCTTAATCTCCATATTTGAAACCTTAGCAGGACCATTCATCTGTGGATGGTATGGACTGGCAACTCTATGGTCAATGTTGAACTCGTTAGCAAGGGCCCTTAACTTATCATTGATAAAATGAGTGCCCCCGTCAAAAATCAAGATGCTAGGTACCCCGAACCATGATATGATATTTTCCTCAAAAATTTGCAAACTCTCTTTGCATCTGCAGCTCAGGCAGGGATGGCCTCAACCCGATGACTCACATAATCAAAATCTAACAAAATGTACTTGATTCCATGACTCTTAGGGAGTGGACCCATGAAATCGACGCCTCACAGAAGTGAATGGGCTGCATCGACATCATATCTCTCTGTCCACAAGTGCCCATCCTTTGACAGTTAGTACATCTCTTCACGAATTCATCTGAATCCTTGAAGACGGTAGGCTACCAAAGGCCATATTGGAGAACCTTTTGTGTTGTCCGTCTCCCAGAGTGATGAACTCTTGCTTCAAACTTGTGGCATCAGGTGAGGACGCTATGGTGCTCCTCCTGTGGAATACACTGATGCCAGGCACTCTGCCCTCCTTCAAGGTAAAGGGTGAGATCCTCCCATTGTATGACTTGGCCTTTGTTAGGAAAGTCTCAAGTCGTTGCATGGGCTAACCTTGTGGAACTTTCTTGGCAACAAGATAGTTCACAATGTCAACGTACCATGGGAGCAGGGTGATAGCAAGAATCGCCTTGTATGGGAATGTCTCGGTGATAAGTGTGGTCATATAAGAATCCTAAAGATGCTCTAATCGAGAGAGGTGATCTGCCACCACATTCTTGACTCCAGGTTTATCCTTAGTCTCAATATCGAACTCCTAGAGTAGAAGGATAGATCTTGTCAATCTATCATTGGCATCCTTCTTGACCATTAAGTATTATATGGTAGTGTGATTGGTATATAAAGTCACTCTAGATCCAAGAATATAAGATCAAAACTTATCCATAGCAAATACTATAGCTAGAATCTCGTTCATAGTCACAGTGTAGTTCTGCTAAGTGGCGTCCAAAGTCCGGCTAGCGTAGTGTATGACAAATGGCACATTGTCCCTCCTCTATCTAAGCACGACCCCTATGGAAAAATCATAAACATTCATCATGATCTCGAACGGGAGAGACCAATCGGGTGGTTGAAGGACATGAGCCTGAACAACCAATTCTTGAGAGTCTCAAAAGAAGAAAGACACTTATCATCTACAAGGAACTCAATGTATTTTATGAGCAAATCAATCAGTGGTCTGGCAGTTCGACAGAAGTCATGTATGAACCGTCTGTAGAAACTAACATGCCCCAGAAAAGACCACAACTGTCTCATATTGGACAGTAGAGTGAGATTCTTAATGATATGCACCTTGGTCGGATCAACCTCCATGCCCCTGTTGGAGATGATGTGACCGAGGACCGTCCCTTGAGTCATCTTGAAATGACTCTTCTCCCCAGATAAGACTAGGTGGACCTTAATGCAGCGCTGAAGTACTTGCTCTAGGCAAGCAAGATAAGCATCAAATCTATCGTCGTAGATCGAAAAGTCATCGATGAAGACCTCTAAATAGTTTCCCACCATGTCCGAGAAGATGGAAAGCATACACCTTCGGAATGTAGCTGACGCATTACATAATCCAAAGGGCATCTGTCTAAAAGCATATGTTCCAAATGGAAAGGTGAACGCCCTTTTCTCCGGGTCTTTGGGCGCTATGGCCACCTGGTTGTATCCCAATTACACGTCAAGAAAGCAGTAATGACTATTCCCAGCTAACCTCTCAATAATCTTATCAATAAATGGTAGCAGGAAATGATCCTTCTTGGTGGCCTAATTCAATTGTCTGTAGTCCTTATAGACCCTCCAAGAAGTGGGTACTCTAGTCGCTATCTCCTCTCCAGACTCATTCACCACTGTAGTGATACTTGTCTTCTTTGGTACCACATGTAACATACTAACCCATTTCGAGTCATAGATGGGGTAGACAAAGTCAGCGCTCCACCACTTAGATATTTCCTTCATGACTACATCTCGAAGATTTAGGTTCATCCTTTGCTGGAACTCACATGATGTCTTGGCGTCATCTTTAAGATATATGTGGTGGGAGTGTAGGACTGGACTTATACCCTAGAGATCAGCTACAATCCATCCGATTTCCTTGTAGTTTCTTTCAAAAACTTCCGTTAAACGAGATTCTTGGTCTTCACTCAAATCTGTTGTGGTAATGATTGTGAACATTTCTGGCTCACTCACAAGGAATCTATACTTCATGCTCTACGGTCTTTAGTTCTGGGCATGTTGGAGCTGGCAGATCTGGTCTCTAAAAAGACTGAGTGAAGGCTACAAAATCTGCATGCGAGACCTCTCATAGAATTAGTGAATATGACAAACGCGACCCAGCTTGTGTATCTATCAATTGTACTGAATCAATCTCCGCACTAGCTATAGGCTCTATGGACATCAGACAAGGTAAATAATCATTGAAATCTTGCAAAGCAAAATCAGTGTCTGAGCCTGATGGATCTGAATCAAGATCATAAGAAATATACTATGTTTCTCCTTCTAAATCACAATCATCAGCCTCTAAGGTATCTTGTGTCATGAATGCGCTCTCGGAACTCTCATCTACTGACATCTGTAACTCCACAGAATTTAAAGGTGTGACAAGAGTTCGTGAAATCGGGTCTGTACAAACGACTTCATCATATGTAATTACAAAATCACACTCATGGAGGACTTCTAGCTCTGAATCTGTCATCTGCTCTAAACTCGACTCAGAGAAAGTTGAATCTCCAGCCCTCAACTACTTGATCATCTCTATTTGTACACTTTTACCCTTGACGCAAAAGTATACCTTCTCTCTATTATGATAGGACACTGCCTTGGCTGTTGCGAAGAAAGGTCGTCCTAAAATACTAGGGTATCAGTCACACATTCAGGGATCTCTATGTTCAACACAACGAAGACCACGGGGAATTTCAGGCCCTTAATTGTGATGACAACGTTCTTTAGTAACCCCTTCGGCCTGTAGACAGATCTATCTACAAACTGGAGAACTATCCTACTCTATCTAAGAGGGCTAAACTCGAATCGGTCGAGTAGGCAGCTGGAAGGAGGATAATCGAGGACCCGTTGTCTAATAGAATCTGATCGAACCACTTTTCAGGGATGTGGCTTCTGACATACGAAGCTCCTTCATTAGGTGTCTTGGCTGGTGATCGGTTCTGTATGGCGAAGAAAGTGGCACTAGTTAGCACATGGATTTCTGCATTGTGATTTCACCGCTTCTTTCTACGAATGGTCGTCTTCTCTTGGAGGTTCTTGTGGAAAAGAGAGATATGCTCAAGTGCCTCCTGAAGAGTAAACTGGATCTGAAATCTGTCGATCATCTGCTCGTTGAACTCTATATGTTGTCTCTTTTTGGGAACTGTTTTTTGGCCCATCCCTAAGCGGAGTGCTTGAGGGAAGGGGATAGAGGGACCCTCCTCAGAAGAATAAAGGTTAGGAGTGGGTTTCTAAGCATGCATAATGCTGGAATCCATGCAAACATCATCAATATAAATAGATGGATCCAAAGGATATACAGAAACCTTTCCTTTATTCATATTTTTGATTTTTGATGTTTTTCCCATTGTTTGTATTTTTCTAAAAATATCCTCAAGTACAAGAGAGGACAAAACAACTGTCTGACTCTTGATGGCATCAGTACCACCGACAATATCTAAACTAGCAGCATAAGTACCACGTTCTATCCTGTCATCTCGTAATCTGGTGGCATCAGCACCATCGTCAGCAACTGGGGATACGACGGCATCAATACTGTCATCTGGATCATCATCCTTGGGGGCTTCAGTGCCACCATCATCATCATGATTAGAGGCAACAACTCCGCTCTTGACTCCATCTAGCACCCTAGAATCTACATTGGGATGTAACCTAGACAAGTCACCGTCGGTTAACTTCCTACTGCTCCTAAGTTTTACAAAATCAGCATAAAATAAGTAATGAATGTCATCCTGAATATCAATAGGAGAGGCGTTCTCTATAGACTATTCCCACTCAGACTTTCTTTTTAGATTGTTAGGGTTGGGTTTAATCTGTCAATATATGGTGGCCTTGCCCTTGATAATTTCCCTCATCTCATGTTGGAACTCATCCATCACTCATCAGAAGGCAGCTTGTTGTTCGGACAACATGCGGGTGAGATCATCAAGGGCTGGGTTCTCATATGAGTGTGAATGAGAACCAGACGGGTTGTCTCGCTGAAAATGAGGTTGGCTCTGCTGTTGGCATGGGTGAGGAGGAGGCTGTGGGTACTGTTAATGAGGTTGTTGCTGCCTCCAGTGTTGACCTCGGTATGAGGGTCGAGGACCATGTCGTAGCTGTTGGGAGTACTGGGCTGTTGTTGTTAGGCACCCTGCCCTGCCTATGCTGGAGGCTGCGGCTGGGATGAAGCACCTCCAGAGGACCATCAGAAGCCTAGGTGGCGATGGATCCCAGGATGTTGTTGGTACTGGGAGTACCAAATCCTATTGACTTCCATCAATGACTCATGTGGCTCATGGACTAGCGGGTGGAGGGATGCCAAAGGTTGATCCGGATTATACACCACCAACAGAGTACCTGAAAAAGGGGGTGGTGGCTACTGGTGATGTGGGAGTGACTGAATCGGCTCCGCCTGAATGTGAAGGAACTGATGGTACAAGGCGGAGGGTTGAGACAAACTACTCCCTAGATCAGATCGTGTCCTGGAATAAGGTTGAGAAACCATCTGTACCTCATGGAGACACATGATCTGGGTATTCAGGTCACTCAATGTTTGGGCCAGCTCATCAATCCTACTGAGTTTGTCAAGGCCCTGACACGTCTTCTTCTCAATAATCTCCATCTGGTCCAACTTCTGGCTAATGATACCCATATCAGTAGCTGAAGACTCTACTAGTGTTGCAGCCACAAAAGAGGAAGAAGGACCAGTTGTTGGACATGCGAGCCCACGGCGAGCCATTATGTAATAAATGTTATTCAAATATCATTCCCTGGTCTGAAATGAAGAGAAACTAATTTGCATAATAGGCCCCTTAGTACAATTAGGGTTATGTACCATGGCCATCTTGATGATCATACAGCTGTTGATTCAATTGTTGAATCAAAGAGGTTGGTGCTTGGATGATTATCTAAAGAGTTAGATTGAGGACTCATCAAGCACCGTCAAATGATTAATAAGAGATGATCTCCAGCCTAAGATGAAGATGGCAATCCTTTCTCTAAAGTATGATATCTAACCAACCTCTTGATGCAGGTCCTTTACGTAGGAATAGAAATTCGGAGGTGTTAGATAAGATTGGTCAAAGAGTTGACTTAACAAGATCGAGATAACTAAAGACTTATGCCGTATGCTGTCATGATATAGGAGCACATCCTCTGATTGGAAACCGATGTGTTACTATATGTCTGAGTATGTACATTTGGCAGACCAATAGGTCGATAACCTAATTAAGGTCTATACACCAGCACGCTAATGTGCATGCAAGGCCATTTGAGTAATACGATCTCTCAAAGGGATCATACATGTTCATTACTAAACCGGAAGACATGAGCTCACTCATGAGATATTGGGAAGAATCAAATTCCGTGCAAGGTCGTCTCTCTTTAGAAGCTTGATTGAATTTTTAGGTTTGATATATTCTTTTGGAAAGTATATGATCAACATATGGGTATGATATATGCTTTTGGAAAGTATATGATCGATACCAACTCCTAGTAGTCAAATGAGAAACTTAATGATAAATCCTTGAAGTAGATAGCATAAAATTGATCCAATACTTTGGGTTTATTCCAGGTCTTCCAGCATGCAAGATGTAGAGGTATTAGGAATACCTGAGGGTAATGTGATCATAAACGATTGTATAACCATGACACTTCCATTTCGAGGGAGTGATGAAACATGTCCAGATTTTAGTGACTCCTCTCTTGGAGAAGTAATCTGATCTTAGTCCAAATGTTGGACCTAGATTTGAATGTGATTCAGATACAATAAGAAGATTAGACTTGAGGTCTTGATTTAATCAGGCATCTATGAGAGGTCCACAAGATCTTGATTTGAGATTTGATCTCAATATCCAAGACACTAGATGTGGAACGGTACAATCGCCTTGTCCTTATCTTCAAATATCATCAGAGAAAGCGCATTGTTCTTGAAAGAGTTCAAGAATAATTCTACTGTTGAATTATGTATCTGAGCATTGAGATATTTATAATTAAATATAATTATGAATAGTATGAATTTGATTCATATTATTTGGCCACATAAGGAGAGTTATCTAAGATAATTAAATATGCTTTAATTAATGAAGATGTGAATAATGTGAATGTGATTCATGTTATTTGGGTACATGAGAATAGATATCCAAGATGATTAAATATGATTTAATTATCAAGGATACGATTAACGTGGATATCACTATTCACAATAACAATGGATCTTATAAATATGATTTACAATATGATGGAGAGATTTAATTGTAAATCAAATATACATATTATGTTGGATATATGAATACATGATTGAAGTTTTCACAAATTTAATTTAGAATTATTTTTTTGAAGATAAATGCAATAATTATTATGGCATATTAATTAATTTATATATGTATATAGATAAATGAAGATATTTTCTCTTTAATGGTGGCCGTCCACCTCGACTTGTTCAAGGGAGTAGAAGGCCACCCTATTTTTAGTAAAAAGACTTTGTCTTATATATTATCTATGTATATTAATTAATTTTAAAATGAATTAATTATTATCTTCAAAAGGATATGGTTAATATATTTTAAACCCATTATTGTTGCATTTTTTGAGCAACAAATCATGACCATTGATTAGTGAACTTTTAATCTGCATTGTAGATTAAGAGAGCACATGGATTGAGATCCATATACATCTAACTAGTATAAAAGGAAGGTAGCCCTTGTTGTTTAGAAAATACACACATAATTCCAAGAGTAATTATACTCTCTCCATCTCTCTCTCTAGACACCAAAGTCTCTCTCCTCCTATCTCTCTCTTGTGGCTATCCACCGTGGAGCCTTAGATAGAGTCGCCTTCACCGCAACATCGTCGTTATGCTACCGGATTGATTTATTGTTGATTTCCGTCGCCTTCGATGCACCTCGTTCGTGAAGATGATAGATCTCGTGTGATGAGATCAAGAGATTCATCGCTTGGATCATCAACATGGATTGCGAGGAGCACATGCCTCATCAACGTGCTCGCAAGTGCCTCCTCCGTTGAATCGGACTTGAGACAGGAGGTCTCTTCGTTTAGAGACTCGATCGCAACCATGCTTCAATATGTAAACCTAATACTTGTTTGTGGTTTAGATGAAACGATTCAAGAAGTGTTCTTGGATCATGTGGTCTCATCGTTGAATTTTTTAAATTTCGCTACCTTAAGGGACTAGTGCGACTAGTCACTCCCAATCGCATATGGTACGATCCTCAAGCTTCCGTGATGTGCTTAAGGATCTTCCCATATTCTTCAAATGGTATCAGAGTCAAAGGTCGGAGGTTTCAGATATGATCCATAAACCTAAGTTGACTTAGATATTTTTTGGTGTGTGATGTTTCATCGCATTTCATTCATGCAACCCTGTTTAGTCACTTTTTTCTCCCTTTTTAAAGTGCTTAAACACATGATTATCGCTTGTATATTGATCTCCATTAAATAAGGAAACCATGGGATTTGAGTTTGTGTGATTTGGAATCCGATTGCTCAAGTAATTATCATTTTAATGAACATGTATCCACTGTTTCGGGGATGGCGAATTTTGACGTAATTAAAGAGTTAATTAAGATTTTAAAACACATAGAAATACATGAAAATCACTCGGATTCTGTTTGAAATCAAATTACCGAACTATAGAAACTTACTGTTGGAAATTACATACTTGATCATGAACTTTGTGATTGTCATTCAATTAAATTAATGGAAATCAATGGTTAATTTACTAATATAATTATTGATGAATATATGTGAAATATTTAAAGATGACGATTATTTCCTTGAATGACATTGACCATAACCAACTTGATTAGATATGATATAGATCACAATTGATTACACGAACCTTCCAACAAACATTGATGCGTGAATAGGATTGGGGATTTGTTTATCAATTCTCCTTATAATATTAATCAAAATGGGTTTAATTATAATTATATGGTATAAATCTAGTTTAAAGACTGATTATCATCTCAAGTACAAAGTGATCAATTGGCACTATATTGACCTGAGGAGTATATGGTGTCTAGTCGGGGAGCGTTGGGGTAACCGGTTGCTCCATGAGCGGTTTGCCCACTTCCATCGGTACTAGCTATGATAGCAGGTAAGGAAGGGATATTGTTTGAAGGGATCATGATGTATTTTTCTAATTACTAAATTTGAATAATACATATTGGAGATAATCCCATATTTCAAGTAACAATAAAAGAATATTTCTTGGATATTAATTGGATCATTAATTTAATATGATTAGATTAATTGGAATCCAATTAAAATTAAAACAGTCTATTATGCATAGAATTTTAATTCCCTTGGAAGAATTAATTGTAATGAAAATGATTCATAATGATTAATACGAATTTGAACATGATGTGGAGGATCACATTAGTGACATTCATGGTCTCTCATCAAGGCAAAGGGTTCCGTCGCTAGGGATTATATGTAGGAGATGCATACCTAAAGTGACAGCTCCTGCATACAAGCGCATCTGTATCGAGCTCTTTGCTTCTTGAAAGAGTAATGTCGTATGCGTGGTGACCCCAATATCAGGTCCTCATATTATTGGGGCGATAATGGATTGTGCATAGCGAGTTCTACTCGTGTTGACGACTGGTTCAATTAACGACTAGTCAACATAACCTTATGGGTGGAGGGCTTGGGTGTTAAAGACCGAATAGGATATCAATGTAGGAATTGTACGGTGGAATGTGTTCCCGCTTCTTTTTATCTATGTTACAGGTTCTCATAATATTGGGATGTAACAAAGATAAGAAAGGAGATCCTAGATCTTGCTTGAAATATAATGGTAGGTATTTCTCTTACAGTGAACGTGATTAAGGGAGTGAACTTTCAGTGTTGACAATACAAGACAACTTTGATATAAAAAATTCATAAATCAAAGTAAAATATGTATATATATATTTATATACACTTATGCAAATTTCTTAATAAGATAATCCTTCATTAAACCCAATCAATACTATACTTAATAATAAACAGTAAAATATCATGGATTGGATCCATGATAAAGATATTTTACTTGCAATTGGACACATATTGTATGTGGTTGCATTGTGCAAGTTTCCTCATAATAATGAGGAATGACAACTAAATAGACAATAGGACTACAACCCTAGTGTTTTTATGTCTCTATAGTCTTGATCTCACATCGAATGTACTTTGGAAGTGACATGTCGATGATGATCGTAATTGTCAAATAATCCGTATAAAATCTAAGAAGATGTTTCTCGCATACATATGAGCTCTTGACATTTAATAATGAATGGCATGGTTCACTGCAACATGTAGAATGGTGGCTCTATAAGAGATGATGTATTCAAAATGTTTGAGTACCTATCTGAACCTAAGTATTTAAGAGTTAAGATGTATGTAGATATGGTGAGTGTCATCATTCTACTATCTATACTTTAGTCATTAATGAAACTTCATAATATTCATATTGTATGAATTAAATGAAGCATACATAAATTTTGAAATACTATTATATTGAGATCTTTTGAATTCAGTATAAGAGATCCTTTGTCTTAAGAAATGGTTTTTTATATACGAAAGGAGCGCTGTAGAAGCATGGTCAGACCCAAGTAAGAAGGAAAGTCAAAGAGTTGACTATACTTCTGTGACTTCAATATTAAATACAAAGAGTTGGATGAATACCAATATTGCAATAAGACGATGTATTGATAGTATGACTATCTAGACTATCTAGAATCCTCAGAGAAGGACTTAGATAGTGCATTGGAATATTATATAATCTACATGTAATCATTGAAATTGACTTTCTTATTAGATAAGATCAAAGACTAATAATTGTATCTCACTCTTCTACAAACACTTGTAATTGGTTGCATATGTTTTAGAAAACTGGAAACTTGGATCATAAGGTTTAATCATCATCTGCATGGATATTGATGCAATTGTTGCAACAATCTCTATTGGATAGATATACTTCATGATTTCAGTGGGAGAGCCCTTAATCTTAGAGAATGTCTCTATGATCTAGATATTAGAATACACTCATAGTTTATTTCTAAATGTTGGAAACGAATTCTGGAATGGACCTATCATAAAGAGTTATGATGGATGTATTTCAGATAGTAATCTAACATAGTGGACTCTACTAAATTAGAATATTAATGAATATTTCATTAACATTTCTAATACTGAAAATTAAACCTTTAAAGATCAATAGGAGAATGAAGATCATTTGACAATGATCTGGCATCAAGGCTTGTACATTTGTCTATTGATGAGATCAATAGACTAGTAAGACATGAAACTTTAGATTGTCTGAAATTTCAAATATTACATACTTATGAATATTGTATTCAAAGTAAAAATTTCTAATGCACCCTTCTCTGAGAATGGTGTAAGATGACAAGGTACTCCAGATCTCATACATAGTGATATCTATTGACGATTATTTGTGAAATGAGATTTCTTCCTTAGAAACCCTTGAAATGTTCAAAAATTTCATTTTATTTGATTTAGAATTAAATTGAATGAACATGAAAATGAATTTAATCTAACCTAGGTAGAAAGTACCTATTAGATGAATTCAAGGAATACCTTATGGAGAAAGGATTATCATTCCTATCTCAATCCTCTCAATACGCCTAAACTTAATAGAGTTATAGGGAGATACAATTGGATCATGTGTGACATGATTTGATCAATGATGAATCTTAGCATAACTACCTCTTAGTTTCCATGTATATATGTAGTAGAGACTACAATATATATCATTAAAAGGTTCCATGGAAATCTAAACCGAAACATCCTCATAAGTTATGGTTTGGAACCTAGCCTGGTGTTGGACACTTGAGGATTTAGGGTTGCTTGGCCCTTAACTTTGTCATGGATGCAAGTAAGCTGGAATCTACCACCAGATAGTGCTATTTCATTAGGAATATAGAGGATGGTATTGGATACCTACTTTATGACCTTGAGATTCTTAAAAGATTTCATATATGAGACTATGATTCTTAGAGGATGACTCTCTTGAGAATCAAGATGAAAATGAAGTGGAGGAGCTCATCTAATCTTGAGAAGATAATTAGGCTCCTGAAATTGGAAACTAACAGGATAATTAAAGATGAAACACTAATACCTCTTCAAAAGAGTTTGAGGATGGATTCCATGTGTCAGTTAAGTCCGACATTGATCAGACTTCATATGATGGAGCTTCTGAGGAACATGCCATGGAAACATGGATCTTAGCAATAAAGTCTAATGTAGACTTCATATACAAGTGTTGTATATGGACCCTCAAGGATCCACCTATAACGGTATGACCCATTAGGTGTAAATGGATCTTCAAGATAATAAGGGAATCTGATGAGAGAGTAGATACCTTCAAAGCACGGCTCGTAGCCATGAGCTACACACCGAAGAGAAGACCTCTCTTGCGATGAGACTTGCTCTCTAGTGGCAATGCCTAAACTCATCAGATTATTGCTAACTATAGCTACACAACTTGACTATGACATCTTCAAGATGTGAGTCGAGATGGCATTCTGTTACGACTACTCTCCGAGGATATTCATATGAAGTCGCCCCATGGCTTCATGGATGAGGAATACAAGATGTGCAAGCTAAAGGAATTCCATCTATGGACTCAAATAAGCTTCTTGTAGTTGGAACATCAAATTTGATGAAATTATAAAGGTTATGATTTCAGATAGAATCTTGATGAATCATATGAAGTTTAGTGGGAGTGCCATTGTGTTCATTGTGCTAAATGTATATGATATCCTTCATTTAGAATGATATAAGGAAAATAATAGGTGTTTTATATACTGGTTATTCCATACCTGGAGATGAGATCTCAAGGATACCTCTTAGATCTTAGTTCTGAAGTTGTTCATAAGTAAAGAAAAGAGGGCATTGGGACCATCAAATTAGTTTTACACCTTGGACGTTTCCATTTTTTTGGAAAATCCAAGTAAGGTTTTTTTCCCCTTAAGATATGGTACCGACCTATCTAAAGGGATAGCACCTCAAGGAGTTGAGGAAGTGAATGCTAGAACTGCTTGCCCTTGTGCATCAGTTATAAGAAGCTCAGTGTATGCTAGATATGGACAAAAGCCATATGTTTGCCATGCAGTGTGAGTGGTAAACTATTGCTAATTCTACTATGGAGATAAGAACATTTAGTTGTAGTAATAACAATATATTCAAATATGACAAGTCTTATCTTCAAGAAATTAAGACTTTATGTATGGAGATCTAAAAAATCTTATCTGTTGATACCTTAGGAGATAGAGATCTCCAGGTATAAGGTATTCTTATGAGGATAATAGAAATTACATACTGGTTATAACAATTATCGAATTATAGTGTTAAAGACACTATACTCAACAAGATTGAGTATTGGTTGCATAAGATGCAACATTCGCATTGGATGCGAGCACTATTACTAGGAGATATACAAGTACCGTAAAAAGAGTTGGCGTAGTCTCGGAAATAGAGTGACTGATCAGCTTACCTATCTATTCTAAATAGCCTATGATTGTTACATGAGTGTGGGTTTAAAGAATAGCCCATTAATGGCTCTTTGGGATAGTGGGAGATAGTTGGACATACGAGCCCACTGTGAGCCATTATGCAATAAATGTTATTGCAAATATCATTCCCTGATCTGAAATAAGGAATAACTAATTTGCATAATAGGACCCTTAGTACAATTTGGGTTATGTACCATGGCCATCTTGATGATCATACAACTGTTGATTCAATTGTTGAAACATAGAGGTTGGTGCTTGAATGAATATCTAAAGAAAAATATTGAGAACTCATCAAGCACCGTCAAAAGATTATTAAGAGCTGATCTCCGGCCTGAGAAGGAGACGACAATCCATAATCTAAAGGCTGATAGCTAAATGACCGCTTGATGTAGGTCCTCTGCATAGGAATAGAGTTTCGTAGGTGTTAGATAAGATTGGTCAAAGAGTTGACTTAACGAGATCTAGATAATCAAAGACCTATGTCATATGCTATCACGATATAGGCACGCATCCTCTGACCAGAGACAGATGTGATACTATATGTCTGAGTATGTACATTTGGAAGAACTTTTTTATAGGTTAATGACCTAACCAAGGTCTATACACCAGCGTGTTGGTGTGCATGCAAGGGCATATGAGTAATACGATCTCTCAAAGGGATCATACATGTTCATTGCTGAATCGGAAGACATGAGCTCACTCATGAGATATTGGGAAGAATCATATTCTACGCACGATTGTCTCACTTTTGATGCTTGACTGAATTTGTAGGTTTGATACATGCTTTTGGAAAGTATATGATCAACACCTGGGTATGATATATGCTTTTGGAAAGTATATGATCAAAACCAACTCCCAATAGTCAAATGAGAAACATAATCATAAATCCCTGAAGTAGTTAGTGTAATATTGATCTAATACTTCGAGTTTATTCTTGGTCTTACATTATGCAAGATGTACATTTATTAGGAATACCTGAGGGTGATGTGATCATAAACGATTGTATAACCATAACGTTTCCATTCTGAGGGAGTGATGAAACATGTTTGGATTTTCGTGAGTCCTCTCATAGATAAGTAATATGATGTTACTCCAAATGTTGGACCTTGATCTGAATGTGATTCAGATACAATGAGAAGATTAGATTTGCGGTCTTGATTTAATCAAGCATCTATGAGAGGTCCGCAAGATCTGGATTAGACAATTGATCTCAATATCGAAGTCACTATACGTGGAACAATACAATTTCCCTATCCTTATCTCCAAGTATCCGTGGAGAAAGTGCATTGTTCTTAAAAGAGTTCAAGAATAATTTCACTGTTGAAAGAATAATTCCACTATTGAATTATGTATCTGAGCATTGAGATATTGATAATTAAATACTATCATGAATAACATGAATTTGATTCATATTATTTGGCCATATAAAGAGAGTTATCTAAGATAATAAAATAGGATTTAATTATCAAAGATGTGAATAATGTGAATGTGATTCATGTTATTTGGGCATGTTAGAATAGAGATCCAAGATGATTAAATATGATTTAATTATCAAGGATATGATTAATGTGGATTTCACAATTATCATGGAAATTTTAAATATGATTTATAATATGATGAAGATGTTTAAGTGTAAATAGAATTTACAAATAATATGTTGTTGTGAATGGGATTCAAAAAAACAATTAATTGTAAAACTAATTTACATATATTTGTTGGATATATGAATATGATTCATATTTATCCATGACATGATTGAAGTTTTCTCAAATTTAATTTGGAATTATTTTGTGAAGATAAATGCAATAATTGTTATTGGATATTAATATATATAGATAAATGAAGATATTATCTCTTTAATGGTGGTCGTCCAACTTGACTTGTTCAAGGGAGTGGACGGCCACCCTATTTATAATAAAGAGACTTTGTCTTCTATATTTTTCTATGTATATTAATTAATTTTAAAATGGATTAATTATTATCATGAAAAGGACATAGTTAATGAACTTTTAACTAATTATTGTTGCATTTTTTGGAGAAACAACTCATGGCCATTTATTAATGAACTTTTAATCTACACCGTAGATTAAGAGAGCACATGGATTGAGATCTATATACATCCAACTAGTATAAAAGGAAGGGTAGCCCTTGCCTTTTAGAATATACACTCATGATTCCAAGAGGAATTATGCTCTCTCCATCTCTCTACACACCAAGTCACTCTCCTCCTCTCTCTTGTGGCCGTCCACCATGGAACCTTAGAAGAGAGCATTCGCCGCAGCATCATCGTTATGATGCTGTGTGTTTGCTCGTGGATCCCCGTCTCCTTTGGTGCACCTCGCTCGTGAAGAAGATGTTGGATGTCGTGTGACGAGATCAGGAGATTCATTGCTTGGATCATCAACATGGATTGTGAGGCACACACTATCATCAACGTGCTCGCAAGCATCTCCTCCATTGGATCGGACTTCAAACAGGAGGTCTCTTCATTTAGAGACTCGGTCGCAACCACGCTTCAATAGGTAAACCTAATACTTGTTTGTGGTTTAGATGAAACAATTCAAGAAGTTCCTTGGATCGCGTGGTTTCATCGTTGATTTTTTTAAAAAATTCCGCTGTCGCGAGTGACTTGTGTGACTAGTCGCTCCCGATCGCATACGATGCGATCCTCACGCTTTCGTAATGCGCTTAAGGATCTTCCCATATCCTTCATCAGCCTCAATACGTGTTATCCTCTGAAATGAAGATGCCTGGTGGGGAGGATTCACATGAGTGTAAACCCTGGTCCAGGGCATAACGGTGTAATTTTCGGCCGTCTTCACATAGACGGCCTAGACCTGCTACGTCCTTGGCGAATTAAGAACCTCCACAAGAGGCATTAACTAGCCCTTGCAGCTCAGGTGTCAACCCACCGAAGAAACTCTGAATGAGGTTGAGCTTGTTGATATCATGGTGGGGACACCTATTAATGAGCTCTCGGAATCAATCACACGCTTCATGGAACTATACATTGGGGGTCATAGAGAAGTTGTTTATCATGGCTCTAGCTACATAGTCCGGTTGAGTGGGTAATACTTGTTCAGGTACTCGGTCTAGAGCTACTCCCAAGTAGTGACAACCCTCCCCATGTGTTTCAACTAGTAGGCTACTCTATCAACCAAGGAGAATAGGAAGCTATCAACTTGATGGTGTCCTCGTACACTATCCTGTCATGGATAATGTTGCAGATCATCTCGAATTCTTGTAGATGTATATGGGGTGCCTCTATGGTGTTCCCATGGAATTTGGGCAGTAGCTGGATCATCTGGGGGTGAAGCTCGAAGTCGCCCAAGATGGTTAGAAGCTGGATCCATCGGTGAGTGAGGGTTGCTCCCGGGTTGTGTAACTACCTCATCATATGTGCTAGTCTCTGAGGATCTCACGGCTCATCCTAGTGTCTGTCATCTGCTCGACCCTCCTGGCATGGTATTTCTCCACCACCAGCTGGTATCTCTAGCTCGTATCTCTTAACTCGCATCTGAGTGAGCTCTCTCCTCACCTCTGCCATGATAATTCCCTGATCTCTAATATATCTCTGCATGGTCCCCAGGGAAGCTATCTGTGTGTTGTTGATGGAGGCCTGGTCTAATAAAAACGATGAAGTCTATGTCTGCTCATCTGTCCTATCATTACTAGCCATATCTTATTCTCTACAATGGCAAAAGATCGTAACTCAGGTGTTGTCAAATGAATGTAGAGATGTATTGGCCTTCCAGTTTGTACCTCAGGAGTGGAAGAAGGGTGGTCGACGGAGAACTGGGTGGAAGCGAATTCAAGTTCAGCGAGTGGATTTGAGCTCTCTGAAGCCACCCTAGATGAATGGGGATGATTGCTAGGAAGTGGTGTTGCAAGGCAGCCTAAGAGATCTCCTACCCATCATCTTGATCTGGGGATTTATGAAGATTAGATCTGGATTAAAAGCAGGGCAAGAAAACAAACCCCCGATTCACCAACTAAACACACTGTGATGACCGTGAAAGCTCGGTCATTTACCATGTTAATTTTAAATTTTGGTGATAACCCAATCTTAAAAGCGAGTTTAGTGAGCCTGGCCAAGATTCTTACAACTAGGTGCTCCTATTTCCATCCAGTATGAGTGTAAGTACGGGCTGTTTCCGACTACCCGATTACTTTAGGA
This sequence comes from Ottelia alismoides, assembly GCA_037367405.1. NCBI lineage: Eukaryota > Viridiplantae > Streptophyta > Magnoliopsida > Alismatales > Hydrocharitaceae > Ottelia > Ottelia alismoides. The sequence continues at coordinate 131,096 of JAZKJV010008185.1, forward strand.
TGGAGCCGTACACAATGTCTTCTAAACCACTCACTCTGCTCAGGAAATCCGGACCGTTTACCGGCTATCCAGAAATCCTCACTAGAGAATAGCTAATCATTTTTGTTAGAATCGGTAGTATGAAAAAAGTTCAGGCATGGCTCTATCCTAGTGTATAGTCGCTCAACTCCCATTAGGTAAAATCTGACAAGTAGGGGGTTACTCTCCCCAAAACAAAATTTTTGAAGTTAAGTCCGGTTTTAGGTCAAGTGTGCTTTAGTAGTCCCGATTTTATTGGTTATATCTTTATAAGTATTTTTCTGAATAAAACAACATCTAACAATTTTTTGATTTCCTTTTTATTTAAGTCCAATAAAACATGGGGAGGAAGATGGAAAAGCCGATGCACGTTGAAACTCAATGATGCATGTAGAGTCAGAAATGTGTACCTTGCTCCAGTAGTCTACAAGCAAACTGATCCACGCATAAATTAAAGAAATAATTAAAACTAATCTATATGACGCACGAGGAAATATCCCTAAGACAATAACTTCTATTAATGGGAATAAATGGTGCCAATTAATCATAAGAGAGACTTGTGTCCGGTCTTAGATGTCGATTGGTGTCCACTACAGTAGGTCCTGCAAGCGCTGTATACAACCTCTTGCGGCATGTGGTCTCTAATACAATTAAATTAGCCTTTTATTTTGACTAAGTCCAATCACGATCTATAGAAACATATATTCTATTAGGGAGTTTGGATCTTAGTTTCTATTGAGCTCAACCATAATAAAACCTAAGTCTAGGGGTTAAAACATCAGAAAAAAATAAAAATAAAATGGGGGAAAACACGAAAAATACGTTGAGGTCCCGTGAGTGCACTGACACTCAGCGAAACAAACCCTGAATAATGTTTAAGTATCCAGAAGAGTCTAAGAGTCTAAGTTACTACAATAGTTTTTTGCAAAAATAAAACTAAACTAATTCTATCTAATATAACAGCTTCTACTCCTCCTGCTCCTCCTCTGGTATGGGTCCGTCCAAAATGAACAATCCTACAAGCAGTCCCTCGTACAAAAAGCAAAACTGATGGAGGTCAGAAATAATTATAACATATAGAAACAAAGAATGAACAAAAATAAATCCTAACTACTTAGTCGTGCTCCCTAGCAATGGCACCATTCTGATAATTGAAATTCAACTAATTCATGAGGGTTAATTAATCCAATGTCGTTGTCCTGAATCAACCAAATCGATCAACGACAAAATAAACAACTAATAAATCAAATAGAGAAATCGGCCGGTTTTGCTACTTTTATTAACCTAGTATAAGAACCAGGGTCAAACTTGAGGAGCACAATTAATCACTAAGTAGTTGTCGAAAATCAAACGATTTTTATTACTTTCTAGTGGTTTTTAATCTTTCAAAATTTTAATTTTCAATATAAGAGAAGTGAGCACAAAGGATAAAAGTATACATAATCAATCTTGTTTTATTTTTCAAAATAGTAAAATATGCACAGAAAAATAAAGTAAAAATATTTTTGGGTTTTTATGTTATGAAGTGTTTTTTTCTATTTTTACAGAATTTTTGGATGTACTTCAGATTTTCCAATAATCAAACCGTAAAAAGGCAACCAAATAGTGGATAGCCAGGGATGTTTTGCTATTAAAAATTAGGTAAAAAAACCTCAAAATTATTGGAAGTTATTTTTATGATAAAGTAGAAGTAAATATCTACAAATAGGAACTGAATAACAATTTTTAGATTTTATCTTATTTTTTTAGTTTTTCAAGTATTTTGCAAATTTTTAGATTTTGTTAAGGTATTTTTCAACAAAATTTATACAAAATCTAAAAGATGATAATGTGCAACTAGCAAAATTTTTATAGATTTTTTAAAATGTTTTTTGCATTTGTATGAATTTTCTAAAACAAACAGGGACTTTTTAGGTTTTCTTGAATTTTTATAATAGAAAATAAATAAAAAATCAACAAGCAAAAATCACCATAAATAATACATGCAAGCAGGAGTAACAAGTAATTTTTAGGCATTTTTTTAAGTTAATTAATTATTTATTGCAATGAATTAAAAGCTATAATTTAAAAAAATGCAAAAGGACCAAACTACGAAAACTTTACGTCGTAGGGCCTGGAAAATAACAAGTAATATAAGTTTAGGGGCCTATACACAATTAATCTAGAAAGCATACATGTAGCACGTGAAACCAGACACACATGTGTATAAGTGAAATATTCAAAACATTTCCTTCATTCAATAACAAGTTCAAAGTATAGTGGAAAATATGCAAATACGCCAAACGTACGTAAAGCCACACCTGATTTCTGTTCGGATCGACTCAAGTGGAAATAATAAAAATACAGGGTCCTTTCTGTAAATGTTTTTAACTATAGATTATTTTTATTGGATTAACACGAAATAAAACAACATGCAGGGAAAAAAAGGGAAATATACCCTCGCAGGCATGCGACGTAGTGAGGCGGCTGACGGTTCTGATGTGATCCAGAAGATGATAAAACGATAGGGATGCATGTCGCAAGCATATGAAGGATGGTCGTTAGGATCTGACTGCTCAGATGGCATGCAAGTGTGCATGTCAAGTCTGGCACTGCTAGGATCATACGACACAACTTTTGAGCACTAACGGTCGGTCAGGATGGAATTTGGAGGATGATAGATTTCATTTGACGGTGCTAAAGGTTGTTGGAGGAACACGACAATGGCAAGCTTCAACCACTAGCGTTGGTCGATCCGTGGGTTGGAGAAGCTCACTGCAAAGCTCAACACCATTGCTAAGGTGTTGCGCGTCGGGGGGAGGGGGGGACTCATATGTGAATATACTAAATAAAGTCAAAATTTTCCAAAACAATTTTTCTTATGTAAAAAATATCTAAATAAATTACCAAACATGAATCAATATTTTTGGAGTTTTTTTAATTGTTTTATTTTTTAATAGGATTTTGGAGCTTTTAAATTTTTTGTCCTTATCTTTTCTACTTTTAGTGATTTTTGGTCTGGAATTGTAAAATACAATAATAAACAACATATAATTTTTTGGGATTTTTCAAAAACATTTTATATATTTTTAGTATTTTTAAAGCTAAACAAGGGCAAAATGTGCTCCTTTTTATTTTTTAAAAATTAGGAAAAGTGCCTAAATTCAAAACTAAAAATATGGCATTGAAAAGTAATCTAGCCGGCACTTAATCCTTTTTTTTTTGCATAATTGTTGTAGCAAAGATGACATTTCAAAAAAATGAAGATAAGCATAACACTATATGAACTAGTAAGGGAATATTTGCAATTAAAACACAAGGCAGTAGAGAATGTGCAAATAACCCAAAGTTTTATGACTAATATTTCAAATTTTAATACTAAACATAAATAAAATAACCCGCGAGGGTATACATGCAAAATGTACAACTTATGTGTGACGACACATGAGGTAAGCTGGACAGGACCAAAGTATAATAAAAGATATATCCAGGGATCTCCTTGCAATTTTTACACATTTATTTATACTTCATATTATATTTATAGGACTAAAAGAAAATAAAACAAAAGCAGGGGTAAAGGTTCTGTAATTTACCCCTAATGCACTAGTATGCGGTCCACAACGCTTCACTTATGCACATGGCATGCGCTCCTTGCATGATTATGCTTCGCCGATCTATGGTCAGGATCGTAGCTTAGCTTCCATCATATGGGTGAAGCGGGCAGTGCTTGGAAGGCCACGATCATAACTGGAGCAGAGGGCCAATCCAAAGGCTACTACTTTCCCTGAAGAACAAGGAATAACAGGTCCTCAAGAGAGCTTCGATTGCCCGATCGTCGATCCTCTGCAGTCTTTTTCACTGTTAAGATGCTCTGGAGCTTACTAAAAGTTGTCCACAACTCCTAGAAGCCTGAAACATGGTCGATACCCAACAACGAGGTCATGTCTGCTCGGGGAAGAATGGGGTTCTAGGTATCCTCCTTGCTGACCAAAATCGACCAAGATGGGTCCTTAACCTCCAGGACCTGCAAGGGGAGCACACGTGACCAATGAAAAATGGTTCCTAGGGACTATTTTGGGTGGAAATGGATGGAAGGGATGTGGGCGTATGTTCTTCGACGATGCGGCTAAGGTGGAGCACCTATTACCAAATCCTCAGAGGATCTGTGTGAATGAAGTGGTATGGGGCGACGAGCAACGGTAGGGGAAGATGGTGAAGTGGAAAGGTGAAGTCGGAATGAAGGTTGCACAGTGGAATATTGTGGCTGGAACTAAGGTTTGCAACAATCAAAGATATTAATTTTTACACTAGCTTACATATCTACGATCGAAATAAAATGCAGGAATATAAAAACTAACTCTATATCTATCTAGAAATGTAAGGAAAATGCAAAACTCATACTTGTTGGCCAGGGAACAAAGGTTTTGTTGGAGCTCCACCGTGGACCGCCTCCTCTCTTCGTAACGCCGCCTCGACCTCGAGGGATACTTCCTCTATCACCGGGAGCGCGTGCGTGCACGCGCGCGCGCACACACACACAAGATGAGGGGTTTTAGGGCTCGAAGAAGGATCAAAACTGTGTTTGGAGGGGGAAGGTTTTATTTATAGACAAGGTAAAGGGACCTTACCGATCAAAAGATTGCGGCTGAATCAAGGTTCCTCGATGCAGCATTTGGCTAGGGCATAATTCAGGGATTATCAATATCCATGAAACGTGCATCATGCCTAGCCAGAGCATTATGAGGACAACTGGAAAAAATGGCGAAAACCTAGGTCCTGACAAAGTGGCAACTTGAAGAAGAGAGAGGGGGATGTTGACCATGGGTCAATGACTGGAGGTCTGTCATTGGTCCATCTTGGACTTCTATAAGACAAAATAGAGTGGAAAATAGGAAATAATAAAAGATAAAATGTAGGAATATAGTGGTCAAAGCTGAGGGTTTCAATGATCAAAGATCTTAATTTTTGCACTAGACTACAAATCTATGATCGAAATAAAATGCAGGAATATAAAAAGTAACACTAAATCTATCTAGAAATGTAAGGAAAAGGCGTAGCTCATACTCATCAGCCAGGGAGTAGAGGTTTCGATGGAGCTTCACCGTGGAACACCTCCTCTCCTCCTAATGTCGCCTCGACCTGGGGGGATACTTCCTTTATCAATGGGAGTGCGTGCACACACATACATATACAAGATGAGGGGTTTTAGGGATCAAAGAAAGATCATAACTACATTTGGAGGGAGAAGGTTTTATTTATAGACAAGATGAAGGGCCCTTATCAATCAAAAGATTGCGGGTGAATCGAGGTTCCTCGATGTGGTTTTTGGCTAGGGTGTGATTCAGGGATGTTCAATCTCCATGAAACGTGTATCACGCCTAGCCATAGCATCATGAGCACAAGCAAAAAAATTTGTGAAAACCCGAGTCCTGACAAACTAACGACTCGAGGAAGAGAGAGAGGGCTATTGACCTTGGGCCAACGGTTGGAGGTCTGTGATTGGTCCACCTTGGACCTCAACAAGATAAAATAAGTGGAAATAGGAAAAAAAATAAGAAATAAAATAATAAACGAATTATTTAAATAAAATTTATAAAATAAAAATTGTTTATCATTTTATTGGTTGATTTATTACAAGTTACTTTTTACAAGTATATTTTTAGGTATATTGACCTATGTTTTGCATGTTTTATTTTTATTTTGTATTTTCTTTTCATAATGCATATATATTTATAACTTATTTAAAGATACACAAATATATTTTTGATGTATTTTTATGATGTTATTTGTACACTTAAATAAATATGGGTATTAATTATATATGTATAGGTATAATATATTCATCTTTATAATTTTGTATGTTATTTTATTTTAATGTATTATTATTGGTTTTTATATTTTATAAATATGTACATATTATAATGAATATTTAAAAATTATAAAAATATGAAATAATGAATAATATAAAGAATAAATAAAATGAATATTTTATTCAGGTATATTGTACAATAGGGGTCGAAAAACTAACTTTTGTATCTTAACTCCAAATTAAATGTAACTACCATCATTAAATAGTTAGTGAAAAGTTATATACAACTAAATGTGATTTCAATGCATTTTGAGTTTTTATAGAGTGGGTCTGGGAAGTTCGAGTTTTGGCCTTTTATTCTGAATATAAAATGTTGACTGTGTATTATTTGAGTGAAATCAATTTTGTATTTTTCTATGCATTTTTATTTACAACTTTCACGTTCGAAGTTTCTTTGTTTGTGGTATAAATAATAATGAATAAAATAGGTCATAAAAGTGAACTATTTAAGAAATAAAATTAGGATTTTTATTGTCTTGGACCCTTATCTTCCCCTACTTTATTCCTTGTCGACCAACTCAATTCTTGACTTGGTCACGAGGTTTAGGGTCAAAAAATACCTTTGGCATTTTATTTCAGTTCTTTTCTTCTCTTTATTATTTTATTTTGTCTTTAAACAATGTATTGTATACAGTATTTATACAATAAATAATGAATGTTAATTTATGCAAAAGGATGTTGTTTACAAGCATTTATCTAGTACGTAAAGGCCAAAATGAAAGAATAAAGGTGATGCAATGGAGATCCATCACCCCCTATACTTGCCTTTGATAGTCCCTAGCAAACACTTATGCTTATAAAAACAGAAAAATAAAAATGAAGAAAAGGAAAAGAAAGAAAGCGGATTGATTTTAAGGTTCAAACATGTCTTAGTAAAATCAAAGTTTGGACCTTAGTCGGACCTTTGGAGTTTAGGTATGGTCGGAACCTTATTGGGAATAAGACTTGAAAAACAACATCTCTTGAGAATCACAAAACTCTGTTCAAATCCCCTTGATAGCTAGGTCAAAATAAGTTAACTCATATGCAAGCCCTTAAGACTATGAATCTATCTTGGACAGTGTGTTTGATATGTAGCTCTCCTCGCATAAAGTGGTAAAAGTCATTCTTCTCCAACATGGTAACCCTAATTCTCCAATCCAACAACTCTTTCCTCGAGAATTGGGGTATTCCCTTCTAGTTCAAGTACAACTAGCTCAGAAAGAGGAGGTAGAGAGAAGAATGGATGATAGCCAGTGTAGCTACCCATCCTACGATGCTTGACCATCGTAGCCAAGTCATTTGGCTTCCGGCTCACGTGTTTGACTTTGAAGCTCAAGCTTTCTTATTGACTATACACATATATACATACTCTGACATGCTTATTTTCATTCAGGCCTATCCACTTTTTTGGAGTTTTTGAATTTTTTGCATATTTTTCAATACTATATACCTAAACATTTACATATAAACTTTTTCCTCCTGAGCTAGTATACTATCCCTCTTTTGAAGCATTATTACAACCCACAACTTCTGTCATAAGACCTCCTGGCTACTAGATCAGATTGGGATACAATGGCCACAAATGTGTAACTTCTATTGTTTCCATTGGCTCGTGTCTCATGCCGGCAAATCCAACCATCTACCACTTCACCTGAGGTGAGCAAAGTGTAAGGTGCAGGTGTTCAAGCTAGGTCATTATCAACACGAATCGTGCATGTGTTCCGAAATACTCTACTTAGGCCGTCAAGATGACACTGAACTAAGTCTCGTGGTCTCAATGAATTAAGTATAGTAGACCTGAAGTATCTATATTCCAGTCCCTATAAGGTTCTTGTGATTTAGTAGATTAGGGTCCAACCAAGCTCCAATATTCAGATTTTACTCAGACTAGTTCAATTATTAAATTCAATTTGAAAAATGTAAATGTTTTGTACAATGCAAGGAAAATATTTTTATGATGCAATTTTCTAATTTTGAACTTTTTATAGATTTTTTAAACATGTTTTGCGAATTTTAATAATTTTTTGAAAAGATTTTGCAAATATTTTTTGGATTTTTTTAATTTTGTAAATTTTCAGGGATTTAACAAAATAAAAAGGTTTTTAGAACAAGGGAATTTGTACAGGTTTTTGCACGGGAGTGCTTCTTATTATTTACAAGAATTAGGATTTAGGGATTTACAATTTGTAAAGGAATTTTATTTGCTTGAAATATATACATAGTTCTCAAAATAATTTGAAAAGATTTTGCAAACCATTTGCAAATAGTTTTTTAAAGCATTTTATTTCAAACAAAGAAAGAAATTTTAACAAACAAAACATTTTTTTCAAAGGTTGAATACATTTTACAAATATTTTTCAAATAATTTTCAAAAGAATTTCAAAAAGATGTTAAAATCATTTTTCAAACATTTTGCAAAATATTTTTACCCTATTTATTAATCGATAATACAAAGAATTTTAATGAATTTTATAAAAGTATGTTCTTTACAATTAATTGATCATATTTTAGCCATACTTATTGAAAATATGAAAGTACGAGTTGTGGCCAAAGTATTACAACGTATGTATGACCCCCCTATATTTAGCTTGAGCTATGTCCTCATAGATCAAAGATAAAAGAAAAGACGTTACTCAGACTAAGTATAGAAGAGACTATACTACAATGACTAGCGGATAAAGAATAAAATGATTTACCGTCCCCCCTATACTTAGGATAAAGTAATCGCAAGTATATCAGGTTGTATATTCGTTTAGGGATGGCTGAGGATGGGAATAACTTGATCAATGACTCATCCTGTCTCCCCCTATACTTAGTGTAAAATATACCCAAGTATAGACCATAATATCAACAATAGAGGATATAGGTGAGGGCTCAATGAATCAACAATGAGGATAAGTCATCCTCCCTTAAACTTAGGATGAAACATATCCTAAGTATAGCTGTGATGACTGAGAGGAATGCAAGAAAGAATGAGAAGAAAGAAAATAAACAAAAGAAAATAACAAAAGAACAGAAGAAAAGAAGAAAACTAAAGAAAATGTTTAATAGGAGCAGTATCTGAATCATTAGATGCTGTTGGAAAAGTGGATGCTACATCATTGAAGATCACTTGTACCGAGTCGACAATGGCAAGGCAAGTGTCATGCATGAGGTATGGCTTCAACAACTAACTATTAACGGCGAACGGTTGTGCATCATATGACAACATTGATATTGCAATGCTTTCGTTGTCATGCATTTCATTCACTCTGAATGGACTTGTCCATTTTTTTCTTCAATATGTCTATGAATATCTTCAACTTTGCATCAAATAAACATACTTTCCATAAAGTTTCAAAGATCTTTCATCTGATGTGTCGGTCGTGCCAGCATTTAGCCTTCTCCTTATACATCAAGTTGTTATCATACACATAATCTCGAAATTCCAAGAGTCTGTCCAGATCCACATTTCTTTTCTAACCACCTTTATGAGAGTCTAGATTGTAAATGTTGACTGCCCATAGTGATTTGTGAATTAGTTCGACGGACAGATGGCATGGCTTTCCATACACAAGATGATAGAGCAACTTGCCCAAGGGAGACTTGATGGTGGTCCTGTATGCATAAATGACGGAGTCCAATAGTTGGGACCAGTTCTTTCTATTTGGCCTTACAAGCTTCTCCAAAATTGTCTTGATTTCTCTATTTGAGAGCTTTGCCATGCCATTGGTCTGAGGATGATAAGGAGAAGCGACTCGATGCTTGATGTTGTACTCTGTTAATTTCTTGACCTCTTTATTTATGAAGTGACTACCCCCATCATATATGAGAATCTTTGGTATCCCAAACCCTGAGATGGTATTTTCTTGAAGAAACCAACAAATTGTACGGCTGTCAACCGCTTAGATGGGGATAGCTTCAACTCAGCGACTTACATAGTCAATGGCAAGAAGGATGTACTCAAATCTGTGACTGTTGTGGAAGGGTCCCATGAAATCGATGTCCCAAGCATCGAATACATCTGAAATCTGAATGAATTTAAGGGGCATAGCTATGAGGGTCCCTCCCATTTTCTGACAGCCAACACAACCTTTGTCATATGCTGCTGCATCCATAAATAATGTAGGCCACCAAAGGACACATTGTAATACATGCATTGTCGTTCTATCTCTAGAGTGGTGCCCACCAGATTCAAGCGAATGAAAGTGCTCGAGGACACTATGATGTTCCTCCTGAGGGATACGCCGACGCCAAATGCATTCTGCTCCTTCCCTGAATAAGAGTGGGCCTTTCCATTGGTAGAAGTAGATAATGGACAAGAAATTGTCCTTGATTTCATCCAATCCTGTAGGACTACACCAGAAACAAGGTAGTTCATAATATCGACATACCAAGGGAGAGGATCAATGGCCAAGATTGACTCATCAGGAAAGGTGTCTATGATGGGTGTATTGCTTAGTGGAGGCTCTTGATGCTTAACTCTAGAGAGGTAATCTACTACTACTTTTGAACTCCAGGTTTATCTTTGATTTCCAACTCGAACTCCTAGAGGAGAAGAACCCATCTGATCAATCTAGGCTTGGCATCCTTCTTCTATTGTAAATACCTGATAGAAGAGTGGTCAATGTAGATGGTGACTCTAGATTCAATAAGATAGGACCTGAACTTCTCAAGCACGAAAACCACTACCAACAAATCTTTCTCATTAACAGTGTAATTATTATGTGATCCACATAATGTCTTGCTGGCCTAGTGAATGGCATAGGGTGCTTTGTCTTTCCTCTATCCTAAGACTATCCCAACTGCAAAATTAGACGCATCTGTCATGATGTCAAAGGGTAGAGACCAATCCGACGGCAGTAGGACTGAAGCTCGAGTGATTAGCTCCTTCAGTTGATTAAATGAAAGGAGAACATGTTGATCAACATGAAACTCAGTCTCCTTGCACAAAAAAATAGTTAGAGGTTGGGTAATGCGACTGAAATCTCATATGAATCTCCTATAGAAACCCACATGCCCCATTAATGACCTCACATTTCTGACATTTTTAGGTGGCTCAAGGTTGGCGATCACATCCACCTTTTCTGGTTCAACTTCGACGTCATGCTTGGAAACGTCAAGGCCCAGCACAATCCCTTCAGTGACCATGAAGTGGCTATTTTTCCAAGACAGTATGAGATTGACTTCTTGGCATTTTTGAATTACTCTGAAGACAAGAATCAAAACTGCCACCATAGACAGAGAAGTCACCCATAAACACCTCAAGAAAACTACCAACCATATCAGCGAAACTGCAAGTATGCACGTTAGGAATGTGGCAGGTGCATTGCACAAACCAAAGGGCATCCTCCTGAAAGCATAGTTGCCGAACATACAAGTGAAGGTAGTCATCTCTTGGTTATTTAGGGCTATAGCCACTTGGTTGATGAAACATAAGGATTTGTAGAGGCCTTGTGCTCTACACAAGGCGGGAACGCAGTCGTCGAAGCAACCTCACACGAACACCTAGAAAATCAACAATTAACCTACAATATGAATTCAGCAGTGAAAAGCGAAATATGTGCAATTAAAAATTATTACAACTCTACAATGTATGTGTATAGGTGTAAGTATCGTAGAGGTCAAATAAAGGGAGCGATCAGGAGAAAGGAGGCAAATAAATGCACAAAATCGTATATTTCTTGTTGTCTATGTGCTTTTGTGGGTTTTTATTTTTTTTATATTTTTTATAATATTTGTTTTTAAATATTTTTTATTAGTTTTAATTTTATTTTTTTAATTTATTTTTCTTTTAAAATATAAAAAATAGAATATATATATGACACTATATATACAATTTATGATAATATAGATATAAATACAACTAAAAAAATAAAAATTACAGAATTAAATATTTTGGGGGTTTAAATTTTTTACTGTTTATTGTGAGTTTTAAGGATTTTTGCTAATTTTTATGGCTTTTTAAAGTAAAACAATATCCCAAATCAGAGATTATATAAATAAGCCGAATTGAAATGAAGATGAAAAATATCAAATGATGTCAAAAATTATTCAGTTCAATTTTAATATGTAAATAATAACATAAAGAAAATTATAAAACTTAAAATAATTATTTTGGAATTTGCGAGAGTTTTTTAGATATTATAATGCTTTTTGGGGCATTTGATTCTTTGGAGTTTTCTTTTCTTATTTCTATAGAGTTTTGGTCCGAAAGCTAAAAATACTAAATAGACCAAATATATTTTTTTGGTGAATTTTTCAAACGATTTTATATTTTTATGGGTTTTTTTAGGTCAAAGAGGGAAAAAATATGCTTTCATTTATTTTTCAAAAATGTTAAAAAGACCTAAGTTGTAAATCTAAATATATGGTGTGAAAGTATGTGCAATCAAGAGCTTAATCTTTTGTTAGTAATTTTTATTAAATAAAAGAGATGCACAAAAAATTAATGAACTGGTAGGGGCATGGATGTAATCTAAATAAAGCTTGAGGTGCTTCTCGCAATTTTTCCAAAAATTTATAACTAATATTTAAATTTAAAGGATCAAATACAAATAGGAAAACTAAGAGGCGCCTGCATGCAAAATATCCAAACCCACGTGCACAGGCATGTGAGCTTCGTTGGCAAGGACCAGTGTACAATATCAAAAAATTACGGGGTACATATTGCAAAAATTCCAAAAGCTTTTAACTAATAGAATATATTACAAGACCCAAATTTAAATACAAAAACTAGCGACTAAGATATGTATATTGACTCCTCACGTGCACTTATCCAACGATAGAGCACTTCTCACTTGATACGTGTCAGACGGAGGACACACGATACTGATTGTACGCCAACCATTCCAATGGCGATGAGGTTTAGAGACAAAAGTTGTGGGTTGCAATAAATCTTCGAAATAATGATAGTCTACTATCTTTAGAGAAAAAGTCCTTATGTAAATGTTGTTGTATATAGTTAAAAATGGAAAAATCAATTTCTATATTCTGAAAATTCCTCCCGTGGTCCAACAATTATGCAAAAATAGATGGAGATGCATGATTAATTGCTCATTCATGCCCATATTTTATTTGGATTTTCCAGGCATTTTCAATTTTTAAAAATTCAAAAGAACATTTGTTATTCCCTGTTCAACTTAAAAATTGCAAAAAATAATAAAAATTCCAAAAATTACCTGCTCATTATTATTGTATTTAATCACCACAGATCTAAAATAGCAAAAAAATATCTAAAGAAAACCCTTAAAATTACAAAACCACGCTAAAACTAAAAAATGTAAAATATTTTCAAAAACCCAAAAAAGTTTTCTATTCTATAATTTTATATATGCATATTACTACATATAAAAGTTAGTTTTGAGAAAATTTGAACCTATTTACTGTTTTTAATTCTCAAAATAATTTGTCTTATTTAATTAATCCCAGATTTAGGATATTTTAATTTTTAAAAATACAAACAACTTAGTAAAAATCACAAAAATACAAAAAAAGATAATATAGAAAAACAAAAATATTTTATTTTGTAAATTTTGACTATTTGTAGCTATATTTATCTTACAATACCATATATCGCTTATATAAACATGTACATTTTATAATTTATAATATTTCTATTAGGTATTATAAATATCCATATATTTTTAAATCCTTTAAAAAATAAAAGGATTATTTTTATTTGTATTTTCTGATTTTATTATAAATTATTATATATACTATATATACTTTGCATATTATATATTTAGTGATATATATACCTTTATTATATATATTCAAAAGAAGTAGAAATTAAAATCAGAACCTAACAAAAGAAAATAAAAATTTTAAAATTAAAATTTTAAATTGTATTATAAAAAATTTTTTAAAAAAAAATAATTAGAAAACCCACGAAACATTAAGAGAATAGTGTGCATATACATACACACACACATTATTATTTGTTTATGAATAATAATCCCTACTACACCAAGCTTGTTCCCTATGTTCGACACCCTACTCGTACTTGCACTATATACATTTATTCATAGGGTTTATTATAAATTTTTATCCACTCTCTGATTTGCATTGATTGATTATTATTGAATTTGGGTTGATTGTAGTTTGGATTTATCAACCTTCGTGATCGATCACTTCAGCGACTGACATTCGCCTTGTGAGACCTCACGACCACCTCTCAATATCTGGTGATTCAACATAGGCAACAACTTCACTCTGCAGCTCTCGGTCTTACTCCCCATCACCAAGGAGGTGGCCATACACACTAGGTGTCTCTTAGTCCTTATTCTCTTATTGCCCGACCTCTTAGGCATCAAGTTACTCCTTACAAATCTTTTGAAGTAGGGAAAGTGTTCTATGCTTCCTTAAGGAAGCTTAAGAATCAGTTCCTTAGCAATGGCTTCCCTAAGGGTGGGATCCACATTTTTTAAATATTTTCATTTTCTATTTTTATGAGATTTTCTCGTTTTCCATTTTTTTGGTCGTTTTGTGATTTTCAGTTTTTTGATGTTTTTGATAGGTGAACGGTCAGACTCTGGATTGGAAGGTAAGTGGTTAATAGAAGAGGGATATAGAATAGACTCTAGTTGTGCAGAGTATGTGGGTTCCTTCATTTCCTCTAAGTTTCCAACATCAAATCTGCTCATCTCATTCTCCACTTTCATACCCGAGCTAGCAGCAACTGAGTTCAATATGTCGATGGCATTTCTCAACTTGTCACCAAATGATTCATATATCTCGACAAGTCTAGAAATTTCATCCTCCAAAAAGTTCTCATGATAAATCACGGGTGAATTCTGCTCAATTGGAGAATACTACTGAGAACTCAGAGTCTCATACTCAGCATACCTAGACTCTGTCATATAATATTAGGCTGAGTATATACCATCTGTATGGTAGATATTAGTCGGTGCCACATATAATGGATTAAATATATAGGTGGATGGTAGATCGAGCTCATGGGTTCAATTTCCTATATGTGTAGGCTCTCTGAATGGATGATATGAGGGTTGGTCAAAGAAGTATGAGAATTCATAAAATGCAGCCTAACCATTTGATTTGTTCTTTTGACCATGTTGTATCCTAAGGTCATATTTGTATCTATAATTTATTGACATGTCCCAATATTCATATGAGAAAAGAAAGAGTCTTGTTTGGGTAAATAACTATGCCAATTATCTGTATCAGTAGTGGCTTGCTCTTCGAATGGTTCTTTGATTCCAGCAAGCTCTCCAAAATATGGTAAGTTTGCCCAAGATGGAAGCGGATCTGGAGTGGAATGTGGGGTAGGTGAGAAGTGCGAAGAAGTGGAGAAGTCAGTCAGAATTCTAACTTCATATTCGAGGTGGGGTGGGAGGAAGGGATATAGTTTAGGAAGAATCATCTCAAAGAGAGAGTTTTGCTGTGATGAATAAGAAGAGGCTAGGAAGTAGATTAGAGGTTTGGCTTCATAGTTGGAATGGGGTGTAGAGAAGAAAGGTGGATGAGGAGGAACCATCTCAATGAGAAGGTTCATGGGGGGTGAGATGGTGACGATGGTCGGTACAAAAATCGATATGCTAACATCTTCGAGATGGAATGAAATGGGATTGATGAAAAAACATGCAAATGCACAGAAGAAAAACACACACAGACAAACACAAAAACAAATGCAAGAGCAAACCCTAATTTCATCAATTTAACTCTGCGATGGTCATTAAGGTTCAATTGTTGTCTTTTAGGTTTTAGTTAAGTGATAAAACAATCTTGTTATATAGGTACACAAGGTGAGTCGGCTGATACGCAGCATACGCTCCCACTATATCCTAATCAAAGATACAATCAACACAGGCTATCAGGTTATATCGTGCCCTTAAGGATAGTAGTGAGAAGATCACACCAAAATGTCTCTCTAAGATTGAAGGTAAGCGCTTGCATATCCCAATCCTATAAGAGTCAGACTTGGAGACTTAGGGAGCAAGTCCATGGATTTGGACTCTAACCATAATGTGCACATCCTCACCCACTCTGTCTTAAGGTATATACCTGTGTACAAGGATGGGGTTGCTCTCCTAAAAAATACATTACTTTTAATGCAATTTTTTCCAATTCAATTAGCAGTCCAGATTCCAAAGATTAGTTGCCACTCGTAATTAATCCAACACAAGCAATCATGTCTACCGTCCAGTCCCAATTCCTTTATCCTAAGTTTGAAAATTTTAAGAGGGGGAATCGAGAAAAGCTGATGCAATCGATGGAAACGATGATGAATGCATGAGTAATAAGACTTACAGTGCCTCCAGCTCTCTACAATGCAAGATGTGCATTGAATTGAAAACTTTTACTCTAAATGAATGGAAGTGATGTGGAAACCGCACCTATCAGAGAGTTCTATTAGTAGGAAGAATTCATTTGAATTGGACTAAGTTAGAACAATCTAAGGTGTATATTATTTATGTGAAGTGTGGTCCTAGTTTAAACAAGCATAAGCAAATGATATTTGACCTATGTAAAGCTCTTAGAGTCACGAGTGTAGGTCTAACCTACGAGCCACTCATGTTGAGAACGACCCTCAACACGAGAGTGAAACATGTCTCAACACACCACAACAATAAGTGTCCAAAGTTTGGTTACACACGCGAGATCCCAAATGAGAATCACCGTAAAAATGCAGTTACCTTAATTATTACAAATTAATAATTACAAAAATCAAATAAAATGAAAATAAAATACCACTAACTCTACACTCTTATGATTCGACTCGATCTTAATTTTATGTGTGTCCTTTCAGCTATCTTATTTCCAGAAAAGCTAGCCTCCAAAGCTCCTGAGTTTCTCGACTACCTATACAGTCGCTCTGTCGTGTCTGGTCCCTCACATAAAAAAACACGATGGTTTGATATACGACACAAATAAAATAAAGAATAAATAAGGAAATAAAATGCAGGAAAAGTAAATGGAGCAATAATGACAAGAAAACTTGGGGGTTAGACTACATGGGGGATAGAAACTTAATTCTAAATTTTCTAAAAGTTAACCGAAGTTGTGACTCCCCAACAATGGTGCCATTTTCTTAACCACAAATTACATTTGGTAATTGTGTGAATTTAAGTTATGTTAGTTGCAGGCGTGCAATCACATATCAATAGAAAAAGAACACTTAAATTAATCTTCCAATTAAAAGTGAGCGATCAAATATATTTTACTTGGTCAAGCCCAATGTGGAACACGGGGAGGCCACTGCCTCCTTAGGTTAATTTTTAGATGAAATAAAACTAAATTTGTAGAGGGAGATTTTTTATATTTTTATGCAATTAAAGATGAAAATACAATTTTAGCTAAGTTTAGGGGCTAAAATGCACATTTTAGTCAAATGATGTCCGAAAGTCCAAAACTTGGCCAGAATATTAAAAATGATGAAATTAAGCAACTATGATTTTTTTTGGAATTTTTTGATGCAATATGAATTTACTAGAAATTAAACATGGAAACTTTGTGATTTTGAGCAATTTCTTTTTAATAAATATTAAAACTCAATAATTTATCGAACTAAAATTATCCTAAATAAAATTGATAATGAGGAATCTAGAACAATTTTTAAATCCTTATAATATTATGTTATGAATTCACTAAAACTTATTTCACAAAATAATTTATTTTAAACTAATTATGTATGAAAATGAGATGATTATTTAGCACAAAATAACAATTAATTCTATCTAATGAGAATTTGCAAATTTTTAGAGCAATGGCTAAAAGACTAACTTTCTAAAGCCGACATGACAAAATAAGTCAATTTTCTACAATTCATTTTTTAAGAAATCAATCACAGTTCACAAAAATACCATGCAAATATCATTAGATAAAGAATTCTATGTCCTACAGTATGTAATTTTTGAAATGAAATATGATGACAAATGAAGGTCTGGATAATATCTTAAAGTCAGGGGTATAAATGCAATATAATGAAAAAAAATGTAAAATATAGGCAAATGGCCCTTTTTTATTTACCACATCCCGTAGGGTCTCGGCACAATTCTTCCCGGCATGCACACCTACGAGGCAAGTGCATTGGGGAAGCAGAGCTTAGATGTAGTTCTCAGGAGCTCAGGGATTCAACTATAATTTCTCTTCCACTCCACGTGCGACTCACACGAGGGGCGAGCTAGTGCTTTGGGCCAAGCGCAGTGGTCGACAAAAGTTCACGGGTGGTTGGTGAGCTGCTCGATGAAGGTTGATGTGGTGGAGCTCGAGGGTCGATCATTGATGGCTTGTGGTGTTGTTCAAGGCGGTGGCAACAACTGGATATGCAAGTTCTCGAGTCAGTACGATGACAAGGATGACGAGCGACTTGGAGATGAAGGTCGAGGCATCTGGTGATTGTCGATGGTGTGAAGATCGAGGGGCGGAGATAGCATCGATGTAGTTACATGTAGGGCAAGACAACTTGGAGCACGAGCTGAGGCAAAGTCGGCGTAGAGCCCAAGGTTGAGGCGATGGTGAGGATGTGGACCTATGTGAAAATCAAAGATGGGGGTGCTCCGGTGTGAGTGGATGAGAGTAATTGGAAGGTGGGTGGTGCTCCTTTAGCTGGTGGAGGAGGGGAGCATGAACTCCAACCTTTGTGAGGTCGGAGATGGACAAGGGATGTGGAACATATATCAACAACGAAGAGATGGAGAAGATGAGATGATGGAGGCTCTGTCGCTTGGTTGTGGGTTGGAGATAGAAGAGAGGGAAATCAAAGAGACAATAAAGAAGAAGAAAGAGGGTGCGACTGATGGCGTTCTCGTCAGGAAGATTTAGCTGGAGCTAAGTGCTCCTACTGGTTAATCGTTACCTCAAGCAACATGGAGAAAGCATTGTGAAGATGGCCTGCAACCAAAGGAGCTACATCAACAAGGTGCTCGAAAACACCTTGGACCTCGCCTAGAGGTACACTCGTCATCACTCAATCGATGGAAGAGGTACACGCTGTCACTGTGAACTACAGAAGGCAGGATATTCTCTCACAAGAATGGTGAACATGCTCTCACTACCCTTGTTAATTTAATCAAATTAATGGTCAAATTAATCATTGTGTTGTTCGTTGTAGTCGAATAATAAGAGCACATCAAAAACCACTTTTAATTAAAGCAAATTAATATCGAGCGGCAATTTTTTTTACATGGGCAAGCCAAAGGTCGAACTCATGAAGCCAGTTGTCTCCTTAGGTAGATTTTAAGCAAATTCCAAGGTCTGATTTTCAGGGGATAATTTTTTTTTGTCTTTTTCGGTTTTTTATGCAAGACACATGCACAACTCAGCCAGTTTACAAGTTAATTCATATAAGTGATCAAATCAAGTCCAAAAATTATGAAACTTGGCCAGGTGATGAAATGCAATGAAATTAAATTACTCTAATTTTTTTGGATTTTTCTGACACTAAGTAAATTTACTGTGAATTAAAATGAATGCAGGTTGATTTTGACTAAATTAATTTTAATAAATATCAAATCATGATATTTTTATAAATAAAAATTATCCTAGATAGATCTAAGTGTGAAGAATCCAAGAAAATTAATAAACCTAAATTTTTATGTGAAATGGACCAATTAAAAATTAATTAAGAAAATCACTAAATGATTTATTCAGGCCTCGGAATGCATGCAATGAGTTGAATTTTTTACACAATGTGAACTTAATTATCCTAGATCTATGTGATTTTTTGGGGATTTTTGGAGTCACAGAGAAACTACTAGAAATTAAAAGGCATAAATGGGCAAAATATAGCAAAATTCAACCAATTAATTAATAGAAAAGTCCACTGATATTACAAAAATGTGACAAGTGTCACATATGGAAGAGGACAAAATAAGCTACACAATGCAATTTTCAAACTTGAAAATTGATTTAAAATGAGTGCCTAAATATGCGTGCAAAGACAGGGGTATAAATGCAATTACAGAAATTAAAATTGATAAAAATAAAACGTGCTGACATGGACCAATATGCAATTACCTATAATGATGAGGGGGTGGATGCAATTTTCCCATGAACACGTGCTCCTCACGTGGGATCTCCTAGCAGGGGTTGAAATGCAAATATGGAAACCTCTAGGGGCCTCGCTGCAAATAACATAGGCCGCACGTGCAGATCACATGGTATCCCAGGCTCGATGGTCTTCGGAGGCTCGGAACTGGCTCGGGTTACTCTGGAGTCTTGGACCTGGCTCGGAGTAGCTTCGGGGATCCGAGCCTAGTGGTCGGGGAAGAAGCTCGGATCAGGCGACGTGGCCTGATCTGGACCGTGGATCAAGTGATGATCCAACAATGACTAGCTGCTGGCGTGTGGCGTATCTGAATTCGTTAGATCAAGATCGATCCAATGGCCCTTGAAGCTTGCTGAAGAAGGCCACGTGGACGATCGATAGCCGCTGGATCAGGATTGATCCAACGACATCTGGAGCACGAAGGAAGTGGTGGTGTGGCTCGATGGGGACCATTCGATCAAGGAGATCGAACGACAGTTGTTCTTCTTCCTCGACTGGCCCGCCGCCTCCTGCGACGGAGAAGGTTGGGCTCCGGCGAAGGGTATTGAGCTCCACCTCCTCCTCTGGGCGTCAGGGATGCTTGCCGGAGGTTCCCAGGTAGCTGGGAAGACTCATGGAAGCGTCGGGGAAGCTCCAACGGTCTAATAAGTTGCTGAGCGGATCTGGGGTGCGGTGGCGGAGAAGCTCAGAAGAAGCTCCAATGATGTTTCGGCCAATGATAGAGAAGTACCTGCAGGGGGTTAATTGATAGCAAAGGTGTGCAGATGTTCTCGTGGGGTGATCGGGAGTGAAGTGCGAGGCCTGAGCAGCGAAATGGAGGTCCGGTGATCGAGCTCCACCAAGGTGGCGGAGATGGCATCGGTGAGAAGTGAAGTGCATCGTCGGAGGGAACGAAGTGTAGCGTGAAGATCAGAGCTCCCTTGCGGAGCTCCGAGGATGGTTGGCGGAGCGAGAAGAGGCTAGTGGACGACGAATAAAATGGAAGAAAACTCGAGAAAACGAATAACAAGATCGGGAAGAAGATGGAGGTGTCTACCTGGGAAATGGAACTCGGATCTGAGCTCCTGGTCGTCACTCGAAAGCCGATAGGGGACCTGAACTTGTGCAACTCACGGAAGAAGCTGCAACATGGTGGTGAAGCACCGTGGATCTCGCCGGAGGTGGATCTCGATCGTCGCTCGTCCTCACTTCAAATTGTTGTTACCAACTCGAAGGTGGGAGCTTGGAGATACTCTTCGTGATGGCGGATAGGGGTGAAGGTGGCCGGAGGTGACTTATTTATAGGATGGAGGTGACGACGTAGATGGCGAAGTGGTGGAGTTGGTGGGCTTCGTGGAGCAAAGTGGAGGGTGTTCATGGATATTGAGGGGATTGGCGAGGATGAGGGAAGAGTGGGTTGTGTCGTGGTGGCGCCAGGGGTGGAGATGGTGGTCGGCTTGGCGCCCAAAATAGAAAGGGGGTGGTCCCTTGAGCACGGTGGAAGACGTGGGGCGCGGGGTGCGGGAGGTGGAAGACGATGCCTTGGCCATTGGATCAGGCGATCCAACGGCCCAGATGGAGGCAGAGTTAACGCTTTGGATTAGATCTAGGGAGCGAAATCGAAGGGCACAGGGCGCACCACATGGCGGGCTGCAAGCGCGGCGCTGATGGGCGGTCCTGATGAGGTCTGGTGTTTGATCAAAGGGTCCAGACATTGTGCGAGATGGAGGGGCAGGATGCGATGCTTCTGGCGATGATCGGAGGGCGCGTAATGCACCATGTGGCGCATTGAGAACGCGGCGCGGGCTAACGGTCTAGATTAAGTGCCAGATCTGATAGAAGGGCTAGGAAACGCTGCGGATTGGATGGCCTGGATCAAGAGAGGGGAAGTGTGATCGAACGGCGGGGATGCAAGGGAACGTGGCGTGCAAAGGAGCGAGCCGCGTGGTGCAATCAGAGGGCGCCACGTGGCTAGCTCTGAGTGGTTGAGAAGAAGAAATGAATTAATAGAGAGAAGGAGGCCGAATTTGGAAAAACTCAAAACATGGAAGTTGTAGATCTCAATGAGATCTACAAGTTTCATGTTGACTAAAAACAGAGATGAGGTCAAATATGATAAAAAATACAAGAGTACAAATATACATATGTATAGTATACAAGGGGGGCCCAAAAACCCAAGTTTTGCATACGAGCTCCGAATTGAATGAAATTACTCTCATTTTAAAGGTCTCTGGATGTGTATTAATCTGAAGTGAGTAGACCTAATTCGGAGTTTGTCTGAGAAGGATATTGGCATTCTAAAGTCCAGGGGGTTTGGGGCTTTATTGGGTATTTTACAAGATAGGAATTTTGGCCTTCTTCCTTATATTATTAACTACTAAATACACATTATAAGGAAGGTGTTATTTCATTTTAGAGGGGATATAAAATACAAATAATTAGGTGAGTTATTGGTGGATATTTTACAAGTGGATTTTACAAATGAATTGGCTTCTTATTTAATGCAAATATGAATGCTAAAATGCGTATATTGTGGATTGATGCATGAATGCTATTTATGCAAGATAAAGGGAAATATGCTGCTAAATACCCAGGGACTAAGCTCTATTTTCACTTTTAAGAGTGATGAATCACATATTCATCAAAAGGCAGATGCATGGTTTGGTTGTGGTTCGATAGATTTTAGGGTTGTTGGCGAGATAGGAAGAGATGAGCAAGGAGCTTGGAGTGGGTGGTGCTTAAGGACGCGGGCCACGATTGTGGGTGCGAGAGGGAAAGATGGTTAGGGCGTCGAGGGAGATGGGTGCGAGGAAGGCACTACTGGGAAGGC
Source organism: Ottelia alismoides (assembly GCA_037367405.1). NCBI lineage: Eukaryota > Viridiplantae > Streptophyta > Magnoliopsida > Alismatales > Hydrocharitaceae > Ottelia > Ottelia alismoides. The sequence goes on from JAZKJV010008185.1 coordinate 153,740, forward strand.
AGGGAGGTGGAGGAACATGCGCCACCGCAGGAGGCAGTTGTAGTTGCATGCGGGAGAAGAAGGTAGAAAGGGGGAGCCACATGGTGCGCTAAGAAGTGGTCACGTGGCAGATAAAATAAATAAATAAATAAATAAAATAAAAAAATAAAATAAAAATAAGTTAATAAAAATCAAAAGAAGATAATAAAATAAAAATGGTGACACGTGGCGGCTCCAGGAGAGGGCACATGTCGCTCGTAGAAAATTCAAAAATTAAATGAGAAGAAAAACAAATAAAAAATAGCAAAAATGCCAAATCAAAAAGTGGTCTGCTTGAAAGTTGTCTGTCTCGACGAGATCTACAACTTTTAAGAATGAACTAAAATCAAAAGGAATCATCTGTGCGAAATATATTTTTGGTGGTACTCTATTGATATAAAATACATGTATTTTGCAATTTTTTTTGTATGTTTAAAATACATTAAAAATAAATATAAAATCATACAAAATATAAAATAAATAAGAAAATGAGAAAATAAGAAACTATTTACACAATAATCTAATTTTTTTATTCTTTTCAATAAATAAGAATAAATAAATAAAACAACCGAGACATATACATACTCTATATATAGATTTAGATTGATTTATTTTCTTTGATTTTTGCTACAATTTTTATTTAGATTTTTACATATTTTATTAAAACATAAATCAAATAAAATAAATGCAAAATAAATAAATAAAAAGAGTTAATTTTGTACATAAAATAATAAGGTCGAAATAGTCAATATGTACAATATACAATGAGGTCCCAAAACCCAAGTTTCAGATATAACTCTGATTCTTTAAAATTTAGTCTTGTTTTGTACATAATTGAATGTACATTAATTCAAAAGTAAGTAGGGGTCCATAGGAGACTGTAAGAGAGAGATATTCACATTTAAAGCTTTTTGTCTTAAAACTAGGGTTTGGGTTTTATTTGGCAAATATATAAGTTAGTATTTTTTGGTATTTTTCTTTGATTAATGTTAGTAATATGTAAATAACAGAGTTGATTTTATTTTATTTGGAGTTATTTAGAAATAAATAAAATGGAGGAAGTTATGGTAATGTACATACAATAATGTACAAGGGAATTTTGGCTTCTTATTTAATGCGATTGTGCAAGATAAAATATGAATATTAATTACACATGCATGAATGATAATAACGGAATATAGATGAATAAATGCAATTAATTACTTGGGAGCAGTGCTCTATTTTCATCTTTTAGAGTGAAGCACATATTCATCAATTTCACATATGCAAGATGGGTCGCCAAATACTCACCATATGTCACTTTAACTTGGATGTTATGATGGTAGAATGTTCCATATCTAGATCAACTTTCTGAATCTTTTTAACGATGTAATTTCCTGCTTTTAAAGCACATGGGAAAGGGATTGAAGTATCAGAAAAAGAAGAAGACTCAGAAACATAAATAAAAATATGCTTTCCTTTATTATCAGAAATTGACTTCTTTGTACATGAATCTTTACAGTGCAACTTGGAATATGAAATTCTACTGTCTACTAAAGGTTGGGGAACATTTGCTACTAGTATGTCCTTCTCAACCGAAGGTGCAAGGTCCTCCATAGACTTCAATGCATCATCTCCATGTTGTGCCCCAGTGCTCGTTTTCCTCTCTCGTCTGGTTGTGAATTTCCTCATCAGGTGATGATGATTGTCATGCTGCATTTGAAGAAGCCAATCTCCTCCATCCTCTAAGGTCTCCTCAAGTGGAGCTCAGAGCTATCCTCCTCCATGACTCATTCCCGATCAGGTATGGTCGTAGTCCTTTCGCTCCTAAGTGACATGTGCATAGTACTGTCAAATGGAAGAATCTCTTGCTCATAGTTAGTTAAATATGAGTAGTATACATGATCACCATGTTTTGTTGTTGTTGTCTTCTTCTAGCTATTGGGGTTAGCATGAACCTGGGGGGATGGAGGTAGAAGGGTAGATCTCTCATCCTACCATTGGGATATACGTTTGGTATCACATAAATATCCTGAATCTCATTCTTGTAAAAATGGATCTAATCGAGAAATTGTTGTTGTATATTAGTGGCAACTGATGAAGATGACTATTGTGAACGTAGGTACTTCTTAGGTTGTCCAAATTTAGTAGATGATGAGTACCTCGATGATTGGCACAGATGGCCCTGATACTGTTGTTGTTGTGGGTACCTCTGAAATGATTGGCCCTGTTCGCCAGAATTGTAGGATGATTGACACACATATGGTTAGTTTTGTTGTTGCTAGGAGTAGGAGAATCCAGGGCTATGCTGTTGAGTAGGAAGAGATGTAGGGGTGAAGCTTGTGTTGTAGAAAGTGGAGGGACATGGGTAAGGTTGTCGGTCCCATGCCCCTGCCTTCCATGAAGCAGTGTCCTGAGAGTAGAACACACCATTCACCTCCAACACTTTAGGAGGCTCTTTTGTGGCTAACTCGGCAAACGGAGCGTGTTGTGAAAGATGGGGAAAGGAGTCATCCTTTACCCATGTCGGTAGCCCTAACATCTGATGTTCCTATACATGATGTACGCGATGCACATGAGCGGAAGACATTATTAACGCAGGTATATTTATCCAAGATACCCTCTCAGAAAGTTCTTCCATCTACTTTGGAAGCTTAGATAGACTCTTGTTTAACCACCAACAAACGTAACGAGGCAATCATGTGATCTCACAAGGCAGACCACAGTCGTTGAAGTGACCCCATACTAAGCCTAATGATTAAAACAACAATTAACCCACACTATAAAAATGAATCAATAAAAGCAGATGAAAAGTGGATCAAAATTTATTATACCCTATAATAAATGTGCGTATAGTGACAAGAAGAGTAGGGGTCAAACACAAGGAGACAAGTAAGTGTAGAATGAATATTATTTATAAATAAATAATCAATAAATATTACATATATTCACAATATTTGCTTAATTAAGTAATTAATGTTTTTGTATGTTTTTATTTAAATAATATATATAATAATTTTTAATATATTGATTTTAGTTTCTTTTTAATTTAAAACTATATAGAATATAAATACTAGGGTTTTTACCAGTTGTGCCCCTCCGAGATATCGCAATATCAGTTATGCCCCTATCTTTTTGGTAATATCAGTTGTGCCCCCGACTTCTTGCAAATATTTCACTTGCGCCCCTCAGAGGGGCATAACTGATAAAAGATTTTTATCAGTTATGCCCCTCTTAGGGGTACAAGTGAAATATTGGCAAGAAGTCGGGGGCACAACTGATATTACCAAAAAGATAGGGGCATAACTGATATTGCGATATCTCAGAGGGGTACAACTGATAAAATCCCTAAATACTATATATAGAAGTACATAAGAGTATATATATAAAGGGATATTATATATATATAATATAACTAGTATATAATAAAAGGGATTGGGGAGCCTACACCCATGTGTAGGTAACTTACCTACACCTACCTCTTGTTTATTAATTTTTTTGATTTTTTTTGAAATGGATCTTTAGGGGATTTACTTAGAATATTAAATGGAATATGTGTTTCAAATTTCATGTAAAACAAACATTCCTAACAGCTCCGTCCAGAGGGGCCGATTTCAGCAAATCTCAGACCGTTAAAATTTGACGGTCATGATGGATAAGTTAGAAGTCGCAAAATAAGTTGAAATTTGAATGACGATATGGTGATATATTGTGATCTAAATTCCCCAAGGAATTAATTCAAAAAAATAAAAAAATTTGAGGGAAAAAGAGTTGGGTGTAGGTAAGTTACCTATACATGGGTGTAGGCTCCCTTTTCCCATAATAAAATATGTGATAAATATATAAGAAACTGAAAATATCCCTAAGAAGAGACCTTTTTATTTTTTAAAGGTATTAAAAATATATTAGGGTATTTATAATACTTAATATAAATATAAACTATATGTATTTATATATAAGTATAATATATAATATAGAGTATTAAAATTATAAATATCGATATATGTATTAAAAATTTACAAAAAAGGTATTTTTTGTTTTTTTATATTTTTCTAGTGTTTTTTTATTTTTCAGATAAATTTTGCAAATTTTTAGGTATTTTTAATTAAAACTGATTGATAAAATGTGTAAGGGGCCTATGAAAATTACCCAGATCGAATGCAAGCGAATGGTGGTGGTTGCACCATATGGGTCACTTAAGCGTTGATCGAATGGAGGGAGCACATACCGCTTTGATTTAATTCAATGGCCTAGATTAGATCTGGGCTCGCCTTCTTGATCTGATGGTCGAGCGGTTGGTTGGATGAACATGGATGTACTTAGTGCTGGCTGAGCTTCGAACATTGATTCCTCCTCGCTCCAGCCATGATTCGCCATGTCGATGGGTGCAACACCTTCCTGACGTTGTCCTACAGCTGTAGGTGCCTCCAAAAGTTCCAGATCTCGGTGACAAAGACCTGTCGAGTCGAGGTTACTTCATACAACTTGGAGCGTTGAATAAGGCTTCAATCATTGCTCTAGCTTCTCTTTAGAGCTCGATTTGTGCATAAAAATGTTTGGCAGCTTGAGATAAAGGTCACAGAATAAAATTTGAAGCTAATAATGGTGTGGATGGTTCGGGTGGATGATCTCTAATGAATGGCGATAGATGGAGCTTGCGAACCCCAAATCCGTGCAGTATTCGGGGGGGAATGAGTTAGTTTCACGAAGAAATGGAAATTGATCGAAATAGGGTTGTCAACGAGGTCAGAGATTGGTCGAATTACCTGGGAATATGCCTGAAGCTTGAGCTTTAGGCAAATGAAGAATTTGGGATTCACACTAAACTAATGGACTAATCTAAAAACTAACTATAGAGTTGAAATATAAGCTAAGAATATTACTTAAGAATGATGGGAAAAGGCCTTGATTTGGCCAAAGAAGCTGAAGCACGATGGAGCTTGCTTTGGTGATGCTTTGGATAGTCTCCTCTTCTATTCCTCCTCACTGTAGACCGAGGAATCAAGCTCCTGTCACCAGCACAACTCTCTAGGGAACTGATCTGAGGGGCTAAGAATGGATTGAGAGGGATCAGAGAGCTCAAAAATGGTAGAGAAGGTAGTTTTATAGGCGAGAAGAGATGATGACTTGATCACGAGATTGTAGGTGATTTCGTGTTCGTGCAATCAACTTATAGCTCTAGCGAGGTAGAGGGATGATCAGGCGTGAGGTTGCTGAAGAAATTAGAGGCTCTCAAGCCTCCAATCAAGGAATAAATTTCGATGAAGGAGGGCAGGCATACTCTGCTCGAGTTAGAGATAAGGGAGACTGAAGGAAGGACAGTTGACCCTCAGGTGAATTGTCAAAAGCTTGTGATTGGGCCTCGTAGGTCCACTAAATGAATAAACTCAAAATAAAAGAAGAAATAATTGCAAAAATAGAAAATGATTTATTTTCAAAAAAGTTAAAACATAAAAAATGTTTGTTATTTTACGTACAATTTTATTATGAATTTCGTTTATTTTTACGCCTTAATTTCTTTGGAGTTATTATTTAATTACAATTATTTTCGTAATTTTATTTATATATTTTGTGCATTTAGATTTCTCCATTGATGTTAAAATTATTATTGTTCTTATTTCTTGTTTTATTTATATTTAGTACATTATTATGCATATTTAAATAATTTTAGTTTATTTTTATCTTTTTGTTAATTATGCTAAATATATGCAAATAAGGTGTATATAGATATATTTCATCTATGTATTTTTATGCCTTATTTTTACTATTTAATTGATAATGATTTTATTTTTATTTCAAGTAATATCTATGATATATAAAATATGTACAAGTGTATAAAAATATAAGATAGTTAAAACGATAATAAATAAATAAAATGATTATTATATACATGTACATAGGACAAAAGGGACCCAAAAGGCAACTTTTGCATCTTAGCTCTTATTTCAATGACACCACCTTCATTGAATAAATAATTTCATTTAAGAACAATAAAGGTGAGTTTGGTCAATTTGGAGTACAGAAGGAGAAGATACAGTTCTGTGAAATTTGGTTTACGGGAGTTTGTTTTGTGTGTCCCAATCACATTGTATAATATTTTTCAGTGAAATCAATTTTGTATTTTCTATGTATTATTATGTACAACTTTCTTGTTCCAAGTTTATTTATTTGATGTAAATAATAGAGAATAAAATAGGTCCCAAAAAGCGTATTTACAAGTATTAAAATTAGGGTTTTTAAAACAATTTCCTGCAGCTTTTCTGTCATGTCTCCCCCTACTTTATTCCCGGTCGACCAAGTCAATATTTACTTTGTCTTAGGGACTAGGGTCACTTAGTGTCTTCGACAGTTGATTTCTTTTTCTTTTTCCTTTATTCTTTTGTTTTGGGATTAAATATGCTATTTTATGCAATATTTATATTATAATAAATGAGTGTTATTTTGAGCAAAATAATGATCTATAAATGCATTTACCTAGGGATTTATGGCCAAAATGAATGAATAAAGGTCATGAATTCAACTGCTTGGTGATATGTGTCAATTTCTATGACCTCTATTTGATCATAGAAAGCTTCTCTAGGTCATGTGATTGTTTCTCAATAATGTCCACCTTAGACAAGTGGCTCCCTAGGATGCTTAGGCCGGAGCTCTCATCCTTGTCCAGTTTGTGAGAAGCCTCCATATGAATTGGCTTCAAAAGATTGTGTGGTTGTCGCTGGTATGCATGGGATGAAGATAAGGTGGCCTCTCCTTCAACCATTTCCTCGAAGATTTGCCAGATGATGTCCTTGTCCTTGTTGAAATGTGTGCTGCCACAAGCGACATCTACAAGCTTCTAACTCTTAATTATTAGTCTCCCAAAGAAATGTTAGACTAGGCTGGTCTTTGGCATGTCATGATGGGAACATTTCTCCTGTCCATCTATAAACCTCTCCCAAGACTCATGAATGGATTTGTGGGTGGCTTGGGTGAAGTTGGTTATGCCGATACACATCTCATTCTACTACTCGAGAGGGAAAAATTTGTGCAAGAAGGCTGACTTTAACTACTCTCAGGTGGTGACGACCTTCTTCAGATGATTGTTCTAGTGGAGTGCCTTATCTTGAAGGTTGAATGGGAAGGCCGTCATTTTGAATACACCTAATGATATGTTAGGATAGAGAGTGGTACCATATATGTGTGCAAACCATTCCAGATTATTGTAAGGTTCCTCATTCACATTCTCCTGGAAAGTGGGTAGCAGCGCCAAGAGTTGAGGCATCAATCAAAGTGTGAATGGACCGCAGTAATTTGGATCCACTCGATCATCTAGCCCGCTCCACGGTTGTAGGTATCCTTGAGTGTGGGCATGGGCCTCTCTGCTCGGGCTTCATCTGTTGAGGCTATATGTCCTCAATCTGCTCTCTCTTCTTCTTCTTCTCCTCCTCCTCCTCATCCTGGGTTGTCTCTCCTTCTCAGATCATTGAGCATATCATGGAAGGTGACGTGGGCCAATTCCTGGTCAGTGAGATGATGCAGTATCGCCTAAATGGAGGTGAGAATCCGGGCATTCACGTCATTCTGAATTAGTTGGCCCTGCTCTAGCTGTGGAGGATGCTGGTTTGCTTTCCCTTTACATGTGGGAGCCATCTCTATATCTGTTGCTGAATCTGAATCTGAGAGAGATTCTGGCTCCAAATCCGACATGTGATCTGCACATGGAATGATGCCCCGATCAGTCTGGATAGAAGCATCAGATGCAGTGTATTGTTCTGTGTTAAGGATAATACAAAACTTCATTAAGCATGGTGATGTGTAATGAGTGAAATCAATTTTCATCCAAAATGGGCAGAGTTTCGGACAAGAGTGATCTCAGAATATTAAAGAAGGCAGGGGGTTTGGAGATTGATTTGCGGAGTCATGAATTATTGGAGAAGGAGAGCGCATGGAATCGATGTTGTTATCGGTGGAGTCCTGACTAAGCCATACATGAGTTGCCATCATGAAGATGAAGAGGGAGATTGAAGAATGAAAGAAAGATACATTTTCAAACAAGGAATAAATGGAGTGTAAAATAATATAAGGATCAAAGTGAGCGGAGATCAAATGAGGAACAAACAGAAGAAAGCATAAATGGCACAAAGTGCGTAAGGCCGATCTTTGAACTTAACTAAAATCAAACAAACACCAAATAATTTGGGGTTCACCAATTCAACAAAGGTGAAGCCGTAAGAGTTTGGCTATATTTTTTTCAAAGTTATTTTGTTTTGCAGGAAAGATCTTATAACAAGTCCTTGTGAGCGTTATCCTTATAGGAGTGTGTGTACTGCCCGGAAAGTTTCCCATACTTCTTCCACATCCTTTGTAACTTGTGTTCTACATACTTTGTGACCCTTGATCTCGTGCCTAAGAACCTACTCAGCCAAAGAAATAGAGGAAGACAATCGGCGAAACCAATACTTCCCCCACAAGTGAGGTACTCGGACGTAAACCGATGAGAGATACACACCCATGAGGATGTATCCTAGGATCAATACTTCAGACCAAGTCGGATGCTCCACACATGGCAGAAGCACCGTCGTCGATAGGGCCTTACCACATACGATAGAAGCGCTAATACTTCACCAACCGAGGTGATAATCAAGACTGTCGCAGATCGACTTTTGGGCTCTAATCCACAGGGATTGTGCCTCACTCGGTCTGCAAGGTACCCGAAGATAATGAGGGCTTTATGAACTTAAAACAATGATGTCCATTATGATTTTTATTAAGGTAAAAGTTTATTAACAGTCCCCTTGTTTTAATTTTTGGTTTCAATCTTTGGAGTACTTTTAAGGGGAAGCCACTTAAAGTTTTTTTGTGTAATTTCTTTGAATCATAATATGTGCAAAAACAAAGGGAGAAGGCGGAAAAGTAATGCAAGTGGACATGAGGGTGGAAATATCTCTTTCATATCAAATGATGCATGCAAAGTAAGGAGACTTGCAGTGCTTCCCAGCTCTATCCATGTGGGATGCAAAACAAAATATATAAACCTATACTATACGCACTGTATACAAAACGAGAAAGTGCCCTAAATAGTAATTGCTATTATCAGGAATAACTAATGCTAATCACTCAAAAATGGCTCCAGGTGTTCGGTCTTAGAAACTTCTCAGTGTCTGCCACAATGGGTCCTGCAGGAGCTGTATGGAGTCTCTCACGGCACATTCTTCTAAATTCAAGTAATTAGTAATTAACTTTTCACTACGTCCAAGCAAAGTAAACTATAGGCATATGGTTCTATTAGGGCTTCAGACCTAGCTACCGAGTCAAACAGTCCTAGATCTTGGGGCTCAATCACATAAAACAAAGGAAAATAAAGGCGAAAAGCTTAAAACACATGAAACAAAATAAAATAAAAGCGAACAAAACATGAAAATCTGTGACGAGGCGCCGAGGTGAATAGACACCTGGGTAGTGGACCTCGCTATATATGGTAGTGTCCAAATTATTACAATTTAATTTACAACAATAAAATGAAACTCTCCCCACAAAAAGATAAAACTATGCTATTGGTTGTTGTTCTCTTTCTTTCTCTACTCCTCTCTCATGTTCTCTCCTAGTTGGCTTGCAAGAGGATCTTCCAACTTCCTCGTGACTCTGGTACATCCACCTCCTAATAGTTAGTCGTCACCTCACTGTACCTCACAAGAAAGATCAATAAAGAAATATGGATTAGAATAGTCAAATAATTATAAAAACTAAATAGCAGAAAAATAAAGAGAAAATTAAGCAGTGTAATGCACAACTAGCTACACTCGTTGCTCATCAGCAATGGGGCCATTTTTTAACCACTGGGATGTGGAGAGAGGCGGTCGTGTGGTCACCCAAGGTAGACCACATCCGCTGAAGAGTATGCTCTCTAAGCCCAATGATCAAAACAACAATTAACTCACAATATAAAAAAAATGAAGCAATAAAATCAAATGAAAAGTGGATCAATATTTAGTGTACCCTACAATAAATGTGTGTATAATGACAAGAAGAGTAGGGATAGAACAAAAGGAGAAATACGTAATCAAAATTTACAAAATAATATATTTTTATGTTTTTATATTTTTCTAATGTTTTTGTGAATTTATGGATTTTTTTGCTAATTTTTAGGTATTTTTAAAGTTCAAAATATATAAAATCAAGGACTTGTAAAATAGGATGAATTATTTTGAGATCTAATAATACTAACTAAAGTCAAAATTACTCAACACTTATTTTAATATGTAGATAATATATATATATCAGAAACTAATATTTTGGATTTTTCAAAAAGGGTTTGCTAATTTTTAGAGTATCTTGTATTATTTTGTGATTTTTGGCCTTCAGCTATAAAATACTATAATAAAAAATCGATAATATTTTAGGAATGTTTCAAGGAGTTTTATTATGTTTTTGGATTTTTCTACTCTATGCAGGGAATAAATGGCTCCTAAACTAAATTTAATAAATGGAAAAACACATCGAAAACCAAATGTAAGCATATAGGATGAAATAATAGTTGATCATGCCTTTTCAATAATTTTCCCAAAATAAAAAGATGATATATTTTAAATAAATAAAACAAAATAACTGAAAACTTTCGACAGCATAGGGACCTAAATGTAATTAAAAACAAACACTAATTTAAAGCATGGCAGATCCAAGGAGTTTAGGGGCATACAAGAACTTTTTACAAACAAAAAAACATGCCCTATCACGTCGCTATTAGGGACTAAAGTGCAAATAAAAAAAGTTCAGAGGTTCCATTACAATTTTTCTGAATAAAATAACAACACAGAACTATTTTTTTATAAAAAATCTACAAAATGCAAAAGGGGCCTATGAAATTTACCCAGATCAGGTGCGAGCGAATGGTGGTGGTTGCATCGCGTGGGTCACTTAAGTGCTGATCGGACAAAGGGAGCACATACTGCTTTGATTTAATTTAAGGACTCAAATTAGATGTCGACCGACCTTCTTGATATGATGGATGTGAGGTTGGTTTGATGAACACAAATGACTCTATGCTGGATGAGCTTCGAACATCAATTCCTCGTTGCTCCAGCCACGATTCACCTCACCGACAGGTGCAACATCTTCTTGACATTATCCTATAGCTGCATGTGGCTCCAGAAGTTCCAGATGTTAACGATAGAGACCTGACAAGTCGAGGTTACTTTAGACGACCTGGAGCATGGAATGAGGCTTCAATCACTGCTCCAAGTGCTCTTTAGAGCTTGGTTGCTACACAAAAATGTTTCTGGCTCGAGATGAAGGTCTTGGTCCAAAATTTGAAGCTGATAACGACATAAATAATTCGAGCGGATGAGATCCAATGAACTACAATAGATGGAGCTTGTGGACCTCGAATCCATGTAGTATTTAAGGGGGAAATAAGGCAGTTTCATGGAGAAATGGATGAGAATCGAAATGAGGTGGTGAACGGGGTCGGAGATTGGTCGAATCATTAGGGAATAGGCATGGAGCTTGATCTCCAAGAGAACGAAGAACTTGGGATTCATACTAAACTACAAGACTAAATTAAAAATTAACTACAGAATTCAAATATAAGATAAGAATATTACATAAGAACAATGGGAAAAGCCTTAATTGGTTTAAGGGACAAAAAAACTGAACGGCGATGAAGCTCATTCTGGTGATGCTTTTGACCATCTCCTCCTCCGTACCCCCTCGCTACAGACCGAGGAATCGAGCTCCTATTACTAGCACAACTCCGGGGAATTGATTTGAGGGTCTAAGAATGGATAGAGAAGGATTAAAGAGCTCCAAAATGTCAAAGAAGGTCAATTTATAGGTGAGAAGAGATGATGACTTGATAACTAGATTGTGGGTGATTTCGTGTTCATGCGACCAAGCTACGACTCTAGCGATGTAGAGGGATGATCTAGTGTGAGGTTGCTGAAGAAATCAAAGGATCTAGAGAATCCCATCAAGGAAGAAAATTTTGTTAACGAGGTTCAGGCATGCTTTGAGACGAGTCAGAGACAAGGGTGGCTTAAGGAAGGATAGTTTTCCTGTGGGTCAACTATCACATGATAGTGATTGGGTCACATAGGTCCACTAAATGACAAAACACAAAATAAAAGAAGAAATGCTGACATAAAATAGAAAATGATTTATTTACAAAAAAAAGTCAGAACATGAAAAAATTAATTGTTATTTTATGTACAATTTTATTATGAATTTTAACTATTTTGCACCTTAATTTATTTGGAGTTATAATTTAGTTACAATTATTTCGATATTTTTATTTATATATTGTATACATTTAGATTTATTTAATCACGTTTTACCTATTAACGATCTTATTTCTTATTTTATTTATATTTAGTATTAATATGAATATTTACATAATTTTAGTTATTTTTATCATTTTGTTTATTATGTTAAATAAATACATATATGGTTTATATATGTATATTTCATCTATTTATTTCTATATCTTATTTTATTATTTATTTTTTTGATTTTATTTTATTTTTTATTTTATTTAAGATATATACAAAATATAGTAGTGTATAAAAATATAAGATATCTAAAAAGATAAAGAATAAATAAAATGATTATGATATAGATATATAGTACAAAAGGGGCCCGAAAGCCATAAGTCCTGATTTTAAGGAAACCACATTCATTAAATAGATAATTTCATTTTAAGAATAATAAAGATGAGTTTGGTCAATTTGGAGTTCATAAGGAGAAGATACAAGTATGTGATGTCTGGTTTACAATATTTTATTTAGTGTGTCCCAGTCACACAATACTATTTTTCAGTGAAATAAATTTTATATTTTTCTATGTATTATCATGTACAACTTTCTTGTTCAAAGCTGTTGATTTGATGTATAAATAATATAGAATAAAATAGGTCCCCAAAAGTTTATTTACAGGTATTAAATTAGGGTTTTTAAAGCGGTTTCCTGAAGGTTTTCTACCCAATCTCCCCCTACCTTATTCCTAGTCGATCAAGTCAATATTAACTTGGTCTCGGGGTTAGGGTCACTCAGTGTCTTCGACACTTCATTTCTTTTTCTTTTCTTTTCTCTTTATTCTTTTATTTTGAAATTAAATAATATATGTTTTGCAATATTTACAGTATAATAAATGAGTGTTATTTTGACCAAAGTCATGTTATATATGCATTTAGCTAGGTATTTAAGGCCAAAATGAAAGCATATAGGTGACGAAATGGAGATTCATCAGCTTTATAGCCCATATATCCTCTTGTCATTCCTCTCGGTTACTATCAACTTACTTGTTATCATTCCCATATTGGGAATTAAGTCCTCTGAGAGATCAACTGTTGCATGTTTTCTTTCTATGGAAAAGAGTGTGATGGGGGACTTTGAATAAGCCCTAATGTATACTTGGGAGTGATTCGTCTTAGCCATTTGTTCGATTAACTTCTTTACATCATCCGCTCCCCTAGATGTATAGCTACCTCCACATGCAACACTAGCTCGACCCTGCATCTCATGGTTCATTCCAATGTACAGTGCTTGGACCAAGATGTTATCATCCATACCATGACACGAACACTTTTGAAGAATATATTCAAATCACTCCCAATTATCCTAAAAGGGTTCATTAGGAAATTGGCAGAAGCTGGTGATGCATGTCCTCATATGATTAGTTCTACATAAAGGGTAGAACTTCATTAGGAATAGGTCCTTGAATTGTGTATAGGTGTTTACAACTACTTCAAGGTTCTCCATCCAGTAATCTACCTTATATCCTAAGGAAAAAGGTATGGCTTTGAGCGAGATGTATTCTTCGCAAACCCTATGATGTCTAAGGTTATCACAGACTAACTCAAAGTCCCTAAGGAATGCATATAACTAAAAATGTTCATTCAAGTTAGACTTTGATAGTAAGGAAAGAAAATGCGGCTTCAGCTTGTATTCAACTTATGGTTGAGCTATAATTAACCAATTGAGATTTCTATATTGTCCCTGGTTATAAGTTGCATCCATAAGTGCATTGATACCCACATTAAGTTGACATATCTGTACTCGAAATAGTGTAGTTTGCTACTCAAAAGATGCCAACCTAGAAACTATCTATTGTAATGGAACTTCCCACTGACCCTTCTCAGCTTGACTCTTCTTTGGGGGTATTTTTTAACAAATATTGAAAACCTCCATCAACAAAAGGATTGGAATTAGACCTTGACGAGGTACTTGAAATTGAATCATAATTACCAAAGCAGAAGTCCTCCATGGTAAGAAGTAAAGAGAGAAATGTATTGGTTGCGATATATCTGATCCCTAAGAATGTATCATGAATTCCTGAATGGAGACAAGAGCCATTTTGAATCTAGGGAGATTCATGAAAAGAAAGGGGTTGGACCTCGAAAGGTGCAATATTTGGGTGGTTCAACGAGAGGTTTGCAAAGTATGAACAAACATCCGACCATATCCATCTTCGATTTCAAGAGGATACTTAAGATCATGAAATGAATCAAGGAGATCTAAATACTACGTGCACTTGAATGTGCGGAATCAACTCACACAAAACAGACATAATGCAAACCCCTTGATAATTTCGCTAACTTCACACGTGAAGGCCATAACAGTTCGACTGAATTTATCTTGTCAATTTTAAGTTAGTGAATCCAATCTTGCAAATCATTAAGCACATGGAGCCGCCTTACACCCACAGGTGCTCTTGTATGATCTTAATTAATAATTGATCTTCCCGGGTTATTGGGTTCAATATCACACCGCAAAAGAGACATACAGGCGTACACGACCAAACGTATTTCTAAAGTCGGAGGCAACAACTTGCATCTCTCAAATCTGTAAAAGTCGAACCTAAATACTTAGGATGGAAGTCTAGGGATTTGGGCTCTAACCTTAGGGGATTCTTCCTCACCCACTTTGTCTCGAGGTAATTATTTGTCCAATGAGGGATTTGCTCGCCCGTAGTACAAGGTGAATTTTATTCCAAGTTTACTTGAATCTCAACTTGCTTAGTAGTACCAATTTTAAGTTTAGGTCATCACTTAAGAATAATGTGAGATTATTATCAACATATATCATCTAACTTATAGTCTTGAATTCCTTTTTATTCTTATGTTGTAAAACACAAAAGGAAGATCAAGAAAACAAAAACACAAACAAAAATACGATGATGAATGCCCAGTAAGAGTTACATACTGTGATTCCCATATCTATACATGCGGGATGCTTGATAGAATATATAAAATTATAGCTATATCTATGCAAGTCGAGAAAACCACACCCTCATTAGAAATTCTATTAACAGGGAAGAAATCCAACTAATTTCAACTAAATAGAATGTTCTTATGTGCATCTTACTAATGAATTTTAAGACATATGTAAATCTCAAGATGTAAAATGGGTGGCTTAATTTATGTTAAGGCATAATCAATATGACATAGATTTGTCTATTTGAAGCAAGTGACTAGCCTACATTCTCTACTCAAGTCGAGTCCTCTCGGGTCCTCGATACAACGAAAAATGAAAGAATAAAAATAAAGGCCTTTTTCACATACATGGAGATATTAATCGAGAATCGATTTAAATGGGAAATTAAATTACAATCATTACAATAAAATGAGAAATTAAATCAACTAGCTAAAAACTCCTTGAACTCTTTTCAGCTCGAGCTCCAAGCTCGTTACCTCCGCGTCCATTCGGTCTTCGATGGTTTTGCAGGCCTTGCGAGAAAACAACTAAGGATTACATAATTCTTAGAATGAGAAGTTAGCTCACTATAAGAAGACAAATAATAAAAAAAGTCAATACATAACCAAGATTCAACAAAACAATAAGACCTAAATTACAAAAAATCACTAAATTAATAGTTGAACCTAAATAAACCAACTAATGATGCCATGTCCTCAGCAACAACACCTTCTGATTAATCTTTAAAAGGTTGTGCTAATACCAATTTGTTGTAATACAGATGGTTGAACAATCTATTAAAATAGAGTAGAATCTCTATGAAGAGTGACTCGATTTAATTTACATGGATAAGTTCAGGGTCAAACACAATGACATGAGCGATTAATAATCAGTGAATCTAGGTCAAGATAATGCAATATAATGTAATGCTCTTTTTATTTGAATTTTAAATGCAAATATATTAAGTAATAAAATGAGAAAAATGCAATCCAATAATACTCACAATAAACACTCAAATGCACACACAATATTTAACCACGCTCCTAATTAATTGATTAAATAACTTGAACAATAAGAATAAATTAATGTAATTAAATATCCAATTAACAAGCTCCAATTAGTTAAGTAAATCAATGTGTCATTACTTAAGCATTTATTATGATCAAGAGTACAATAGCTCCTCAAATAACTTTCTAATTAAGAAAAACTTGTCCAATAGTTTAACCAAACTTCCTAATCAGATTAAAATATTTCAATGCTAGTCAAGATGTTTCATAAAGCAATAAATGATATGAAGATCAGTTTTTAAGCACTTTAAAGGAGATATAAAGGCAACTTAAATTCTCTAAAACTTAATACATGAAAGATAAGTCAAATCAAGAAACTAATTGCACCACATCAAAGAGAAATAAATTATATTTAGAACTGAACTCATTTCATTTAATTTGGAATTAACATTCACAATTTATTCAATGTTGAAGATAAGGGCAAAAATACAAACAAAACATAATAAAAACTTCACAAAACAATTATACACAGGTCCTTAGAGGTGCATAAATGCATTTATATAAAACTGCTAGCGTATGAAGTGCGAAATGACTAACATGGGGACTTATCTTCTATAAAGGGGACCCGTTGGGTTAGGCATGCAAAAATCCGTCGCCCCACATGAGTGGAGTGTGACAAGAGGCTTGGATGGAGGTTAAGGTGTTTGGACGTTCGGGTCTGCTTCGGACAGCGTCCATGTGGCTTGGGCCACATGGACGATTCTTGGTGCTTTGGTGAAGGTATGTGTAGGCTCAGGCCGCTTGAGGCTGAGGGGTGAAGCATTGCTTTGGAGAGCTCTGCGTGGAGGACCAAGGACCGTCAGATATGATCGAGGGAATATGATCGAACGGTAGTTTCTTCTCATGTTCTTCCCCCTCCTCCTCTCATAAAGGAAGTGTAGTAGAGCTCCAACAAGGCTTTATTACCTCTGCTTGAGGTATTCTTTGACGTTGGATGCCCGCGAAGGTCATTTGAAGTATGAATAAGAAGAGATAAATCCAAGCAGTAGATGATGCAATATAGATTGATGGGGCGATGGCTACTCGCTTGAGGCAGAGAAGCTCAAATGTGCTTTGAGCTTTCTCCGACCATCAAAGGATATAGGACATTCGAGTGTTAAAGAAAACAAGACATGACATGACACGAGGATTTTGAAGCGAATGGGTGGCGAATGAAGAGCCAAAGAGTGCATGAAAATGATGGCTCTGATGCATTCCTAGTCTTTCAAACAAAGAACAAGGATCGATGTGGAATTTAACCATATGGTAGGTATTGATTTGAGGGGATGAGTGTGTGAAGATGTGCATGATGACGGGAAGATGTAGGTGCTTTTAGGTTTTAAATAGAGTGATTGAGTACATGTAGAAATATATATGAATAATAGGAAGAGGATTCTTACCAGGAGATGATGTAGACTATGAAGACAAATATCAATGAAAACATGCTCTGAATTGGAGCAATGTTGCTTCAGGTCTTCGCATCAAAAGCTAGGGCTAAATGATCTAATCTCGAGCATCTTCGGTGATGGCAGCAGCTTTGCATTTAGGCCAAGGATCTTGCCTGAGTATCCAACCTTCGCTCACTACTGGAATCACTCTTTGTCACAAAGGAGGAGAAGGGATAGGGGATGGGGTAATGCAAGTGGTTGATAATTGTTTCAGAAAGAGGAGAGGATCTTTTGACTGATGAGTGTTGGTGGTTGAGTAGTTTTACGATGGTGGTTTCAACGACCACTCCATGTCGGAGCTGACAACAACAATGGAAGTTAGAAAACTGGCATGGATGTGATAATGTAGAGCTTGCGTCTAGTGGTGTAATGAAGGGGAGAGGACATGTGGAGGCTTCTCAAGAATTTGGTGAAGAAGGTGAGCTGCGAAGGGTTGCAAATCTTTAACTTGGTGGTTGGAAGAGGGAGACGGTCTCCTGATCATCTGATCAAGGTTGAAGGATCGAGGAACAAGCATGTATCAAGGGATCTAATGCTTCTAATCAACTTGATCACATGACCAGGAGTAAGGTAGTGATGGAAAGATACATTCATCTGATCAGAAGATCAGATGGTCTACAAGAGAGGTGGGAGGCTCTAAAGAGTCGATGATGTGGAGTGACATGATTGGGCCACATGGCCCTTTCAAAAAAAATGAAAAGCCAAAAATCATTATAAAATAGGAAATAAATAATTAGAAGAATAATTAGAATAAAAATCAACATGAAAGTTGTAGACTTTCAACTTTCATGTAGAAATTGAAATCAAAATAAGTAATATACACACTATAATATTTTCGCAAGTATTTTTAGATATTAAAAAATAGTTATTATATTTATTCCTTTTTTGTATTTTTGATTTTCTAATAATATACACTATATGATATACAACATTACACTAATTTTTGTTTGATTTTTAATAATAAAGAAACACATAAAAATTAAGCACAATAATATAATTGTTAATGGATATGTAATTAGTGTTAATTAATTACAAAAGGTTAATTATTAACTTAAGTCAATATTTAATTATTTATTAATGAAAAGTTTAAGATAGAGGGCTAATAAATGCAAATAAAAATTATAAATCTGAGATTTAATTGGTAGTTGGATATTTTGATGCTGATTTTGGAGGGGATGAAGATGATGAATTCTACATCGGGTTTCCTTTTCAAGTTTGGTGGAGCAATCGGTTTTTGGGGTAGCAAGAAAAATGGATGTGTATCTAGACATACACAAGAGGTAGAGTACATTTATGTAGTATGACCGCCACTCATGCAGTATGGATTAATTGCTTTCTAGAAAACTTAAGCTTGGATTTGGTCAAAGGACCTATTGAAATATACTGTGATAATCAATCTATATTAAGTTTGATCAATAGTGGGGCTAATAGTTCTAAAGGAAATAACGTTGAAATCCAATATCACTATATATAATGGTAAAATAAGAAATAACGAAAATCTATATCCCTACAAGTGATATGTCACACGATTCCCTAACCATGGGAATAACAGCTAGCATTGGTTTACCGGGACTCAAGAATGCTTGAGCCAAGGAAGAAATTTTCATGAATAACTCATTGCAGACATCTCTATGCACTACATGAATAGTATGAGTGTAAATGCTTTGACCATTGTTGTCAAGTGAGAGATGTAGAACAACCTCTGTGACCACGTGGTCAAGCAACCTCCTCTGGCGGTTGAGGTGAGGTCGTGTCTCATGGAGACCCTGATCGCAATGGCAAGGAGGAAGGTGGTGGCTGTTGCAAGGTCTTACACCTTGTATAAACCTCCCACACGGAGGGGAATGCAATCATCGACGGAACCTTTCTCTAGGGATCCCCCTTCCGATCCACTCTTTCTCTTTTTCTCTCGTTCTCTTAGATCAGGAAAAAGACGTCGACAGCTCCCCTCGATCCCATACATACTTGCAGTAGTGGAAGAAATAGATGGACATACTTCATAAAAGATATTAAATTTAGGCAATTGGGTATTCTTTTTATTTTTTTTGTTTTACTTAGGCAAAATATATATCGAAAATATTCCCTATATCTAGGGAAGAAGGCACTAAAGGTAGCATAAAAAAATCCTGATCAAGAAGTACAACAGAAGCCAAAAAATGATTCATTTGAATATTGTAGCATGATGTATGTAATTGTCTCTGGCATACCTTGAGATGAACATGGATGATCTAACAGATATAGTTGGAAAAAGACGACTAATAGATTTCCGAGAGATGGTGTGAAGAGAATATAGAGAGATAGTGGAAGAAAAAGAAACATATGTATATAGAAGAGAAGAGGATGAGTTTCAAAAAACATCTCCTCAATCGTAGGGTTTCACGTTTCAATAGGTTAGATGAGATTTCTTGGCAGTCAAATTTTTTATTGCAAATTTGACAAATGGAGAAATGTAATTGGGAATGGATTTTTCTTTACAATTTTGGAGGAAAATATTTGTGCAAATGATTTTTTTTTCAAATGTTAAGATACCACCACATAAATTTTTTTATTGCGGTACATAAATTATCATAGAAACTATATGTAATGCTTTATATTACCATTGTGTTTATTTGTAGCAAAATGTTTATTTTTTTGTAATGGGCATTGACTATAAAAATATAACTTGTCTACATCAAAACAATCTACGGTCTTTGCTCATATACACAATGGTATAGCTTAAAAATAAAAAAATTCTACTAATAATGATGAATGCTAGAATATGTCATAAAGAGATGATACAAGAATCACTAAAACCAAATATCGACCAGAACATATTAACAAAAAAATATTTCTTTAATTGTTAACATTAAGTGCAATATACAATACATAATGAACTTGTCGAATATATATGCATCCGAGATCTCTTTAATTATTTCATAATCCGATTATACTTATTTGAAGATATTTGAAGAATGGCTTCCTAAAACTATAAGAAGAATCAAAATCAGTGACTAAGAAAAAAATTATACTGCAATTCAACTACCCAAAATAGAAGAATAGAAATTGATCAACATAATTTCAGGAATGACACCATGCATTTATTTTGAATAAAAAATCTCTTTGATAATTCCTTAGTAACTCATGAAAAGCAAATGCCACTAAATAAAAAAGCAATTGTGACACACAATTGTGTCACTAACATAATTTGTTAAATAAAACATTTGTTGCAGTGAAAATAAATTTATATTGTTGGTAAAGTCAAATATTAATAAAAAATCAATTAATTGTCATTAATTGATTTGGTTCTAAATAGCATTTTTGTTGTAGTGCTAGTTAAGTTTCCCAAAGAGATATCTCTATTCCCTTGCCCAATGAAAAGCTTTTTGAAGTATTGTTTCCATCTTTTTGTACATACTTTTGACTAATAAACACACAACCTTCCTTATCTTTAATGCATCTGACTTGATTAGGATCTTTGATCTTTATTTCTCTTGCTTTGTTCAATTTGAGTATATCCTTCTAGCCATCCTTACATTCAAGCTTTTTGTACAAGACTTCATATGCTTTTGTCTTAGATTCACTTAAGACCTTTTTTCATTCCTTCTTAACTATTTTGTAGTTCATAATCATTTCCTTTGTTCAGTCCTTATACATATCATTAAAGAGAGATCTTTTATTTTAAGTTTTTCTTGCACCACTTCACTCCACCACCAAGCCTCATTTTGACCTTGAGATGCTCCTTTAGACACTTCTAGTATTTTCTTTGGCTACCCTTCGGATACAAGATGTCACCGCCTCCCACATATTGTTTGCACCTCCATTAAATCTCCAAGATAACTCTTTATAAAACCTTGTCCTTGAAGATTTCTTGTTTAAGTTGACGATTCCACTATTTAGTTCTATTGGTCTTGGAGACCTTTCTTTTTCTTGCCATCTTGTTTATTTGCACATCCATGACTAGCAAGTGATGTTGACATTACAAGATCTCTCATAGAATTACTTTATGACGAATCTGTGATTCATTACTCTAAAAGATGAAAATAGAGCTTTGTTCCCAAGTTATTAATTGTATTTAATCATTTAAATTGCATTTTTATCATTCATGCATGTGTAAATAACATTCATATTTTAGCATGCATAATTGCATTAAGAAGAAGCCAAAATCATGCATATTGTCACTTGTATATTAATAAAATTTCCCCCATTTTTAATTATTTTTCACTAACTCCAAACCAAATAAAACAAGCCCATTATTGTTACTAACAATAATAAAGGAAAAATATCAAAAAATACTAGTAATAAACCCAAACCCTAGTTTTGAGACAAAAAGTCATAAATGTGAATATCTCTCTCATAGAATTTCCTGTGGACCCCTACTCACTTAAGAATTAATATACATTCAGTGATCTATAAAACAAGAGGAAATTAATAAGAATTGGAGTTCATTTGTGAAACTTGGTTTTGGGGACCTCATTGTATATTGTACGTATTGATTGATTTTTACCCTATTATTTTATGTACAAAAATAACTCTTTTTATTTTATTTCTATTTCATTTATTTTCTTTAGTTTATTCTTTAATAAAATATGCAAAAAAAATCAGATAAAAAATTGAAATAAAAATCGAAGAAAATAAGACACTCCGAGTCTGTATATATATGTCTCATTCATTTTATTTCTTTTTTTTAATCAATAAAAAATACAATAAATACAATAAAATGTAGATTTTTATTTTATATTTTATTAGACTTTATTTGGAATTTTATTTTATTTAAAAATTTCAAAATTTTGCAAACCCAAAAATACAACATTTTATGTACGTAGAGTACCGCCAAAAATATGTTTTGTACAAATGACTTATTTTGGTCTTGATTCCTTCACAAAAGTTGTAGACCTCATTAAGAGGAACATGTTTAATTAATATAACCTTTTGATTTGTGGAAATTTACTATTTTATTTTAATTTTTCTTTCATTTTATTTTCTGAATTTCGCGGAGGCAACACGTGGCGGCTAATGGAACCGTCACGTGCCCCTCCACTTAGGTCACTTAAGATCCTTCTTTTGGGACTTTGGATTAATCCACTTTAATTCATTTTATTTATTTATTTTACTTTTTTCTTTTATTATTTCTTTTACATCCCTACACATGTCTCCATTCATGCCCCTTTGATCAAAGAGGATTGACGGTGGAGACTTCGTCTAACACATCCGATCCCTTCGTCTGCTACCAAGAAACCATCCTCCGCCTGCTTTCGTCGCCCATCTCCCCAACGGCTGACGACCTCTCCACAATCTCCATTCTCCTCTACAATCTTCCCATCTCTCCCTCCTCTAAGGCCGAGTCATCCAACCACTTACGCTCCCTCCACCCACTCCTCCACGATTTCCTCCTCAGCCCTAATGACCATTTAAAGGTCGACCGCCACTAACGTCGATCATCATCCGCCAATTGCAAAGAGGTATACCACCAGCTTGAAGCCCTACCGTGGTAAGAACTCTGCGGGGTCTTCTTAATCTATAACGACCCAGGTTCCTTCCTTAGAGAGATTCAGAGGACGGCTTCCTCCTTAATGGTGTGCTCGATCACTGTAGATCCTCAGATCTCCTTCACTTGAGTTCCTAGAGGCAAGGATCGGTTGGAGCATGAAGCTCCAACCACCTATAGGTGAACCGACCCTAGGTAATCCCTTCTCCTTCTTCTTCTCCTCCTCCTCCTCCTTCTACCTTTTTCTTCTACTTCTTTTCTTCTCCTTCTCCACTGCTTCTCCTTCCTTCCTTTATCCCTGAATTGCTTTGACCATCTTTGACCCCAACTCCGGCCACCTCACATCCGCTTACCTCTGACTACATTCACGCTTCATCACATCGCCTCTGCCAACCACATGTAGAGTGCTCCGACCACCTTACACCTCCCTCAGCTACCTGCGACTCCTCTTCACTAGATCCCTGAAAAGTTAGAGTAGTACACCATCTCTACCTTCTTTAAACCTTCATCGTATGTTCTACAAATTGCTTTGCACTGTTGTTGCCTCACTGAGCATCGCCAGCCAAACGTGGAGCCGCTTAGCCCCTCCGCGCCAGTGTCTTCACGTTGGACCCCAACTTTCTGCTACTATGCCTTTTGCGTCTAGATGTTGTAGCATCAAGGTGTGAGCCTTTATCCAATGACCCTTCTCATGTTGCGTGGAGCCACCTAACTTACCACCGAGCCTCTATCTTTGGAGTCACCGAAGCCACAAGCAACGCCACGTTGATAAATAGTTCCAAGCCACCACTCAAAGCAAGTTTGAGCACGCATGCATGACACATGTGCGTGCAAGAAAATTGCAACGAGGCATCTGCCCTTCTCCACAATTACACAGAGACCCCTCATCGACTAGCTCACATTTATGGCATGCATCCCGTTTGATAAATTACAAGTCAGCCATGCGACTTCTAAGTAATTGCATAAGTGTCCCCTTAGAGCAGTTTCTTTATATTGCATTTTAATTATTTTTTGTATAGATACCCCAATATTTGAAAATTTATTTTAGCACTCATTTGTCATCTATTTTTAAATTCCAAAAATTGCATATTGTAGAACACTTAATTATCTTATCTTGGTTGTCTAATGAGATTTTTATGAGCATTGATTGATTTATTAACATAACTATGGTGAAAAATTGATATTTTTCCCATTGTGTGATCTATAATCTGTATTAAATTAACCATAGCTCAAAAAATTCTAGAAAACCCACATTTGGTATAATTATGTTCTCCTTGTAATATGCCCAAAAAACATGACATTTTCGTTATAAATTTATCTAAATAAATTAGTTGGTGAAAATGGTAAGTGATTTTTATTTGACTATGTCCTTAGTATTTTGTGATTTTTTAGTTGACCACTATTTTTATATATTATAGATGACTAGGATATTTTTTGGGGAAAATATCAAGGGTTTATATTTATTAAAAATAATTTACTTCTGATCACTAATTATACATTGATTAATTCAAAAAAATCAATTTTGCTTCTAAAATTTCTAAAAAAATACTTTAGGTTAATTTCATCCCATCAAATTTTCATAGCTTTTGCATTTCATTTGCATAAAAAATTACAGAAAAACCATAAATAATGTTCATTTTTCATGTATGCATTTTATATATAAAAAGGAAAAAAAATGTGTTCCAGATTTATCATTGAATAAATATTTAAGGACAAATAGCATACTGGTCCCTTTCCTACTTTCTGGTGTCAAGTGCGGGAAGTCAGGGATGCTGACGTCTAATCCAGGAGGAATTCCTATTTATCTGTAGGAAGAGAACTAGCCTGTCTCGCAGGGCCAAAACAGAGTATGATTAGCTGCCAATCCCGAGTTGCATATATAGAGGGCCCTATAGTGACCTTTGTCTCGAAGAGGCGGGCAGAAAGTCCTCTTCAGGGTCAAACTGTGGAATTAGCCGCAAGAAGCACGCTCTGACTCTCTAGTAAGCCCAATTACTATTTTTTTTGGATATTCCATTGTTGGGTCATGAAACCTTAAAAATGACATTTTGTATTCGCATTTCATTGTCATTTTCATAAAAAATGCCAAAAAAATCTCCTTAAAAATCTAGCATTTTATTAATCTGAAAGTCATCCTAAGATGATAGTGGCTTCCCTGAGTTCTACCTTGGGCTTGTCCAAGTAAAATAAATTTGACTGCTTTGCATTTAATAGAACAGTAATTAAATGGTCGTTTTGATTAATATGAATTTGCTCACCTACAATGAGCAAAGCATTACTTTTCGATGATTAGCAAAGGGCATCCTCAGGTTTTTCAGATGGTTCCATTGTCGGGGAGGCACAACTTAGGTTGATGTTTAGACAATTAGAAATTAGGTTTTCCATTTCCTCGTACTCTTACCCCCATGATTTCTTGTAATTCTTACTCTATTTATTTTTCCAACATATTATTTCTTGATTTATTGATTTCGTTATTTTTTTGAGTCATCTCTCTGACCACCATCTTATTTTTTGCGAGAGGGACCCGACACATCTGGAGTATCTTTTCAGGACAGATGCATTAGAGGTCAGCTTTTTCGGAAACAAGCTGATTGAAGGACACATTTAAAATTATGATCGAGCCGAGTCATGAGAGATGTAAAGTCTTTAGGCTTTATTTTTACCTTCTATTTAATTTTTGTAATAATTTGTAATAATTTCACATTTACAATAGTCCTGTTTGGGATCTCGTGTGTTTAACCAAACTTTGAACATTTATTCGTGAGGTATGTCGAGACCTATTTCACCCTCGTGTTGAGGGTGGGGCTCGACTTGAGTGGCTCATAGGTTAATCATGCATTGATGGTTCTTAGAGATTTGACATAGGTCAATTATCCTTTGCTTATGCTTGTTTAATTTAGGACCACACTTCACATTTAATAATGTGTTACTTAGAACATTGTACTTAGTCAAATTAAATTCAAAATTCTTCTCGACTAATAGAAGTTCCTATTACTATTTGGAATTGACCAAAAATCATATAAAATTAACATTTGTTTTCAGGAGAGCAACCATGTCAATGTATGCAAGTACCTACCTCCACACAGAGTGGGTGTGGAGGTACACACTAAGGTTAGCGACTAAATCCCTGGACTTGTGCCCTATGTCTCCAAGTACAACTCTTGTGCGATTCGGAGCTACAAGCACTTGCCTTCGACCTTAGAGAGACGTTTTGTTGTATATCTTCTCATTGTTATCCTTAGGGGTGTGATATAACCAGCAGCTCATGCAGAAAGTCACTTTGAATGGGATATAGTGGGAGCGGTCGATGGGTGTCAAGTGACTCACCTTGTGTGCTTGCATAACAAGATTGCACTATCACTTAACTAAAATCGAAAAGATAACGGTCGAACCATTGTGACCATCACAGTGTTTAGTTGGTGAAATGAAGGTTTGCTCTTGCGTTTGTTTTTGTGTTTGTCTGTGTGTGTTATCCCTCTGTGCAATTGCACCTTTTTCCTCTATCAGTTTTTCATTTCTTTTAAATATGTCTGCTTATAGGTCTCTGTACCCGAACTCTCCATGTAACCTCTCTGTAACTGATTACCATTTCACTTCTCCAAGTACCCTCCACCTGATACCAACTAAGAAATCATAACTCCGATTGACTTCTCTACTTCTTCACACTTCTCACCTACCCCACATTCTCACACTCTTGATCCACTTCCTTCCTTGGCTAACTCGCCATATTCTCGGGTGCTTGCTGGAATCAAGGAACAATTCAAAGAAAAATCCACTATTGAGACAAATGATTGGTAGAGTTACTTACCCTCATAAGCCTCATTTCCTCCTCTTATGAATGATGGGACAAGGTAACAATTTACATATACATATCCTGACATGATCTTAAGGTATAACATGTTCGAACAAATAAATCGAATGGAGAGGGTTGCACTCTATGGTTTAACGGACTTGATTGACCTTAGAGGTCAAGCTCGCATTGACCAACCCTCATATCACCCATTCAGAGAGCCTACACATACAAAGGATTGGATCAATGAGGTCGATTTTAAAGCCCATGTTTATTGACTCTACCAAATGAGTCTTCGACCAATATCTACTAGAAGGATGGTATATACTCGACCAAACATTGCATTTCAGAATCAAGGTATGTTGAGTATGAGACCCCAAGTTCTTGACAATATCATACAATTGAGCAGATCTCTCCCATGATTTGTCATGAGAACTTTTCGGAGGATGACATTTCTATACTAGTCATGAGATATGATAAATTTAGGACAGATTGAAAAATACAAATGAACACTAATTTCATTTGATGCCTGCTCGGGTATGAAAGTGGGGAATGAAATGAAAAGATTTGATGTTGAAATCCTAGAGGACATTAGGTAACCCACACACTCTGTGCAATTGGAGTACATTCTAACTCCCTCTTCTAATGAACACTTGCCTTCCAATCCAGAGTCTTACCATTCTTCTACTCATCTTTCACCTATCAAAAAGACCAAAAAATTTGAAAATCCCAAAAAATGAAAAATCAGAAAATATCATAAAATTTAAAAATGAAAAAGAGTTAAAAAAAATTATACTGATTTCTAAGGGAAGCACTTTCTATGAAGATGATTTTAGATCTTCGCTTAATAAAGGTTATAGATCACTTTCCCAACCTTAAAAGATTAGTGAAAAGTGGACTGATGTTAAAGAGGTCAGGCAATAAGAGAACAAGGACTGAGAGACACCTACTGTCTATGGACACCTCCTTGGTGATTGATAAAGACCAAGAGCTGTAGAGTGAAGCGGTTGCCCCGAGTTGAGTTTGAAATCAGTGACACAATCTTTACCCATGCGATAATTGATTATGACTCATCTATAAATATACTCCAAACCTCTGTATTTGATAGTCTCAAACTCGTACCAATTAGGAATTCAAGAGCGACCATTTAGATGGCTGACCGATTCATCAAACGATCGAGAGGGAGTGCTCCACTCATAGTGGACTTTATGGTCATTGATATTGAGCACTGAGGAGAATTGACCTAGTCTTCTATTATTTTTGTGATGTTTTTCTTATCCATAGCTAAGGTAACTATAGATTGCGAGACTTGGACGATCGATTTTCCAGCATTTGGTACATACCGACCACACGTGACCTTGAAGAACACATCCAATCTAAAGCGACCCAATTAGCCGTAGACAACTATGACCATCGAGAGATAGATGAGCCCCCTATTTCCACTACTATTTATGCGATGACTATCGAGCAGCCCAAGCCCAACACCACTAGGGACTCTTCTCATTAAAAAGGGGAAGATGTTATCATGAATAGAAATCATCCATATTCCCTCATGGAATTCTCAAATGTCACTCAGACTCAGGTGGCATGATCCTCCCCATCCATCACTAGTGCTACCCAAAGGGTAGGGAATTCAAGAGAACATACGCCTGAAACAAACACAGTCATTTCGAACATCCTTGATCCTAACTGTGATATGATACATGATCCCACAAAATCTTTACCACTGGGTTAGGCTCGCAAAAATTCGTCTCCCCACATGAGTGGAGTGTGACAAGAGGCTTGGATGGAGGATTAGGTGTTTGAACGTTCGGGTCTGCTTCGGACAACATCCATGTGGCTTGGGCCACGTGGACGATTCTTGGTGCTTCGGCGAAGGCACGCGTAGGCTCATGCCGCTCGAGGCTGAGGGATGAAGCATTGCTTTGGAGAGCACAACATGGAGGACCAAGGACCATCAGATCAGATCGAGGGAATCTGGTCGAACGGTAGATTCTTCTCATGTTCTTCCCCCTCCTCCTCTCATAAAGGAAGCGTAGTGGAGCTCCAGCAAGGCCTTATTACCTCTACTTGAGGTATTCTTTGATGTTGGATGCCCGTAGAGGTCATTTGAAGTATGAATAAGAAGATATAAATCCAAGAAACACCTGATGCGATATAGATTAATGGAGCGATGGCTACTCGCTTGAAGTGGAGAAGCTCAAACGTGCTTTGAGCGTTATCCGACCATCAAAGGATATAGGACGTGCGAGTGTTAAAGAAAGCAGGACATGACATGATACGAGGATTTTGAAGCAAATGGGTGGCGAATGAAGAGCCAAAGAGTGGACAAAATGATGGCTCTGATGAGTTCCTAGTCTTTCAAACAAAGAATAAGGATCGATGTGGAATTTGACCATATGGTAGGTAATGAATAGAGGGGATGAGTGTGTGATGATGTGCATGATGATGGGAATATGTAGGTGCTTTTAGGTTTTACATAGAGTGACTGAGTACATGTAGATAAAAGGGAGTAATATAGACGATTAATAGGAAGAGGGTTCTTACCAGGAGATGATGTAGACTATGAAGACAAATATCAATGAAAACATGCTCGGAATTGGAGCAATGTTGCTCCAGGTCTTCGCATCGATAGCCAGGGCTTAATGACCTAATCTCGAGCATCTCCGGTGATGGCAGCAGCTTGGCATTGAGGCCAAGGATATTGCCTACGTATCCAACCTTCGTCACTACTAGAATCGCTCTCTGTCACAAAGGAGGAGTAGGGATAGGGGATGGTGTAATCCAAGTGGTTGATAATTGTTTCAGAAAGAGGAGAGGATCTTTTGACTGATGAGGGTTGGTGGTTGAGTAGTTTTACGGTGGTGGTTTCAACGACCACTTCCTGTCGGAGCTGACAATAACAATGGAAGTTAGAAAACTGGCATAAGTGATAATGTAGATCTTGCGTCTAGTGGTGAAATGAAGGGGAGAGGACAGTGGAGGCTTCTCAAGAATCTGGTGAAGGAGGTGAGGTGCGAAGGTTTGGGAATCTTTAACTTGATGGTTGGAAGAGGGGGGCGGTCTCCCGATCATCTGATCAAGGTTGAAGAATCGAGGAACGAGCATGTATCAAGGGATCTGATGATTGTAATCAACTTGATCACATGACCAGGAGTAAGGTAGTGATGGAAAGATATGGTCATCTGATCAGAAGATAAGATGGTCCACAAGAGAGGCAGGATGCTCTAAAGAGTCGATGATGTGGAGTGACATGATTGGGCCACGTGACCCTATCAAAAAAATGAAAATCCAAAAATCATTATAAAAAAATAAATAGTTAGAAGAATAATTAGAAATTCAACACAAGTTGTAGATCTATTCAACTTTCATGTAGAAATTGAAATCAAAATAAGTAATATACACACTATAATATTTTTGCAAGTATTTTTAGATATTAAAAAATAGTTATTATAATTTTTCCTTTTTTGTATTTTTTATTTTTAATAATATACACCATGTGATATACAACATTAAACTAATTTTTGTTTGATTTTTAATAATACAGAAACACATAAAAAATAAGTACAATAATATAATTGTTAATGGACATGTAATTAATGTTAATTAATTACAAAAGGTTAATTGTTAACTTATGTCAATAGTTAATTATTTATTAATGAAAAGTTTAAGATAGATGGCTAATAAATGCAAATGAAAATTATAAATCTAAGATTTTTTTGGTAGTTGGATACTCCGATGCTGATTTTGGAGGGGATGTAGATGATATGAAATCGACATTGGGTTTCCTTTTCAAGTTTGGTGGAGCAATCGGTTCTTGGGGTAGCAAGAAAAATGGATGTGTATCTAGACATACACAAGAGGTAGAGTACATTTCATGTAGTATGACCGCCACTCATGCAGTATGGATTAATTGCTTTCTAGAAAACTTAAGCTTGGATTTGCTCAAAGAACCTATTAAAATATACTGTGATAATCAATCTATAATAAGTTTGATCAATAGTGGGGCTAATAGTTCTAAAGGAAAGAACATTGAAATCCAATATCACTAGATATAAGATATAATGGTAAAATAAGAAATAACAAAAATCTATATCCCTACAAGTGATTTGTCACATGATTCCCTAACCATGGGAATAGCAGCTAGCGTTGGTTTACCGGGACTCAAGAATGCTTGAGCCAAGGAAGAGATTTTCATGAATAAGTACCTCATTGCAGACATCTCTATGCACTACATGAATAGTATGAGTGTAAATGCTTTGACCATTGTGGTCAAGTGGGAGATGTAGAGCAGCCTCTGTGTCCACATGGTCAAGCGACCGCCTCTGGCGGTTGAGGTGAGGTTGTGTCCCATGGAGACCCTGATCGCAATGGCAAGAAGGAAGGTGGCGGATGTTTCAAGGGCTTACACCTTGTATAAACCTCCCACACGGAGGGGAATGCAATCATCGACAGAACCTTGCTCTAGGGATCCCCCTTCCGATCCACTCTCTCTTTTTCTCTTGTTCTCTTAGAGCACGAAAAAGACATCAACAACTCCCCTCGATCCCATACATACTTGCAACAGTGGAAGAAATAGATGGACATACTTGAAAAAAGATATTAAATTTAGGCAATTGGGTATTCTTTTTAAATTTGGTGTTTTACTTAGGCAAAATATATATTGAAAATATTCTCCCATATCAAGGGATGGAGGCATTGAAGGTAGCATAAAAAATCCTTATCAAGAAGTGCAACAGAAGCCAAAAAATGAGGCATTTGAATATTGTAGCATAATGTATGTAATTGGTCTCTAACATACCTTGAGATGAACATAGATGATCTTACAGATGTAGTTGGAAGAAGATGACTAATAGATAGCCGAGATATGGTGTGAAGAGAATATAGAGAGATAGTGGAAGAAAAAGAAACATGTTTATATAGAAGAGAAGAGGATGGGTTTCAAAAAAGATCTCCTTAATCGTAGGGTTTCACATATCAATAGGTTAGAAGAGATTTTTTTGTCAGTCAAAGATTTTATTGCAAATTTGACAAAAGGAGAAATGTAATTGGGAATGGATTTTTCTTTGGAATTTTGGAGAAAAATATTTGTGCAAATGATATTTTTTTCAAATGTTAATATACTACCGCATAAATTTTTAATTGCGGTACATAAATTATCATAGAAACTATATGCAATGCTTTATATTACCATTGTATTTATTTGTAGCAAATTGTTTACTTTTTTGTAATGTCCATTGACTATAAAAATATAACTTGTCTACATCAAAACAATCTACGGTCTTTGCTCGTATACACCATGGTATAGCTTAAAAATAAAAAAATCTATTAATAATGATGAATGCTAGAATATGTCATAAAGAGATGATACAAGAATCACTAAAACCAAATATAGACCAGAACATATTAATAAAAAAATATTTCTTTAATTATTAACATTAAGTACAATATACAATACAGAATGAACTTGTCGAATATATATGCATCCGAGATCTCTTTAATTATTTCATAATCTGATGATACATATTTGAAAATATTGGAAGATTGGCTTGCTAAAACTACAAGAAGAATCAAAATCGGTGATTAAGAAAAAAATTATACTACAATTCAACTACTCAAAATTGGAGATTAGAAATTGATCAACATAATTTCAGGAATGACACCATGCATTTATTTTGAATAGAAAATCTCTACGATAATTCCTTAGTGACTCATGAAAAGCATATACCACTAAATAAAAAAGCAATTGTGACACACAATTGTGTCACTAACATAATTTGTCAAATAAAACATTTGTTGCAGTGAAAATAAGTTTATTTTGTTGAGAAAGTCAAATATTAATAGAAAAACAATTAATTGTCATTAATTGATTTGGTTTTAAATAGCATTTTTTTGTAGAGCTAGTTAGATCTCCCAAAGTTATATCTCTATTCCCTTGCCCAATGAAAAGCTTTATGAAGTATTGTTTCCATCTTTTTGTACATACTTTTGAGTAATAAGCACACAACCTTCCTCATCCTTAACGCATCTGACTTGATTAGGATCTTTGATCTTTATTTCTCTTGCTTCGTTCAATTTGAATATATCTTTCTGGCCATCCTTACAGTCAAGCTTTTTGTACAAGACTTCATATGCTTTTGTCTTAGATTCACTTATGACCTTTTTTAATTCCTTCTTAACTATTTTGTAGTTCATAATCATTTCCTATGTTCAATCCTTATACATATCATTAAAGAGAGATCTTTTATTTTAAGTTTTTCTTTCACCGCTTCACTCTACCACCAAGCCTCATTTTGACCTTGAGATACTCCTTTAGACACTTCTAGTATTTTCTTTGGCTACCCTTCATATACAAGATGTCACCGCCTCCCACATATTGTTTGCACCTCCATTAAATCTCAAAGATAACTCTTTATAAAACCTTGTCCTTGAAGATTTCTTGTTTAAGTTGAAGATTCCACCATTTAGTTCTATTGCTCTTGGAGACCTTTCTTTTTCTTTCCATCTTGTTTATTTGCACATCCATGACTAGTAAGCGATGTTGACATTACAAGCTCTTCGTAGAATTACTTTGTGATGAATATGTGATTCATTACTCTAAAAGATGAAAATAGATCTCCGTTCCCAAGTTATTAATTGTATTTAATCATTTAAATTGCATTTTTATCATTCATGCATGTGTAAATAACATTCATATTTTGGCATACATAATTGCATTTAGAAGAAGCCAAAAATAACGCATATTGTCACTTGTATATTAATAAAATTTCACCCATTTTTAATTATTTTTCACTAACTCCAACCCCAATAAAACAAGCCCATTATTGTTACTAACAATAATAAAGGATCAAATCAAAAAATACTATAAATAACCCCAATCCCTAGTTTTGAGACAAAAAGTCATAAATGTAAATATCTACAATTTCTTATGGACCCCTACTCACTTTAGAATTAATATACATTCAATTATCTATAAAACAAGAGGAAATTCATAAGAATTGGAGTTCATTTGTGAAACTTGAGTTTGGGGACCTCATTGTATATTGTACGTATTAATTGATTTTTACCCTATTATTTTATGTACAAAAATAAATCTTTATATTTTATTTCTATTTCATTTATTTTCTTCAATTTATTCTTTAATAAAATACTAAAAAACTAGATAAAAAACTGAATTAAAATCGAAGAAAACAAGACACTCTGAGTCTGTATATATGTCTCTTTCATTTTATTTCTTTATTTTTTAATCAATAAAAAATATCAAAAATAGAATAAAATGTAGTTTTTTATTTTATATTTTATTAGATTTTATTTTGATTTTTATTTTATTTAAAAATTTCAAAAATTTGCAAAACCCAAAAATACAACATTTTATGTACATAGAGTACCGCCAAAAATATGTTTTGTACAAATGACTTATTTTGGTTTGGTTCCTTCGCAAAAGTGGTAGACATCGTTGAGAGGAACAACTTTAATTAATATAACCTTTTGATTTGTGTAAAATTACTATTTTATTTTAATTTTCCTTTCATTTTATTTTCTGAAGTTTGCGTAGGCGACACGTGGAGGCTCATGGAACCGTCACGTGCCCCTCCACTTATGTCACTTAAGATCCTTCTTTTGGGACTGTTGGATGAATCACCTTTAATTCATTTTATTTTTTAATTTATTTTTTTCTTTTATTATTTCTTTTACATCCCTACACATGTCTCTATTCATGCCCCTTTGATCAAAGAGTATCGACAGTGGACATTTCGTCTAACACATCCGATCCCTCCGCCTGCTACCAAGAAACCGTCCTCTGCCTGCTTCCATCGCCCATCTCCCCAACGGCTGACGACCTCTCCACAATCTCATTTCTCCTCCATGATCTTCCCATCTCTCCCTCCTCTAGGGCCGAGTCATCCAACCACTTACTCTCCTTCCGCCCACTCCTCCACGATTTCCTCCTTAGCCCTAATGACAATTTAATGGTCGACCGCCACTAGCGTCGATCATCATCCGCCAATTGCGAAGAGGTGCACCACCAACTTGAAGCCCTACCATGGTAAGAAACCTGCGGGGTCTTCTTAATCGATAATGACCCAGGTTCCTTCCTTAAAGAGATTCAGAGGACCGCTTCCTCCTTAGTGGTGTGCTCGATCACTGTAGAGCCTCGGATCTCCTTTACTTGAGTTCCTGGTGGCAACGATCGGTTGGAGAAGGAAGCTCCAACCACCTCTAGGTGAACTGACCGTAGATAATCCCTTCTCCTCCTCCTCCTTCTCCTCCTCCTCCTACCTTTTTCTTCTGCTTTTCTTCTCCTCCTCCACTGCTTCTCCTTCCTTCCTTTTTACCTGAATTGCTTTGACCATCTTTGACCCCAACTCCGGCCTCCTCACCTTCGCTTACCTCTGAATACATTCGCGCTTCATTGCATTGCCTTTGCCAACTACATGTAGAGTGATCCGACCACCTTACACCTCCCTCGGCTACCTGCAACTCCTCTTCACTAGCTACCCGCACCA
This sequence comes from Ottelia alismoides, assembly GCA_037367405.1. Lineage (NCBI taxonomy): Eukaryota > Viridiplantae > Streptophyta > Magnoliopsida > Alismatales > Hydrocharitaceae > Ottelia > Ottelia alismoides. The sequence continues at coordinate 189,156 of JAZKJV010008185.1, forward strand.
TTAGAGTAGCACTCTGTCTCTACCTTCTTTGCACCTTCGTCGTATGTTATACAAATTGCTTTGCACCATTGTTGTCTCACTGAGCACCGTTGGTAAAACGTGGAGCCTCTTATCCCCTCCCTGCCAGTGTCTTCGCGTTGGACCCCCACCTTTATGCTACTCTGCCTTCTGCATCTAGATGATGTAGCGTCAAGGTGCGTGCCTTTATCCAATGACCCTTCTCATGTTGCGTTGAGCCACCTAACTTACCACCAAGCCTCTATCTTTGGAGTCACCGAAGCCATAAGCAACGCCACATTGATCAACAGTTCCAAGCCACCACTCAAAGCAAGTTTGAGCACGCGTGAGTCATGTGCATGCAGGAAAATTACAACGAGGCATCTACCCTTCTCCACAATTACACAAAGACCACTCATCGACTAGCTCACATTTATGGCGAGCATCCCGTTTGATAAATTACAAGTCAGCCATGCGACTTCTAAGAAATTGCATAAGTGCCCCCTTAGAGCAGTTTCTTTATATTGCATTTTAATTATTTTTTGTATAGATAGCCCCTTATTTGAAAATATATTTTAGCACTCATTTGTCATCTATTTTTTAATTCCAAAAATTGCATATTTTAGAATAATTAATTATCTTCATCTTGGTTGTCCAATGAGATTTTTATGAGCATTGATTGATTTATTAACATTATTATGCTGAAAAATTGATTATTTTTCCCATTGCGTGATCTATAATCTGTATTAAATCAACCATAACTCAAAAATTCAAGAAAACTCACATTTGGTATAATTATGTGTTCCTTGTAATATGCCCAAAAAACATGACATTTTCATCATAAATTTGTCTAAATAAATTAGTTGGTGAAAATGGTAAGTGATTTTTATTTGACTATGTACTTAATATTTTATGATTTTTTAGTTCACCACTATTCCTCTATATTAGAGATGACTAGGATATTTTTTAGGGAAAATATCAAGTGTTTATATTTATTAAAAATAATTTACTTCTAATCACTAATTGTACATTGATTAATTCAAAAAAAACCAATTTTACTTCTAAAATTTCTAAAAAAATACAGTAGGTTAATTTCATCCCATCAAATGTTCATAGCTTTTGCATTTCATTTGCACGAATAATTACAGAAAAAACATAAAAAGGGTTCTTTTTTCATGTATGCATTTTATATATATAAAAATAAATATGTGTTCTAGATTTATCATTCAATAAATATTTAATGACAATTAGCCTTCTGGTCTCTTTCCTGTTTAATGGTGTCACGTGCGGGAAGTCGGGGCTGCCGACGTCTGATCCAGGAGGAATTCCTCTTTATCTGTAGGGAGAGAACTAGCTTGGCTCGCATGGCCAAAATAGAGTATGATTAGCTGCCAATCTCGAGTTGCATATATCGAGGGTCCTATAGTGACCTTGGTCTCGAAGAGGTGGGGAGAAAGTCCTCTTCGGGTTCAAACTGTGGAATTAGCTGGAAGAAGCATGCTTTGACTCTCTAGTAAGCCCAATTACTAATTATTTTGGATATTCCATTGTAGGCTCATGAAACCTTAAAAATGACATTTTGTATTCATATTTCATCGCCATTAACATAAAACATTTGCCAAAAAATCTCCTTGAAAATCTAGCATTTTATTAATCTGAAAATCATCCTAAGATGATAGTGGCCTCCCTGAGTTCTACCTTGGGCTTGTCCAAGTAAAATAAATTTGACTGCTTTGCATTTAATGGAACATTAATTAAGTTGTCATTTTGATTAATATGAATTTGCTCGACTACAATGAGCAAAGCATTACTTTTCAATGATTAGCAAAGGGCATCCTCAGGTTTTTCAGATGGTTCCATTGCCGGGGAGGCACAACTTAGGTTGATATTTAGACAGTTAGAAATTAGGTTTTCCACCTCCTCATTGTCTAACCCCCGAGATTTCTTGTAATTCTTTCTCTATTTGTTTTTCCAACATTTTATTTCTTGATTTATTTATTTTGTTATTTTTTTGAGTCATCTCTCTGACCACCATCTTATTTTTTGTGCGAGGGACCCGACGCATCTAGAGCAGCTTTTCAAGACAGGTGCATTAGAGGTCAACTTTTTCGGAAACAAGCTGATTGAAGGACACATTTAAAATTGTGATCGAGACGAGTCATGAGAGAGTGTATAGTCTTTAGGCTTTATTTTTACCTTCTATTTAATTTTTGTAATAATTTGTAATAATTTCACATTTACAATAGTCCTGTTTGGGATCTCGTGTGTTTAACCGAACTTTGAACATGTATTCGTGCAGTGTGTCGAGACCTATTACACTCTCGTGTTGAGGGTGGGGCTCGACTTGAGTGGCTCTTAGGTTAATCATGCATTGATGTCTCTTAGAGACTTGACATAGGTCAATTATCCTTTGCTTGTGATTGTTTAATTTTGGACCACACTTCAATTTTAATAATGTGTACCTTAGAACATTGTACTTACTCAAATTAAATTCAAAATTATTCCCGACTAATAGAAGTTCCTATTAGGTGTAGTTTCTCTAACTTGCATTCATTTAGCATAAACAAATTCAATTCTTTATTGCATCTTGCATGTAGCGCACGAGGATCACTGTAAGTCTTCTAAATTGGGCATGCATCATTGATTTTACCTATTGCATCGATTTTTCTCGACTCCCCTCCCCTTGGTTTTATAACTTAGGATAAATGGAAATCGGGATTGATCGTTAGGTTTAACGTGTTTGGTAGATGTAATCAAGTGATAATCTAACTTAAAATCAAGATTACTATTTGGAACTGATCAAAAAATCAATTAAAAATAACATTTGTTTTCAGGAGAGCAACCATGTCATTGTACGCAAGTACCTACCTCCATAAAGAGTGGGTGTGGAGGTACACACTAAGTTTAGAAACTAAATCCATGGACTTGTGCCCTATGTCTCAAAGTATGACTCTTGAGAGATTCGGAGCTACTTTGAGATGCCTTCGACCTTAGAGAGACGTTTTGATGTATATCTTCTCACTATTATCCTTAGGGGTGTCATATAACTGGCAGCCCGTGCAGAAAGTCTCTTTGATTGGGATATAGTGGGAGCGGTCGATGGGTGTCAAGTGACTCACCTTGTGCGCTTGCATAACTAGATTGCATTCTCACTTAACTAAAATCGAAAAGATAACGGTCGAACCATTATGTCCATCACAGTATTAAGTTGGTGAAACCAAGGTTTGTTCTTGCGTTTGTTTTTGTGTCTGTCTATGTGTGTTATCCCTCTGTGCAATTGTACCTTTTTTACTCTATCAGTTTTTATTTCTTTTTAAATATGTCATCTTATAAGTCTCTCTACCCGAACTCTCCATATAATCTCTCTTTAACCAATTACCAACCATCTTTACCATTTCACTTCTCTAAGTACCCTCCACCTGATACCAACTAAGAAATCATAACTATGATCGACTTCTCCACTTCTTCTCACTTCTCACCTACCCCACATTCTCACAATATTGATCCACTTCCATCATGGTCTAACTCACCATATTATCGGGTGCTTGCTGGAATCAGAGAACAATTCAAAGAGAAAGCCACTATTGAGACAGATGACTGGTAGAGTTACATACCCTCATAAGCCTCATTTCCTCCTCTTGTGAATGATGGGACAAGTTAACGATTTACATATACATATCCTGACATGACCTTAAGGTATAACATGGTCAAACAAATAAATCAAATGGATAGGGTTGTGATGAATCTGTGATTCATCACTCTAAAAGTTGAAAATAGAGTCTTGTTCCCGAGTAAATAGATGCATATTTCCCTTTATATTGTAAAATTAGCATTCATACATGCAAGCATAATATCTGCATTTTAGCATTCATATTTGCATTAAATAAGAAGCCAATTTCACTTGTAAATAATCACCTGTATATTAGATAAAATACCTTATTTGTATATATTTTATACTAACTCCGAATCCAATAAAATTAACTCCATAGTGTATATATGACTAACACTAATAAAGGAAAAATATCTAAAAAATACTAACTTGTAAAATTGACCAATAAAACCGCAATCCAAGTTTGAAGACCTTAGACCTTAAAACACACATATCTCTCTCATACAACCTCCTAATTAGGTCTACTCACTTTTAAAGTAATATACATTCAGAGACCTTCGAAACAAGACCAATTTCATTCTAATCGGAGCTCGTATGCAAAACTTGGGTTTTAGGCCCCTTTTGTACATTGTATAAAATGACCGTTTTGCCCCTGTATTTTACCATTTTATTTTCTTAATTATTAAAAATCCAAAAAAATATATTAAGTTGTAAATATTCTCCTCATATTTTTCTTATTTTTACTTTGATTTTTCTCTTATTGAAAAATGACAAAAAAATTACAAAAGATAAAATGCGGTATTTTATATCTATAAGGTACCACCCAAAAATACATTTTTGTACAGATGATCTCCTTTGATTTTCGGCCCTTCATGAAAGTTGTAGATCTCGTCGAGACGAGCAACTTCCGTGTTGACCACTTTTTGATTTAATCCATTTTATTATTTCTTTTTTATTTTTGTTTACATTTATTTTTTTATTTTTCTAGGAGCGACATGTGGCAGCTCCTGGAGTCGCCACATGTCACCCTTTTATTTTATTATTTTCAAATTCATTTTATTATTTTCGGATTTATTATTATTATTATTTTATTATTACTATTTTAATTATTTTAAGTAGCCTATTATTTTATTTTATTATTTTATTTATTTAATCTCCCTTTTACCTCTTCTTTTCTTACTCCCCACTCCAAGCCACCATCTTCCACACTTCTTCCACCATTCTCTCCACTCTCTCCATCTCTTTTTCAACTCCCTCTTCCTCTTTATATTCTCATCTTCTCCTCCATTGTTTTCCATCCGCCGTTTTCGAGAGAAGTGAGGTCGAGCCCCTTTAACCTTCAGGTGACAGCTGTAGGAGACGAGTCGAGCGACGACAACCTCAAGGCGAGATCCGCGGCACCACCATTGCCGCGTCACGGGATCCAATTGGACTTGCTCAGCTTCGAAGGACTCCGCCATCCTTCTCGAGGCCACGACGGAAGCTGCACGACGCGGCTCCATTTTCGGCGAATCACAGGTAAGTATCTCTCGACTTTTTCCTTTTCATTTTTTTTATCTAACCTTATTTGTTTATCTTGTTCATCACAAAACAAAACAAAAATCATATCACCATCACCACATTTCATTCATTCATCACCACCATTCTCATCATCATCCTAAATCACTTACACCACCATTACATTTTATTTCTCCACATTTTCCCTACTTACAAATAAAATCACACCTTCAATTATCATCACCAACATACATTCATTTCACATTTTATTTCTGTTTACAAAACAAATACCAAAAAAATTTGCAAAGCAAAAAAAAAGAACTTCTAAGCAGGAGCAGCAGCCTTGGACGGTCGTCCCCGACACCCCCTCCTCGCCGGCCGACACACCAACCGCCAGCGGCTGCAGCGCCGCCGCACCGCCCACGGTTGTCCTCCAGCGCCGCCTCATCGTCCTCCCACCTGCATGTCGTCCCCCGCGAAGCTCCTCGCCGCCCTCGCAGGTCTCCAGGCGCGCCTCTCCCTTCTCCGCCCAGGTGCGGCACCGCCCCTCCGAACAACACGCCCAACTGGTGCGCCGCCCACGCGGTAGCCGCCCGCCGCGCGCCACCTCCGCGCCTCCCGCGTCCTTGGCCGCCGCCCCCGTTGCCCCGTGCCCTAGCGTGGGAACGAAGAGAATAAGAGGAGGTTTAATTGCATTTCTTTATTATTTTGTGAAACTTGCATTTTATCCCTTTCAAGTGTTTGAAATTGCAAAAGTGCCCTTAAGCACAGTTTTAACTTGTTTATTTCATTTTCCAGTTTTGCATAGATACCCCTGACTTTGAACATTGATTTGGACAGTAGTTTTATATTATTTTCAATCACAAAAATAGCATTTTGTAGAGAAAGTAATTCTTTATCCCCTGACCATTTATTTATATTTTTGTGAGCATTGACAATTTATTAAAATTCAGAGATTGAAATTGAGAGATATTTTACCCATTTACGCTCTGAAATTTGCACTTGTTCATTTATTGCTCCAAAAATTGCGAACAAATTGTGAATGATGCCTTTTAGTGTACTTTACTTACTATCCAAGTTTCGTTCATTTCGGAGTTGTCATTTGCATATAATAAATTCCTGAGCTATTTCTGTAATTGATTTTTAATTAACTCCATGAGTATTATTTTTGAGAAATTTCAAGTCTCCTGTATTCTTTATTAAAATATCTAGTTGAGATAAATCAATCTCTGGATAATTTGATTCGTGGATTAAATAGAAATTAAATACCCGCAATCGCTCTGTTTTCAGTAAAATATTCATAAAAAAATCATAAAGTGTCAGAAAAATCCAAAAATATTAGTGTAGCTTCATTTCATCATATTTATCTTCCACTAAATTTTTCATAATTTTTGCATATCATTTGCACGAAAAATTGCATAAAAACTCTAAAAACGTTTATATTTTTCATTTGCGAATCTTAAAGCCAAAAATTCCAAAAAAATATATTTCGCACTCATTGTTGGATTAGGTTATTAGGAAAAATATCACTTGGCTAATTTGATCTTATGTCACATTAAAATTAAAATTGGCTAAGCCGGTTCTTTTCGTATTAACTTAATCCAATCCATATTTTGCATTCTTCATTTTTATTGCATAAAAAAATACCAAAAAAATACCACTAGGAAAACTGCAATCTAATCCCACTAACCTGATCCTGAGTTGTTCCTTTGCCTCCTTGAGTCGACCCTGGGGCTTGCCCAGGCTAAATAAACATAAAACCGCAGCTTATTTTTATTCGACAATTCATCGATTTGTGCGGTTATTTTTGACCGATCGCGGATCTATCCGACTGCAACGCACTAGTCAATCATACGACATCTAAAGGGTAGATTCCGTGGCTCGTCAAATGGCACCGTTGCCGGGGAGGCAAATGGCTTAAGATCAGTTTAGAAAATTAGATTTAGATTTTCCGTTCAATCGGGTAGTCTCATCCCCGAAGCACATTGTAATTATACCATTTTTCTAATTATTTTTTATTCTTTATTTTTCTATCTCTTTATCTGACATTCTTATCTTTTTGTGCGAGGGCCCGGTGGACTTGGAGCGACTTTCTTGAACTTGACGCATCTCGAAGTGCATCGGAGGCCGACTATTCGTGGATCAAGTCGGCTGTTGAGACGCCAGAAAGATTTCTATTTTTTTTAACTTATAAAAATTGTCTGCATTTACAGCGGTTCCCGTTTGGGTTCTCGCATCTGTAAAGATAGTGGAACCGTGTCCCCGTGTGCTGTGTGGGTGAATTGTAACTTAGCTTGCACTAGTGGCTCCTCGAGCCACTCTAGGATTTGCTTATGCTCGTAATTATTTAGGACCACACGTTGCACGTAAAAGACGCACTTAGACCGCAGATCTAGTCAAATCAAATTCGTTCTTCACTCGCTAATAGAACTGCCTGTCTAGGAGCGGCTTTTCTCGTTTGCATTTGCATATAGTGTAAAATTTCAATTCAGTACTGCATCCTGCATTGTAGAGAGCTGGAGGCACTGTAAGTCTTCGTACTCAAGAATTAATCATCGTTTTCTCGATCGCATCGGCTTTTTCCGATTCTCTCTCTCGGTTTTCTAACCTAGGATAAAGGAATTGGGACTGGACGGTAGACGTGATTGCTTGTGTGGATTAATATCAGTGATAACTAATCTCTAAAACCGAGGCTGCTAATTGAATTGGACCAAAAAAAGTAACTAAAATTAACCCTTGTTTGCGGGAGAGTAACCCCGACCTTGTTTTCAGGCTGAGTGAGGGTACTTGAGTGTGTGTGAACACCTTAAGGCAGAGCCCAAATCCCCGCCTTCCATATCACGTTCTGACTGATCCTAGCAAATATTACAAGTCGAATAATTTCAGATTCATTGACTAGTACCAAGTAGCCTCCGCCTGTCTCAGGTAGATAGGGGCGAAATTGCGGTACTCTGCGACATGCTGCCAGTAACCCCCAGGGGTGAAGTTCCGGCCTTGTCATCCTCCGCCTGCTTGCAGGTAGATAGGGGTGTGGTCATTGAATCCATCGACTTGGGATAGGAGCGAAGAAAGGAAGGAGTGGCGGTATCTTAGACGACAGGTTAAACAGGGAAGACGCATCCGGCTCTGAGCCGACTTCCCTTTAGACCGCGTAATCCTTGCTATCTTGCTTGAAAACCACACTTAAAATTTACAAGATTAATTGGACTCGGTTTCGGGTCCTTCACCGTGTTGAGTGTGAACTCGGGGTTTTGCTCTTGCGTTTGTCTTTGTGTCTGTCGTGTGTGTTATCCTGTGTAATTGCACATTTCTACCTCAATCTTCTTGCATTCATCATTTCCTCCTCAAGATGTCGGGATATTGGTCCCCATACCCCATGACCTCTGGTCACTCCTCCTCGACCATATACCGTTCATCTTCGCTTTCTCCTCCGCCATCCACGGGAGACCCTTACCCGTGGCCGGCTCCTCCTCAACCCGATCTTGAAGTCAAAACTCCGACTGACTTCTCCACTTCTTCGCATTTCTCACCTACTCCATATTCTGACATTTCGGATCCACTTCCATCTTGGGCTGACTGTCCTTATTCTCGAGAGCTTGCAGGAATTAAAGAATCAAATGAAGAGCAAGCCACGGCTGAGAAAGATGATTGGCAGAATTATATGCCCCCGTTTACTTCATTCTCACCTCAAGTAGGGACCATACAACAATTTACATATACACCTCCCGACTTGACCTTAGGGCATCATGTGATCGATTAACAACCCGAATTGAGGGGCCTGAATATCATGATTTTCCAGACTTGATTGACTTTAGTGATCAAGCCTCCATTAACCAGTCTTCATTCGGAGAGCCTATACATTCACAGGAGTGGACTAATGAGCTAGACTTACTAGTCCCTCATTCATTGACTCCATCATATGAGGCTCTGACCAATATCTGCTATTCGGATGATCCATACTCGACCCAGGAATACACGCCAGAGTATAGGTATGTTGAGTATGAGACCTCAACATCTCAGCAGTCTCCTCCAATTGAGCAGAACTCTCCCATGAATTGTCATGGGAATTTTGTGGAGGATGACATTTCCAGACTTATTGAGAAAAGTGAATCATTCGGTAATGAGTTGAGAAATGTCATGGAAATATTGAACTTAATTTCTGCCAGCTTGAGAATGAAAGTGGAAAAGGATATGAGTAATTTTGAGGTTGAAAGCCAAGCAAACATTAGGGAACCCACACCGTCTGTACAGCTGGAGTCCATTCTATCTCCCTCTTCTACTAACCACTTGCCCTCCAATCCAGAGTCTGATCATTCATCTATCCAAAATACCAAAAAAATTGAAAAACCAAAAAACCACATAAAAATTGAAAATGAAAATGACCTAAAAAAATTGGATCCTGCCCTAAGGGAAGCACTCGATGAAGAACTGATTTTCAAACTTCCCTTAATAAAGGCCATAGATCACTTTCCCAACCTCAAACGATTTGTGAGAAGTAAATTGATGCCCAAGAGGTCGGGTAATAAGAGGACAAGGACTGAAAGACACATAGTGTCTATGGCCACCTCCTTGGTGATGGGGAGAAAGACCAAAAGCCGCAGAGTGAAGCGGTTGCCCCGAGTTGAGTGTGAAATAAAAGATACCATCTTTACCCATACGAGAATCGATGATGACTCACCGATAAATATCCTTCCGACCTCTGTGTTTGACAAGCTCAAACTCAGACCAATCAGAAAGTCAAGAGAGATCGTTCAGTTGGCTGATCGATCTATCAAACGGTCTAGAGGAAATATTTCAGTCATCATTACTTTCCAAGGTGCTCTACTCCAGGTGGACTTGACGATCATTGATATCGAGCACCGAGGAGAGTTTTCCCAGTCTCCGATTATTCTCGGGAAGCCGTTCTTAGCCTTGGCTAAGGCGACTATAGATTGCGAGACTCGGGAAATCGATTTTTTCAGCATTGGGAGTGCTTCGACCTCATCCATTCATTGATAAACTTTACTATAAGGTGACCCACACATCCGCTGACAGTCATGACCATCGAGAGGTAGATGAGTCCCACCTCTCTGCTACACCTGAGAAACCAACTGTCCGGATGACCGTTGGATCAGAGACTCCCCACACCTCCACTTCATCAACTGCTTGCACCACCACTGTGACAGCTTCTAAGGAGGACTCACGATCAAAAGCTATCATTGAGTCGGACATAACATTTGTGGATTGCCTTGATCATTTCAGTGATCCGACACAAGAGCCTAATAATGCCAAGCCAGCTGAGACCACTAGAACCTTCCCGAGGCATGTGTTGACCCTTCAGGAATATTACAATCTATATGGTGACTCATCTGATGAGGAAACCACAGTCAGCACCACACCACGACCCGGACCTTCTAAGGAAACAACCCAGATAAAATTGACTCCACATAAAAACACGGTTGCTCCCTCTTCTAGTCGGTTATTTAGTGAGAGGAAGTTGAGAATTGATTCCTCGAGGTGTTCCCTCAAACCTCTCAAGGCGCGTCGCTCTCATCTCCCTCTCAATGATTCAGGTTTTAGAAAATTGACTAAGAAAGTCTCCTTCACAACTCCAGAGAAGGAAGCTTCAGAGGAATCCTCATCTGGTCCGGATAAGGTGATTTATATGAGTGAGCTCAGTTCGGTTGTTCTCAAGCCTTATCTAAGCAAGCAACCGTGTGTCGACCCTCGTTGGACGATTCCTACACCTCACTATTATTCATCTGAGGACAATTCCGACAGCAACACATATGTATATTATCCACCTCCTCGCGTCCGCAAGAAGGTTCGTCACAAACCTTCTTAATCCTTGTATATTCTAACTCTTTCTTGTACATACATTCTCCCCTCCCTCCCCAGTGAGTCGAATCACTCGCCCCGGTTCCAGATCATCTCATGACTATACTTAGGATAACCAGATCCTATGTATAGGGGGAGAGTGACCCGCATCTATTCATTGTACATCCTCCAGATCACATCGGTCCTCATACTCCCTCCTGTCCTATACTTAGGCTGACCAGAGCCTAAGTATAGGGGGGATCGATGCCCGCCGTGTATATATTCAGCCACTTCCCATCTTTCCCTCGTCCGCCCCATTTCTGATCTTCTTCTACACTTAGGCTGCCAGAGCCTAAGTATGGGGGGGCGAGACGACTTCTATACTTTTTGTTATTTTAGCTCTCCTACGCTTAGCCCGAGCTATATCTTTTTAGTCGCTTTCGTGCTCTGAGGACATAGCACACGCTAAGTATAGGGGGGTGTGTATATATTACATATATACTTTACCCATAGCTCGTACTTTCGCGTATTTTCGCGTATTTTTGTATATATTTTGCAATAATTATGGGCGGGTAAAAATTGGAAAAAAAAATTTTTGTATAATATGTACTATATGTATAATACTTGTATAAAAAGTTGTAAAATTCTTGTAAAATATACTTTTGTAAAATTTGTTGTAAAATAGGGTGTATACTAAAAAATCATGTATACTATGTACAAATTATATCAACTAAAGATTGTTGTAAATAATAAAAAAAGATTGTTGTATGCCAAAAATAATAATAAAACAAAAAGGCTTCTTATTTACTCTTGCATATTATCCTGCATTTTCAAAAAAAAAGGAAAAAGAAAGTCTTGCATTTCATTCATAGCATGTCATCTGCACATCATCTGCATATGCAAAGTGAAAAGCTAGTGGGTTCTGAACCAAGTTATGAGTAGATATTGAGGATGAACTTGATTTGACCTTAATCCACCTAATTTCAGAGGAACCTTATAGGAACTGGAGTTAAGATTTCTCAGGTCAAGTGACTTAATTCTTTGAGTCCGCAAGTATATGTTCACATGTCATCTTGATTAGTCTAAGTAGAATATCTCGTGCACACGCATGATTCTTATAGACAGTGACCTAACTTGGACAAGCACAATGCACGTAGCTCTTCATTGATGAGGTGGTGAGGAGGTAGAATCCTTTAGCTTGGAGTAGCACACGGGTGGAAACATCCGTCCTCCTCTAGGGAGGGTAGTGCATCTCAACCTAGTCTGGTGGTGTTGGCATCTAAGGACAGGATGTTGTGGGTTGTAATAATGCTTCAAAAGAGGGATAGTCTACTGGATTAAGAGGAAAAACTCCTGATGTACATGCTGCACCTTTTATATAGTTCAAAAAAAAAAGAAAAAATGCAAGAACTCCAAAAAAACCAGACAGGTCTGAGTAAAAAAATAATACCTGTCGGAGTATGTATATTAGCAAAAAAATGCAGCTGGATGACTTGGCTACACTGGTCAGGCATCCCGGGATAGGTGGCTACACTGGCCATCGTCCATTCTTTTCTCTACTCCCTCCTCTTGAGTTGGTCGCACTTGAACTTAGAAGGGAATACCCCGCTCCTCGAGGAAAGAGTTACTGGACCGGGTTATTGAGTTACCTTGTTAGAGGAGGCTGGTTCTGAGCTATTTCTGATGTGAAGAGTTACATTTCACTTACACAGTACAAGTAAGAATCATAGTCATCAGAAATTTGCGTTTGAGGATTTGTTCTGACCTGACTATTAAGGAGTCTTGAATAGAAGACTTGTGGAACTTGAAGTCTGTTAGGTCTTAAATTCAGATCCCAATAAGGTTCCACCACACAGTTAATCCAAAGTTCGAGTCAATCTCCATTTTTAACTTTTGTTCATGACCTTGGTATGGAACCCAATCTCATTTCACTCTTGCATTTCATTTTAGTTGCTCGGGGACGAGCAAGGTTTAAGTATAGGGGGTTGATGAATCTGTGATTCATCATTCTAAAAGTTGAAAATAGAGTCTTGTTCCCGAGTAAATAGATGCATATTTCCCTTTATATTGTAAAATTAGCATTCATGCATGCAAGCATAATATCTGCATTTTAGCATTCATATTTGTATTAAATAAGAAGCCAATTTCACTTGTAAATAATCACCTGTATATTAGATAAAATACCTTATTTGTATATATTTTATACTAACTCTGAATCCAATAAAATTAACTCCATAGTTTATATATGACTAACACTAATAAAGGAAAAATATCTAAAAAATACTAACTTGTAAAATTGACCAATAAAACCGCAATCCAAGTTTGAAGACCTTAGACCTTAAAACGCACATATCTCTCTCATATGACCTCCGAATTAGGTCTACTCACTTTTAAAGTAATATACATTCAGAGACCTTTGAAACAAGACCAATTTCATTCAAATCGGAGCTCGTATGCAAAACTTGGGTTTTAGGCCCCTTTTGTACATTGTATAAAATGACCGTTTTGCCCCTGTATTTAACCATTTTATTTTCTTAATTATTAAAAATCCAATAAAAATTAGATTAAGTTGTAAATATTCTCCTCATATTTTCCTTATTTTTACTTTGATTTTTCTCTTATTGAAAAATGACAAAAAAATTACAAAAGATAAAATGCGGTATTTTATATCTATAAGGTACCACCCAAAAATACATTTTTGTACAGATGATCTCCTTTGATTTTCAACCCTTCATGAAAGTTGTAGATCTCGTCGAGACGAGCAACTTTCGTGTTGACCACTTGTTGATTTAATCCCTTTTATTATTTCTTTTTGATTTTTGTTTACATTTAATTTTTGATTTTTCTAGGAGCGACATGTGGCAGCTCCTGGAGCCGCCACATGTCACCCCTTTATTTTATTATTTTCGAATTTATTTTATTATTTTCGGATTTATTATTATTATTATTTTATTATTACTATTTTAATAATTTTAAGTAGCCTATTATTTTATTTTATTATTTTATTTATTTAATCTCTCTTTTACCTCTTCTTTTCTTACTCCCCACTCCAAGCCACCATCTTCCCCACTTCTTCCACCATTCTCTCCACTCTCTCCATCTCTTTTCCAACTCCCTCTTCCTCTTTATATTCCTATCTTCTCCTCCATTGTTTTCCATCCGCCGTTTTCGAGAGAAGTGAGGTCGAGCCCCTTTAACCTTCAGGTGACAGCTGTAGGAGACGAGTCGAGCGACGACAACCTCAAGGCGAGATCCGCAGCACCACCATTGCCGCGTCGTGGGATCCAATTGGACTTGCTCAGCTTTGAAGGACTCCGCCATCCTTCTCGAGGCCACGACGGAAGCCGCACGACGCGGCTCCATTTTCGGCGAATCACAGGTAAGTATCTCTCGACTTTTTCCTTTTCATTTTTTTATCTAACCTTATTTGTTTATCTTATTCATCACAAAACAAAAAAAATCATATCACCATCACCACGTTTCATTCATTCATCACCACCATTCTCATCATCATCCTAAATCACTTACACCACCATTACATTTTATTTCTCCACATTTTCCCTACTTACAAATAAAATCACACCTTCAATCATCATCACCACCATACATTCATTTCACATTTTATTTCTGTTTACAAAACAAATACCAAAAAAATTTGCAAAGAAAAAAAAAAGAAATTCTAAGCAGGAGCAGCAGCCTTGGACGGCCGTCCCCGACACCCCCTCCTCGCCGGCCGACGCACCAACCGCCAGCGGCTGCAGCGCCGCCGCACCGCCCACGGCTGTCCTCCAGCGCCGCCCCATCGTCCTCCCACCTGCAGGCCGTCCCCCGCGAAGCTCCTCGCCGCCCTCGCAGGTCTCCAGGCGCGCCTCTCCCTTCTCCGCCCGGGTGCGGCACCGCCCCGCCGAACAGCACGCCCAACTGGTGTGCAGCCCACGCGGTAGCCGCCCGCCGTGCGCCACCTCCGTGCCTCCTGCGTCCTTGGCCGCCGCCCCTGTTGCCCCGTGCCCTAGCGTGGGAACGAAGAGAATAAGAGGAGGTTTAATTGCATTTCTTTATTATTTTGTGAAACTTGCATTTTATCCCTTTCAAGTGTTTGAAATTGCAAAAGTGCCCTTAAGCACAGTTTTAACTTGTTTATTTCATTTTCCAGTTTTGCATAGATACCCCTGACTTTGAACATTGATTTGGACAGTAGTTTTATATTATTTTCAATCACAAAAATAGCATTTCGTAGAGAAAGTAATTCTTTATCCCCTGACCATTTATTTATATTTTTGTGAGCATTTGACAATTTATTAAAATTCAGAGACTGAAATTGAGAGATATTTTACCCATTTACGCTCTGAAATTTGCACTTGTTCATTTATTGCTCCAAAAATTGCGAACAAATTGTGAATGATGCCTTTTAGTGTACTTTAATTACTATCCAAGTTTCGTTCAATTCGGAGTTGTCATTTGCATATAATAAATTCCTGAGCGATTTCTGTAATTGTTTTTTAATTAACTCCACGAGTATTATTTTTGAGAAATTTCAAGTCTCATGTATTCTTTATTAAAATATCTAGTTGAGATAAATCAATCTCTAGATAATTTGATTTCGTGGATTAAATAGAAATTAAATACCCGCAATCGCTCTGTTTTCAGTAAAATATTCATAAAAATCATAAAGTGTCAGAAAAATCCAAAACTATTAGTGTAGCTTCATTTCATCATATTTATCTTCCAGTAAATTTTTCATAATTTTTGCATATCATTTGCACGAAAAATTGCATAAAAACTCTAAAAACGTTTGTATTTTTCATTTGTGAATCTTAAAGCCAAAAATTCCAAAAAAATATATTTCGCACTCATTGTTGGATTAGGTTATTAGGAAAAATATCACTTGGCTAATTTGATCTTATGTCACATTAAAATTAAATTTGGCTAAGCCGGTTCTTTTCGTATTAACTTAATCCAATCCATATTTTGCATTCTACATTTTTATTGCATAAAAAAATACCAAAAAAATACCACTTGGAAAACTGCAATCTAATCCCACTAACCTGATCCTGAGTTGTTCCTTTGCCTCCTTGAGTCGACCCTGGGGCTTGCCCAGGCTAAATAAACATAAAATCGCAGCTTATTTTTATTCGACAATTCATCGATTTGTGCGGTTATTTTTGACCGATCGCGGATCTATCCGACTGCAACGCACTAGTCAATCATACGACATCTAAAGGGTAGATTCCGCGGCTCGTCAGGTTGCACTCTATGGTTTAACAGACTTGATTGACCTTAGCGGTCAAGCTCGCATTGACCAACCCTCATATTACCCATTCAGAGAGCCTACACATACAGAGGATCGGATCATTTAGGTCGATTTTCAAGCCCATGTTTGTTGAATCCACTAAATGAGTCTTTGACCAATATCTGCAGGTCGGATGGTCTATACTAGACCCATCTATACATGTCAGAATCAAGGTATGTTGAGTATGAGATCCCAAGTTCTCGGCAGTATCCTCCGATTGAGCAGATCTCTCCCATGATTTGTCATGAGACTTTTTCGGAGGATGACATTTCTAGACTAGTCATGAGACATGAATCAATTAAGGACAGATTGAAAAGTACAAATGAACTACTTATTTTCATTTGATTCCACCTCGGGTATGAAAGTGGGGAATGAGATGAAAGGATTTGATGTTGAAATCCTAGAGGATATTAGGTAACCACACACTTTGTGCAACTGGAGTACATTCTAATTCCCTCTTCTACTGAACACTTGCTTTCCAATCCAGAGTCTGACCATTCTTCTTCTCCTCCTTCATTATCAAAAAGTCCAAAAATATTGAAAATCCCAAAAAGAACAAAAAAATGAAAAATCAGAAAATATCATAAAATTTAAAAATGAAGAAGAGTTAAAAAAATTGGACACAATTCTGAGGGAAGCACTTTCTAAGAAGATGATTTTTGAGCTTCGCTTAATAAAGGTCATAGATCACTTTCTCGACCTCTAAAGATTAGTGAAGAGTGGATTGATGTTAAAGAGGTCGGGCAATAAGAGAACAAGGACTGAGAGACACCTATTGTCTATGGACACCTCCTTGGTGTTGGATAAAGACCAAGAGCTGTAGAATGAAGCGGTTGTCCCGAGTTGTGTTTGAAATCAGTGACACCATCTTTACCCATGCTACAATTGATGATGACTCATCTATAAATATCCTCCCAACCTCTGTATTTGATAATCTCAAACTTAGACCAATTAGGAAGTCAAGAGTAAACATTTAGATGGCTGACCGATTCATCAAACGATCGAGAGGGAGTGCTCCACTCATAGTGAACTTTATTGTCATTGATATTGAGCACTGAGGAGAATTGACCCAGTCTTCTATTATTTTTGGGAAGCTGTTCTTATCCATAGCTAAGGTAACTATAGATTGCGAGACTCGGATGATCGAATTTCCAGCATTAGGTACATACCGACCACACATGACATTTAAGAACACATCCAACCTAAAGTGGCCCAATTAGCTGTAGACATCTATGACCATCGAGAGATAGATGAGCCCCCTGTTTCCACTACTATTTATGAGATGACTATCGAGCAGCCCAACCCCAACACCACTAGGGACTCTTCACATCCAAAAGGGGAAGATGTTATCATGAATAGAAATCATCCCTATTCCCTCATGGAATTCTCATATGTCACTCAGACTCAGGTGGCATGGTCCTGCCCAACTATCACTAATGCTTCCTAAAAGGTGGGGATTCAAGAGAACATAGGCCTGAGACGGACATAGTCATTTCGAACATCCTTGATCCAAACTGTGATATGATACATGAGCCCACAAAATCTTTGCCAACTGAGAGTACTACAACGTACTCAAGACGTGTGCTGACCTTATAAGAGATATACAACATATACTTAGACTCATCTGGTAAAGGGCCCATGGCCATCACCTCACATTCTCAGTATAGAAGGTCCGATCCTCGAGTTTGGTTGCTAGTAGAGCAAATAAGCACTCCGCTCCTTCCCTCTCCTTGCTTTAAGAACTAGCAAAGTGGACAAGTATATCATGATGGACAGATCTGAGGAAGACTCTAATGGTCTCAGTAGTCGTATTCAAATAATTCTTTATAACCGGTCGGATACTTCCTCATGAGAATATTCTTCTGATGAGGTCAAAGCAGCCAAAGCACAATATTAGTTGGAGAGACTCCACCGTACACTACTGCTCATTTGAGGATGACTCTGATGATGGTCAGGATTCTGCTTCTCTTTCACATACTCCACCCCCATATTCACATCCACATCATTTACGCAAGAAGGTTTATTACAAACATTCTTGAGACTTGTATATTCTTACTCCATCTTGTATAGATTTTCTTTTTATAATCTCCATCTACTGTGATTCACATGACTCTCCCCAGTTCCATATCATTTTTCATTTTCGTCGCTATACTTAGGATGACCAACTCCTAAGTATAAGGGGTAAGTGACCCGAGTTGCTATTTCTTTTTGCTTATTTCTCTATACATTCCCTAACCCCATTGGTTCTCAAACTTACTCCTTATACACTTAGGCTGACCAAAGCCTAAGTATAGGGGGGCTATTCCTGCGCTATATGTTTGTACATTCGTTCCACTCTTAACCTCGACCTCCCATTTTCGCTCTTCATCTACACTTAGTTTGATGAGAGCCTAAGTATAGGGGCAAAGGTCGACTTAAATACTTCCATTCTTTTCTCTCTCTTGCACTTAACACGAGCTATGTCTCTTCCTTGCTTTTTGTGCTCTAAGGACATAACACACTCTAAGTATAGGTGGTTTATATATTACATATATACTTTACCCATAACTCGTATTTTCACATATTTTATGTATATAATATTCAACAAATACCAAATGGGTAACCTTTGTTAAATTTTGTAAAAATATTTGTGCGTGTTTGTAAAATATGTAAAAACATGTAATAAAGTGTATATTGTATACAAGTTGTAAAATATGTAAAATTTGTATAAGATTGTGAAAATAATACTCTCTTTGTAAAATTGTTGTAAAATCCTTGTAAATAATATGTGTGAGTAAATTATTGTAAAATGGGGTGTAAAGCAATATTTTTGTCAAATAAAATTGTCTTCTCATTCATTCTTGCAAAAAAAACATCATAAAAAACTTGCACTTCATTCATGTGCATTTCATTTCATCTCCATTTCAATAGCATATCATGCATATGCCAATTGGAAAGTCAACAAGTTCTTAACCGAGTTATGAGTAAAAATTGAGAGTGGACTTGACTTGACCTTAATCTACTTAAATTTATGAGGAACTTCATTGAGAATTAGGATTTTCAAAACTTCAGGTCATATACTTAATTCTTGAAGTTCACAAGACAATGTCTAGACTTTGACTCTTACTATCTTACATGGTCGCCTCATTTTGAGTAGACTCTTGGATAGGGAAATAATCTGTACTCTACACAACGTACTTAGCTCAACCCAGACAAGGAGTTAGAAGACCATGTATCTTTTTTCGGTAGCATGGACATCTAAAGATTGGAGTACCGGGTTGAAATAAAGCTTCATATGAGGGATGGATTACTAGCACATTTTTTCTAAGACCCCGAAACATGGGGGGAACAAAAGATTCTATATCCATCGGGGTACAAAAGATCAATGCAGAGCAACCACAATTCTACAAAAAAGAAGCCAATATTAAAAACAACAACATTTGACCACAATGGTCCAAGCTTCAGAGAGCCTGCATATCTGGTGGAGACTTGTCTTCTTCAGCCAAGATTCATAGGAGCATTGACTACATTGGTCACTCTCCACTTCTTTTCCCCTTCTTCTAGACTTCTCCTTCCACTCATTGTGAACTAGCATGTTCCTGAACTTAGAATGAAATACCTGACTGCTCGAGGAAAAGTTACTGGAGGAGGAGATTGCATAGTAGTTCAGCATCTTGTATGGGAAAAGATAACACCCTTCACTCACCAGAGAGTTATTCGGTGTTCATGTTGGATGCTTTGGGAGGGGGTGATCTAAGATGACTTCTGAGTGATGATGACTTGTATAACTTAAAGACTATTGTTCTTAAAATCCTAATTCTCATAAGGAGTTCCGCCACATTATTATACCAAGGTTTGAGTCGAGATCCATTTTCACCTTTTGTTAATGACCATGGTATGTAACTCAATATCATTTTACTTATGATTTCATTTTACTTGCTCGGGGATGAATAATGTCTAAGTATAGAGTGTTGATAAATATCTGATTCATCACTCTAAAAGATGAAATAGAGCTCTATTCCTAATTAATTAATTTCATTTAATAATTTAAATTACATTTTTATCATTCATGCATGTGTAAACAACATTCATATTTTAGCATGCATAATTACATTAACAAGAAGTTAAAAATCCCGTGTATATTGTCACTTGTATATAAATACAATTTCTCCCAATTTTAATTATTTTTCGCTAATTCCAGAACAAATAAAACAACCCCATTGTGTACATAATACCGAAGCTAATATAGGAAAAATATCAAAAACAATACTAACTTGTATATATGCTCAATAAACCCAAATCCTAGTTTTGAGATAAAAAGTTGTAAATGTGAATACCTCTCTCAAACACTCTTCGGTGAACTCCTACTAACTTTTAAATTTATATACTGATGAATCTTGGATTCAACACTCTCATTATCATTTATTAAGCTCAGTTCCCTCAAAATCATCAGCATTTCTGCATTTATTTTGCATAATTAGCATTCATGCATGTTTGCATAAGATTAGCATTTTATCCATCATTTTTGCACAAATAAGAAGCCAAAAAAACCAAGCAAAAGTTGACATGTAGATAGCATAATTTCCTGGATTTTTAACTCCTATTTGCTAACTCCAAATGACACAAAACGACCTCCACTGTGTTCATATCACTAATAAGAATAAATGAAAAATACAAAAAAATCACTAACCCTATTAAGTGGACCAAAAACCCAAACCCTACTTTAAGAATTTCCGGACTAAAAGCCTCATATCTTCCCCATCCAGTGTCCGATTTGAATCTACTCACTTTTGAGCTATTGCACATTCAATTACCTTCAAAACAATACCAAGTTCAAGTGAATCGGAGCTCGTATGTGAAAGTTGGGTTTTGGGCCTCTTTTGTACATTGTATATTTTAGCGGTTTTTGACCTGATATTTTATGTACATATTTTCTTATTAATTAAAAATCCAAAATAAATAGATCTAGATGTCTTTATTTATCTTTGATTTTTCTATATTTTTTTAGGATCTTTATCTGGTTTAAAAATGACATAAAAATTACAAAACTCAAAAATCAAGGTATTCTATGTACATGGGATACCCCAAAAATTCACTTTGTGCATTTGATCGATTTTGGTTTTGATATCTTCATAAAAATTGTAGATCTCATCGAGACAAGCATATTTTGTGAAGGAATCTTTTCGATCCAAGGTCATTTACTATTTATTATTGATTTTTTTCAAAGGATTTATCTGGCGATTTTTCTGTTGCTGACACGTGGCGCCCATGGGGCCACCACGTGTCAGTGTTTTTTGGCCTTTTTATATTCATTTTTATAAAAAAATTAAAATTAAAATAACCGTACATGCGTCGCACATGCCCCCAAGCACGTGCTCCGCACGTGCCACGCCCTTCCCCTTTCCGCCGCCACGTGGCTCCTCCACGGCCGTTCGATCAGCGGCCGATCGAACGGACCACGCTCATCGTCTTCAACCGCCCGCGCCCCCTTCGCAACCGGCCAACGCCCCCTGATTCCTCCGCCTCTAATTTCGCCATCACCTGACTCAGCTTCTCTCGCAATCGGTAGCTAACCGACCTCCGCATATCTTGCGTCGGTTTCTGCTATTTAAGAGCTTCGACAGCCTTCGTCCCAGATCATCCACCAATTCACACAGCTAAAGGGGAAGCTTCGTCGACGGTGGTGACAGCACCGTTGGCAAGGCTACCTTGAAGGCTGGGAGAGATCCGAAGCCTTCAAGCTTCGTTGCAGTCGCGGCAACCGCCGCCTTTGCTGCTCAAGCTCCGACCTTAGCCCCGTCGAGCCACCGCCTATCTCCTGCTCAGATCACCAACGCCTCCGTCTTCGCCATCGTCAACGCTCTCCACCGACTTCACTCAATGACGATTCCATCACCGCCAACTACCTTCAACTACAGTAGCCATCGGAGCACCGGCTTCGCCATCTGCCACAGGAGCACGACCGGTCCGCTCCTCCGCCTTCTTTTGCCAAAGCCGACCGTCGCCAACGTCTTTCCCCCTCCGCCAGAGCAGACGTCAGCAGGAGCTCCTCCCGCCTTGGCCGAGCCCTAGCCCTCGAGATCAACGCCAGACCTCCAGCCCCGCCGCGCTCGCGGGACCTCCACCGTCTTCATCAACGCCCCCCCGGTCATTTGTCGGCCATCGTAGCACCATCGACATCACAGCAACTCCTCGCCGGTCCTTGCAACCATCCTCCACCGCGCGGTCAGGCGCTCCGACCCAAGACACCCCATGCACGTGCGAGGCACGTGTGTCCCGGGGGGACGTCAGCGTTACATAAGCCCAGGGGTCACGTGCTACGCACGTGCCCCGTGGGTAATTTACAGATACACCCCGACCTTCCTCCATATTGTGTTCCAGTCCAAGGACCAGAGGGCACGTGTTGCATACATGCCTCTCTGTGAATTTTGCAAGAAACCCACCAGAGCTATTAGTAATTACAATTAGGCCCCCCTCACTGCATTTATTTTTATTTAGTTTATTTATTTTATTACACTTAGACCACTGTGTTCTCTATTAAGTTTTGAACAGCTACTTGCATTATCTCATTAATCGAAAAATAGCATGATGTTCTTCCATTAATTCTCTACTTTTTGACATATTGTGGTTATTTTTGTGATGAATGGTTAACTAATATTTAATTATTTTGTGGAAAATTGCATATTTTGCCCATTCTATGCTCTTGAATTTGCCATTAATTAACCATTGCTCTAAAAATCCCCGAAAAATCACATATTTTAGAGATTATTGAGCTTGACACTGTGCCCAAAAAGGAATTTAATTTGCATGCATAAATTTCTTTGTAAAAATCATTTTGCATATTTTAGTATTTAATTTTTAATAGATATTAAACCCCACATTTTCGAGGTCTAGGATTTTCTGAGATCCATCACTTAGAGATAGATCTTAGATAATTTTATTTCTTGAAAATTATAGGTTTAATATTTATTATAATAAAATATTGAAAATAATTCAGTTTGCATTTAAAAATTCATAAAATTCATATTGAATCTAAAAATTCCAAAAAAATTACAATGCACTCATTTCATCATAATTTGCACTGTGGCCTAATTTTATATTTTTCGGACGTCATTTGCTTGAATTTGACGTCATTTGCTCGAATTTTACATTTTAGTCCCTGAAATAGGCCGAAATTGCAACTTGCATGCCTTATTTGCATTAAAAATTCCAAAAAAAAGACCACATCGAAAACCGTACACAAATCTTGATAGAAATAACTCTAGGTTGTTCCTTTACCTCTTTGTGATCGACCTTGGGACTTGCCCAAGTAAAATAAACATAAAACCACTTGATTAAAAATTGATTAAATTATTGTGTGGTTATTTCTCGATCGATTCCGATCGCCGCCTACAACGAACGACAAACCATATTTTTGGCACGAACAAGATAAAAACAATCTTTTTAAAGCAGCGAATATCAGACCCGTCAGATGGCGCCGTTGCCGGGGAGGCAAACGGCTTAGTTTTGTGTTTTGAAATTTCTTGTTCAGTTTTCTGCATTCGGGTAGTCTGACCCCCGAATTTTTTACTGTAAATGCCATTTTATTTCCTGCATTTATTTTTCAGCATTTATTTCTTTTATTTTATTATTGATTTTTTTTGAGTCACTCTCTTACATCTTCTCTCTTATTTTTCTTGCGAGGTACCCGACGTACGTGGAGCGATTTTTCAAGAAATCGATGCATCTTCACCGACTTCCAAAAAGCCACAATTAATTTAAGATCGAGTTGAGTCATGAGAGAGCGTAGAGTCTAGGTTTTAAATTTCTACAAATTTCAATTTCTTCTCATTTATAGCGGTGTCCATTTGGACTCTCACGTGTGTAAAAAGACTATGAACTTTTCTTGTGGTGTGTCGTGGTCTGTTTCACTCTCCGGTGAGGGTGGGGCCCGACTTGAGTGGCGATTAGGATAGACCTACACATACGGCTCTCAGAGCATTTATATTTTTGATTGTGCTCGTAGGATCTTAAACCACACTTCACATTAATCGAAACGCACATAGATCATTAAACTTAGTCAAATTTAACTCAATTCTTTCACGCTAATAGAACTTTCCGTTTAGGCGCGGTTTTTCATCAGCTTGCATTTCATATAGAATAATTTTCAATTCTTGTATTGCATCCCACATGAAGATTCCGAGGATTCACTGTAAGTCTTCTAACTAAGCATTCATCATAGTTTTCTGCGTGCACCGGCTTTTCCCGAATTTCTGCCTCTTGTTTTATCACATAATTCTAAAGGAAATTGGGATTGGACGGTAGACGTGTACTTGTGCTCATTTAAATTCTTTAGTGATCACCTAATTAAAATTGGGACTGCTAAATATAGCCGATCTTAAAGAACCCATAAAATTAAGAATTTTTGCAGGAGAGCAACCCTGACCTTGGATGTTTTTATTTTTCTGAGTGAGCGAAAGACGACACTTAAGACTTGAGCCCAAATCCGAAATTTCGGCACCTAACAGCTCGCTAAATTTTTGCCAAGATTGATTTATCACCAACTAAAATTGAAAAGATAAAAGCCGAACTCTTACGGCTTCATTGTGTGCGTTGGTGAACCTTGGGTTTGAATTGTGTTTGCATTGGTGTGCGTGAACCGATATCGAAGATCAACAACCACACATTTGATAAAATTTCTCTTAACTATCCCGTGCAATCATCTCCCCCCTTTTCTAGATAATGGAACTCTTGTCCAAAAACTCTTGCAGATCCAACCCCCCATTCCTTTCAAAAATGACCGAACATCTATCTGAAAATCCATCAGAGCTATACTATGAAAATGAATTTGTCTCGGTTAGGCCCAAATCAACCAAATCCTCTTCTTTCAATAATCCTCCAACATTTGCGGGAGACTTTCACCCGCGAATAAATTCTGCCTCCTCATTTAATTTCTTCTCGAATCATTCGACCACACACACCCATCTACCATCTTGGACTGAATCGTCTTATTCTTGGATTCTCGCTGATGAGCCATTCCAAGATCAAAAATACCTTTGAGTCTCATGACTGGCCAAGAAACCAAACCCAGATGGAAAGACCCGCACTTAATGATCATCAGCGTCGGATTGACCATGACAAACCCCTCTTCAGACATGATACTCATGTAGAGGACTGGACTGACCACATAGAAACATATAAACCATGTATGCTGACTCCACAATATCAAGGTCTGACCAATCATGATCAAAGGATTGAACTCTACTCAGACCAACTACACATGTTTGAACCATATGAGCAGCCTCCTTCCATAATTTTTTAGGACAAATTTTCAGAAAATAATGATCATATGTTGGATATTCCAAAAAACTCCCCTCTCAGCACAAATAGGAAAATGGAAGATGAAATTATCGAACACACACCAACTGCTCCCATGATTGATCATGAACAGAATTTTGAGGATGTTTTTTCGAGGATAATAAGAGATTTAATTCAATAGAGGATAGATTTCAAAAATTTATCGACCGATTAATTTCACTCTATGGGAGCTCGGACATAAAAATGAATGAGGAAATGATTGGATCTCATTTTGACAATTTGAAGGATGTTCAAAAACCCAGGGATGATTCTGTGAACGACACTTCTGCTTATTATTACCCTAGACATGACTATGCATCTGACTCCTTATCAGAACATCAAAGCCCCTTCTCATCGACAGAAGAAACCACATCACCACACCACACAAAAATATCGAAAAAATCGGAATATTTGAAAATCACAAAAAATTTGAAAATCTCGAAAAATATATAAAAATTGAAACTGAAGAAGATCTGAAGAATTTGGATCATGTTGTACGGGAAGCACTAGGAAAGAAATTAATTTTTGAACTCCCCTTTCTACAGGCCATTGAACACTTCCCCAACCTTAAAAGATTTATAATGGACAAATTAACTAAGAAAAAGTCGGGCAGGATTAGAACAAAGACCGAAAGACATATCTTGTTAATGGCCTCCTCCTTGGTGTTGAGGAGAAAAACCAAGAGTCGCATAGTGAAGCGGTTTCTCAGATTTGACTGTGAAATCAAAGAAACAATTTTCACCCATGCTCGGATTGATGACGATTCACCGATCAATATCCTCTCGACCTCAGTATTTCACGAACTCAAACTCAGACCGATCAGGAAATTACGAGAGATTGTTCAATTGGCAGACCGATCTATAAAGCGGTCGAGAGGACTTATTTCTGTCATCATGAAATTCCAAGGTGCTCCTCTCAAAGTAGAATTAACAATCATTGATATTGAGCATCAAGAAAAATTCACCCAGTCTCCAATCATTCTCGGAAAGCCATTCTTGGCATTGGTCAAGGCAATTATTGCTTGTGAGACTCGGGAAATCAATTTCACATCATTGGAAGCACTTAGATCTGACCCTGTCTTTGAGTAACCACGATATTTTGAGGAAACCCACGAAGTCCCCGACAGCCGCAACCATGAAGCGGTAGAAGAGCCCAACCCCGATGCTACACCTGAGATAGCGGTTGTTGATGAGACTATTGGTTTAGAGACTCTCCCAATATTTCAATTCCTGCAGATCTCAAAATAGACAAATCCTTCTACTACGATCCTGAAACATATGCATGGTCACACCCTGGAGCAACATTCTCTGAATACCTGGACCAAATAATCCCAAATCGAGAGTGCACCAACATTCGGGAGACTACAAACAAGCATGCAGACCGAGCACCGACCAAGGAGAATTCCAATGGCTACTCATCTGGATACTCAACTGAACCAACACCTTCACGAAGAAATAAAAAGAGAGTCACTTTTGACCTTTCGGAAGAGGAATCAGCTGACGATCCCTCATCAGGTCCGAAAAAGGTAGTCTACATAAGTGAAGTCTATTCGGTAGCCCTAAAGCCATATCTTCGCAAGGATCCAAAATTCAATTCTCGTTGGACAACTCCCATTCCGAACTACTACTTATCCAAAGCTGATGCTCCTGCCCTCTTCAAGTACACTGGAATTATTTCGTATGAGCTGACTGAGATCGGTGCTTCTGAGTATTCATCTGAGGACAAACTGCTTGACCCCAAGAAGGAACGAATTCTGAGGAAACAACTAAAGAAGCAAAAAGACATGAATATTTGAAGTATGTCCACTTTCAAATACTATTCCTTTGAGGATAACTCTGATGATGGATATCTTTCTTCTGACTCAAACACTTCATCTATTATCCATCATTATTTTTCTGAGGATGACACTAATCATAGTTGGGAATTATATGCTTCATCTCCATCTCGTCATTACGATCTCCCACCACAGGCTCACAAAAAGATTAGCCGAAAACCGCCTTAATCATCGCCGAAAAAGATTACCGAGTTGTGAGCAGAAACCGAGAGTGGTATGTACTTGACCTTAATCCACCTAATTTTCAGAGGAACTTCACCGAGAAATAGGATTTTAAGAGCTTCAGGTCTTTTGACTTAATTCTTTAAGTTCCACATGATAATGTGCAGCATTTGACTCTTAGTGTCTAACATGGTCTCTTCATTCTGGGTACAACTCTGGAATAAGGAATTAATTTGGACTCTTGCACTATGCACATAGCTCAACTCAGACGGGATGTTGGAAGACTGTGTGAATCTCTTTTCTGGTAGCGTGGAAATCTAAAGACCGGAGTACGGGTTGAAATAAAGCTTCAGAAAAGGGATGGATGGCTGGGCACAATTTTTTCTAAGACCCCGAAAAATGTACGGAACAAAAAGATTCTATATCCGTAGGGGCACAACAAGATCCAAGCAGAACCACCAAAAATTCCAAATACAAAGAAACAACTACCAAATAAAATCCGACCAAAAAGGTCCAAGCTTCAAGAAAACCTGCAGATCTTGGTGGAGACTCGGCTACACTAGCCATCTTCACAAAGAGAGGTGACTACATTGGCCACCCTCCAGTCTTTTCCCCTTCTTCTATCTTCTCCCCCAATTCGATTGTGAACACAATGCGACAGACCTTAGAAGCAAATACCTGACTCCCCAAGGACGAGTTACTGGAGAGGAGAGGAGCATGGTAGTCCGGCATTCTGGATGGGAAGAGCTAAAACCCTTCACACAAAAGAGTTGGTTATTCAATGTTCATACGGTATACTTTGGGAATAGGATTGATCTAAGATGACTTCTGAGTTGAAACTGTGACAATGATGTGTAGAACTTGAGGGCTGTTGATTTTAAAATTCTAAGTCTCACATAAGTTCCGCTGCACTATTAATCCAAAGGTCGAGTTTAGTTTCATTTCACCTTCAGCTCATGGTCTTGGTAGGAACCCAATCTCATTTCACTTCATGGCATTTCTTTTTGATGCTCAGGGACGAGCATGGTTTAAGTATAGGGGGATGATGAATCTCGGATTCATCACTCTAATTCTCATTTATTAAGCTTAGTTCCCTCAAAATCATCAGCATTTCTGCATTTATTCTTCATAATTAGCATTCATACATGTTTGCATAAGATTGGCATTTTATCCATCATTTTTGCATAAAATAAGAAGCCAAAAAAACCAAGCCAAAGTTGACTTGTAGATAGCCTAATTTCCCGGATTTTAACTCCTCCTTTCTAACTCCGAATGACATAAAATGACCTCCATTGTGTTCATATCAATAACAAGAATAAATGAAAAATACAAAAAAATCACTAACCCTGTTAATTGGACCAAAAACCCAAACCCTAGTTTCAGGATTTCCGGACTAAAAGCCCCATATCTTCCACATCCAGTGTCCGATTTTATCCTACTCACTTTTGAACTAATGCGCATTCAATTACCTTCAATACAAGACCAAGTTCAAGTGAATCGGAGCTCGTATGTGAAAGTTGGGTTTTGGGCCTCTTTTGTACATTGTATATTTTAGCGGTTTTTGACCTGATATTTTATGTACATATTTTCTTATTAATTATAATCCAAAAAAAATAGATCTAGATGTATTTATTTATATTTGATTTTTCCATATTTTTTTCCGGATTTTTATCTGGTTTAAAAATGACAAAAAAATCTACAAAACCCAAAAATCAAGGTATTATACGTACATGGGATACCCCAAAAATTCACTTTGTGCATTTGATCGATTTTGGTTTTGATGTCTTCATGAAAGTTGTAGATCTCATCGAGACGAGCATTTTTCATGTAGGAACTTTTTCGATTCGAGGTCATTACTATTTATTATTGATTTTTCAAAGGATTTATCTGCGATTTTTCTGGTGCTGACACGTGGCAGCCCCAGGCACCGCCACGTGTCAGCATTTTTTGGCCTTTTTATATTCGTTTTTATAAAAGAAAAAATTAAAATAACCGCACGTGCGTCGCACGTGCCGCGCCCTTCCTCTTTCCGCCGCCACGTGGCTCCTCCACGGTCGTTCGATCAGCGGCCGATCAAACGGCCCACGCTCGTCGTCTTCAACCTCCTGCGCCCCCTTCGCAACCGGCCAATGCCCCTCGATTCCTTCGCCTCTAATCTCACCATCACCTGACTCCGCTTCTCTCGCAACCGGCCGCCAACCGACCTCCGTACATCTTACGTCGGCCTCTGCTATTTAAGAGCTTCAACATCCTTCGTCCTAGATCATCCGCCGATTCACACAGCTAAAGGGGAAGCTTCGTCGACGGCGGTGACAGCACTGTTGGCAAGGCTACCTTGAAGGTTGGGTGAGATCTGAAGCCTTCAAGTTTCGTTGCAGTCGCGGCAACCGCCGCCTTTGCTGCTTAAGCTCCGGCCTTAGCCCCGTCGAGCCACCACCTATCTAGTCCTCAAATCACCAACGCCTCTGTCTTCGCCATCATTAACGCTCTCCACCGACTTCGCTCAACGACGATTCCATCACCGCCAACCACCTTCAACTAGAGTAGCCACTGGAGCACCGCCTTCGCCATCTGCCGCAGGAGCATGGCCGTTCCGCTCCTCCGCCTTCCTTGGCCAAAGCCTACTGCCGCCAACGTCTTTCCCCCTCCGCCAGAGCAGACGTCAGCAGGAGCACCTCCCGCCTTGGCCGAGCCCTAGCCCTCGAGATTAACACCAGGACTCCAGCCCCGCCACGCTCGCGGGACCTCCGTCGTCTTCATTAACGTCCCCCCTGGCCGTTTGTCGGCCATTGCAGCGTCATCGACATCACAGCAGCTCCTCGCCGGTCCTTGCAACCATCCTCCACCGTGCGGTCGGTCACTCCGACCTGAGACCCCCCGCGCACGTGCAAGGCATGTGCGTCCAGATGGGACGTCAGTGTTACATAAGCCCAAGGGTCACGTGCTGCGCACGCAACCCGTGGGTAATTTACAGATATGCCCCCAACCTTCCTCCATATTATGTTCCAGTCCAAGGACCAGAGGGTGCGTGCTGCGCACGTGCTTCTCTGTGAATTTTGCAAGAAACACCCCAGAGCTATTGGTAATTACAATTAGGCCACCCTCACTGCATTTATTTTTATTTAGTTTATTTATTTTATTGCACTTAGACCCCTGTGTTCTCCATTAAGTTTTGAACAGCTACTTGCATTATCTCATTTATTGAAAAATAGCATGATGTTCTTCCATTAATTCTCTACGTTTATACATATTGTGGTTATTTTTGTGATGAATGGTTAACTAATATTTAATTATTTTGTGGAAAATTGCATATTTTACCCATTTTATGCTCTTGAATTTACCATTAATTAACCATTGCTCTAAAAATCCCCGAATAATCACATATTGTAGAGATTATTGAGCTTGACATTGTGCCCAAAAAAATTGCATTTGCATGCCATAAATTGCTCTATAAAAATCATTTTGCATATTTCAGTATTTAATTTTTAATAGGTATTAACCCCACATTTTCGAGGTCTAGGATTTTTCTGAGATCCATCACTTAATGATAGATCTTAGACAATTTTATTTCTTGAAAATAAACATGTTTAATATTTATTATAATAAAATATTGAAAATAATTCTGTTTGCATTTAAAAATTCAAAAAAAAATCATATTGAATCCAAAAATTCCAAAAATATTACAATGCACTCACTTCATCATAATTTGCATTATGGCCAAATTTTATATTTTTCGGATGTCATTTGCTCGAATTTTACATTTTAGTCCCTAAAATAGGCCAAAATTGCATCTTGCATCCCTTATTTGCATTAAAAATTCCAAAAAAAGACCGCCTCCAAAACCGTGCACGAATCTTGATAGACATAACTCTAGGTTGTTCCTTTGCCTCCTTGTGATCGACTTCGGGACTTGCCCAAGTAAAATAAACATAAAACCACTCGATTAAAAATTGATTAAATTATTGTGTGGTTATTTCTTGACCGATTCCGATCGCCGCCTACAACGAACGACAAACCATATTTTTGGCACAAACAAGATAAAAACAATCTTTTTAAAATAGCGAATATCGGACCCGTCATATACATTCAATTATCTATAAAATAAGACCAAATTCAAAATAATAGGAGTTCATATGTGAAAGTTGGGTTTTGGGACCTCATTGTATATTGTACATTTGATTAGTTTTTACCTTATTAATTTTTATAAAAAAATAACTCCTTTTATTTTTTTATGTTTCATTTAATTTATTTGATTTATGCATTACTAAATATGCAAAAATATAGGTCAAAATCGAAGTAAAAATCAAAGAAATAAGAAACTCTAAGTCTGTATATAGAGTATGTAAATATGTCTCTTTGCTTTATTTATTTTTTCAATCAATAAAAATATAAAAAATTAGATTAATGTGTAAATATTTATTTTATATTTTATTTGATTTTGTTTTGAATTTTATTTTTTTAGAAAAAATCCAAGACCCAAAATACGATATTTTATGTACGTAGATTACCACTAAAAATACATTTTGTACATATGACTTATTTTGATCTTGGTTCCTTCATAAAAGTTGTAGATCTCATTGATATGAACAACATTCACAAAGAATACTTTCTATTTTGAGGTATTTTGTTATTTTATTTTTATTTTTATTTTTCTTTTGTTTTTTTTTAAATTTTATGGAGGCGACATGTGTCAGCTCCTAGAGTCATCACTTACCCCTCAACTTAGTTCACTTAAGCTCCTTATTTTAGGATTGTTGGATGAAGGGTGCTTCATCCAATGATCCCCTCTTTATTTGTTTTATTTATTTAGTTTCTTTTTCATTTATTATTTCTTTTACCTCCTTCCACGTGGCACAATTCACGTCCTTTTGATCAAAGGGGAATGGATGGTGGAGACTTCGTCTCCCACCTCCAATCCCTTCACCTGTAACCAAACAACCGTCCTCCGAACACTTCCCTTGCCTATCTACCCAGCGACCAATGACGATTACACAATCTCCTTTCTCCTTCGCGATCTCTCCATATCTCCTTCCTCCTATGCCGAGTCGTCGAATCACCTATGCTCCCTCCGCCTGCTCGTCCATGATTTCCTCCTCAAACCTAACGACTTTTAAAGGTCGTCTGCCACCGACGTCGATCATGCTGCCATTTGTGAAGAGGTGCACCACCAGCTTGAAGCCATGCCCCAGTGACAGCTTGACAAGGTCTTCTTGAGCGACGATGACCCTATCTCCTTCCTCGACAAGATCCGGACGACCGCCTCCTCTGTAGTGTGTGCCCGATCATCATAGAACCTTGGATCTCCTTCATTTGAGTTCCACGAGGCAACGATCTGCCAGAGCTTGAATCTCCGGCCACCTCCAGGTGAATCGACCCTAGGTAATCCCTTATCCTCCTCCTTCTCTTCCTCGTCCTCCTCCTCTTTCTTCTTTAGCAATTTTCTTCTGCTTTTTTTCTTCTTCTCATCCACTGCTTATCCTTCCTTCTGTTTTCCCCAAATCACTCTGGCCATCTTCGACCCTAGCTCTGGCCACCTCTCCTTTGCTCACCTCTAGTTGCCTTCAAGTATCATCACATTGCCTCTGCCCACCAACGTAGAGCGATATGAACACCTTCCACCTCTTCCGACCACCTGCAACTCTGCCCTGCTAGC
Source organism: Ottelia alismoides (assembly GCA_037367405.1). Taxonomy (NCBI): domain Eukaryota; kingdom Viridiplantae; phylum Streptophyta; class Magnoliopsida; order Alismatales; family Hydrocharitaceae; genus Ottelia; species Ottelia alismoides. The sequence continues at coordinate 222,310 of JAZKJV010008185.1, forward strand.
TCCCCACACCATCGGAGCATCATGCTTGATCCTCCTTCTTCATTCCTTCACCATGCCCCGAACCACTTAGCGTCGACATCGCCTCATTGAGCATCATCGGTTGCACGTGGAGACGCACCACCCTCCACGCCACTGCCTTCGCATCAGATCCCTGTTGTTTTGGTGCTCCACCTTCTGCGTCCAGCTGTCGTAGGATCAAGGTGCATGCCTTAATCCAACGGCCCTCCTCGTGTAGCGTGGAACTGCCCCACTTATGATTATGTGATTCATTACTCTAAAAGTTGAAAATAAAGCTTTGTTCATGAGTAATTAGCAGTATTTCTCTATTTATTTTGCATTATGCTCATTCATGCATTTAGAATTATTATTTGATTTTTAGCATGCATATTTGCATTAAAAAAGCCATGTTTCACTTGTAAATATCACATGTATATTCACCATATTTTTGCTATTTTTATCTATTTTTCACTAATTCACAATTGAAAAAAATCAACTCTATAGTATACATATTATTAATACGAATAAACGAAAAGCATCAAAAATACTAACCTGGAAAATTGACCAATAAAACCCAAACCCTAATTTGAGACTAAGAACTTTAAAACGTGAATATACCTCTCATACAGTCTCATATGAAGCCCTACTGAATTTTGAATTAATGTACATTCAATTACCTTCAAAATAGGACTAAATTCAAAAGAATCGAAGTTTGTATGAGAAACTTGGGTTTTTGGCCCCTTATTGTATATTGTACATATGTTAGTTTATTTTATCTTTTTTATTTTCTTAATTATTAAAAATCCAAAAAAATAGATTAAGTTGTAAAATTTTATTTTATATTTTATATAATTTTATTTTGGTTTTTTATCTTATTTTAAAATGACAAAAACAATCTGCAAAAGATGAAAATTCGATATTTTATATCTATAGGATACCATCAAAAATTACTTTTTGTATAGATGATTTATTTTGATTTTTGGTCCTTCATGAAAGTTGTAGATCTCGTCGGGACGAGTAACTTTTGTGATGACCACTTTTTTATTTGACCCTTTTTGTTATTTCCTTTTTATTTTTCTTTACATTTAAATTGTGATCTTTCTAAGAGCGACACAAGGCTGCTCTTGGAGGCACCACTTGCCACCCCCATTTTTATATTATTTTCCTAATTTTATTTATTTTTTATATTATTCATTGTATTTATCTTTATTTATTATTTTATTTATTAATTTTTTACTTATTTATACTATTTATTTTTTGTTATCTATTATAGTTATAATTATTTATTTATAATTATTTATTTATTATTATTTATTCTTTAATTTAATTTAATTTAATATTCCTCCCCGGCATGTGGTTGCCTCTGCACGCGTCATGTGGTGCCTCCCCCTTCTCTCTCTTCTCTCCTTGCACTTCCCTCGACCTGTTCCACCTCTTACAGCGGTCGCAAACACAACCTCGTGTCTTACGCGGCAGCTGCACAACCACCATTGTTCCACTCTTTCTACACCCACGCAACCGCCTGCAGCCAGACCCATCTCTCGTTGTGACCTCGCCCATTCTGCAACTGTCGATCGTCATTCTCTCTCTATATCTCTCTCTTCATCCCACTCCCCTCTCAACTACAACCTCATGTATCATGGCCAGTCCCCTCGATCTTCATGCGGCTCGACCAGCATCCTCGTCTTCCTTGGCTGCTCCAACAACCCATAAATATATGCTCACCCACCCCATCGAACGGTATCTGCCATATCCACGAGACAAGAGCCAACCCTCGTCATGGCCACAGAGCATGAGAGCCTATAACTGATTGAGTGACAACACTTCTTTCTCCGAGCCAGTGAGATCTGTGGTGGAGAACCCATTCCCTCTTTATCGCAGCACCCTCTAGTTAGCTGCCCAGCCTCCTCGAGTGTGTCCTCCTACTTGAGTTGAGACCAAAATTGGACAAGGTTGTTCGGATCCCCATGCCACCCTCTGACGAACTCCTTCTCTCTTCTTCCCCTCTTTTTACATTTTCTTTATGCCTCTATTCTTATTATTCTTTTTCTGTCCTTCTGTAATCTCCATTGCACCTTCTTCTTCCTTTTTGTTCGATCCCATCGCTCCGCACACTTTTTCCACCAATCAATTGTTGCTATTGCCTTAGAGCTCAACCTCGAGCCTCCACCCCAACACTCACCCTGGATGCCTCAGCATTGACCACCGTCACACATCGCCCTCCTCCTTCATCACCGGTACCCCTCTTCTCTTCATTACTCGATGAGAAACTCCTCAACACCGACCCTTGTTGCTCTGCCATCGAACACCACAACCCCACCACTGGGGAGCGAGTCGTTGCCCTCGACCCATGTATCAATCCGCATCACCTACTTTAGGATGCTCGAGCTCCTCGGTCGTGTGTAGTCACCTTCACTACCACTTCACGCCTTCTGTCACTGCTCGCCATCGGGTGCCATCGCCTTCACCGCGAGGCACCTCCATCAACTTGTGCAATCTTCAGCCCCCTCAACCCTGACTCTAGTGGCTTTCCTAGTTGTGCTGTCACCTCCAACGCCCTTGACGGTTCTCCATTGTAGAGGCTAAGGCTCTACCGTCAGCTCCTCATCGTGCCTCAGCCTACAAGCATCTGCTCAAGCAAGTCTCCCTCACGTGTACGGCACGTGGGCATTGGGGAGATTTGCAGTGCCCCCAGACAATCAACCTTTCACACCTATGTCCCACCAACAAAAGGCATGTATGTGGCACTTGCCTAGAGCATAAATTATAGTGGAGCCCTTCAACTTCCCGAATATTGTGTTGAGGCCTCTACCTACTAAAGTGCATGTGCGATGTACACACACCCATAAAAATTGCATAAACGTCCTCATGTATATTAGTAATTACATCTGCACTTGTTTTTTGTTATTTGTTTTATTCTGTGTTTGCATTTAGAACCCTGCATTTGTCATGTAATTTGAACATCATTTTCGCATCAATTTTCATTTCAAATAATTACATCTTGTAAAACTACTTATGCTCTAACTTGTGAATATTTAATTGAATTTTTCTGGTATATGGTTGATTTAATATAATTCATCTAGTAGAAAATTACATATTTTGCCCATTGTGAGAACTTTAATTTGTGATAAATAATTTTTTCGCATGCATATCGAGGTCGTAATAAAATAGTTGGTTCTTTGAGTGATTGATTTGTAACTAATTCCACACTTTGTATTTAAGGAATTAAAAATTATTCTGGATACCTCTCATGTAGATCTATCTATGATAAATAATCTCTAAAAAATATGGGTGTTTGATATTTATTAAAATTATTCTGCTCGAGATCACACTACATTCATATTTAATTCATAATTAATTCATTTACATTTGAAAATTCCAAAAATATACAAATAGCTCAGTTTTGCATTCATACATAGAGGCCGGGGAGGTTGTTTTGTGTAACAGCCAAGTTGGTTGTTACACGGAGCAGTTTCCCCCATTTTTTTATTTTTTTTCAAACAATTTTTCTTGTATATTCATCTATATATCCCTCCTACATGTCATTCAAATTTCGTGAGAAACGGAGACTTCTAATCCCTCCATCTAGAATAGGTCGTTTATAGCAAAATTCAGACTATTAAAATTTATTCGGTCTAGATGGAGGGCTTAGGAGTCTCCGTTTCTCACAAAATTCGAATGACACGTAGGAGGGATATATAGATGAATATACATGAAAAAATTTTTGAAAAAAAATAAAAAAATGGGGGAAATTGCTCCATGTAACAGCCAACTTGGGTATTACACAGAACAACTTTCCTTTTTTCTCATACATATTCTAGTTAAGTTTCATAGGGTTTCGAGTTTATTTGATAGAAATTTGCAGTTTAGCCCCTGAACTTTGCTAAAATTGCATTGCATTTATTAATTGCAAAAAAACTAAAAAATGCTTCCTCGAAAACCTAAATTCTAGATCACCTAGCAATTTATCTAAGGAGATAGTGGCCTCCCTGAGTTCGACCTTGGGCTTGCCCAAGTAAAATATAAAATAACCACTCACATTAATCGATTAACTCATTAATTAGTGGCTTTTAAGTTATCTGTTAATTGCCCGACTACAAAAATTTGACAAAATTACATAGGGTAAAATTCTGGTTCATCAGATGGTGTCGTTTCCTAAGAGGCATAATTTAGGTTGATTTTTAAAAAATTTAGTTTTTAAGTTTTCCACCCCCAGGTAGTCTAACATTCAGTTTTTCTTGTAATTATTTCTCTATTTATTTTTCTACATTTTTGTATGTTTTGCTTTATTTTATTTTATTTTATTGGGTATGTCTCTCTGATTACCGTCTTGTTTTTCTGTGAGGGACCCGACGCGACAGAGAGACCGCTTAGGTGGTCGAGCAAATCACGGGCATTGGAAAGCGACTTTTTTGGGAATTAAGCCGACTGAAGATCTACAATAAAGTTAATATCGAGTCATGTTGTGGGAGAGTGTGGAGTCCTTAGGTTTTCTACATTTTTAATTAATTTGTAATAATTGCATATTTCCAACGATTCCATTTGGCATCTCGTGTGTGTACATTGACACTTGGACGCTATTCTTGTGGTGTGCTGATACATGTTTCACTTTCCGATGAGGGTGAGGCCCGACTTGAGTGGCTTGTAGATTAGATCTGCACACGTGGCTCTTAGAGACTTTCATAGGTCAAATATTTATTGCTTGTACTTGTTTAATTTAGGACGACACATTCACTTTAATGATATATACCGTAAATCGTTCTAACTTAGTTAAATTCAATTCATTTCATCCCGCTAATTAGAACTATATGCTAGGTGTGATTTCATTATCTTCATGTTCATATAGTATAAAATTTCCAATTTTGTATTTCACACTGCATATAGAGTGTGAGGATCACTGTAAGTTTTCTAAACTGGGCATGCATAATTAATTTTATCATTGCATCGGCTTTTCTCGACTCCCTTCACCTTGATTTTTACAACTCAGGATTAAAGAAAATCGGGACTGTTCGTTAGGCGTGCCTTGTGTGGTGGATTAAATTCAACGAAAGTCAAACTTAAAATTGAGATTGCTAATACAACTTTGACAAACAAATTGACTAAAATTAACCCTTGTCTGCGGGAGAGCAACCCCATCATTGTACGCATTTTATATTGCTTGTTGAGAGATGAGGATGCATCCCTATGATAGTGCCCAATACCAACATCTAAATCTTGCGTAAATGACTTCATTTCTTGTTTGCCAATTAACTAAAGCTGAAAAGATAAACGGTCAGACCTTTGTGACCATCATTGTGTAGAGTTGGTGAAACTAGGGTTTCCTCTTGCATTTGTTGTATCGGTCCGTGTGTGTTCCCTCTATATCAGTTCACGTTTTTACATCGATCCATTCTCATTCATTCTCGAAGATATAAGCTCATCAGTTCTGCACCAACCATCTTCACCATCTTTCTCCTCCATGAACTCTCTCCCGAGACGGACCTCCCCACCCCATTTCAACTACGAAGTCCAACCTCTGACTGACATCCTAGCCTCCTCTTATTCCCTCCAGTGGAATCCTCTCTTTGAGACGATTCTCCACAACCACCCTTCTTCTTTCCATCCCATCATCACTCCGAAGTCAGAACTTCGACTGACTTCCCCACTTCTCTGCAATTATCACCCATCCTATATTTTCACACGCCAGATCCACTTCCATCTTGGGTTGATTCACCATATAGTCAGAAGCTCGCTGTAATAAGACTACCATTTGCAGAGCAAGCTACTATTGAGTCAAATGATTGGCAGAGATACCTACCATTGCATACCACATTCGCTTCTCATATGAATATGGGTATAGGTCCATATACACATACTGACTTGACCTTAGTGTATCACATGGTCAAAGCAATGAACCAAGTGGATAGGACCGCACCCTATAATTTTTCGGACTTGATTGTCTTTAGTGATCAAGATCTCATTAACTAACCACTCGGTGAGCCTACACATACAGGGGACTGGACCCATGAGTTAGATCTACAAACTGCATATATATCGAGTCTATTACATGAGGCTCAGACCAATATATTCCATACAGATAGTCTCTACCCGACTCAACACTACATGAAGGAGTTAAGTTATGTTGAGTAGGAGGCGTCCAAATTGTCAACAGAATCCTCCAATTCAGCAGAATTTGCCCATGATTTGTCATGGGAACACTATGGAGGATGACATTCCCAGACTTGTCAAGAGACATGAATCAATTGAGGATAGGTTGAAAAATGTCACCGACTTATTGAATTCATATGTTGCCAATCTAGGTATGGAAGTGGAGAATGACATGAGAAGATTTGATTTTGCAAATCAAGATAACAATAGGCGACCCACGCACTCTATACAGATGGAGTCAACTCTACATCCCTCTTCTACTAATGACTTGCACTCTAATCTCGAGTCTGCATTTTCTCCCTCCCCTCTATCACATATCAAAAATATCACAAAAATTGAAAATCCCAAAAAGACAAAAAAACTGAAAAACCAGATAATGTCATAAAACATGAAAATGAAAATGGCTTAAAAAATTGGATCATGTCCTTAAGGAAGAATTTACTGAGGTGTTGTTGATTCTTAAGCTTCCCTTAATAAAGGTCATAGATCACTTCCCTGACCTCAAAAGATTTCAGAGGAGTAAATTGATGCCCAAGAGGTCAGGAAAAAAGAGAACAAGGATAGAAAGACACCTAGTGTCTATGGCCACCTCCTTTGTGATGGGCAGAAAGACCAAAAGCTGTAGAGTGAAGTGGTTGCCCTGAGTTGAATGTGGAATCAACGACATCATTTTCACCCATACAAGAATTGATGTTGACTCATCCATAAATATACTCTCGACCTCCATGTTTGACAAGATCAAACTCGGTCCACTTAGGAAATCTAGAGAGACCATGAAGCTGGTCGGCTGATCCATCAGACGGTCGAGGAGAACCATTTCATCCATCATTTCTTATTAAGATTCTCCACTCAAAGTGGACTTCACAGTCATTGATATTGAGCACGTTGGAGAGTTCACCCAGTCTCCCATCATTTTTGGGAAGTTGTTCTTAGCCTTGGCTAAGGCGACTGTAGATTGCGAGACTCAAGAGATCGATTTCCATGTATTGGGTACCCATCAATCAACCATGACTTTTGAGGACACAATCCAACCCGAAGCAACCCACATAGACGTTGACAGTCATGACCATCAAGAGGTAGATGACTCCCACTTCTCTTCTACACCTGAGATACCGATTGTCGAGCCAACCATTGAATCAAAGACTCCCCACACATCCACAACTTTCATTGTTGGCATCACCACTAGATGACTTTAATAAAGGACTCACAACCCGATGCTATCCTTATGCTGGACACGACTTTTGTTTATTGTCTCGACCATTTTTACGATCCAACATCTGAAACTACCAATGACAAGCCAACCGAAATCACTAGCACCTACCCGAGTCGTGTGTTGACACTTCAGGAATATTACATTCTATATGGTGACTCATCTGATGCGGAACCCATGGTCTGCGCTGCACCACATCCCGGACCTTCAACAAAGGAGAGATCAGTGACATGAAGTTGAGAATTGATTCATCGAGGCCTTCCTTTGAACCCCTCATGGAGCGTTACTCTCCTCCCCCTCTCAATGCTTCAGGTTCTAGAAAACCGACTACGAAACCGACTACGAAAGTTACCTTCAATATACCAGAGAAGGAATTTTATGATGAGCCCTCATCGGGTCTGAATGAGGGGATTTATATGAGTGAGCTCAATTTGGTTGTTCTTAAGCCATTTTTGTTAAAGAAGTCGTGTGTCGACCCTCGTTTGATGATCCCTTCACCTCATTATTGTTATTCATCTGAGGATGATTCTGACAACGACACACTTGTACATTCCCCACCTCATTGTTCACACAAGAAGGTTTGTTATAAACCTTTTTGATCATTGTACATTCTACCTCCATCTTTTATAGTCTTCTCTCCTCTTTTCTTCATCGTTCTTTGTATACTATCCAACCCCATTGACAAGTTCATGAAAAACCTCTGTTAATTAATGGGAATTAATACATGAATAAAATAAATGTGTCATTCATTGTAGGCGAGTAATCGTCAATCAATAAATAACCATTTAATTAGTTAATCAAATTTAATCGAAGTGGTTTTTTATTTATTTAGCCTAGGCAAGCCCTAGGGTTGAACTCGAGGGGGCAAATGAACAACCTAGATTATTGTCTATCAAAGTTCGTGCGTGATTTTCGAGGAGAAAATTTTCAGTATTTTTTTATGAAATTTGTGAATGCAAATGAAAATGTGGCCAATTTGAAGGACTAGAAAATTATTTTCAATCAAACTATGTCCAAAACTTACAAAACTTGGCCAAGATGTGAATAATGAGGAAATGAATGCACTACACTTTTTTTGGAATTTTCTGATGCAATATAAATATTTAATAAAATAATGAATGCAAATAAGGGGAACTAAAATAATTAATAATAATAATTAAATCTCTTTATTTTCAAGAAAATAAAATTATCAAAGATAGTTCAATAAATGATCTATTTTAGAAAAATCATAAACCCTAAAATTATGGAGTTTAATACTCATTTAGAATTAAATATTAAAATACACAAAATGAGTTTTATAGAGCAAAATATGTAAGCAAATGCAAATCTTTTTGGGTACAGTGTAAATAATAATTAATTCTACTATTTATGAATATTTGGCAATTTCTTGAGTAGTGGTTAATTTAAGAAGATTTTTAGAGCAGACAATGAGTAAAATATGCAATATTCTATAATAACAATTATTATTAAATAACCATAGAGTCTAAAATATAAAGAGATGATGTAATGTATAGAAATAATTTTTCCACAAAATGCAATTTTTTAATAATAAAAAACTAACAAAATATTGCTCAAATAAAGTATAGAAGTCAGGGTTTTGTTCGCAAAATTAAAATAAATAATAAAAAAATGCAGAACATGGGCCTAAATGTTATTACCTAAAGCCTGGAGGGTTTTTTTAATTCCAAGGGGCACGTGCTCACCGCGTGCCCTTGGGTGGCATGTGCGATTAGGAATAAGGCAGAACTGTGAGGGGCTCTTAGTAGTTTGCCCTCCCCCTACTCGCGCGGAGCACATGAGGGAAGCTTGGTCTTCACGTCTGGCGGATGGGAGGGGCGGAGCACCTGGCATATACTGGTTGTTAGCTGGGCTCCAACCGAAGTAGCGAACTAAGAGCAGCCGACCGCTGGTGATGGAGCGTCAAGGGCAGAGCGGTCGGTGTCGGTGAACAAGAACTAGATCTATGGCATTGTCGATGAAGTGGGTGCTTTTCCCTTTGGTGAATTTGATACAGGTTCGAGGTAGAGACCCTGAAGGTTGGGGGATCTCTTGGGGAGAAGTCTTCTTCTAGAGGAGGAGCGAAGGTGTTGGAGGAACCCTGGGCTGCAGAAGTTTGTGGTGGCTCGACGATGATCCAAGAGCAGAGCACTCGGAGGAGGTTGTAGATGAAGTCGACTCCAGGATCTAGCTAGGAGGTGTCGATGGAGCAAGAAAGAAGCAGTTGACACATCCTTGCTGCTGGCGTGGATGGTGGGTTGATTTTGCAGTCGTCTTGGTCAGAGTCTAAAGCAAGCATGGGAGCAAGGCACGCAGTGGTGGACGGCGATGCGAGATGTTGGTGAAGAATGCGGAGTCGGAGTGATAGGGTGAATTAGTAGAAGATAATACGAGGAAAGGCGGAGTTGTACGTGGCGGAGATGGAGAGGTGCATCTAAGCATATGAGAGGGAGATGAATAGTGAAGAACAGAGGGGTTATACTTGTCGATAGACAGAGGCTCAATGACCAACCGGAGCGGAAGCAAGCGTGGAGGGGTCGCGATGAGGCACGGAGCATCTCGGATCACACCCAACAGAGGTAGCTACGTCGGGAAGAGGTGCTATCACCGCCTCTTAAGATCCTGGAGCCCCTTCTTATTGGTGATGAATAGGCCGATGAGGATTCGACAAGGGGCAGGTATGGGTTATATAGGGGAGAAGAGGCGGCAGAGTCTGGGTATAAATGGGAAGCGCGATCGATAAATTAGGAAGGTGATCGGCGGTGATGATAAGATTTTACGAGGAGAGGCAGCCGACGTGCAGAGATCAGATGAGCGGAGAACCAGGAAGTTGACGACTGATTGAGAAGGTCTGATGAGGGTGAAGATCGAAGATTGACGGTGAAATTTCGATTGCGGTGACGTGCAAAATTCGTGGAGGTGCGGCGCGGATAATCGGGGAAGGCAATGGGCATAACAAGACCAAGAAAAGAAAGAGGGAGGGGAGAACGAGCAGATGGAGGAGATGCGGCAGTGATATCTGTAGAGGTGGTGGCGTGATGGGAAGGAGAGGGGGCAGGCGACCGAAATTTTTGGAGAAGATGACGGCCTCTAGGCTGTCAAATCGGCTGAGATCGAAAGCCCAGATTAGGTCATGTGGACTATTTTTTTATTTAAAAAAACTGAGAAATCTTGAAACTACTACTAGCATTCCACGGGAAGAGGAGCTCTTAGCAAGATCGCCTGCATTATATCTTCTTGACGGTTTTGAATCTCTTTCATTTGCTTTGATGGTTTAGTGATAAAGGAAGTCTAATCATCTCTCAACTGGAGAATGTTTTGATCGAGCACGTACTGTCTTCTATTCCATTGTACACAATTGTGTGCACCGATATTCTGAAAAGTTTTCATTCACTTATTTAAACTACTCATGCTATGAGTGTGGGAGCATCAACTCGCTTCCTTTGTTTGGGGAGCAAAGAGGAAGGCATTGGGGAGCTTGAATTAATAAATAAAATAAAAAAATAAATCTGATTTTTTGGATTCTTAGTTATTACAAAAATAAGAATAAAATAAAGTGCGAAAAACACGACTTTTCAAATTGTTAGTGAACACTAAAACTCAGTCAATTTCTTTGAATTTGGTTTTATTTTGGATTTTGATTGTTGTGCACTTTATTAAAACTTTGTCAAAGAAAAAAAGTAAAAAGGAAATAAAATGAAAAGAGTTAATTATGTACATGAAATAATAGGTCAAAATTGGTAAAATACACAATGTACAAAAGAGGCCCAAAACCCAACTTTCACATATGAGCTCCGATTTACTTGAACTTGGTCTTGTTTTGAAGATAATTGAATGTACATTAGTTCAAAAGTGAGTAGGATCAAATCAGACATTGTATGAGGAAGTTATCAATGTTTTAGTCCCACATATCTAAAATTAGGTTTTGGGTTTATTTCTCAATTATTTCAGTTAGTGCTTTTTTTGTATTTTTTATTTATTCTTGTTAGTGAATGTACACAATGGAGGTGGTTCATGTGATTTGGAGTTAGTATGGATTAGTAAAAAATTAGAGAAGTTAGCTTATTTTACATGTTAATTGAACTGGGATTTTTGGCTTCTTATTGTATGCAATTATGAGTGATAAAATGCAATTATTATTTATACATGCATGAATGTCAATTATGCAAGATAATGGATAAAATACTGATGACTTTTGGGGAACTTAACTTAATTAATCACTTTTAGAGTGATGAATTACAAATTCATCAACCCCTTATACTTAAACCATGCTCGTCCCTGAGCAATTAAAGAAATGAAATGAGGTGAAATGAGATTGGATTCCATACCAAGAGCATGAGCAGAAGGTGAAAAGTGATCTAGACACGACCTTTGGATTATTAGTTTGGCAGAAATTCTGTGAGAATTAGGGTTTTAAAATCAACAGCTTCCAAGTTCTACATATCATTATCATAGTTGCAGCTCAAAAGTCATCTTAGATCAATTCTCTTCCCAAAGAATACCCCCATGAACATAGAACAACTATCTCATGTGTGTGAAAGGTTTTAGCTCTTCCGATCAATAATGTCGGACTACCAAGCAAACCTCTCCTCCAATAACTCGTCCTCGCAGAGTCTGGTATTTCCTTCTAAGGTCTCTTATGTTGTGTTTACAATCGAAAAAGGGGTAGATATGAGAAGAAGGGGAAAAGAACTAGAGGGTGACCAGTGTAGTCACCTCTCCTTTGAAGTCAGCCAATTAAACCAAGTCTCTACCAAGATCTGCAGGTTTTCTTGAAGCTTGGATATTTTTGGTCAAATATTTTTTTGATAGTAGGCTTCTTTTTGTTTGGATTTTTGGGAGCTATACTGGATTTTATTCTGTCCCTACGGATATGGAATCTTTCTTTCTGTACATGTTTTGGGGTCTTAGAAAAAAATTATGCCCAGTCGTCCATCCCTCATCCGAAGCTTTATTTCAAGTTGTACTCCGGTCTTTAGATGTCCATGTTACAAGAAATGAAACTCACAAATTCTTCCAACACCTTGTGTGAGTTGAGCTAAGTGCATAGTGCGAGAGTACAAATTAATTCTCTATTTAAGAGTCGTACCCAGGATGAGGCATCCTGGTTTGACACTAAGTGTCAAATTCTGCACATTTTAATGTGGAACTCGAAGAATTAAGTCAAAGACCTGAAGCTTCTAAAATCCACTTTCTCGGTGAAGTTCCTCTGAAAATTAGGTGGATTAAGGTCAAATCAAGAGTACTCTTGATTTCTGTTCATAACTCAGTTCAGAACCCAAGGACTTTTCATTAATGCAAGTGCATGTAGTGCTGGATGAAGTGCTGATGTGTGAAATGCAATCAAGTTTTTTTATGAGATTTTGTTAATGAAAGAATTTTTTGTTTTTGTTTTTTTTAAATACAAAGAAAAGAAATAAGAAGCCAATTTTCAAAGCATTAGTTGCACACAATTGGACACTGACATGTTAGTTCCAAGGCTCTTCTTATTTTTAGACTTTACAAGTTAATTACCCACCCCATAATAGGAATATGGATTTACGTGAAAGTGCAATATGTGGGTAAAATATATACAATGTATATACACATCCCCCTATACTTAGAGAGTGATATGTCCTTAGAGCACAGAAAGTACAAAGAAGACATAGCTCGAGCTAAGCGTGAGAGAGTGAAAAAAAGAAAAATAGAGATCTTCCCGCCCCCTATACTTAGGCTGAGGACAATCTAAGTATAGAAGAAAAGCGAGGCGGTCGAGAGAAGGAAATGAGGAGAGTGTATACAACGGGCATCGGGTCCCCCTATACTTGGGATCTGTTCAACCTAAGTATGGAAGAAGAGTAGAGATGGGGTGGTTGAGGGCAGACGTGGATGCGGAGAGTGGTATATACATATGGCATCGTTCCCCCCATACTTAGGCCTTGGTCTAGTAAAGGAAGAAGAAGTACAAGGGAACCGATGGGGTCGGGAGGGAAGGGTGCCGACGATTAAGGAGGTTTCTGGAAAAATCTTTTTCTGAGCATGTGGCAGGAGGTCATAATGATTGAAAGAAGATAAAACAGATGAGTCCCAGTCGTCATCAATGTTATCCTCAAAAAAATCATATTGGATAGTGTATTGATGGGAAGAATAAGCATATGAATCAGATGATTCCTAGTCGTCGTCGGTGTTATCCTCAGAAGAGTAGTAGTGCAAGGTGGAGGTACTCCAAACATTCTTATTTTTAATCTTGTTCATAAGCTATTTTCTCAAAATGTGCTTAGTGTTGTGGTCAATTGACTTAGATGATGAATATTTTGACGCTACAATCTCAATATGGTTGTAAGAAATTATTTCGGTATATCTAATTAGAGTAGGAGAGTCGGCTCTCAAGGAATAGTAGTGAGGGGCAGGAGTCGTTTAACGGGGGTCGATATTCGGCTGCTTGCTTAGATAGGGTGTCAGAGCTGCCGAACTAAGCTCACTCATAAAGATCATCTTATCCGAACATGATGAGGAATCATCAGGAGATTCCTTTTCTAGCATGTCAAACATGACTTTCTTAGTTGGTTTACCAGATAACTAATTAGATGAAGGAGCAGCCGGAATGGGCACTTTGGTCCGCAATTTCTTTGAAAGTACATGTCCTTGGAGTGAGGTGTTGATAATAAGGTCTTCAGATGAATAACCATTGAAATACTCCTCTCTAGTCAGCAGACGTCCGGCGTATTTGTTCTAAATTGACTTGACATTGGTGCATTCCTATGTCAGGTCAATTGGATCAAGGTTGTTAGAGGAGTTCTTGTTTGACAAAGGGTTAGCCCATGCTTGTGTGTCCTCATCATAAGCACCATATATATGGTAAAAGTCCTGCATCAAGTTTTTTTCCATAGGATTTGTCATGATAGTGGTTGAGATCCAAGTCACGAAAAATGGAAGGGTGAGGTAAGTTTCTGAACCAATGGTCTGCTCAACAGTCGTTATCTCAGGTGCCGCAGTAGGGTAGGGCTCTTCTACCACTTGATGGTTACGACTGTTGATGGCTTTGTGGGTTGCCTTAGAATATTGTATTTCCTCAAAGACATGGCAAGATTGAAGTGCTCTCAATGCAGTAAAATTGATTTCCCAAGTCTCACACTCTATAATTGCCTTATCTAAGGCTAAGAATGGCTTTCTGAGAATGATTGGAGACTAGATGAATTCTCCTTGATGCTTAATATCAATGATCATGAAGTCCACTTTGTGCGGAGAATCTTGGAATGTAACGATGACTGAAATTGTTCCTCTCAACCATTTTATAGATCGATCATCCAGCTAAACAATCTCTTTTGATTTCCTAATTAGTCCGAGTTTGAGCTTGTCAAATAGGAAGGTCAGGAGGATGTTGATTGGTGAGTTGTCATCGATTCAGGCATGGGTGAATGTTGTGTCTTTGATTCCACAGTCAAATCAAGGCAACCACTTCACTCTACGGCTCTTGGTCTTTCTTCTCATCACGAAAGAGGTGGCCATTGATAATATATGTCTTTTGGTTCTTGTTCTCTTCTTGCCTGATTTTCTCAGCACCAATTTACTCTTTACAAAACTTTTATGGTCGGGGAAGTGTTCAATGGCCTGAATTAAGGGATGTTCAAAAATCAATCTTTTATCCAGTTCTTCCCTCGGAGTATGATTCAAATTCATTAAATCCTCTCGACCTTCAATTTTTATGGCGTTTTCTATTTTTTTCCAATTTTTTGGTGTTATCAAATTTTTCGATTTTTTGGTCTTTTCGGTGTAGTATGGTGTGATGCTTCCATAGTTGACGAGGGTTTTGATGTGTCGAATCAGAGTTAGATTAATCCATAATGGAATAGTATGCATAGGTATTGCTATCAGAATCATCCCTAAGGTTTTCAGAGTATGTGGGTTCCTGAGTGTTCTCTGGGTTTTAAACATGAGACCCAATCATTTCCTCTTCCATTTTTATCCATGATCTAGGAGGAGATCCTTTTGGAATATCTAGTATATGATTGCTATCCTTTGAAATTTTCTACTGAAAATTAATGGAAGGATTTTTCTCAGTTGGTGGAAATCTATAGGTCTCATACTCAACTTACTGTAAGTCATGCATGTATTGTTGGGTTGAGTAAGGTCTCTTTTTGTTATTATTGATCGGTCCCTCATATGGTGAAGTCGTCATACAGGGTGCATGTATGTTGGTATCATCATTCCATTCTGGTGTATGTCATTTATGAATGTGGGATTGTCACGGTTAACCAAGATGGAGGATCATCTGGTGTGGGCTAATATACTTGGTTTGTTCGGGTTTCTATATTATTACTGAAGGTCAAATTAGATTGTGGATTTATGAAGTGTTGACCTGTTCCAACTATATTATGAGAATAAAATGAAGTCGGTCGGAATTGGTGTCTTGGCCGGTCATTAGTCTTAAAAGTTGTTTGATATTCATGATCAGAATATAAATGATTGTATCCGTGGTCAAAGTTGGTTAGATATGATGTCTCGGGAGGTGGAAAATATGAAGTAGTGGAGACTTTGGTCAGATGATTGAAAAAAGCATTATCATATGAAGAAATGGAGATCTCTCGCTGCTTTGTACTTCCAAACCCCTCTCCCTCTTTTCCCCTAGGTCCATTCCCCCCCATATATATATAATCAGGAAAGGTCTAGCTGAGAAGGTCCGCATTCGGCTAGATCGGTTGAATGTCTGCATGATCTGAATATAAAGGATTGTCTTTCATGGTGTAGAGTAGACTGGATTCATTCGTGGGAGAAAGTCTCTCGTGACTGTTGGAGTATTCCTGGCAAAAGAGGTTTAAGAGGATTTTGGTTTGATCGAGAATAAATAATCTGGTGGATACATAGGCCAATGTCCCATCAATTTCAAAGGAGATGGATTAGCTGACATAATGGATCCTACTTGAAAATGTTTAAGTGCAGGGGATACTCACCAAAAAACCCCTACTTTTTATATCAAGGAGTGTAATGGCACAAGTGTGCGGTTTTTGATATTCGAACTTGGTTTACGTACACCAATGCAAACAAAATTTAAACCCCAAGTTCACCAACTCACACATTGAAGGTCGCAAAAGTCTGACCAATTATCTTATCAATTTTAGTTGGTGAAAAAGTCAATCTTATAATCCTTTAAGCGAGTTGTTAGGTACCGAAATGTTCCTAAATACTGGCCAGAATTCGTATGTCTAGTCGCATCCTCTTTCAGCCAATATGGGTGTAAATACGGACTGTAAAATGAGTACATGTGTTACTTAAGGACGGTGCCAATCACATTGTCCTTTAACCACCCACTCTGCTAAGGGAGATTGTAGTTCCCTTACTGAGAAGTATCTAGTCATTTTTAGAATCATTAGTCTGAATGAACACTCCGGAGCTTAGCTCTATCCTAGTGTTTGTCTCTCGCTCACTCAGAAAGATAAATGAGTCCAAGGACGGGGTTGCTCTCCCGTAAAAATTCTTGATTTTATGAGTTTAACTAAAGTCAGCCTTGTTTACTAGTCTCAATTTTAATTAGGTGATCACTGAAAAATTGGGTGAGCACAAATGCACGTCTACCATCCAGTCCTACTTTCCTTTTAAATTTTAATTGGCAAATAGGAGGGAGAAAATTCAGGAAGAGTTGATGCACGTAGAAAACATTGATGTGTGCTCAGTTAGAAGAGTTATAGTGATTCCTTGTGATCTCTATGTGGGATGCAATACAAGAATTGAAAATTTATTCTATATGGAATGCAAATCGACAAAACCGCACCTAGCAGATGGTTCTATTAGGGATGAAATGAGTTAAATTTTTGACTAAGTTGAATGAGCTAATGTGCATCTCAATTAAAGTGCAGTGTGGTCCTAGGTTATACGAGCATACATAATAAATCCTAGAAGTTCTAATAGCTGAAGTATAGGTCAAACCTACGAATAACTCAAGTCAGGCTCCACCCTCACCGGAGAGTGAAATAGGTCTAACACAACATAGAGAAAGAGTTCAAGTCTTGTTACACACGCGAGAGTCTAAATGGACACCACTATAAAGGAGCAATTAATTACAAATAATTAAAATAGAAGAATAAAAATCCTATACTCTACACTCGCTCATGACTTGACTCGATCTTAATTTTATGTGTATTTTGGATGCTGGTAAAGATGCGTCAGTTTCTGGGAAAACCGCTCCACATACGTCGGGCACCTCGCTTGAAAAATAAGAGAGAGTTTAAGAGAGTGATGCAAAAATAATAAAAAAATAAAAGCTAGAAAATAAATGCTGAGAAAATAAAATAAAGTAAATGAAAAAATAAAAAAATGGAAATGTACAGTGATGAGGCTTGGGGGTCAGGCTACCCGAATATGTGGAAAACCTAACACTAATTTTCTAGACAAAAACCTAAGACATTTGCATCCCCAACAACGGTGCCTTATGGAGAGTCCGTGAAAACACTCTGTTAATTAATGGAAAATAACTCGTGAATAAAATAAATGTGTCATTTGTTGTCGGTCAGTAATTGGAATCAATCAAGAAATAACCACTTAATTTAATTAATCAAATTTAATCGAAGCAGTTTTTTGTTTATTCCACCTGGGAAAGCCCCAAAGTCTAACTCATGGAGGCAAAGTCACAACCTAGATTAATGTCTATCAAAGTTCATGCACAGTTTTCGAGGCAGAATATTTTTGTTATTTTTTAATGGAATTTGTGAATGCAAATGAAAATGTGGCTAATTTTAAGCACTAGAAAATTAATTTCAATCAAATGATATCCAAAAATTACAAAACTTGGCCAAGATGTGAATAATGATGAAATAGATGTACTTTAATTTTTTTCATTTTTTGTGATTTAATATGAATATTTAATAAATTAATGATCGCAAGCAAGGTGAATTACAATAACTAATTATAATAAATATTAAATCTCTTTATTTTCACGAATAAAATTATCCAAGATAGATCAATAAATTATCTATTCAAGAAGAATCCTAAACCCCGAAATGTGGAGTTTAATACTTACTAAAAAGTAAATATTTATTTACATAAAATGATTTTATAGAGTAAAATATGCATACAAATGCAAATCTTTTTTGGCACAATGTAAATAACAATTAATTCTGCTATTCATGATTTTTTGGCATTTTCATAAGCAGTGGTTAGTTTAAGAAGATTTTTTAGAACACACAATGGGTAAAATATGCAAGATTCTACAAAAATAATTATTATTAAATAACCACATTGTCTACAAATATAAAGAGAATGCCACAATGTAGAGAATTAATTTTCCCACAAAATGTATTTTTTTTTAATAATAAAAAGATGTGATAACATTGCTAAAATAAAAGATAGAAGTTAGGGTTCTGTTTGCAAAATAACAATAAATAATAAAATAGGAATGTAGAACATGAGCCTAATTGTGATTACATAAACCCTGGAGGGGGTATCTAAAAAAAGTCCAAGGGGCACATGCTCACCACGTGCCCTTGTGTGGCGGGGGCGACTAGGAATAATGTGGAATATTAAGGGGATCTTAGTAGTTCGCCAACCCCTCACTCATGTGGAGCACGTGAGGGGACCTTGGTCTGCATGCCTGGTGGAAGGGAGGAGCAGAGCACCTAGCTGCTAGCAGGGCTCTGACCAAAGTAATAGAATGAAAGCAGTCGATCGTCGGCGGTGCAGACGCAAGGGCTTTCCCTTCGGTGAAGTCAATGTAGGAATGGGGGAGAGACCTTGAAGGCTGAGGGTTCTCGTGGAGGGGATGACTTCTTTCGGAGGAAGAGCAAAGGTGGTGGAGGCACCCCGGGCTATAGGAGTCGGTGGTGGATCTAAGGTGGTCCAAGAGCGAAGCACCAAGAGGAGGTTGTCAATGAAGTCAACTCCTCGCTCCAGCCATGAGGCATCGATGAAGTGGTTGGCATGTCCTAACTACTGGTGTGAATGGTGGGTTGAGGTTGCATCTCTCTTGGTTAGAGTCGAAAGCAAGTAGGCGAGAAAGGGACATAGTGGTGGACAGTGATGTGAGGTATTGGTGAAGAATGCAGAGTCAGAGTAATAGGGTGAATAGGTGGAAGGTTATACGAGCGAAGGTGGAGTTGTGCATGACAGAGTTGGAGAGGTGTTGCGAGCAGATGAGGGGGAGATGGAAAATGGAGAACAAAGGGGATATACCAGGATATAGGCAGAGTCTCAATGGCAGACTAGAGCGGAAGCAAGCGCAGCGGAGCTACGATGAGGAAGGAGAACCTCGGATCACGCCCAGTGGAGGTATCTATATCGGGAAGAGGCATTGTTGCCACCTCTTAAGATCTTTGAGCCCCATCTTGTTGGTGTTGAATTGGCGGATGAGGTTTCGATGAGGGGCAGCTATGGGTTATATAGGAGAGAAGAGGCGTAGGAGTATGGTCTAAAAGGGTAGGGCGATCGATGGATTAGGAAGGAGATCTACAGTGGTGATTGGATTTGACGAGGAGAGGCAGCCGACACGCGGAGATCTGACGAGGATGAGAATCAAGAAGGAGGCAACTGATTGAGAAGGTCTGATGAGGGTGAGGACCGGAGATTAACGGTGAGATTTTGATTACGGTGATGCATGAAATTCGCGGAGGTGTGACAAGATTAATCAGGGAAGGCGGTGGGTATAGGCCGATCGAGAAAAGAATGAGGGAGGGAGCACGAGCAGGGGGAGTAATGGCGGTGATGAAATTCGCGGAGACAGTGGCGTGATTGGTAGGAGAGGGGGCGGTCAATCGAAATCAGGGGAGAAGATGATGGCCTCTGGGTCATTAGATTGACAGAGACCGGATGGCCCAAACGAGGCCATGTGGATTATTATTTTTTATTTTATTTTTAATTTTTAATAAATAAATGAATAAATAAATGCAAAAAATAAGTGACACGTGGCAGCCACGTGTCAGCTCCAGAAAATTTAAAAATTATAGAAAAGAAAAAAATTGAAAAGAAATAACAAACAACCTCGAATTGAAAATTTTTCTTCACAAAAATTGCTCGTCTCGACAAGATCTACAACTTTCATGAAGAGACCAAAACCAAAAAAGGTAATTTATACAAAGTGATATTTTTGGGGGTACTCTATGTACATAAAATACCTTGATTTTTGGATTTTGTACTTTTTTATCATCTTTAATTAAGATAAAAATTGGAAAAAATAATAAAAGAAAAGATAAATATTTATACATTAATCTAATTTTTGGATTTTTAGTATTTAGGAAAATAAGAAAAATAAAATAAAGTATGAAAAAGACGACTTTTCTACATACTATTAGTGAACACTCAGACTCAATCAATTTCTTTGAATTTGTTTTTATTTTGGATTTGGATTTTTATGAATTTTAATAAAACTTTTTTCAAAAAATAAATAATAAATAATAAAATTAAAAGAGTTAATTATGTACATAAAATAATAGGGCAAAAATGGGTAAAATACACAATGTACAAAAGAGGCCTCAAACCCAACTTTCACATTTGAGCTCTGATTCACTTGAACTTGGTCTTCTCTTGAAGGTAATTGAATGTACATTAGTTCAAAAGTGAGTAGGTTCAAATCAGACATTGTTTGAGGAATATATCAGTGTTTTAGTCCACAGGTCCGAAATTAGGGTTAGGGTTTATTTCTCAGTTATTTCAATTAATGATTTTTTGTATTTTTTATTTATTCTTGTTAGTGACATGTACACAATGGATGTGTTTTAAGGTGATTTGGAGTTAGCTTGAATAAGTTAAAATTCAAAGAAGTTAGACTATTTACCATGTTAATTGAGTAGGGAATTTTGGCTTCTTATTTTTTGCAATTATGAGTGATAAAATGCAATATTATTTATACATGCATGGATGTTAATTATGCAAGATAATGGATAAAATGCAGATGAATTTTGGAAAACATAGCTTAATTAATCACTTTTAGAGTGATGAATCATAGATTCATTACGCATCGGTACTCATACTTACTCATGTTCTATACTTAGGCTGACCAGAGCCTAAGTATAGGGGGGTCGATGCCCACCATGTATATATTCATCCCATTTCTCCTCTTGAACTCAACGGTCCCATTTTTTCTCTTCCTTTATACTTAGGTTATTTAAAGCCAAAGTATAGGGGGGCAGGTCGACTTCTATACTTTTTGTTCTTTTCATTCTCCTACGCTTAGCACAAGCTACGTCTTGTCCTCGCTTCTTGTGCTTTGAGGGCATAGCACATGCTATGTATAGGGGGAATGCATATATTTCATTTATACTTTTTCGATAGCTCATACTTTCACGTATTTGTATATATTATGCAATAATAACGGGATGGGTGAAATCGATAAAAAAATTAAAAAACTTTTTGTAAAGTACATGTATACTTGTATAATATGTATATTATGTGTTGAAAAATATGTATAATAAAACTTATATAATCCTTGAAAATTAATACTTTTGTAAAATTGTTGTAAAAAAGAAGTATACAAGAAAATCAAAAGAAAAGCTTAAAAAGAGGCTTCTTATTTACTCTTCCATATCATCCTTCCATTCAGAAAAAAAGTCTTGCTTCATTCATATGCATTGCATGTCATATGCATTTCATTTGCATATCTAGCATATGCAAAGTGAAAAGTTAGTGGGTTTTAAACAAAGTTATGATTAGATATCTAGGATGGATCTAATTTCACCTTAATCTATTTAATTTTAGAGCAACCATATAGGAACTGGAGTTAAGATTTTTCAAGTCAAGTGACTTACTTCTTTGAGTCCACAAGACTATGTTCACATGTCATCTTGATTGGTCTATGTAGAATATTTCATACACACGCACACACGATTCTTTTAGATAGTGACCTAACTTGAAAAAGCACCATGCATGTAGCTCTTCATTGCTGAGGTGGTGAGGAGGCAGAATCATTTGGCTTGGAGTAGCACACATGTGGAAACATTCGTTCTCCTCTAGGTAGGGTAGTGCATCTCAACCTAGTCTAGTGGCATCGACGTCTAACGACGGGATATTGTGGGTTGCAATAAAGCTTCAAAAGAGGGATAGTCTACTGGTTCAAGAAGATAAACTCCTTATGTACATGATGCACTTTGTATATATCAAAAAAAAGGAAAATCTCCAAAAAAGTTAGACATGAAAAAAGTTATAAAATTCCGTCGGAAAAAAATGTGAATAAGCAAGGCATATGCTTCAATGTCTCATACCAAGGAAGCCTGCACTTGGAGACTTGGCTACACTGGTCAAGCTCCAAGGATATGTGACTACACTGGTCATAGTTCATTCTCTTTGCTACCCCCTCTTCTTGAGCTGGTTGCACTTGAACTTAGAAGGGAATACCTCGCTCCTCAAGGAAAGAGTAGTTAGACCGGGAAATTAGGGTTATCTTGTTAGAGGATGTTGTTTATTTTCTATTTCTGATGTGGAGATATATATTTCACTTACATATTACAACTAAGATTCATAGTCATTAGAATTTGCGTATGAGGATTTGTTTTGACCTGACTGTTGAGGCGACCTGAATAGAGACTTGTGGAACTTAGATGTTGTTAGGTCTTAAATCCTCTTCCCAATATGATTCTGCCACATCGTTAATCCAAAGGTCGAGTCGAGCTCCATTTTCACCTTTTTTCTTAACCTCAGTATGGAACCCAAAATCATTTCACTTATGACTTTCATTTTAGTTGCTCAGGAACGAGCAAGGTTTAAGTATAGAGGGTTGATGAATATGTGATTAGATGCATTTCTCTATTTATTTTGCATTATTCTCATTTATGCATTTATAATAAATATCTATATTTTCGCATGCATATTTACATTAAAAAAGAAACCAAGTTTCACATGTAAATATCACTTATATAATCACCATATTTTCACTATTTTTATCTATTTTTCACTAACTCAGAATTGAATAAAATCAACTCTATAGTGTACATATTATTAACATTAATAAATGAAAAATATTAAAAAAATAATAAGTTGTAAAATTGACTAATAAAACCTAAACCCTAATTTGAGACTAAGAACATTAAAATGTGTCTCTCATACAGTCTCTTATGGACCTCTACTTACTTTTGAATTAATGTACGTTCAATTACCTTCAAAATAAGACCAAATTCAAAAGAATCGGAGTTCGTATGTTAAACTTGGGTTTTGGGTCCCTCATTGTCTATGGTACATATGCTATTTTGTTTTATATCTTTTATTCTTAATAATTAAAAATCGAAAAAATAACTAAGTTGTAAATATTTGATTTTTATTTTATTTAATTTTATTTTTATTTTTTATCTTATTTTAAAATGACAAAAAATCTGCAAAAGACAGAAATTCTATATTTTATGTTTATATGATAACACCCAAAAATAATTTTTGTACAGATTATTTATTTTGATTTTCGGTCCTTCACGAAAGCTGTAGATCTCGTGAAGACAGGCATCTTTCATTGACCGTTTTTTGATTTGACCCTTTTTGTTTTTTCTTTCTTATTTTTCTTTACATTTAAATTGTGATTTTTCTGGGAGCGAAGCATGGCCGCTATTGGAGCTGCCATGTGTCACACCCAATTTTATATTATTTTATAATTTTCATTATTTATTTTATTATTCTATTTATCTTTATTTATTATTTTAATTATTATTGATTATTTATTTATATTTATTAATTAATTTTTTACTTTATGTATTATTTTTACTTCTATTTTAATTAAAATTAACTATTTTTTAATTATTTTTTATTTTATTTTATTTTATTTTCTTAAATTTAATTTAACTTATTTTTCCTGCCTGCCACGTGGTTGCCCCTGTGCGCGCTATTTGGTGCCCCCTTCTCTCTGCTCTCTCCCTGCACTCCCCTCGACCTGTTCCACCACATGCGACAGTCGCAATCGTCGCCCCGTGCATTGCACGACGGTTGCGCAACCACGTCCATTCTACTACAGGTGTGCAACCACCAGCAACTGCACCCCTCTGTCCTCGTGACCTCGCCCATTCCGCATTCGTCGGTCGTTATTCTCTCTCTCTTCATCCCACTCCTCGCTCAACTGCAACCCTGCATCTCACGACCTGTTCCCTCGATCTCTGTGTGACTCATCCCGCATTCATGTCTTCCTCAGGTGCTCCAACAACCCATAAAGGCCTGCTCACCCACCCCATCGAACGATATTGATGAATCACCATTTCATCACCTTTATTCCATCATTTTGGCCTTAAAAATCCTAGCTAGTGCATGTAAATACCCCTTGTTTGTCCAAATTAACATTCATTCTTTATTGTATAGATTGTGTATAAAATATTTTTTTTAATACCAAAATCAAAGAAAAAAGAAAAGAAAAGAAAAGAATAAAATACAAAGGGTATTTACAACCCTAATCCTAGGGACCTAGGCATCTTGATGACTAGGTCGACAAGGAATAAAATAGGGGATATAAGGGCCAATAATCCAATAAAATCCCATTTATCAATTCTTCATTTATTCATTTTTGGGACCTATTTTATTTTCTACTCTTTATACCTCAAATAAAGAAACTTTATACATGAAAGTTGTAGATGATAATATATAGAAAAATACAAAATTGAGTTTATAGAAAATTAATACACGATGTACTTTTTATACTACGAATAAGATTCCAAAATCCTAACTTCATAGACCCATATCTTCCAAATAAAAACTCAAAATATATCAAAATCACCTTTAAATGTATATAACTTTTAATAAGCTATTTAATAAAGGTGGTCTCATTTTTTTGGAGTTATTGTATTTAAGTTAGGTTTTAGACCCCTATTGTACAATATACACGAATAAAATATTCATTTTATTTATTCTTTATTATTTTTATAAGTTTATATTTTTATAATTTTGTAAATATTATTTATAATATATGTAAGTAGTAAAACTAGAAAAAACTCACCAATAAAACATTAAAATGAAATAAGTACATAAAATATATAGGTAAAATACGTATGCTAATACTTGTAAATAAAAAGAGAAATCTATTCTTTAATTCTTTTATTCATCTATATTTTTATACTCTTGTAAATATTTTTTGTATTTTATTAAAAATATAAAGCTAAAATAAAAAAGAATATACATTAAAATAAAATAATGAACAAAATACATAGATAAATACCTACATTTATACCTATATAATCTATACCCTTATTTGTTTAAATATACAAATAACCTCATAAAATATAATAAAAATATATTTATATGCCTACAAATAGGTTATAAATGTATAAAATAAGAGAATAAAATAATAAAAAAATATAAAAAAATAAAATAAAATAGTCAAAACATAGATGAATATACCTATAATATACCCCTAAAAATTAACTACTAATAAATA
This sequence comes from Ottelia alismoides, assembly GCA_037367405.1. NCBI lineage: Eukaryota > Viridiplantae > Streptophyta > Magnoliopsida > Alismatales > Hydrocharitaceae > Ottelia > Ottelia alismoides. Next base: position 247,959 of record JAZKJV010008185.1, read on the forward strand.
ACATCAAAAAATAAATAAAAATCATATTAAAATACTACATAAAATAATAAAAAAATTTATTTTATAATAAAAAAATAATAAAATTATTTACTATTTTTAATTATTTATTTTCGAATAAGTGGATTGTTTTGTCCTATAGTGGCCGACGTGGCCCAATCACGTTACTTCCTTCGTTGACCTTCGGTGAACTACCTCCCCAGGCTCTGCTACCTATCAGACCTGTCAAGACCCTGATTTTCTTCCCTTTTTCAATGGCATATCATCAATTCATCGGCCTCGATTCCTTCATACGAAATTATCATTGATGTTCCATGAATCACGCCGAGCCTGCAAATCTCTTGTACATAGCTTGTATTTCTTCCAAACCACCGTCAATAAGGGTACGCACACTTGGCTATAAATAAAACATTCGACATTCTGCTCCATTTTGGTCACTATTCTGAGTTGTAGAGCCTTACATCTTAATATAGGGAGCATCCTCGTGACAAGAGGAGTTCCCCTACAGTCAAGATCAGCTCCAGGAGGATGGAGATGCACCCACAGCGGCTCGTTGATGGTCTCTGCACCCTTCTTTCACTGGCAGGTACGAGTTGCGCCCTTTTCATCTTTTAGATATGATTAACTTAGTTTTTTTATTCTTTCATTTACTTTAGCCTTATAATCGTCCGACCTAGTGTAAAACACTTGAATCGTAGTTCGCCGGAGCAGATTCCACTTCTATACGACGTGTTCTGGCCACCCATGATCACTCCCACACTTTCCTTTATGCTTATTCCACTTCCCAAACCTATCTGATCAATTGGGGCCCTAGTAGTCATGCGAAACAACGTTTCCCTCCATCGCCTCGCTGGAAACCTCATTGCCATATTCGTCACATCGTCGTTTCCAACTAATAAACACCTAGATCCTTCTCCTTCATATAGTTGTGCTTTCTAGCATCTTTGCAGAACCGGGAAGGGGCGTCTGAACCCCAGTCGAAGATGGATTGTTGAATCTCCCAGCGGCTGCGGATCATCCTCAAGACTGTCATGAGCACTTCAGTAGCAAGATTTGAGGCCAGAGGAAACAACAATGGCTGATCGAAGTTCATCAAGGGTGTGTTCTTCAGGAGTTCATCTAATAGCCTCTACTGTCGGTTGATCCTCTCTGATTCTTCCAAGTGTACAACTATCATCAGATCATCAGAACCCAAATCCCTTTGATCTCCTCCCCGAGATCTAATCACAGACGTTCAGCCGTGAAGAGGTCATCTGGTCGTTCACTCCCACGCCTATGGTGGTAAATTGCTAAATCTATCCCCTGCTTTTTTTGTAATTATTATTTAGTCTTGTAAATAAAGTGAATAGTGTAAATAAAAAGTGAATTTTGCATCTGAGGCCCCTTATGTTTATTTAAATTACAAATGGGTCCGGTCTAGCTCAGCTCATGTGTAGTTCCACGTGAGCTAGGCAAATTACATGCTCCCCTGGTGATTTTTGTAATTATAAAATAGTTCAATAAACTTTTAAATACATTCTATACTTTTGGAATATTGCATATGAACCCCTGTCATTTTTTATTGCAAATAAGCCCTTGTCAGTTTATGAATTAGGTGCTTAAATTTCATTTATTAAAAATAGCATCTATGCTCCTAAAATATTGTAGAAATAAGGTTAGTTTCGTGGTAGCTTATATTTCACGCCCCATTTCTTTTGCATTTTTAGGCATTTTACCATTTATTAAAAATAATAATGAGCAACATTTTGTTCTGACTATAGTATAAATACCAAAAAAATATAAAATTTTTTGAAAAATTCAAAAAAAAATGTTTTTCTATTTTATCATGTATTAACTCCAGTCCAAAATCCCTAAAATAGAAAAGAAAACTTTTAAAAATTGAAAATCCTAAAAACCTTTATAAAAATCTAAAATATTTTGAAAAAACCCAAAAAATCATCTTTTTTGTCTTATAATTATATATATATACTTATATATATTATCTATATGTTAAATTGATTTGGAAAATTTTGGACTTAATTTTCTATTTTTAATTTCTATTTATATTTTGACATATTATTTTATCCTTGTTTTAAGCTATTTTCAACTTTTAAAATATATAAAAAAATCGTAAAATTCACAAAAAATCACAAAAATAGTAAAAAATTATTTAAAGCCCAAATATACTTATTTCTGCAATTTTTGGATATTTTTAGTTATATTTATATTTCTTTTATCTATTATTATAAATATTCTTATATATCCTATATTGTATATTTAAAAGAAAAAGAAAAAAAACCAAAAATATAAAAATAAACTATAACTATATAAATTAAAAATAAAATAAAATAAATTGAAAATTTTAAACCCACAAAAATGCATATATGTGTATATACATAATGAATGATTTGCATGTATATAATGCTTTTGGTTAAAAATAACTATAGGCTACCAGTATTGCTCTTTGTGGTTCGACCTCTACACACTTACTTGTTATACATTTAGTTGTAGACAATAATAAATTTTACCTCACATTTTGTGTTATTCAATACTTGATTTTTATAGTGGGTTGATTGTTGATTGATTGAGATGTATTGAGTGGTCAATACACCGACTGCGGTTTCATCTTGCGAAATCGTAAGACCCTCGTTAGATCTCGATCATCAAATGGAACTATTATCGGGGAGCAATGAGCGTATTCTATTTTTGTCAATTATCATGTAAAGCCATTATTGATTATTCATTGATTTATTGATGTAATTAATAATTAATTTTATTTTGTGCCTATCCATTCAATTATTCTTTGTATATAGCTAAATTTGATTTTATTTGATTATCTGTGCTAATATGAATCTCTTTGTAACTTTGTTGCGAGGGCCCGACATGCGAGGACGACTTCTTAGGAGGTCGATGCGACCAAGTTTGATGGAGATTGGTCTTCACCTTTGACTAGTTACAGAGGCTACAAGGAAGCAAGGAGATGCGACTTAGCATAGAGATAGTTTAGCTTCATTTATTAATTTATTGGAGTGAGAGAGACAATTATAATTAGTAATAATTAAGATTTGGACACTACTGTCCACAATGAGGTCCAGTGCCCAAGATGTTTGTTCACCTGGGGGCCTCTTCATAGTTTTTTGCATTTTATCGCCTTCTTTTATTTTCTTTCTCGCTATTTTGAGTTTTCTGCCTTCTTTTTATTTGTTTTATTTGCATGGAGCTCCTATACTTAGGTTGCTTACCTCAGTAATTAGGTCCAAATGCTAGTCAGAATGCATGTACCTATAGTCTCTTACATTTGGATCTAACCAAATTAATAACTGTTAGTTATTTGGATTTGAAATCGCGTGTCGAGAGAGGTTGTATACATCTCTTGCAGGAATCGTTGTAGCGGACACCGATCATCATCGAAGATCGGACTTTGGTCTCATTTCTGTATAATTAACAATCATTTCTTCACGATTAATAACAGCTATTGTTAGAGTGATTTTATTGATTGCATACTACTATGTAGATAGATTTAAAAATTCTATTTTGCATTTCGCATGGAGAGAGCTGGGAAGCATTGTAAGTCATGTAAATCAACATGCATCATTAGATTCAATGGTGATATTTCCATCATCGAATTGACTTGTACGGATTTTTCGCTATCTCCTCCTGATTATGAGCACCTAGGACTTAAATGAAAAGCTACTAAAACTTTAGGCGCTTGTCTGCAGAAAGATCCAAAAAAAGTGAAAACCCAAAAAAATAAAACAAGGGGACTGCTAAATAATCTTTGACCTTAATTAAAATTTGTAATGAGCTTTCATTGTCTTGGGTTCATAATGCCTCATTGTTTTCAAGGACCTTAAAGGGGACCAAAACCCCTCCCATGAGCGTGGCACAACCTGCTAAGGATTAGAGCCAAAAACCCAATCTGTACCTGTCTTGTGCATCGCTTGGATTTTCGAAGTAATGGCGCTTCTATCGTACGTGATTGAGTAGGGACGTGTCAGAGATGGTGTTCCCAACTTGCATGGAACATCGACATGGTCTAAAGTATTGAGCTTAGGCCATGCCCTCATGGGTGTATATGTCTCATTGGTTTGTGTCCGAGTAGGTTCTTGCACACTCGTGGATGATTCCGTTGCGAGCAAGGATCGAAGTAGTGGTTTTGCCTATCAGCTTCTTCTCTCTATTTCTTTGGCTGAGTAGGAATCCAAGAAGGGTTACAAGGACCTCAAAAAGTGCAGACTATAGGCTACAAAGGAGGAGGACAAGTACATGATACTTTTCTTGCAGTACTCTCTCGCCTATAGGGTTAGCGCGTTGAGGACCTATTAAAAGATATACTTGAAATAACAACTCTGAAATTGAAAAGATAGTAAATACCTGATCCTTCATGGCTTCACATGGTGTGAGTTGGTGAACCCAATTTTGTATTGTGTTTGAATGGATTTAGATTAAGGTTCAAAGATCAAGTCCCGTGCAATTGTGCAAATTTTGTCATGCATGTCTTCTATTTGACCCTCACCCAGTTCGAGCCTTTCTATTATTTTACATTCTATTTTGTTCCTCGTTGGCCACCTCTTTGATGGTCTTTTTCAGGTTTTTAAATTTAGATGATATGAAAATAAATGTGCAGTTGTCGTTGGAACCCAAATAACCCGCAAAAATTTATTTTTTCTTAAGCTAATAATTACAAGAAAATGTGGCAGGAGATTTTTTTGCTATTTATTTACCTGTATAGAAACATGATCGCACTCAAGGAGGCTACATTCCCAAGGGGTATATAAATAATTGAAAAGATCAATTAAAAGAAAAAGAGAATCTCAAATGCTAACTATCTTGGTTTTTGTGAAATTTTTATCTTTTATTTTTTTTAAATTTTTTAAATTTTTTTATTTTTTGATTTTTAAATTTTAAATATTTTTAGTTTTATAATTTTTTTATTTTCAAAATATGATTTCCAAAAAAAATTCATGCACTGAAAGAATTCAATTTGTTCCTTTTACGATTTTTCAAATGTAACAAAAATTCTCAAAAAATGTCTGAAGAAACTCTTTTTGTGTTTTTATTTATTGTTTTTGTAATTTTTTAGAGATTTTTAGATTTTTTTGGGATTTTTAAAATGAATAAAAATAGGGAAAAATGTAAATAATGAGTAAACATGATTATTTGCAATTTAAAAATATAAAATGAAATCAAAAATTGTGAAATTTTTAAAAAAAAACTAAAGGAAATTATCTACAAACAAGAACTCAAATCACATATTTTTATTTTTCTACAATTTTATTTTTTTTAAGATTTTTCATATTTTACAATTATTTTGAGTTTTATAAAAAATAATGCATGAAAATTAGACAAATTAAAAGACAATAAAATAGAATTAATCTATTTTTTGTATTTTTTAAACTGTTATTTGAATTTTTATTATTATCCAAATCTCGAGCAGGGAAAAATAAAATTTTATCATTTTTAATAATAACAAATGATGATAAAATGTAATGAAAATTTTATGCAAAGAAGTAACAAGTGACATGAACTTAACTTGAATTTTCGAGATTTTATTAACACATAAAAATGTTTATTTCAATAAGAAGGAGCATGGAAATCAAGTCTGGAAACAGCGGTTCATTTACAAATAGTTAATATTTAAGCATTAAACAAATAATAAAAATAAACCTGCGGGGAGAAAACGTGAAATTACCTAGAGGGGGATGGTCCTGCACGTGACTGGAAGGGCTGGCAGGGGTCTTTTTGAAATTTGCAGAAATGCAAGGGGAATTATTGCAATTATTCTAAACAAAATGAATCTTTTAGGGTTACTATTGGGAGGATTTCGTTCCTATTCTTCATGCGAAAGAAGGAGGGGGCGTTGAACGGAAGAGCTCCGCCCCAGATGGTACTTGCTCCAAACAGTCGCGCAGTTGGGGAGCGACGGGCTAGCGATCGACAAATGATGAGAGGCAGCCTGCGTGTGTAGAGGTGTTGCGTTCTCCAAGCAGTGATCGGGATCACAGGTCGACGACAAATCGACATGCAACGGATGACGACAGACGGGGTGGTGTTATCCTCTAGAGGAGGGTCGACGATCGTCTCGCAGTGCGCGCGGGGTGTGTCTAGGAGTGGACCTGCAGTGGATCTGGAGTGGGCAGTTCATGAAGCTCTGCCCAGGAGGAGGAGGGGAGGCGATGGCTCGGGTGAAGGACAACAGTGACGTTGCCACTGCCGCCAGACCCTGTTTTTTATTTTTTTTTTATTTTTTGTTGTTTTTTGTTGTTTTTTGATGAAAAACAGAAACTTTAAAAATATTTTTATTATTTTTTGATTTTTTTTGAAAAGACAAAACTACATATTTTTTGTAAATATTTTTTATTCCAGCAAATAAAGTATAGATTAAAAAATGATATCCGACTCGAGCACGATGGATCGATCCGAAATCAAGTGCGAAATTTGTGAGTGGATGTGGATCCGATGAAATGTAAGGTCAAATCTGTGTCTCCGACAACCGTGCGTAACTGGAGTTGAATGTTTGCGTGAGCTCGAATGTGAACGTGGAGAGATCGAGAATATGATATGAAAAATTGGATCGGATTCGGATCAAATCGTGGTGATGAATTCTAATAGCTAGATAAAAAAATGACAACAAAATTAAAATGTGAAAAATTAAACTATGATTAACCTAGGTTAGAAACAAGAATAAAAATGTGGATCTCACCGTGGGAGTGGAAAATGCCGTGATGGCCTCGACGAAGGCTGACTCGTTGTCACTGGGCGGCTCGGAGGCTAGACACATCTGAACAACAAGAAGACTCTTGGAGAATAGTCTCCTCTCGCCAAAGATTGATCCCATTGAAATGAGGGAGGAGGAGACATATAAATAGAAAAGAAAAGAATTTGAATTTTAAAATTTGAAATGAGATAAATATAAGGAAAAAATTGAAATGAGATAGAGATAAGAGAGGAAAGTATTTTTAAAATTATTTTCATAATTATTTATTTATTTTCATCACTTTATTAAATTAAATAATAAAAGGTTTATTTTTTTGTGAGGGTTATTTAAGGGATTTAACTATATACATATATTATATAAATATGGTGCATTATATACTTAGTTAAATAAGGAAAATAGTTTAATTAATTTTTTTGTTTTAATTTTTTATTTTTTATTACAAATAATTCTTAGAAAATATTTACAAGTATTTACAAATATAATATGTACAAATAAATGGTAAAATTGCACAAACCACCCTAGAGAACCATCTTTCAGACCGTAACTCCAAAAATTATGAAACCATAGTCATTTTAAAGATAATTTAATTTAGAATATAATGGAAGTGAGTTTGATTCAATTTTATTTCATATGGAGCTAGAACGAGTCTTTCATTTGACTTTGTGGCTTTTTCCTGATGTGTTTACTTTTATTTTGTACATGATTTTATTTCACAATTATTTTTATTATTTAGAAAACATTTTTATTTACAATTTTGTTTTGAGTGTTTGTTAATTTGAGGTCAATTTGTGTACAAACCAAATAGTTTAGTTTTATACAAATATACACATAATAAATGAGAAGTATTTACAAAATATTTTTTTGGATTTTCTGATTGAGAAACCTATCTCCCCCTACTTTATTCCTGGTCGATCTAGTCAAGTCTTGACCTTCTCTAGGGTTTCGGGTCAGCTTGTATCTATTACATATACACAATCTTTTTTTGTTTTTCCTTTCTTTCTTTATTTATTTATTTTTGGTTAAAATAACAATATATGTACAATATTTACACACAGAAGCAAGTTAGTAAAAATATGGAGTTAGTATTATATATAGGTGTTTTATAAGAGATTTTAAGTTAAAATAAATGAATAAAGCTGATGAAATGCGGATTCATTATCCCCCTATGCTTTACCTTTCCTAGTCCCTTAGAGAACACTTATTTGAAAGAATAAGTGAATAAAAGAAAAAGAAAGGAAAAATGAAGAAATTAGGACAATATTGAGTATTAAACTTATCTTCATAAAATTGTAGTATGGAGCTCTGTGAGACCATTGGATTATTAATGTGGCAGAACCTTAATGGGAAATGGATTTAAAACCTAACAGCCTCTAAGTTCCACAAGACTCCTATTCAGGTCTCCTCAATAGTCGGGTCAGAACAAGTCTACATACAAAAATCCTTATGACTATGAATCTTTACTTGTACGGTGTTAGTGAAATATATCTCCCCATCTCAAAAGTAGCAAAGAAACAACCTCTCTCAACAAGGCAACTCTAGTCCCCTGGTCTAGCAACTCTTTCCTCGAGGAGCAGGGATATTCCCTTCTAAGTTCAAGTACAACCAACTCAAGAAGAGGAGATGGAGAAAAGAATGGACAATAACCAGTGTAGCTTCTTATCCTTGGATGCATGACCAATGTAGCCAAAATTTTACTTTAAAGCTCTTATTATTATTTTATATTTTTTAATATCCTTGTATATACACTCCAGCAAGAATTTTACTTTTCAATCAGGCCTGTCCACTTTTTAAGATTATGCATTTTTTTCTCTCTTCTCTTTTTCTTTTGAAAATATATACAAGGTATAGCATGTACATAAGGTGTTTTCCTCTTGAGCTAGTAGACTATCCCTCTTTTGAAGCATTATTGCAACCCCACAACATCCTATCTTTAGACCTCAATGCTAATAGATCAGGTTGAGATGCACAACCCTCCCTAGAGGCAGACGAGAGGTTCCGCTTAGATGTACTACTCGTATGCTACTCCAAGCCAAAAGATTTTGCCTCCTCACTACTTCCTCCATGAAGAGCTACATGTAGAGTGCTTGTCCAAGATAAGTCACAGTCTCCCCTATTTATTAATATTATATTCGTATATCATAATTTATTTATTATTTAGAAAAACTAATTATTCAGTAATTTAGATAAACTAATTATTTATATTTTTCATTTTATTGCTAATTGCAATAATAACGTTTATTATTTAATATCTAATTTATACTATATTTAAATATCTGGTCAACCAGGTGCTGACATGTGTCAACACATGGTTCATCTTCTTTAAGAAGCAGTTGGAGTCTTCTGCTCCAGCGCCTCCACTTCTCTTATTTTTCCCACGGCCGAACTTCATCCTAAATTCGATCTAAACCCTTCATCATCTCCACCTATCAACCCTAATTCACGCCTACCCTTGATTTCAACTCAATTAATCACCGACCTTCTTATAAAATGATCCTAAGTTGGCGTGGACCAACTAACTTCTCAAGCACCAGTTTGAAACTATCTGAGAACCCATCTTTCTCCATAGTTTATGGCCACCACCGGTAGGGAGAAAGCCCGGTGACCGCTCCGCGTGTATTAGGGATCAATAGTGGAGAGTTCCAAAACCTTCTACGACCTTGCATCGCACCACTGTGTGTGTCCAAATCCGGCAATGATCGGTTTTCGAGTGTTATCCTGATGTAATACACCTCATTTCCCAGATCTTCCTCCATTTTGAACGCATGTTCTTTGACAGATGTCCCCTCCTGCATCTTGCAACGAATAAGTTTGTTCATTATATTGTAACGTTGTGTGCGGTTTACGTCACCGAACATATCTTTTAGATTCAACATGATCTCTTGGCAAGTGCTCATTTCCACATGCTGCTTCTGAAGCACATTGGATAATGAACCCAGAATATAACATCTTATCAGATTATGATCTTCATCATATTTCTCATTAAATGAAATTTCATCCGGAGTTTTAGGGTTTGTGTGCTTGTCCTTTGATAGCACATAGGAGATGCGCTCTGCAGAAAGGACAAGATCCAAATTTTGGATCCAATTCGAATAATTTGGTCTGGTCAGTTGATTGACCTCTAGAAGCCTGCTAAGTGGGTTCATGGACTTCATTTTCTGAAATTAAGAATACACTATATTAGAACATATAAATAATTATATATTCAATTACAAATCTTTGATTAAGGTATTTTTAATCAAATTAGTCTTGCTTTGTCAACTTCAAAAGCGCATTCCCTTGATCACTCTCGAAGCAAGAGATGTACTTACCGCTATATCTCAAGCAAGAACTGGGATCTCATCTTTATCTTTGTCACATCCCAATAATATGAGAAACTGTAACTCTAATAAAGAGATGTGGGAACACATTCCGCCTTGCAAGTCCAACTTGCATTTCCCAATTTAGTCTTTAACACCCGGTCCCACCACCCCTAAGGTGATGTTGACATATTGTTAATTGAACCAACCGTCAACAGGATTAGAACTCGCTATGAGCAATCCAATATCGCCCCAATAATATGAGGAACTGCTATTGGGGTCACTACGCATACCGCCTTACTCTTTCGAGAAGCAAAGAGACCAATCCAGATGCGCTTGTATGCAGGAGTTGTCACTTCGGACAGGCGTCTCCTACATACAATCCCTGGCGACGGAATCCTTCGCCTTGACAGGAGACCATGGTTGTCACTTATGTGATCCTCCACCTCATATTCAAATTTTAATTAATTATCATGAATCGTATTCATATAATAATTCTTCCAAGGGAATACACATTTATTCATAATAGAGTGTTATTAATTGGACATAATTAATTTAATCATAATAAATCAATTATCATTCCAATTCAATCAACAAACTTGATTGTTACTTGAAAAATATGGTATTATCTCAAAGTACGTGTAAATTCGGATTTTAATAATTAGAAAATATACCATGATTTCTCCAGCATTATCGAGTCCCTACCCGCTGTCATGTCCAGTACCGACGGGAGTGGGACAAATCGCACACGGTGCAACCTGCTACCCCAACACTCCCCGACTAGACACCATATCCACCTCAAGAAAGGATAATGCCAAATCGATCATTGTGTACTTGAGATGATCATCGGTTTTTCAATTGAAATTACACCATATAGTAATAATCAAAACCATTTTTGATTATAAGGAAGTTTGCTAGACAAATTCCCAAACCTATTAAAGTAGCATGTTTGTTGAAAGTGTATCAAGTAACCAATTGGTGATCTAGATCAAATCTAATCATTTATTGGTTGAGGAGATATCATTTAAGGGAAAAATTATTATTCAAACTTTTCCCAGATATTTTCCATAATTATTCAAGGAATTTAACCATTAATTTAACAAGTTTCTTAAATGACAATCACAAGGTTTTTGATAAAACATGCAATTTCCAGCAGTGACCCTCACTAACTAAAATTAGCATATCTCTTTCATTTTAAATCCAAATTAAGAAAAATCAATTTCTAGAGTTTGATAATTTTATTTAAAACAGAAATAATGTGATAAGCATGCATTTCTAGGCATTTTAAAACAGTAATCAATCCCTTAATTACGCCATTATTCGCTATCCCTGAAACAGTAGATATATGGTTATTAAAAGGATCATAACTTGAGCAAACGGAATCCAAATTACGCAAACTCAAACTTCACGGTTTCCTTATTTAATGAAAACATTATTCAAGTGATAGTTTCGTGTTTAAACATTTTAAACATTGATGAAATTTATCACAAAATAGGGTTGCGGAAATTGAAATGCGATAAAATTTTCACGAACCCTCACAAGCCCAAATCTTCCTAGCTTTATGGATCGAATCCAAAACCTCCAAACTGACTCTTATACCACTTGAAGGATATGGGATTATCCTCAAGCACATCACGGAAGCGTGTGCGTCGTATTGTATACGATGAAGAGCGACTAGTCGCACTAATTGAGACTCTAAGCGAAGAGACCTCCTATCTCAAGTCCGATCCATCGGAGGAGTGATGGTTGAAAATAGAGCTTTGTTCCCGAGTAAATAGCTGCATATTTCCCTTTATCTTGCATAAATAACATTCATGCATCAATCTACAAAATAGCATTTTAGCATTCATCTTTGCATTTAAATAAGAAGCCATTGCCTTGTGTAAAATCCACCTTAAAATATCCACCTATTCTCTTGTATTTATCCCCTCCAAAACAAAATAACTCCTTCCTTATAGTATGTACACCATTAGTAATAAATAGGGAAGAAGGACAAAGTCCCTCTTTTGTAAAATACCCAATAAAGCCCTAAAATCCCTGGACCTTAGAATGCACATATCTCTCTCTTACCAACTTCGAATTAGGTCTACTCACCTTCATAATAATACACATTCAGAGACCTTCAAAATGAGACTAATTGCATTCAATTTGGAGCTCGTAGGCAAAAGTTGGGTTTTTGGGCCTCTTTGTATACTATACTTATGTACATTTGTATTCTTGTATTTTTGTATCACAGTTGACCTCATGTCCGTCTTTGGTCAACATGAAACTTGTAGATTTCATCAAGATCTACAACTTTCATGTTTTGGGTTTTTCCAAATTCGGCCCCCTTCTCCCTCTAATTTCATTTCTCCTTTCAGCCACTCACAGCCGGTCACGTGGCGCCCTGTGATTGCGCCACGCGGCCCGCTCCCTTTAACCTATCCGCCCGTGCTCTGGACCGTTGGATCTTCATCTAGATACAACGGACCAGTGACTCCCACGTCCGCCTTTATTCTGCACCGTTGGATCAATTCCAGGAGTCCATCCCAATCGCCCGCCCGCGCCTCATCAGATCCGTGCCATGTGGCATCACCTCAACCATCCGATGCTCCGCTGATCCAATGGCTCAAACACTTCACTCCCTCCACCATTCGATCGATCCCAGGAGTCCATCTCAGCCGCCCGTCAGCGCCGCACCCTCAGCATGCCATGTGGTGCAGTGCGGGCCCTCCGATATTGCACCTGAGATCCGATCTCAACCCTTGATCCGCGCCTCCATCTGGACCGTTGGATCACACGATCCAACGGTCGAGGCATCGTCGTCAACCTCCGCACGCCTCGCACCCACGTTCTCCACCGTGCGCAAGGTGTCACCCCCTTTCTATTTTCAGTTCCACCCTAACCACCTTCTCCGACCACTGACGCCACCATCATGGAGCCCACTCACCCCTCATCCTCGCCAGCTTCCTCGATCTCCATGACAACCCTCCGATTCGCTCCATGACCTCTACTAATACCACCTCCCAGCTATCCCTGCCGTCACCCTCGTCCTATAAATCAACCAGCTCCGGCCACCTCTACCCCTATCTGCCACTACAAGAGGTACCCTAGATCTCAGAGCCACCCATTGGTGACAGCAATTGGGCGTCAAATCGAGCGAAGATAGGTCTCCACCTCCGGTGAGATCCACGACGTCGCTATGCCGTGCCGCAGGTTCTCCCGACGCTGCATGAGCTCAGGCCCTCTACCGACCTTCGAGCGATGACCAGGAGCCCAGAACCGAGCTCCATTTCACAGGTAGCATCCTCCGTTCTCCTCCCGCTCTTCTACTTATTTTTCCTTTATTTTCTCCGAATTAATTCCCCCTCCACGAGCACCTTCTTGCCCCTCCATCCATCACCCGAGCTCCGCAACGGAGCTCTGATCCTCGTGCTACCCTTAGCTTCTTCAGACGACGCATTCCATTCTCCACCACCGCCGGCTCTGCCACATTGGCGGAGTTCGAACACCGGACACCTTCATCGCTCCACCGGCCTCACATCACACTCTGCATCACTCCACGGACACCATGCACGCTTCGGCTATATCGCTAACCCTTGCAGGTGTTATCCCCTTGATTGGCTAGAGTCTCGTCAGAGCTGCACTAGAGCTTCTCTGTCGCCATCAGCCAGAGCATCTCCTCCACCCCAGAGACCAACGGAAGCTTCGCCAGTCCTCCACGCTTCTTCCGAGCTACTCCAGATCCTCCCACACCTCTCGCCGACGATAGGAGGATGGGGAGGAGCTAGCCCAGCCACGCCGGAGCCCAGTCCCTTCCGCCGCAGGAGGCGGAGGTCCGTTGGGAGACGACAGCCAGCAGTCGTTCGATCATCCTGATCGAACGGACCAGATTAGCCCACGCCTCCGATAGCTAGAGCAACCAAGGGTCGTTGGATTCATCCTGATCCAACGGCTCTCGGTTGTCCACGTCATCCACTTCATTGAGCTTCAAGGACCGTTGGATCGATCTTGATCCAATGGGATAGACACGCCACGCGGCAACAATTCATCACCATTCGATCATTCGTGATCGTACAGTCCAGATCCGCCCACGTAGCCTCGATCTGAGCCTCCTCCCCCACCGCTAGGCTCGGATCACCCGAAGCTTCTCCGAGCTAGATCCGAACCTCCAGAGCAGTCGAGCCTCGCTCCGAGCCTCCGACGTCCACCGAGCCTAGGACCCCCCACGTGATCTGCACTTGCGGCCTGGGCTAATTGCATCGAGGCCCCTGAAGGTTTTCAATATTACATTCCAGTCCCTATCAGGCGACCCCACGTGAGGAGCACGTGATTCGTGTAGAATTTGCATCCACCCCCCTTCATTATAGGTAATTGCATAATAGTCCCTGTATGCACATTTTATTTTCAGAAATTTTAATTCCTGTATTGCATTTGTACCCCTATCTTTGCACGTATATTTAGGCATTCATCTTAATTCATTTTTGAGTTTCAAAAATTACATTGTGTAGCTTACATTGTCCTCCTCATTATGTGATACGAGGAATATTTTTGTAACATCAGTAGAATTTTTTATTAATAAAATGGTTCATTTTTGCTATATTTTGCCCAATTTCACCTCTTAATTGATAGTAATTCTTTTCTGTCTCCAAAAAATTCCCAAAAATCATAGTAGAGCTAGGATAATTAGCTTTACCTTGCATAAAAATTTCATCTCAAGTGCACGCATTCTGAGTCCTAAATAAATCATTTGGTGAATTTCTTAATTAATTTTTAATAGGTCCATTTCACATAGAAATTTAGGTTGATTAATTTTCCTGGATTCTTCACTTAGATCTATCTAGGATAATTTTGTTATCTTAAAATAGTATGATTTGGTATTTATTAAAATTAAATTAGTCAAAATCACCTTGCATTCATTTTTAATTCATAGTTAATTCATTTAGTGTCAGAAAATTCTAAAAAATATTAGAGGACCTTAATTTCATCTCATTTCATCATCTGGCCAAGTTTCATAATTTTTGGATATAATTAGACCATCTTTCTGAATTAACATGTAAACTTGCCTGATTGTGCATGAGTATTACATAAAAAATACGAAAAAGACCAAAAATATCTCCTATGAAAATCAAACCTTGGAAATTTGCTTCGAATCAACCTAGGAGACACTGCCTCCCTGAGTTTAACCATGGACTTCCAACCAAGTAAAAATAAAATTTACCGCTAGAGATTAACTTGTTTAATTAAAAGTGGTTTTTGATTCGCTCTCATTATCCGACTGCAACGAACATTATAATTAATTTGAGCATTAATTTGATCGAATTAACAAGGGTAGTGGGACGTGTATCAAAATGGCACCGTTGCCGGGGAGGCACGGCTTAGCTTAATTTGCAGTTATTTCTAAGTGCTTGATTTTCTATCCCTGGGTAGTTTGACCCCTCGGTTTTCTTGTGAATATTTTATGTCTTTTAATTTTCAAGTGGTTCCAGATCCCAACAAAGGGGACTTGGAGAGGTAATGAAGGTGTAAAACCTTGAAGTCCTCCTCCAGCACTTAAAACCCCTCGGATGGAGTTCTCCATTGTTGTAACATGCATGAAAAGATTCGTAGGTCAAGGGCAACAGCCTCGACCTCAATTGAAGTGGAATAGATGGGGGTGAGGTGAAATGATGAAGATCTCCGACGAAGTGACGGAGGGAGATCAGCCTCCTCGATCTGAGCACGATTGAGGGTGGATGCTAAATTCTTCTCTCTCTCTCTCTCTCTCTCTCTCTGTGTGTGTGTGTGTGTGTGTATGTGTGCCCTCTCTCTTGCTCTCTCCTCTTGGTCCTCAAGTAGAAGGACTGAGTCTCCTCGACTCAGGTGCCTCAACCACTTAGGTGGTCGTCGAAATCTTGATGTCCCTCGTAAGAAAAATAGAAGAGACAAGTATTAGCACAATAAACAATTATATCAAATAAAAGATAAAATAAATAAAAAAATAATGAAATAAAATGGACCTAAAATTCTATCCTACATGTTGCTCCCTGGCAACAGTGCCATTTGTATAATCGACTTTTGCAAGGGTCTAAATAATATCCTCACGGAGGGTGAAGATATACTATCGCTGAGGTGACCGCTCATGAAAGCCTATTAAAACAACAATTAACCCACACAAATTAAATATGAAATAATGCAAGCAAGTGTGAGTCAAAATATATTATACCCTACAATAAAATTTGTATAGCGACAAGTATGTAGGGGTTGAACACAAGGAGATTGGGGAATAGATAACAAACATTAACTAAAAGGACAATAATTTTTTTTTGGGGTTTTTTTACGGATTTTCGAATTTTTGTACGTTTTTTAATTACTTAATTTTTTTGCAATTTTTGTTTTTATAATTTTTTGAGTTTTGATTTCATAATTTTTATTTCCTTTCTATGTTTTGTGATTTTTAATTTTTATAATAATTGATAATAATAATAATAATATAAGTTTGTATATATATCAAGATAGACTTCTAGATTTATAAATATAACTATAAATGCTCAAAATCATGAAATAAAATATTTTTAGTGTTTTATACTTTTCTTTATTTTTGATATTTTTCGTATAATTTTTACTATTTTTTATATTTTTAATGAATTAATTAGCCAAAATATTGAATAAAATAGATAGGTTAGATTGTTTTGGAAATTAAAAATAGCTAAAAGCCTCAAAATTTTCCAAAACTAGTTTGAATGTATAATAAATATTGTAGATAAAATCTAGAAATAGAAATAAATATTTTTGGGATTTTCCATAATTTTTTAATAATTTTTGAGGATTTTGGAGTTTTTTAATTTTTATTGTTTTTCTTTTCTATTTTAAATTTTTGGTCTATAGTTGCAAAATAGACTAATAAACAAAATATTTTTTTTGAAATTTTTCAAAATAATTTTATATGTTTTTATACTTTCCAAGCTAGAAAGGGAAAAATAGTTCTTTTTTATTTTTAATAAATAGATATATAAGATAAAATACCTTAATAAAGGTATAAGTTGAAGAATGATGTGTAAGGTATTTATCGTAATTTTCTACATTTTTTAAGGACACAGGAACTATTTTTAACAAAATAAATCTACAAAAAGAAAACACAATCTGGCAAGGGCATTTGTGAAAATATTTAATGTTTTTGGACCAAACCCAAATATATCAGAAAATAATATGACCAAAAATTTAATTTTCCCAGAATATATCCAATAATATATACTCAGATAGGTATTTTTGCAATTAAGACAAAGTTTGAGGAGCCAGATGCAAAATTTCCAAGAAATATTACACTTATATTCCTAATTTATGGACTAAAATGAAATAAAGAAAACCCAAGGGCTTAGGTGCAAAATACCCAGTACCTCATGCACGTGTACGTGAAGTGACGTGGATTAGACCTAAGTATATATGTGGAAAGTATATGGGGTGGACTGCAAAATAATTAAAACCTTTTACACTACAGATAAAAGTCTAGATATTAAAGTGAAATTACAAAAATTACAGGGGTATTGGGCAAAATTACCCCCACATGCGATCGGGCGGTCGATGCTTCGCCGTTATCCACATGGCGACGATCTGATTGCTGGTACCGCTTTGCATGGGTTGCCTGCGATTAGATCTCCATATAAGATATGATAGTGGAGGCGCGACTTGATGAGACGGCCATTGGGGCTTCTGGACCAGAAGCTCGATCCAACAGTCGTGAACCTCCCTAGAAGAACATGGGAGAACAAAGCCTAGGGTGAGCTTCGATCGACGTTGGTAGTTGACTCCGACCACCAGGGAGTGTCCCAAGGGCTGCAAAACGAAGCCGGAAGCTCCCCGAAGCTGTTGTTGGCTTCAAATGGGTCCCTGGAGCTTTGACGAGATTTGACAAGCTCGATGAAGCAAGGTGGATCCAGGTGCCTTCTATTTTATCCAAATCGACCCACTAGGGGTCCTTTGGCCCTCCATGACCTGGAGGAAGATTAAGCGCACAAAAACGAAGGGATTGGAGTTGCTACTCGATGAGGATGGATGAAGGTGAGGAGTGGCGAACGTCTCCAGCGAGCGGTAGAGGAGGAGACGTTGATCTCCTGATCTAGAGTAATTCAGGGTGAATGGGGGTGCGTGGACTTTGGGGAAGCGAAAGGCGAAGGAAATGACTGTCGTCAGTGGGCAGAGGATGGTGGATCACATAGATGAGGTTCGCCAGAGCGCAGCTCCAACAAAGTTCGAATTTTTTTATTTTTTTCGCATAAAAAGCGAAAAAAAATTAAACTAACACATACCCTAAGATGTTGCTAAGGCTAGAAATGAAAAATGCACGAAATGAAGAAGCTCTACTCGATCTGGACCGACCTGGAGCAAGCTCGCAGCAGAGGAGGTGGCTAAGCTGGATCAACCTCAGATTAACACCAAAACAGACCCCTAAAGCGTGGGGTGCACTCCAACTGTCACTAGAAATCTCAATCGAGGATAGGGTTAGAGTTTACTTGGTGGAATAGGGATCAAAGGCGAAGGAAGGGTGGACGGGAGTATTTGTAGATTCGATGTTGGGTGAAGAATCGTGCTTGACTCAATGATCCTCGGACTAAAAAATCAACGGTGTGTGAAAGTGTATTGATCGAGGCACAAAAGTCAAAGAGACATCGACAAAAATGGGTGAAAGGATCGGCCCCAAAGTTGGGCAAAACGAGGTCATGAATTCTGACAAACACCATGCCAACGAGTACCAGGGAGTTGACCTGGGTCAATCGAGACTCAGCTCCCATTAGTCGAGATGGGCCGCTAATGGACAAAATAGACTAAAGATAAATAATTAAAATAGAGTAGTAATTGAATTAATTAAATAAACATTATAACATGAAATATGTATATTATTTTCTGTAGTATTTTAACATGACTTTTATTTACTTTTATGAGTTAATTTATTAGGGGTTACTTTTTAGAGGTTCATTTATATGTATATTTACCTATGTTATGTGTATTTTATTTTTATTTTCTATTTTAAATTTTATAGCGTTACATAACTATTTATATATTTATAACTTAATTAAATATACATAAATATTTTTTATTGTATTTTTCTAAGTCTATATATACACTTAAATAACTAGATGTATTAATTATGTAGGTATATGTATAGTGTATTCATCTATGTATTTAAATATATTCATTTATTTTAGTATCTTTTTGATGATTTTATTTTATCCTAATCATGTACATATACTATAAAGAATATTTTCCAACATTATAAAAATATAAAATACTGAAAAATATAAAGAATAAATAAATTGAATATTTTATTCAGGTATAATGTACAATAAGGGTCCAAAATCTAACTTTTGCATCTTAAATCTAAATTAAATGAAATCACCTTTATTAAATAGCTAATAAAAAATTATATACAAGTAAAGTAATTTTGAAATGTTTTGAGTTCATATGGAGAAGATGTGGGTATGGGAAGTTTGGGTTTTGATTTTTTTTATTTTGACTATAAAATGTATAATTTTTATTATTTTTGAGTAAAATAATTTTTTTTATTTTTCTATGTATTTTTATCTACAACTATCATGTACAAAGTTTATTGATTTGAAGTATAAATAACACAAAATAATATGGGTCCTAAATTAGACTTATTGATGAATAAATAAAGATGGTTTTATTGTATTTTGACCCTTATCTCCCCCTACTTTATTCATTATTGACCCAATCATCATGGTGCCTAGGTCTAGGCGTTTAGGGTCATAAAATATCTTTGTTATTTTATTTCTTTTTCTTTAATTTTTCTTTATTCTTTTATTTTTGCTTTAAATACAGTATTTTATGCATAATTTACATAATAAATAATAGATGTTAATTTATGCAAAATAATGATATTTACCTGCATTTAGATAAGGTTTAAAGGCTAAAAATGAAAGAATAAAGGTGATGAAATGGAGATCCGTCACCCCTTATACTTGCCTTTGTTAGTCCCTAGCAAACACTTATGCATATAAGTGCAGAAAAGAAAATAAAGAAAAGAAAAATAAAGAACTTGGATTGATCGTAATTCTTAAATGTGTCATCATCAAATAAAAGTTTGGAGCGCAGTCGGACCCTCGGAATTTAGGTTTGGTCAAAACCTCATTGGGAAACAGATTTAAAACACAATTGCCTCTAAGACCCACAAGACTCTGCCCAAGTCTCCTCAAGAACCATGTCAGAACATATCGATGTCATACGTAGTCCCTTATAACTATGACTTTGTCTTGTACAGTCTCAATGATATATAGCTCCTCTCGATTGAAGTGGTAAAAGTCAGTCTTCTCCTATTTGGTGAACCTGATTCCCTAATCCAACATCTCTTTCCTCGAGAAGCAGGGTATTCCCTTCTGGGTTCAAGTACAACCAGCTCAAGAAGAGGTGGAGAGAAGAATGGATGGTAGCTAGTGTAGCTACCTATCCTAGGATGCTTGTCCAGTGTAGTGAAGTCATCTAGTTGTAGGCTCACTTACATTTGACTTTGAAGATCAAGCTTGCTTATTATCCATATACATGCTCCGACGGAAATTGATTTTTCTTTGAGTTTTGCCTGTCTATTCTTTATGGAGTTTTTGGATATGCATTTTTTTACTATTATGTACTAGGGTTGAGCATGGGCCGGGTCTGGGCCGGGTTCGACTTGGCCCGGCCCAAGCCCATTTTAGTATACGGGCTAACGGGCCGGGCCTAGGCCCTTTTCATTTTTCAAAATCTAGGCCCAAGCCCAAGCCCGACCCAAACATTATGGGCCGGGTTCGGGCCGGGCCGGCCCAAATTGAAACTCCGGGACATATTGAGCTTGTTTTTATCTTACAAATACACCACCCATCCCCAACAAAAATGAGTATTCTTTACACATGCAAATATGTTTTAGACATTGATAATATTAAGGAATAATGTTCTTGATACGAATGGGCTATGTACAACAACATGCTCTAAACATGACAAATATATTACCAATGTAATATAATTGTTTATGATATATGTTTGTTAACATGGTAAATTATTATCATTATGGTATATATAACAATGATGGTTGTTAACTTTACTAAATTAATATGTTTAGAATTTAATATCCATCTAAATTCTATTATCACTCATATGCATAAGTAATGGGTCAAGCTAATGGGCCGGGCAGTTTGGGCCCTTGAAACGGGCCTAGCTATCGGGTCGGGTTATCGGGCTTTCAGGTTTGGGCCCTATCAGGCCCGAACCCGGCCCGAATATACATTTGGGCTTGAATTAAGGCCCAAAGCCCGGCCCAATCCTTTGCGGGCTCGGGTTCGGGCCGGGCTACATGGGCCGGGTTTCGGACCTGGTCGGGCTGGCCCGGCCCAATGCTCAACCCTACTATGTACAACAGCATTTACATAAGGACTTTTTATTCTTGAGCCAATAGACTATCCCTCTTTTGAAGCATTATTGCAACGCATAATTTATGTCATTAGACCTCATAGCTACTATATCGGGTTGGGGTACAATGGCCACAAATGTGTGACTTCTGATGTTTCCATTGGCTTGTGTCTCATGTTGGCAAATCCAGCCCTCTACCACTTCAACTGAGGCGAGCAAAGTGAGAGATGCAAGTGTTCAAGCTAGGTCACTGTCAACAAGAGTTGTGTGTGTGTTCCGAAATATTCTACTTAGGCAGTCAAGACAACATTGAACCAAGTCTTGTGGTCTCAAAGAATTACGTCTAGTAGACCAGAAGCATCTCAATTCCAGTTCCTATAAGGTTCATATGATTATGCTGATTAAGATCCAATCAAGCTCCAATCTTCGGATTTTACTTGGACTATTTCAATTATCAACATCAAGTTTCTAATTTTGAACTTTTTATGGAATTTTTGAAAACTTTTGCATATTTTTTATGCTAGTTTAAAAATATTTTGCAAATTTTTATGGGTTTTCAATTTTGCAAATTTTGAGGTATTTTCCAAAAACAAAAGAGTTTGGCAAATAATTATGTGTAGATATTTACACTAGAGTGCATTTTATTTACAAGAATTAGGGTGAATTGTTTACACAAGGTATTTACAAGTTTATAAAGAATTTTATTTGTTTGTATTATGTATAGGGTTCTCAAAATATTTTTGCAAACATTTTGATAACTTTATTTTGTAAACTAATTTGATAAAAAAATTACTAACATTTACAAAATTTGAAAATCATTTTGCAAATTTTTTCAAACAATATATATATATATATATTTCAAAATAATTTTGCAACCATTTTTCGAACCATTTGCAAATAATTTTTCTAAATATTTTATTCTAACAAAGAAAAGAAATTTTTACAAACAAACATTTGTACAAAGGTTGAAAATATTTTACAAAATATTTTCCAAATATTTTCAAAAGATTTTTCAAAGAGATTTTTCAACCATATTCCAAACATTCTGCAAAATAATTTTAACTGATTTATGAATCAGTATATACAATGAATTGAATGTGTGTTTTACTTTTTATTAATTAGCCATATTATTTGAAAATACTAAAGTATGAGTTATTGCTAATGTATATACAACGTATATATGACCCCTTATATTTAGCATGAGCTATGTCCTCATAGATCAGAGAGAATAAAGGATGACATAACTTGCACTATGTATAGAAAAGTCTTGATTACAATGACTAAAGAATGAACGAATGAGAATATTGTCCCCCTAAACTTAGGATGAAATAATCCTAAGTATATCAGGTTGTACACAAGGCAGGGAGGGTCAAGGGTGGGAATATATGAATCATCGGCTCGACCTGTCCCCCTATATACTTACGGTGAAATTTCCTTAGTATAGACAGAATATCAAAAGTTGAGAGGACATGTGAGAGATCAAAGAATGAACAACTCTGGTGATCATCCCATAGTTAGGACAAAGTATGTCCTAAGTATAACATTGATGAAATGTGTGAACATCTTTTTGGAAAAAAGAATAATGAAAATGAAAAGAAGAAAACAAAAGAAATTTTTGTGATTTTTGTGCTCAAGTGTTTGATCCATTTTCGTCAATGAGTTTATCTTGAGATATAACTTCGATAGAATCAACAATGGATATGAATGTATCTAGTTTTATTTACGACTTCAACAACTGTCTGTTCAAAACAAAAGGTTATGCATTAGATGACGATTCTGATATGAGTAGACTCCCAATGCCATGCACAGCGTGGATTATGTACGGTCCTGTCCACTTGCTCTTCAGCTTGCCTGGAAAGATTTTTAACCGTACGTCAAACAACCAAACCTTTTGTCTAGGCACGAAAGTTTTTCTTCGGATGTTTTTATCAGGCCATTTCTTTACTTTCTTCATGTACATCAAGTTGTTGTCGTCCACGTAGTCTATGAATTCGAGCTGCTAGTTTAGATAAACTTTTCATAGTTTGTTGGCTTTTTCATAGTCCAATTTACACAGATTCAATGCCAATAAAGATCTACGAATTATTTCCATGGGCGATGACATGGCTTACCATACACGAGCTGGTAGGGAGACATCACAAGAGGAGACTTGTACATTGTGCGGTAAGCCCAATAAATGAATCCAATATCTAAGACCAATTCTTCATATCGGGTTGTGCAAGCTTCTACAAGATCGTCTTAATCTCCCTATTTGAACATTCTACTAAGTTATTTGACCGTGGGTGGTACGACATAACAACACGATGTTCGATGTCATATTCTTTGGTCAGCTTCTTGCCCTCTCTGTTTATTAAATGGATACCCCCATCTGATATCAAGATCTTTGGGATTCCGAATTGCGAGATGATGTATTCCCTAAGGAATTTGCAAATAGTTGTGTGATCTGTGATTTGGGTAGAAATAGCTTCCACCTATCTACTTACATAATCTACGACTAGCAGGATGTTTTTTGTAGCCATGACTGTTAGGGAATGGGCCCATGAAGTTGTTGCCCCAAGCATCAAAAACATCAGATATTTGAATGTATTTCAGAAGCATCGCATCTTTTGAGCTGATATTTCCTCCCATTCACTGACAATCAGTACAACTCTTCACATAGTCAGTTGCATCCTTGAACAAAGTTGGCCACCGAAAGCTACATTGAAGCACTTTCATTGTCATTCTTTTCTCAGAATTATTTCACCTGCTTCAATCTTGTGACAGTGGTCTAGGACACCAGTTATTTCCTCCTGAGGTATGCATCTCCTCCATATGCAGCCTGTCCCCTCATGGAATAGGTGTGTCTCTTCCCACTGGTACAAATGAATGTCGGCCAAGAACTTGTCTTTTTTGATCTTCATCCAGCCGGCTGGGGTCTTCTGACAGATGAGATAGTTCACTATATCGATGTACTAGGGGGTGAGGTTACATAAATGATTGCTTCAGCTGGAAAAGTCTCAGTGATTGGCATGATGGCTTTCTCATGAGTCTCTATCTCTATTATTCTTGAAAGATGATCTGCCACCAAATTTTTGACTCCAGACTTGTCACTCATTTCAAGGTCAAACTCCTGGAGGAGAAGGATCCATCTGATTAGAAAAGGTTTGGCATCCTTCTTTCTCTGGAAATACCGAATGGAGGAGTGATTTATGTAAACAATCACCTTGGACCCAAGAAGGTGCGATCTAAACTTTTCCAGCATAAACACTACGGCTAGCAGCTCTTTCTCTATTACTGTGTAGTTTTTTTGGACCTCATCAAGTGTTCTACTAGCATAATGAATCACAAAGGGGACATTCCCTCGTCTTTGCCCTAGAACAATACCGATTGCATAGTCAGAGGCGTCCATCATGATTTCGAATGGTAGTGACCAATCAGGTGGCTACATGATAGGAGCATGTGTGATCAGGCTTTCAGCTCATGGAAGGCTTGGAGAACATGGTCATCAACAACAAAATCTGTCTCCTTGCCAAGCAATTCAATCAACAGTCGGGAAAGCTAGCTGAAGTCTTTGATAAATCTATAGTAAAAACTGACATGCCCCAAAAATGGCCGGGCCTGCTTTAGATTGGTTGGTGGTTCAAGTTTCGAAATCACTTCAACCTTGGCCGGGCCAGCTTCCATGCCATGTTTTGATACAACGTGACACAGCACGATCCCTTCAGTCACCATGAAGTTGCACTTCTCCCATGAGAGCACGAGGTTCACTTCTCAACACCTCCTCATAACTCGATCTAAATAATTAAGGCATTGATCGAATGAATCTACATAGATCAAAAAATCATCCAAAAAAATCTCAAGAAAACTTCCCACCATGTCTGCAAATACTGCTAGCATACATTACTGAAATGTAGCGCGGGCATTACACAACTCGAATGGCATCCGTTGGAAGGCACGCATCCCAAAAGGATAGGTGAACGTAGTCTTCTCTTGGTCCTTCGGAGCAATTGCAACATGATTATATCCAGAATACCCATCCAAGAAGCAGGAATATTCATTTATGTTCAGCCTCTCGAGAATCTGTTCAATGAAGGGCAATGGGAAATGGTCCTTCTTGGCGGCGAGGTTGAGACGTCTGTAATCTACACAGACTTGCCAAGATATCGGTACTCTGGTCAGAATCACTTCTCCTTTGTCATTGGTAACAACGGTGATCCCAGACTTCTTGGGCACTACGTGCAGGGGACTCACCCACTTAATGTCAGAGAAGGGATAGATGAATCCTGCATTACACTTTTTCTGAATTTCTTCCATAATAACCTCCCGGAGGTTTGGATTCAATCTTCTCTAGAATTTGTAGGAGGGCTTGCTATCTTCTTCGAGGTAGATCTGATGCGATCATAAGGACGTATTGATCCCATGGAGATCTGATATCTTCCAACCTATTGCCTTGTAGTTGCGTTCAAGATCCTCCATCAAATGATATTCTTGGTCTTCGTTCAAATGAGCATTTATGATGACCGAGTACATGTTCGATTCTCCAGCAAGGATGGAAAACTTCATATTGTAGGGTAATGACTTGAGCTCTGTTGGAGTGGGAACAACTTCAGTGGAGACTTCAGTGAGAGCTGTAGGTGTAAGCTCTTTCAATTATTGTCAGTCCTCTTCTGGCATTTCATTTTCTTCATTTAGGAAATCACAAAGATCTGCAATGAAATCTTCCTACTTATATGAGAGGTAATATTCTTCTTCTTCTAATGGCACATCAGCAAAACCTCATCCTCAAAGACATCAATTAGTTGGACAGTGCTTTCCTGTCCTCCTCAGGGGAGAAGAATTATAGGATTTCTCTTCGTTCAGAAATAAATTTGTGTTTCTGATCTTAGCTAAAAAATCACAGTCCACAGAACATAGAGATTCAAGCACCTTCAACTCAGACATCGCTTCTGTGGGCTTCGATCGAGAACGGTCTTCTGCACTTTGTCACTTCTAGAGTAGAATGTGATTTCTCCAGTGTCGTAGTCGACTACTACTGTTTCGCTTATCTGAAGGAACAACCGACCAAGAATGATAGGGGTGTGGAGTAGAGGCGTGGAGGTGTCCATGTCCAAGACAACAAAACAACAAGGAATTGCATCCCTTGAACAGTGACAACCACATCTTCCAACAAGCCTTGAGGTCGCTTGACTGATTTATCCATGAATTGCATAATTATCTTGGTATGTTTAAGCGATCCTAACCCAAATTCAATGAGTAGTGATGATGGCAACATGTTGATTGATGACCCATTGTCAAGCAATGTGTGCTCCAACTCCTGGTTGAACATTGCACATCTGATCAAAAGTGATCCCTTGTCTTTCTTCTTAGGCAGGAGGTCACTGATGGCATTCATAGTAGCCATGGTGAGAATATGCTTCTAAGAATTTGAAGTCTAGCGTCTGTGTCTGTGAGGCTTATGCTTTGTTGTACAAGCCTCCTTAATTCCTTTCTTCACATGAGGCATGTAATCCACGACTTTCACAAGAGGCATCTTAAGTATAATGTCTTGCAATATTTCAATGATGTCAGGATAAGACAAAGCATTTTTTATTTTTTTACTATTTTTGATTTAATGGCAGAAGGAAAAGGCATATGTACACCATCAAAAATATTTTCATTTGAATTTTTGTCCATATCTTCTGTACGGGTAGCTGGTGAAGGAATACCAGTGGACCAAAAATAATAGGATCGGCTCCATCGACTGGCTCTAGCACTGCTGCGTGTGCATGCATCTCCAAGGCTGGCGTGGCTTCACTAGGACTGCTTCTTTCTTTTTGTATTTTTGTATTTTCGTCAATTTTTCGTGTTTTTGGTGTGGGTGGTGCTACTCCAAAAAATGATGTTGGCCCTAGTGCTGGCCTGAATGATAACTCACCGTTAGATGCTTTTCTCTTCCCCTTCGCTGTCGCAGATGGTTGGAGTGTCCTACCGCTCCTAAGATGTACATCATTAGATAAAAAGACATTATTTTCACCTGAATTGGGTTGGGCACTGCAGGCTACTTTCTCCTTGCAATGGAAGTTGTTCGAATTTGCTTTGACTTTGGCTGGAATATGATGAATATGTGATTCATTACTCTAAAAGTTGAAAATAGAGCTTTGTTCCCGAGTAATTAGCTGCATTTCATCACTTATTTTGCATAATTAGCATTCATGCATGTGTGAATAATATCTGCATTTTAGCATTCATGTTTGCATTAAATAAGAAGCCCAATTCACTTGTAAAAATCACCTGTTAGAGGAACTAATAAAGGAAAAATATCAAAAAAAATACTAACTTGTAAAATTGACCAATAAAACCCAAATCCAAGTTTGAGACTATGAATCTTAAAATGTGCATATCTCTCTCATATAATATCCGATTTAGGTCTACTCACTTTTAAAGTAATATATATATACAAAGACCTTCAAAACAAGACCAATTTCATAAAAATCGGAGATCGTATATGAAACTTGGGCTTGGGTCCCTATTGTATATTGTACATATTGACTAAAATACCCTTCATTTGATCTTTTTACAAAAAAATCCAAAAAAATAGATTAATTTATAAATATTTCTTTCATATTTTTTCTAACTTTATTTTGATTTTTGTCGAATTAAAAATGAAAAAAAATGCAAAAGACAAAAATGCGGTATTTTATACATATAAGACACCACCCAAATATGCACTTTGTGCATATGGCTTATATTGGTTTTTGGTCCTTCATGAAAGTTGTAGATCTCATCGAGATATACAACTTTCATGTTTCGAGTTTTTCCAAATTTGTTCTTCTTCTTCCTCATATTTCATCTTCTTCTTCTGAATAACCTGATTGGGTCATGTGGCTCCTTCTGGTTGAGCCACGTGGCCCGCTCACCGTATGCCACGCGCCTGCATTTCTCTACTGTTCGATTGCCTCCAAGCACCTCCATCCCAGACATCCACTCCCGCTTCATTCCAAGCCATCCGATCCTTCAGCTTGATCTCATCACCACCGTCCACCTCCGCCTCTATCTTAGCTCACCACGTGTCGTGCCCATCACCACCCGATCAACTCCGGATGCTTTCATCCCAGCCACTCCTTCCCGCACTCATCCACTACTGCCTGATCAATCTCTAGAGAGCATCCAGACCATTCGCTTCCACCCACACCCATTCACAACATGTGTCGCGTCCATCACCGCTCGATCGTACCACCCTAGATCTAATCCATGCCGCTCTTAAGCACCATCTTCTCAGTCGTTGGATCGTAAAATCCAATGGCTGAGGACCCTTCTTCCTCCTCCATTCGCCCCTCTCTCCCGCGATCGCCACCTTGCAAAACCACCGCCCCCTTTCTATTCTCCTGACCACATTTTCCATCTTCTCCACTCGTCAACCACTCCATGACGAAGCCCCATCTTCCGTCACCCTCGTGAGCATGCACACTACCCATGATCCCCTCTCCTTCTCTCCTTATCAGCCACGCAACCCATTCCTTCCGCTGCCAGAACCCCAAACTCCCTCTTTAAATACTCCCCTCCTGCCGTGATTCCTATCCATCTGCCATTACAAGACCTTGAGAGAGCTCTGGAGTGAGCTTCGTCTGTGACAGAGAGAGCCACCAATTCGAGCAAAGACCTCCTAGTGTCTTGGAGAGATCCAAGGTCTTTACAGGCCTTGCCGCATCCACTCTCGTAACTGTTGAGCTCGTCACAACGTCGGCGACTTGAGCGACAACCAGGGGGTGAGCTAAGCACTCCCGCTCCTCCGATGAAAGAAATTCAAGGTATAGTTCTCTTTATTTCTCTCCCCCATCTTCTTCTGCCTCCTCTACTTCTTCGTCTTCTTTCTCCTCCTCAACTCTACTTCCCATGTTTCCATTTCCCTCCTTCGATTCACTCGCTCATCACCCCTTCGCTTCTCAGTTATGTTCCCATCATATTCACTTCCACCTACACGCAAGCTGCCTCTTCCTCGACCGCCTAAGGCTCCACCGTCAGCACCACGCAGCAGCATTGTGATGCTTTTTCATTGTTCTCCGACTTTAGACATCAATAATCTACCCCAGTGCTTTCACCTCCAACGATCGCCTTTGACGTCAACATCTTCACCATCACCTACGACTGTAGTCTCCGCCGCCACTGCCACCCTCGCCAGCCGCTTCGCTGACCGTCGATTCCGCCCCAATAACCCATGGTCGTGTGTCGGTCGTCTGAGCGACGTCGATCTGCACCCACCTCCACGTTTCATCGCCAGCAGCCCAGACGTGCAGGCATCGCTCGATTATCATCGAGCGGCTCAGAATCCATCAGGCCGACCCTCACCTCCGTGCCTTAGCTTCGGGTTTGACCGAAGCTCCGGAGACCAACACGTGGAGGTCAGATTCGAAGCAGCCATCCGTACCTCGCACCTCACGTGGATAACACATGAGGTCTAGGAATATTTCGCTCGTACCCTTGGGAGTTCTAGAAATTACGACGACACCCTCGCCAGCCAACATCACGTGATGTGTACGTGACAATCGGAGAAATTGCAATAATATATCCAAAGTCTAGGTAATTGCATATTCATCCAGTCAGCATATTTTTATTTTTAATCAATTTTATTTTCTGTATTGCATCCATACCTCTGTGTTTGCATATTTATTTAAACATCCATTTAGCATCATTTTGTCATTCCAAAAATTATATAGTGTAGAACATCTTAGGCTTTATCATTGTAAATGATTGTTATATTTTTGTGAGCTTCTGGTTATTTAATATGATTATTTTAGTGGATAATAGCATATTTTGCCCATTATTTGCCTTTATTTGATTATTAAATTGATTGTTGCTCCAAAAATCACCAAATATTCAAAGTAGGTAGAATTTGACTAGTTCTATTTTATATCGAAAAATCATGTTATTTGCACGCATAACGTGGTCTAAATAAATTAATTGGTAATTCGCTTAATTGATTTTTAATAAGTCCAAAATTAGTTGTTTTTGGGATCTAGTAATTTTCATGGATTGATTCCATATAGAGTCATCTAGGATAATTTTAGTTTCTGAAAATAATTTAATTTGGTATTTATTAAAATTAATTTTGCGAAAATCACCGTGCATTCATATTTAATTCATAGTTAATTCATTTAGAGTTGAAAAATTCCAAAAAAATTAAGGTAGCTTTATTTCATCATAATTGACATTTTGGCCGAGTTTGAGAATTTTTGGACTCAGTCTGATCATACCTTTACCCCTCGAATTTGGTCTGAATTGCATTACATTGCATAAAAAACCTTAAAAATATTCTCCTGAAAACCTAGCATCCAGATCGACTTTAAATTAATCTAAGGAGAAAGTTGCCTCCCTGTTCGACCTTGGGCTTGCCCAAGTAAAATAAAAAATTATCGCTCGATATTAACTGATAAATTAATTAAAGTGTTTTTTAATAAATCCGATTTTTGCCTGACTGTAATGAACACATTGAATTTAATTATTAATTCGATTGGATTAAAAGGGTGAATAAAGGGTTTTTCAGAATGACAATCTTAGCGGTCGTCAAGTTGTCTATCTTCTAGCTCATCTCAGCCATATTCTTTATAAGTTAAGCCATACAATCCAGGGCTGGGTTAACTAGAGCAACCTCAGAAGGTTTGGCCTGGTGAGACCGTTGATTCTGCTGGTAAGAAGGAGATTGTTGCCGATAACCCTAAGAATGGTGAGGAGGAGGAAGAGCGGGGTATTTCTGGTACTGTGAGGAGTACTAGTGATGATATGAAGCAGCCGACTGTTGATAGTGCCGTTGGCGGTATCCATGCTGCTGCTAGTAGTTATTCTACCTCTAGTTGTAACCATATTGCGGAGGATATTGCTGGGCCGGGTTGGGCTGGTAGTTTTGTCCTTCTTGTTGTTGGTAATATGACTAGTTGGCCTGGTTCTAACCATGTTGTAATCCCTGAGGACAGGTCAGTTATTAATCATTTCCCCAAATTTAACTCACCTCTTGAATGAGTGGGGGAGGTGGAGAACAAGACTCGAGGCACTGGTGTCAGTACTCAATCGGTTGGTAGATGACCATCTGAGTCTGCAGTTGTGGTTATTGCTGCTCCAAAGCCTGCACGTAGTATACATGTTGGACCAGAGGTCAGTTGGGATGCGGTTGAGGTGGTTGTGGTTGTGTTTACTCCTTCTTCTCACCTGGAGTTTCAGGTGCGGCGGTCACTACATTGCAGGTGTTGGTGGTGTTCACCAGCAGCTCCAACTTCTTGTTAGCCATGTAAGCCCAAGGCGAACCATTCCAACAATAAGTGTTATTGTAATGTTTGATTTATCAATAAAAGTTATTTATTTGTTTTCACTCCCTTTCTGAGATTAAGTGAATGAATGCACTATAAGGTCTATCTATACAATTAGGGTATGTACCACGACCATCTTAATAATCATACAACTATTGATTTAGTAATAGAATCATAGAGGCTGGTGTTTGGATAAATATCTAAGGAGTTAGATTGAGGACTCATAAAGCACAGTTAAATGATTGTTAAGAGATGATCTCCAGCCTGAGTAGGAGATGGAAATCCTTTCTCATATAGGTTGATATCTGACCGACCTCTTAAGGCAGGTCCTCTGCATGGGAATAGAGTTTCGAAGGTGTTAGATTAGTTAGGTCAAAGAGTTTGTTAGCAATGTGAGCCCGAGGCGAACCATTCCAACAATAAATGTTATTGTAATGTTTGATTTATCAATAGAAGTTATTGATTTATTTTCACTCCCTTTTTGAGATTAAGTGAATGAATGCACTATAATGTCCCTCTATACAATTAGGGTTATGAACCATGGTTATCTTAATAATCATACAGCTATTGATTCAATAATTGAATCATTGAGGCTGGTGTTTGGCTAAATATCTAAGGAATTAGATTGAGGACTCATCAAACACCGTCAAATGATTGTTAAGAGATGATCTCCAACCCGAGTAGGAGATGGCAATCCTTTCTCATATAGTTGATATCTGACCGACCTCTTGATGCATGTCCTCTGCATAGGAATAGAGATTCAGAGGTGTCAGATTAGTTAAGTTAAAGGGTTGACTTAACGAGACTGAGATAACCAAAGTCCTATATAGAATACTGTCACGATATAGGCATGCATCCTCTTACAGGAGACAGATGTATTGCTATATGACTGAGTATGAACATTTGGCAGACCAATAGGTTGATGACCTAACCAAGCTCTATATACCGGCGAGATGGTGTGCATATAAGGGCATATGAGTAATACGATCTCTCAAAGGGATCATACGGGTTCACTTCTGAACCGAAAGATATGAGCTCACTCATAAGGAATTGGGACCAATCAAATTACATGCATGGTTATCATGCTTTAGAAGCATGACATGAAGTTGAAGGTATGATATATGATTTTGGAAAGCATATGATCAATACCAAATCCCAATGACCAAGATTAAGAAGCTTGATGATGAAACTCTGAAGATGATAGTGTAAATTGATCTACATCTTCGGGTTGATCATAGGTCTTCCAGTATGCAAGATGTACAGGTATTAGGAATACCTGAGGGTGATGTGCTCAATAATCGATTGTATAACCATGACGCTTACATTCCGATGGAGTGATGAAACAGGTCTGGATTTTAATGACTCCTCTCAGTAGAGAAGTAATCTGATCTTGGTCCAAGTGTTGGACATTGATCTAAATGAGATTTAGATGCAATGAGAAGATTAGATTTGCGGCCTTGATTAAATCAAGCATCTCTGAGAGGTATGTAATATCTAGATTTGAGATGTGATCTCAATATCCAAGTCACTATATGTGGAACAATACAATCGCCCTGTCCTTATCTCCAAGTATCTACGGAGAAAGCGCGTTATTCTTGAAAGAGTTCAAGAATAATTCCAAGGTTGTATCTGAGCATTGAGAAATGGATAACTAAATGTGATTTAATTATCATGAATAATTTGAATTTGATTCACATTATCTGAATGCATGAGAATGATTATCCAATGTAATTAAATGTGATTTAAATAATGTGGATATGGATAATGTGGATAGCACTATCCAATTATCCATGTATATTATAAATGCAATTTATAATATATATATATTAGAGAGCGACTTATGTGATTTATATTTGTTGATTAATTGTTAATGTGAATTGGATTTACATTGAATAATTAATTAAAAATATAATTACATTGAGTTTTGGGTTGTGAATGAGATTCACATAGTTTCAATGGCTTGGTTGATATTTTCCGCAAGATAATTTGGAATTATTTTTGTGAAAAATTATTTATGACAAGAGTCATAGGAGATATAATGAGATAATGAGATCTCATGATATTTTTAGGAGATTGACCAATTCCTCTCAAAGAGGAGTGGACGTCTACAACTCTCCGTGTGGAGAGGAATAGTCGTCCCCTCTATTTTAGGGATGGACCTTGATCTTCTCATTATCCTATATCTAGTCAAATATGATTTAAATTGAGATTAATTATATTGATTTATCAACATAAGTAAATTAAATCATTTGTTGTTGTGTTTTTACAATGACATCTTAACCATTGAAAGAAACACAAATCAATCTCAACCATTAATTGTGTGCTTCCCATGGATTCGGATCCATGGACTCCCAAAACCCTATATAAGAAGAGACATGCCTTGCTCTTTGACTTACACCATCTCGATGAAGTCTCTCTCTTCCTCTCATTCTCACGCATACTCCATCTCTTCTTTCTTTGAGTGGTCGTCCACTCTCATAAAGAGAAGATCATCTTCATCATCGTACCCACTTCGACGAGTCGTGGATCTCAGTCTTCTTTGGTGAGTGGCAATCATGAAGAGGGCATTCGATCTCGTAAGATGAGATCAGGAGATCCATCGCTTGGATCAATGATTTGTATTGCTAGAAGCACGCGACTCATTCCCGCGCTCGCTAGCGTCTCCTCTGACGGATCGGACTTGAGGAAGGAGGTCTCTTCGCTTAGAGGATCGATTGCATCCATGCTCCAAGAGGTATTCCTATATCTTGTATGTGGTTAGATGAAATGATCCGAGAAATGTTCTTGGATCATGTGGTTTCACTGTAGAAAAATTTTAAATTCCGCTGCACCGAGCAACTAGTGCGACCAATCGCTCTTTATTGTATACGATACGATGCACACACTTTTGTGATGCGCTTGAGGATAATCCCATATCCTTCAAATGGTATCAGAGCCAAGTCGGAGGTTTTGGATTCGATCCATAAACCTAGGAAGATTTTGGCTCGTGAGGGTTCGTGAAAATTTTATCACATTTCAATTTTCGCAACCATATTTTGTGATAATTTTCGGCCCTATTAAAAATGTTTAAACATGAAACTATTACTCGGATAATGTCCCCATTAAATAAGGAAATTGTGGAAGTTGGGTTTGTGTAATTTAGATTCCGTTTGCTCGAGTTATGATCATTTTACTAACTATATATCCACTGTTTCGGGGATAGTGAATAATGATGTAATTAAGGGGTTAATTACTATTTTAAAATGCCTTGCGTGCTTATCTATGATTTCTGTTTTGAATGAAATTATCAATCTTTGGAAATTGGTTTTGCTTAATTTGGATTTAAAATGAAAGAGATATGATATTTTTAGTTAGTGAGGGTCACTGCTGGAAATTGCATGTTTTATCAAGAACCTTGTGATTGTCATTTAAGAAAGTTGTAAAATTAATGGTTAATTTCGTGGAATAATTAAGGATAATATTTTAGAAATATTTGAATAATAATTGTTCCCTTAAATGGCATTGCCTCGACCAATAGATGATTAGAATTGATCTAGATCACCAATTGGTTGCTTGATACACTTTCAACAAACATGCTACTTGAATAGGTTTGGGAATTTGTCTATTATATTTACTTATAATAAAAAATGATTTTGATTATTACTATATAGTATAATTTCGATTGAAAAATCGATGATTATCCAAAAGTACTCAATGATCTATTTGGCATTATCCTTTCCTGAGGTGGATATATTGTCTAGTTGGGGAGCATTGAGGTAGCAGGTTGCACCATGTGTGGTCTGTCATACTCCCATCGGTACAGGCCATGACAGCGGGTCGAGACTCGATAATGCTGGAGAAATCATGGTGCATTTTCTAATTATTAAAATTCGAATTAACACTTACTTTGAGATAATCTCGTATATTTCAAGTAACAATCAAGTTTGTTGATTGAATTGGAATGAGATTGATTTATTGTGACTAAATTAATTATATCCAATTAAAAATACTCTATTATGAATAGATGTGTATTTCCCTTGAAAGAATTAATTATATGAATATGATTCATGATAATTAATTAAAATTTGAATAAGAGATGGAGGATCACATAAGTGACATCCATGGTCTCCCGTCAATGCGAGGGGTTCCGTCGCCAGATATTGTATGTAGGAGATGTCTGTCTGAAGTGACAGCTCCTGCATACAATCCATTTGGATCTGGCTCTTCGCTTCTCGAAAGAGTAAGGACGTATGCGTAGTGACCCCAATATCGGGTCCTCATATTATTGGAGCGATATTGGATTGCGCATAGCGAGTTGTATTCATGTTGACGGTTGGTTCAATTAACAATGGGTCAACATCACCTTAGGGGAGGTGGCCTGGGTGTTGAAGACTTAATTGGGAAATGCAAGTTGGACTTGCAAGGCAGAATATGTTCCCGCTTCTCTTTATTGGAGCTACAGGTTCTCATATTATTGGGATGTGACAAAGATAAAGAGGAGATCCCAGATCTTGCTAGAGATATAGCGATAAGTATATCTCTTGCTTTGAAAGTAATCAAGGGAATGAACTTTCAAAGTTGACAAAGCAAGACTAATTTGATTAAAAATACCTTAATCAAAGATGTGTAATTGAATATATAATTATTTGTATGTTCTAATATAGTGCATTCTTAATTTCAGAATATGAAGTCCATGGACCCACTTAGCAAGCTTCTGGAGGTCAATCAACTGATCAGACCAAATTATTCGGATTGGGTCCAAAATTTAGATCTTGTCCTTTCTGCTGAGTGCATCTACTATGTGCTATCAAAGGAAAAGCCCTTATACTTACACCGCATGTCTAGTCCTTGGAATTTTAATCAAGGGCTTAGAGCAAGTACTAATTCAATAATTATTATCTCCTTCTTATCTCCAAATAATATTAACAAATTAACAATAAATAAGCAACAACTTAGCTTAACTAAGATTAGTTAAGATTGTTGCCTTTTTATCTTTTAATTATTTAACTGTATAATCATATTATCAAAATTAGAGAAATTATGGAATTAATCATCAAAGCTTGTGAATCATTGGCGTGTCGCTAACTACGGTGTTTAATTAGGTCACGTTGTAGCACGTGTACTTAGCGATTCGGTCAGAACCGAGAGAAGATCTCCGTGAGGAGTGTCTCGGCTTAATTTTTATCCCGGGCAAGTCCGGGGTCGAACACAGGGAGGCAAAGGAACAACTTTGGGTTAATTCAAAAATAAAGATTTTAGATTTCCAATGCGTATTTTTTTAGATTTTTTTAATGCAAAACGAATGCAAATGCAAATGAATCAAGACACTAAGAGAGCATACAACTTAGCCAAATTAAGTTGAATAGAAAATAAGTCCAATTTAGCAAAGTTATATTTTTCCTAGGATCCTAATCCAGTGATGAACACAAAACACATTTTTTTGGAATTTTAGGACTTAAAATGCAACAATGAAAAATGCACACTTTTTAAGGGTCTTTTTGCAATTTATCACACAAACAGAAAGCAAAAATCATGAAAAAATTACTGGAATGAAAACATGATGCAATGAAGCTACAGTAATTTTTTTGGAATTTTTTGACAAGTTATGAATTTTTTTATGGATTTTTTAGTGGAAACAGAGTGGTAGTGAGTAAATAATTCCTAATAAATCCACGTTATCAAATTAGTCAGAGTGTGATTTATCTCAAGTAGATATTTAGATGAGCAATCCAGAAGACTTGAAATTTCATGAAAAGGATGTATGTGGATTTAATTAAAAATCAAACACTTAATTCACTCTACAATTTATTTAAGGCACAAGACAACTCCATTTTGGATGAAATTTGGACAGTAAGTTAAGCAAACTTCAAGGCATCACATATAATTTTTGTGGATTTTTTTGAATCAACTATGTGTGAGATATTAATTTAATAGCATGGATTGGGTAAAATACACAGAATTTCAATTTGACAATTTTAATTAATTACCCAACTACCATAAAAATAAAAATAAACACTCACATGACAGAGGGTAAATTGCTCAACATAAAAACATTTTTCATTGACTAAAATGATGCAAGATTGATGTCCAAATTAAGGTGCGAACACAGGAGTCTCTATGCAAACTCAGAAAACATTATTTACAACAGAAACATGTACAGGGACCTTTTCGTAATTATAAAAACTATACAAGAATATTATACAATTTTTACAATAAAATAATAATAAACAAATCACCTTTCTTCCTCCTTCCAGGTTTTTGCTGGAGATGAACCCAACTGGGGTCGACGGTCGGCGGCGGAGATACGGAGGCGCAGCGCGCGCCGGTGCGCGGAGGAGGCGCGGCGGAGACGGAGGCGCGCGGCCGCGCTCGCGGGCCGCGGCGGCGGAGGCGAGGAGGCGAGGGTGGCCGGCTGGAGTCGGAGCTGCGGCTGGCAGTTCTTGGCGTGGAGGGCGAGCGGCGGCGCCGCGCGCGTGGTGGCGCGGCGAGGGAACCACGGTGGAGAGGGCGGCGTTGGCCGCGGTGGAGGCGGCGGTGGGAGGGGCCGCGCGGCCAAGTGGCGCGGCGGAGCTCCACCGGCGCGGTAGCCGTAGAGAGATGGGGGAGGGGCGGCGGGCGGTTGCCTGCTGCCTCTTCCGATTTTTTTTATTTTTTTTTTTATTTTTTTTTCTTTTTACTATTGTAAATAACTAAATAACAGGAGACCTTTTTTTGTTTTAATTGTTTATAATTTTTTTTTAATTTTGTTTAAAATAGGGAATGAACATGATGAGATAAGAAAAAAAATTGATGATGGTGGTGTATGATGAGGATGATGGAGATGAGTGATGAAATAAAATGATGGGGTGATAGTGATGTGGGAAAGAACCTTTTTTTTGTTTTAAATCTTTTTATCTTTTTCTTTAATTTTCTTTAGATAGGAAATATGTACACAAAAAGAAGGGGGGAAAATGATAGTGAGATGATGGTGATGAAGATGAAGATGTATAAAATGATAGATGGTAGGTGGTGATATGATGGTCAAAAAAAAATACAAAGATAAAAATAAAGAGAAGATGACTTAAAATTACCTACGATGAACGCGGGCGCCTATGGAGTGCTCTCGTGAGCACGGTCTTCGCTCGAATCGTCGGCGTGCGATGAGCTCGAGCAGCGCGCGGTTGCGGCTGCGATGTTGGCCAAAAAAACCAACGGATCACACCGGAGAGAGGGCCATTGTTGCTCGACCGCGGTTGCGTCGCTGTCACCGATTCAACTTAGGGAACTAGGCTCTCCTCACATAAAGATGGATCAAAGGCAAAAATGAGGAGAATGACATGTATATAAAGAGAATGGGATGAGAGGTTATTAAAGTGGTGGGGTTGAATGGGAGGTTGATTTATTAATGGAGTTGAATGGGAAGTTGGGAAAAATGGTGGAATAATGGAGTTGAATTGGTGGTTATTGTAGAGAATGGAAATTAAATAATAAATAAATAAATAAATAAAGTTGTCTACTTTAAATACAATAAAATAAAAAGAGAAGAGAAATAGTGGAGAATTTACAAAAGAAGACAAAACACCATGTACATTTTTTTTTACTTTTCTAATATGTAATTTTTTTGTCTTTTTAATAAGAGATATTTACAACGAAAAAATACAATAAAATAGTATAATTAAAATACAACACAAGTATGATTTTTTTGTATTTTTAATAATTAAGAAAGGTAAGATAAAAAATGAACAAAGAATGAATATATACATGGTATACAATGTACATCTAGGTCCCAAAACCCAACTTTTGCAAATGAGCTCCGATTTTAATGAAACCACTTCCGTTGGATAGATAATTTTCTAACTTGAACTTTAAAAGTGAGTTTGGTGAATTTTGAGTTCGTACGGAGCGGGAATTTAGCTTGGAAGTTGGTCTTTACGGCTTTTTCCCATTGGGATCTAGGAGCATTTATTTAAGGTAAAATTTGTTTTGTATTTTTGTATTTTTATATACATTATTATGAACAAGTTAGAAAAGAATTAGCCAAAAAGGAGTTGAAATGAAATTATTAAAAATACATGAAGTTTTGGGCTATTTACAAGTATAAAACTCCTTTATTTTTGCGGCTTTTTATGTGTAATTTATTTTGTACAATCTTATATACAATAATTAGTGTATTTTATTTACAAGAGTTATTTTGTTAATTTATTGATTTTATGGACATTTATAAGGGAATTTACTCGTGGATTTTGCTA
Source organism: Ottelia alismoides (assembly GCA_037367405.1). Classification (NCBI taxonomy): domain Eukaryota; kingdom Viridiplantae; phylum Streptophyta; class Magnoliopsida; order Alismatales; family Hydrocharitaceae; genus Ottelia; species Ottelia alismoides. Next base: position 287,764 of record JAZKJV010008185.1, read on the forward strand.
AGATCAAGATATTGAGATGATGAATCGTGGATTCATCACCCCCCTATACTTAAACTTTGCTAGTCCTCGAGCAAATAAAGAATGAATAAGTTTGGTTAACCCCTGACTGTGCATGTGAATACAAGACTTGATCCGTTCAAGAACTCTCGGTTTTAGAGATCCTAAAATTCTAAGCTGAACCAAGCTCTAGTCAAAAGGTACCCAATTTCCCTAATTATCAGACTCTCTTTGTATACGTATATATAAGGGATATGACTTTAAGTGTTGACCGCAGTTACAAGAGTAGAGTCACAACGTCACCCAAGGTTCCAGTCCAAAGAGACTCTCCTATGGACCCGATCCTCAACACTAGGGAATAAATCATTTCTTGCATCCAATCCACCGTCTCTTTAGTTGTCAGACTTTGAAAGTGTAGATGGAAGGCCAGTTGATGGAGGGCATAGGATTGTGTCATTTCTTCTCTCCCTCTCATTGGAACAAGAATCCTCTCAAGTGCCTTATTACGCAACGCATTTTTTTGGTGTTGATCAGTGCGTCCGTCAAGAGAAGTTGGAGCCGTCTGCACTTGTTTTCCTGGGAGTACACTGGGGTGTGCCTTTTTTGAGTACCTATCGTACCTTCTACACCCAGACTTGTAGCATTTACGATGCAGAGCCCTTTTTTGGTGCAAGCCCGACTCCTGGTCCTAATAGCGGTGGTCCAAGTGGACACTTTGAAATGGTTGGGAGCGCTCGCCTTTGGTGGAAGCTCTTTTGATAATTGACTTTGTGGAATGAGAGCTTTTCTTTGACATTTCATTGCTTGGTAGTATTTTTGGCTAGCTCCACTGCTTTTACCAAGAGTTGGCGCACACTGATCAACATTTTTTTATTTTATCACACCCTGGCACATAGGTAAATGTCAAGAGATAGTACAAGAACCATGTTCTCATACTGGCTAAAGATGCTGACACTCAGGTTTCATGAAGCCTTCATTGATTTTATCCCATCCTCGAGCATCATTAAATCATGTCCAAACTCAAATCCCTCATCCCAGTTCCTCAAGTGAAATTTCAACTCATCTCATCATAACTGCAGTCGTGTATGTGAGGTGCTGATCATATTCTTAAGATAGAGACTAAGCATGCAATATAGCACACAAATCTTTCAAACTAGGGAAATGTGAATAATTAAGTCAAGGACCCTAATGACTAAGGCTGGTTAACTCAAAATCTCAAGACCTCATAAACCAAGTGTTCTTGAACATCACTAGTCTTGTGTGAAAGTGAATTGTGTCAGGGATTAAACCAACTTATTAGTTAGTTTTTTTTTTTTAGTTTTTTTTATGAATGTTTTTTTTTGTTGTTTTTTAGACAAACAAAGACAAAGAAGTTTTTTTTTCTTTTTTTTTTGAAAAAGATAGGTGAATAAGAAAAGACTTTTTTTTGAAAAGTTTTTTTTAAGCAAATAAAGAAAAAGAGTTTTTTTTTAGGAAAAAGTTTTTTTTTCTTTTGTTTTGTTTGTTTGTTTTTTTTTTTGTTTTTTTTACCCACCCCATAATTATTGTATAATATATATAAAAAAACACGTGAAAGTACAAGGTATGGGTAAAGTATATATGTAATATATACACGCCCCCCTATACTTAGCTTGTGCTATGTCCTCATGGCACTAGGTGACAAAAAGACATAGCTCGTACTAAGCGTAGGAAAGCTAAAATAATAATAAAAAGTATAGAAGTCGATCCGCCCCCCTATACTTAGGCTCTGGACAGCCTAAGTGTAGAAGAAGAGCAAAAATGGGGCGGAAGAGGTCAAGAGGAGAAATGATGAGTAAATACACATGGCGGGCATCGGTCCCCCCTATACTTAGGCTTTGGTTAGCCTAAGTATAGGACAAGAGTAAGTGTGAGAACCGACATGATCTCGAGAATATACAAATAAGGGAGAATATGTACAAGAGTGATGGAATCTTCTAAGATGTTGAATCTTGATGCTGCATCTTCATGAAGAGTAATAAGATGTATCTGCTCTGTGCTCACTCTGTATGAAGTTGATGACCTCGACTTGGACTAACTGCTCTTTGGAATCAACAAAACGCTTCAACAGTTGTCCATTCACCACATGAGATTGTGCACCATCTGTGAGATCAGCTATCTCTACACTTCCATTCTCGTGCACTTTCTTAACCACAAAGGGACCCGTCCATTTAGATTTGAGCTTCCCATGGAACATCTTCAACCTGGCATTGAACAACCATACCTTTTGTCCAGGGACAAAGTCTTTGCACCTAATGTGCTAATCATGCCATCTCTTTACTTTGTCCTTATAAATCAAACTGTTGTCATATGCCCTGTTTCGGATTTCCACGAGCTCGTTCAAGTTCAAGTCTCGGCAAAGCTTCCCTAGGTGACAACTCCAATTAATCTTCTTAATTGCCTATTCGGATTTATGAATCAATTCTGCGGGCAAATGGCATGGCTTGCCATAGATCATTCTAAATGGTGAAGTACCCAATGGTGTCTTGTAGGCTGTCCTATAGGCCCACAGAACTTGGTCCAAGAGCTGAGACCAGTTCTTCCTATCGGGACGAACCAATTTCTGCAAAATACTCTTCACCTCTCTGTTCGAAACCTCTGCCATACCGTTGGACTGTGGGTGGTAAGGACTAGTAACTCTATGATCAAATCCATAGTCCTTAGCTAAAGATCTCATATCTCGATTCACAAAGTGGCTACCCCCATCAGATATCAAAAGTTTTGGCACCCCGAACCTAGCAATAATATGATCTCTCACAAACTTACAAACAGTTTTGCTGTCTGCGGTTCGGGTTGGGATAGCCTCCACCCACCTGGATAAATAATCAGCCGCTAACAATATGTACTCATGTCCTTGGCTGTTGGGAAAGGGACCCATAAAATCTATGCCCCATGCATCAAAAACATCACAAATAATCATCGGTTGCATGGGCATCTCATCTCTCTGTCCAACTGTCCCTCCCATCCTTTGACAAATCGGGCACAACCGTACAAAATCAATGGCATCTCTAAACAAGGTCGGCCAATACAATCCACATTGAAGTACTTTGTGAGCGGTTCTCTTTCCCGAATGGTGTCCTCCAGCCTCAAGTGAATGACAATATGTGAGGACACTTTGGTATTCCTCCTGAGGAATACACCTTCTCCAAACACAATCCGGTCCTTCGAAGAAAAGGAAAGGATCGTCCCAGTGGTATCTCCTCGAATCCGACTTCAGTCGATCAATGCTGCTCCTAGTCCAACCATGGGGAACCTGCTTGGAGACAAGATAGTTCACCATGTTGGCATACCACGGGAGGGAGTCAATAACACAAATTGACTCATCTGGGAAGGTCTCTCTAATCCGCTCATGATCAGGAGAATCCTTAAGTTCAATCCGAGAAAAGTGATCAGCCACAACATTCTTCACTCCAGGTTTATCTTTTATCTCCAAATCAAATTCCTGGAGGAGTAAAATCCACCTAAGAAGACGCGCCTTCGCGTCCTTCTTTTCCATTAAGTATCGAATGGTTGTATGATCAGTATAAATTGTCACCTTAGAGCCCAAAATATATGATCTGAACTTCTCGAGGGCCCATACTACCGCGAGCATTTCCTTTTCAGTCACTGTATAATTTTTCTGTGTAGGATCTAAAACTTTGCTCGCATAGTGAATCGCAAACGGAATCCCCTCTCGTCGTTGTCCTAACACAGCTCCTATAGCGAAATCTGAAGCGTCAGTCATGATCTCAAAGGGGAGAGACCAGTCAGGAGCTTGTAGGATAGGCGAGGCACAAATCTTCCTTTTCAAGAGCTCAAAGGCCTCCAGACACCTGTGATCTACAACGAACTCTATGTCTTTCCCTAAGAGCTCAGTCAGTGGGCGGGCGATCTTTGAAAAATCTTGAATGAATCTCCTATAGAATCCAACATGCCCTAAGAATGACCGCACTGACTTTACGTTGGTAGGTGGATCTAGTTTCTTGATCACCTCCACCTTGGCAGGGTCAACCTCCATTCCCCTTTTGGAGATGACATGCCCCAACACGATACCCTCCGTCACCATAAAGTGACTCTTCTCCCAGGAGAGTACCAGATTCACCTCTCTACACCTCGTGAGGACTCGGTCCAAGTGCGCTAAACATGTATTAAAAGAATCACCATGGACCGAGAAGTCATCCATGAACACTTCCAGGAAATCTCCCACCATCTCGGCAAATATGGCTATCATGCACCGCTGAAATGTGCCCGGGGCATTGCAGAGCCCGAATGGCATGCGCCTGAAAGCATAAGTGCCGAATGGACATGTGAATGTGGTCTTTTCCTGGTCCTTAGGGGCTATGGCCACCTGGTTGTAGCCTGAGTACCCGTCAAGAAAACAGAAGAACTCTTTCCCTGCAAGTCTCTCCAAGATCTGATCAATAAAAGGCAAGGGAAAGTGATCTTTCTTGGTCGCAGCATTCAGGCGTCTGTAGTCGACACAGACGCGCCACGACGTGGGTACCCGTGTCGCGATCTCTACCCCCTCCTCGTTGGTGACCATCTGAATTCCCGACTTCTTCGGGACAACATGAAGTGGGGCCACCCACTTGGAGTCAGAAATAGGGTATATGAACCCTGCCTTGCACCATTTCTCAATTTCTTTCTTTACTACTTCCCGTAGATTGGGGTTAAGTCTCCTCTGAAACTCACGGGAAGGTCTCACGTTATCCTCAGTAAAAATGTGGTGCGAGCAGAGAGCGGGGTTGATGCCCACGAGATCCGACACTGTCCAGCCTATTGCTTTGCGGTTCCTCTCTAAGACTTCTAACAACCTAGACTCCTGCTCTAAAGACAAGTCTGAGCTAATGATGACAGGATATCTCTCTTTGGGTCCCGCAAGAAAGGCGTACTTGAGTGTAGGAGGTAGTGATTTCAGTTCTGGCAATGTGGTATCATCAAGCAGATCTGGCTGAACTGAATCTGAATCTGGTTCCGTGCTGCATGAAGGTAGGCTAAGCTGAATAGTACTCGCCACCAAATCAGAAGTATCGGGAGTCGGATCGTCAAAAGTATCCAAACAATCGGCAAAAGCCACGTCCGACTCGTCATCTATGTCCCATGATTGTTCCGAAGAGGATGGAACTGACAGATCCGGATGGATCTCTAGGTCATCATGAGAATAGGTTGATGCATCTCTAACAAGATCAGACAACACCTGGCAAACTGCATCATGCACTATATCCTCTCCAGATGAAAGGGTCTCGCTCTGTCCTGAAGGAATCTGTCCCCAAATCCCAACTGTGCTAATCAAACTGCAGTCTGCCTCTGAAGATGAGTACTCTGTGCTACTCTCTGAATCGGGTCGCTGACACTTGGTTGCTTCATCTCAAGGTTCACTTCTCCGCCTGGAGAACGGAACTTCATCATTCCCGTACCATAATCGAAAGCTGCGCCTGCGGTCCTAAGGAAGGGTCGCCCGAGAATGATCTGAGATTCTCTCCAATGATTGGGGGTCTCCATGTCCAAGACTGTGAAGTCCACCTGATAATTCTGCCCCTCAATCGAGATAACGACGTTCTTCACTTCTCCCTTAGGTCTCTTCACTAAACGATCTGCGAATTGGAGTAAAGCTCTAGATTTGCGAAGTGGTCCCAACTCCAATTTCTGATATAATGCTAAGGGAAGTAAGTTGATCGAAGAACCGTTATCTAAGAGTGTGCGTGCAAACGCAATGTCGTCAATACGACTCTCACATAGTGAGCACCCATGTCTCTCTTTTTCTTTGGCAAAGTCTGATTCTTGAGACAATAGGGTTGTGGCTACTGATAAGACATGTGTCTTTCTATTTCGGTTATCTTTCTTCCTGCTAACCCTTGTAGGTGTGCATCTCACCTTAAGGTATTTTTGGAAGGCAGGGTGGTTAGCCACATATTCATCAAATGGCACCTTAACTGTGATGTTTTCTTTGCAAAACCGTGCCATATCGGGGTCATCTTTCTGAATCTTTTTGATGCGCTTTCCTGCCGTAAGAGCACGGGGGAAAGGGATTGAAGCGAGGGAAACAGAGGATGAAGAATCTGAATCATGAACTGAAAGATCATTCTTTGACTTAACGGAAACAGAGTTCTTCATACAAGAATCTTTTTGATGCAACATGGACTCAAAATCTAAACTATCTACTAAAGGTTGTGGAATAGAATCTGGAGTGGTATCCGCCACAACCGGAGATGCAAGGTCCTCCGTAGACTCAGAAGAATATCCATGCTGACGATGCTGCATACGTGCTCTCCTCCTCCTCTCGGTTCCCTCAGTGGAAATCCTCGAATGGTGCTGATGGGGCTCTTGCTCTGAAATATGATGCCTCTCCTCCTCGTCCTCTGAAGACTCCTCAGGTAGAGCTCCAGAGATGCCCCTCCTCGTGTCCCTCGCCCGATCAGGTACGACCACGGTCCTTCCGCTCCTGAGTGACATGTGGTTAGCCTCGTCACACGAAAGAATCTCATGTTCAGATTTAGGAGATGCTGAATAGTATACCTGACCAAAGTGCTGCTGAGAACTAGAACGGTTCAGGCTATTGGGGTTAGCCTGAACTTGGGCTGGGATCGAGGTAGAGGGTGCAGTCTGCTCGTCTCGCCATCTGGACAGGCGGTTGACATCCACCCGTAAGTCCTGAACCTCATTCCTGTAGGAACATAGCTCGTCGAGTATCTGTTGCTGAATATCCACGGGACTAGACGATGAAGGAAGTGGATAAGACTGGGAAGAAGAACGGGAAGACTGGCCCTGCTGGCCAGTGTACTGCCTCTGCTGCTGCTGCTGGGGTTGCGGGCCCTGCTGGCCCGTCTGGTAATGGCCCTGTCGGCCATACTGCTGGTACTGCTGCCTCTGCTGCTGGGGTGGATGGAATCCAGGGCTCTGCTGTGGAGGAGGTGGTGCGGAGGTGAATGCGGTGTTGTGAAAGGTCGGGGGACGCTGATAGGTCTGTCGGTCTCCCGTACTTCCCTGCCTGGCAGGGTCCTGAGTATACCATATCCCATTCACCTCCCAAACTGGTGGAGGCTCCTCCTGGACTGTCTCTGCTACTGGAGGTGGCTGCTGGAAAGAGTGGGTGTAGGATTGGTCCTGCTCCCACGGCTGGGGTTGCCCTGACACCAACTGCTCCTGAACATGGTGAACTCGGTAAATGGGAGCAGCGGGTGTAGTCACGGCAGGTATCTTTATCTTAGATACCTTCTCAGTCAACTCCTCCATCTGTTTTGGAAGTTTGGAGACGCTCCGGTCTAACTCATCAATCCTCCTGTCGATCCTCTCGACTACAGTAAGCTTGTCAGCCAAAAGTCCCATGCTAGGGATCACATCCTGAGAGAGATAGACTACATCTGGTTTCCCCCCTCCAAGTGAGAGTGAGCTGGGGGATGGTGTATAGGCCCTGCTGGCCATTTGTGAGCGGCTAGTTTCAGCCATCTGCTCGAATACCCTCCAGACGGTATCCGCTCCTCGTGATGTATAGCTGCCTCCACAGGCAGCACTCACTAAACCCTGCATCTCAGGGTTGAGACCAGTGAAGAATGATTGGACCAAGATGTTGTCATCTAGTCTATGACAAGGACACTTTTGCAGGATGTCCTTGAATCTTTCCCAAGCATCACAGAAGGCTTCATTGGGTAACTGGGAAAAACTCGTAATGCGCGTCCTCATCATGTTAGTTCTACTCAAAGGGTAGAACTTCTTCAAAAACAGGTCCTTGAACTGGGCATATGTGGTGACGATGATTCCAAGATTCTTCACCCAGTAATCGGCTTTTCCACCCAAGGCAAATGGAAGGGGCTTTGAGCCTAATATAATCCTGGCTAACATTATTATGTTTGAGGTTAGCACAGATGAGCTCAAAGTCCCTTAGGAATGCATATGGCTCCTCAGAAGCATTCCCATCGAAGTGCGGCAACAGGTTCAGAAAATGCGGCTTCAATTCAAAATCAACCTCGGATTCGGCCGGACTCAAGTAGTTATGAATCTGATATTGTCCGGGGTTATACGCCGCATCCATTGGTAGTTGGACCCCAACATTTAACTGTCCTAACTGAGCTCTCAGTAATGCTTGTTGCTGCTCAGATGCAGCTAATCGGGCAAGTATACCTCTCATCGAGTCTTCATTGTTCTCTTCTTCCTCTTCTTTCTTCTTTGGAGGCATTTTACTCGTGTCTTCTATATGGCCTGAATCAGCAATGTGTTCTTTATTAGAAGAGGATTTATGAATCAAGATATTCTCATCGAGGCGAAGGTCTTCCTTGGTGAGGTGGGAAGAGAGAAAGGGAATGGTTTGAGAGTAACCATCCCGAGAGTGAGTGATCCTGGGCTCAAGAGGGTCATGAGTCCAGGTTGATCCAAGTTGCGCTTGGACCTTTGAAGACGTACTTTTTGAAGGTTCAATGAGAGATTCGCAAAGTCCGAATAAATATCCCCCCAATCAGTCATCTTCGATGTCAAAAGAACCGATTAGATCACGATAATCAATGAGGCTCTAGTTCTACGGTGCACATAAATGTGCGGAGTGAACTCACACAATTCAAACGCAATTCAAACCCCCAATTTCACCAACTCAACACGTGATGGTCGTAAGAGTTCGGCCGATTTATCTGGTCAATTTTAGTTGGTGAGAATACAATCTTGGAAAGATTAACGAGTTGTTAGGTGCCCGTATTTTCCTACAGACTGGCCCGGTTCTTACGACTAGTTTGACCTACTTTCAGCCAGTATAGGAGTAAGTACGGACCGTAAAAATACGGCTACCCGTTCCTTGAGGACTAATGCGTCCTCTAAACCTCCCACTCTGCTAAGGAAGTCCGGACCGTTTACCGGCTACCCGTAAATCCTCACTGAAAAGTAGCTAATCGCCTAAAAATAAAGAACCAGTAGTAAGTAAGAAATCCAGACTTGGCTCTATCCTAGGGTCGTCTCTCTCTCACTTGCAATAAAAACAAACAATGAGGGCTTTATGCACCCGAGAACAAGGGTTCTTTTTATTCCAATTATTTTAATCGACCTGCTCAATTCAGTCCCAATTTTAGAGTTAGGTTTTCACTTGAAATTTATGTGAACACACAAGCACGTCTACCGTTCAGTCCCAATTTCCTTTTGACCTTAAGTTGTAAAACAAGATGGGAATCGGAAATCAGAATGCAAACGAGAAACTATGATGCATGCTCAGAAGGAGGTATACTTACAGTGAATCCCAGCACTCTTCATGCATTATGCAGAACTGAATTTGTAAATATTACACTAAATGCATGCAGATCGAGAAAACCGCACCTAAACAATATACTATTAGCGGGGAAGAATTGATTGGATTTGAGCTAAGTAGTACGTGTCTATGTGCGTCTCATTATGAATCTTATAAGATATGTGAATCTTCTAAGATATGTGTGGCCTAAATTACGATGGGCACAAGTAAATTTGAATCTAAACTACCGTGTGCCTAATCCTTAATTTCGCCACTCAAGTCAAGCCCCACCCTCGCCGGAGAGTGAAACAGGCTCGACACACCACAAATAAAGTCCAAGTCTTTTTACACGCGCGAGCTCTCAAACAAGAGCCGCTATAAATGAGCAAGATAAATAATTACAACAATTTACAAAATTCTCTCAAAAATAAATTGCTTTATCCTCGCACTTCAGCAGTCGGCGCTCCTCGCGTCCGTCGACCTCCGATGCACTCCAAGTCCACCGGGCCTCGCAAGGAAACAAAGATTTATATTAGAGAGATAAACAACAAGAAATATACAAAAATATGAAGAGAAATAATTGCAAAAAAATGGAATAAATACAAGTGGCTCGGGGGTCAGACTACCCGAGTAAATGGAAAACTAAATCCAAATTTTTAAACTAATCCCTAAGCCGTTTGCCTCCCCGGCAACGGCACCATCTGGCGTGTCGCTAACTACGGTGTTTAATTAGGTCACGTTGTAGCACGTGTACTTAGCGATTCGGTCAGAACCGAGAGAAGATCTCCGTGAGGAGTGTCTCGGCTTAATTTTTATCTCGGGCAAGTCCGCGGTCGAACACAGGGAGGCAAAGGAACAACTTTGGGTTAATTCAAAAATAAAGATTTTAGATTTCCAATGCGTATTTTTTTAGATTTTTTTAATGCAAAACGAATGCAAATGCAAATGAATCAAGACACTAAGAGAGCATACAACTTAGCCAAATTAAGTTGAATAGAAAATAAGTCCAATTTAGCAAAGTTATATTTTTCCTAGGATCCTAATCCAGTGATGAACACAAAACACATTTTTTTGGAATTTTAAGACTTAAAATGCAACAATGAAAAATGCACACTTTTTAAGGGTCTTTTTGCAATTTATCACACAAACAGAAAGCAAAAATCATGAAAAAATTACTGGAATGAAAACATGATGCAATGAAGCTACAGTAATTTTTTTTGGAATTTTTTGACAAGTTATGAATTTTTTTATGGATTTTTTAGTGGAAACAGAGTGACAGTGAGTAAATAATTCCTAATAAATCCACGTTATCAAATTAGTCAGAGTGTGATTTATCTCAAGTAGATATTTAGATGAGCAATCCAGAAGACTTGAAATTTCATGAAAAGGATGTATGTGGATTTAATTAAAAATCAAACACTTAATTCACTCTACAATTTATTTAAGGCACAAGACAACTCCATTTTGGATGAAATTTGGACAGTAAGTTAAGCAAACTTCAAGGCATCACATATAATTTTTGTGGATTTTTTTGAATCAACTATGTGTGAGATATTAATTTAATAGCATGGATTGGGTAAAATACACAGAATTTCAATTTGACAATTTTAATTAATTACCCAACTACCATAAAAATAAAAATAAACACTCACATGACAGAGGGTAAATTGCTCAACATAAAAACATTTTTCATTGAGTAAAATGATGCAAGATTGATGTCCAAATTAAGGTACGAACACAGGAGTCTCTATGCAAACTCAGAAAACATTATTTACAACAGAAACATGTACAGGGACCTTTTCGTAATTATAAAAACTATACAAGAATATTATACAATTTTTACAATAAAATAATAATAAACAAATCACCTTTCTTCCTCCTTCCAGGTTTTTGCTAGAGATGAACCCAACTGGGGTCGACGGTCGGCGGCAGAGATACGGAGGCGCAGCGCGCGCCGGTGCGCGGAGGAGGCGCGGCGGAGACGGAGGCGCGCGGCCGCGCTCGCGGGCCGCGGCGGCGGAGGCGAGGAGGCGAGGGTGGCCGGCTGGAGTCGGAGCTGCGGCTAGCGGTTCTTGGCGTAGAGGGCGAGCGGCGGCGCCGCGCGCGTGGTGGCGCGGCGAGGGAACCGCGGTGGAGAGGGCGGCGTTGGCCGCGGTGGAGGCGGCGGTGGGAGGGGCCGCGCGGCCGAGTGGCGCGGCGGAGCTCCACCGGCGCGGTAGCCGTAGAGAGATGGGGGAGGGGCGGCGGGCGGTTGCCTGCTGCCTCTTCCGATTTTTTTTATTTTTTTTATTTTTTTTTCTTTTTACTGCTGTAAATAACTAAATAACAGGAGACCTTTTTTTTGGTTTTAATTGTTTTATAATTTTTTTTTAATTTTGTTTAAAATAGGGAATGAACATGATGAGATAAGAAAAAAAATTGATGATGGTGGTGTATGATGAGGATGATGGAGATGAGTGATGAAATAAAATGATGGGGTGATAGTGATGTGAGAAAGAACCTTTTTTTGTTTTAAATCTTTTTATCTTTTTCTTTAATTTTCTTTAGATAGGAAATATGTACACAAAAAGAAGGGGGAAAATGATAGTGAGATGATGGTGATGAAGATGAAGATGTATAAAATGATAGATGGTAGGTGGTGATATGATGGTCAAAAAAAAATACAAAGATAAAAATAAAGAGAAGATGACTTAAAATTACCTACGATGAACGCGGGCGCCTATGGAGTGCTCTCGTGAGCACGGTCTTCGCTCGAATCGCCGGCGTGCGATGAGCTCGAGCAGCGCGCGGTTGCGGCTGCGATGTTGGCCAAAAAAACCAACGGATCACACCGGAGAGAGGGTCGTCGTTGCTCGACCGCGGTTGCGTCGCTGTCACCGATTCAACTTAGGGAACTAGGATCTCCTCACATAAAGATGGATCAAAGGCAAAAATGAGGAGAATGACATGTATATAAAGAGAATGGGATGAGAGGTTATTAAAGTGGTGGGGTTGAATGGGAGGTTGATTTATTAATGGAGTTGAATGGGAAGTTGGGAAAAATGGTGGAATAATGGAGTTGAATTGGTGGTTATTGTAGAGAATGGAAATTAAATAATAAATAAATAAATAAATAAAGTTGTCTACTTTAAATACAATAAAATAAAAAGAGAAGAGAAATAGTGGAGAATTTACAAAAGAAGACAAAACACCATGTACATTTTTTTTTACTTTTCTAATATGTAATTTTTTTTTCTTTTTAGTAAGAGATATTTACAACGAAAAAATACAATAAAATAGTATAATTAAAATACAACACAAGTATGATTTTTTTGTATTTTTAATAATTAAGAAAGGTAAGATAAAAAATGAACAAAGAATGAATATATACATGGTATACAATGTACATCTAGGTCCCAAAACCCAACTTTTGCAAATGAGCTCCGATTTTAATGAAACCACTTCCGTTGGATAGATAATTTTCTAACTTGAACTTTAAAAGTGAGTTTGGTGAATTTTGAGTTCGTACGGAGCGGGAATTTAGCTTGGAAGTTGGTCTTTACGGCTTTTTCCCATTGGGATCTAGGAGCATTTATTTAAGGTAAAATTTGTTTTGTATTTTTGTATTTTTATATACATTATTATGAACAAGTTAGAGAAAGAATTAGCTAAAAAGGAGTTGAAATGAAATTATTAAAAATACATGAAGTTTTGGGCTATTTACAAGTATAAAACTCCTTTATTTTTGCGGCTTTTTATGTGTAATTTATTTTGTACAAACTTATATACAATAATTAGTGTATTTTATTTACAAGAGTTATTTTGTTAATTTATTGATTTTATGGACATTTATAAGGGAATTTACTCGTGGATTTTGCTAAGATCAAGATATTGAGATGATGAATCGTGGATTCATCAATCATATTCATGAGCTCAAAACTAAATGTAAATCCAATTTAGATGTACAAAATTAATGTGAATCAAATTCACATAATTTCATGCCTTGAAAATATTATGTAATGAAGTATATGGTTAGATCCTTAAGCGCATCACGGAAGTGTGATCATCGTATCGAATACGACGAAGAACGACCAGTCAGACTAGTTGTTCTATACAGCGGAAATTAAAAAAATTTCATGCGACGAAACCACATGATCTAAGAACACTTCTTGAATCGTTTCGTCTAAACCACAAACAAGTAATAGGATTACCTCTTGAAGTGTGGTTGCGATCGAGTCTCGAAACGAAGAGACCTCCTGTCTCAAGTCCGATCCAATGTAGGAGACGCCTGCGAGCACGGGGATGAATAGCGTGCTTCTCGCAATCCATGCTGATGATCCAAGCAGCGGATCTCCTTATCTCGACACACGAGATCCGACGTCTTCTTCATGAGCGAGGCGCACCGAAGGAGACGGAGATCCACGAGCAAATCGGCAGCATAACGACGATGCTGCGGTGATAGAGAACTTCTCTAGGGCATCCATGGTGGACGACCATGAGAGAAGAAGAGAGAGAGCTAACGTGAAGAGAGAGAGAGAGAGAGAGAGAGAGAGAGAGAGAGACTTATGTTCTCATTGTGTAAAGAAGAGCAAAGGGGTGCCTCTCCTTTTATAATATTTTGGGATCCATGGATCTCAATCCATGGACAACACAACTCCAATGGATCACATTGATTTGTGTTTCTTTTTAATGGCTAAGATTTGTGTTGGTAAAAATCAACAACAATTAATTTAATTTAGATTAAATATATATTGATAAATCAATATAAATCAATCCCAAATTAAATCAAGCAATCATGAAGATTATTGGAATGAAGATTGCCTCCATCCATACTATGGGATTTGGTGGCAATCTCATTTAATCTCATGATATCTCATGAGATTACATTGTTCTATGGAAATCTCCAAGATTTACAACAACACTTGTTGTAAATTATTCAACAAAAATAATTCATAAATATTTTGTGAATATTGCAATCTTACCATTGGAAAATTGTGAATCACATTCACAACCCAAAATAAAATATAAATTACATTTTCAATTTAATGTCCAATGTGAATCCAATTCACATGAACATTTAATTAACAAATGTAAATTACAAATAGCTCTCTCTTATATATTATAAATCACATTTATAATATATATGATTAATATGGATATTTCTATCCACATTATTCATATCCATGATAATTAAATCACATTTAATCATCTTGGATCTCTTGTCTCTTGTGCCCAAATAATATGAATCACATTCACATTATTTACATCTTTGATAATCAAATCACATTTAATTATCAAATATAACTCTCTTTATAATATGAATCGAATTCATACTAATCATGATAATCAAATAACATTTAATTATCCATTTTCTCAATGCTCGGATACTTATATCAACATTGAAATTGTCCAGATCTCTTTCAAGGATAATGCGCTTTCTCCGTGAATACTTGGAGATAAGGACAGGGCGATTGTATTGTTCCACGTATAGTGACTTGGATATTGACATCACATCTCAAATCCAGATCTCGGGCCTCCCATAGATGCTTTATTATATCAAGACCGCAAATCCAATTCTCTCATTGCTCTGAATAACATTCAGATCAATATCCAACAATTGGACTAAGATTAGATTACTTCTCTACTGAGAGGAGTCACTAAAATCCAGACCCCTTTCATTACTCCCTAGGAATGGAAGCGTCATGGTTATACAACCGTTTATGATCACATCACCCTCAGGTATTCCCAATACCTGTACATCCTGCATACTGGAAGATTAAGAATAAACCTAACGTATAAGATCAATTTTACACTGTCTACTTCAGGGATTTATCATTAAGTTTCTCATTCGATTATTGGGAGTTGGTATTGATCATATGCTTTCCAAAAGTATATATCATACCCAGGTGTTGATCATATACTTTCCAAAAGTATACATCAAACCTACAAATTCAGTCAAGCTTCCAAAGCGAGACAACCGTGCACGGAATTTGATCTTCCCAACATCTCATGAATGAGCTCATGTCTTCCTGTTCAGTAATGAACCTGTATGATCCCTTTGAGAGATCGTATTACTCATATTCCCTTATATGCACACCAGCACGCCGATGTGTAGACCTTGGTTAGGTCATCAACCTATTGGTCTGCCAAATGTACATACTCAGACATATAGTAACACATCTGTCTCTGG
Organism: Ottelia alismoides; assembly: GCA_037367405.1. Taxonomy (NCBI): domain Eukaryota; kingdom Viridiplantae; phylum Streptophyta; class Magnoliopsida; order Alismatales; family Hydrocharitaceae; genus Ottelia; species Ottelia alismoides. Next base: position 303,129 of record JAZKJV010008185.1, read on the forward strand.
TCAGAGGATGTGTGCCTATATCATGACAGCATACGAAATAGGACTTTGATTATCTCGATCTCGTTAAATCAACTCTTTGATCTAACTTATCTAACACCTCTGAATCTCTATTCCTATGCATAGGACCTGCATCAAGAGGTCGGTTAGATATCAGCCTAAATGAGAAAGGATTGCCATCTCCTACTCAGGCTGGAGATTATCTCTTAACAATCATTTGACGGTGCTTGATGAGTCCTCAATCTAACTCTTTAGATATTCATCCAAGCACCAGCCTCTATGATTTAATAATTGAATCAACAGCTGTATGATCATCAAGATGGCCATGGTACATAACCCTAATTGTACTAAGGGACCTATTATGCAAATTATTTATTCTTCATTTCAGATCAGGGAATGATATTCGCAATAACATTTATTGCATAATGGCTCGCTGTGGGCTCGCATGTCCAACAATCTCCCACTAGCCCAAAGAGCCATTACTGGGCTAATCATTTAAACCCATACTCATGTGAAAGTCATAGGCTATTTAGAAAATAGCTAGGTAAGCTGATCAGTCACTCTGTTCCCAAGAGACTACGCCAAGTCCTTTTACGGCACTTGCATATCTCCTAGTAACAGTGCTCGCATCCAATGCAAATGTTGCATCTTATGCAACCAATACTCAATTTTGTTATAGTATCCTTGACACTATAGCTCGATAATTATTATAACCAGTATGTCCATAATACTTATTATAATACCTTTATTCCTAGAGATCTCTATCTCCTAAGGTATCTACAGTTAAGACCCTTATAGATCTCTTTCTACAAGGTCTTAAACTTTTGAAGATAAGACTTTGAGATCACTATCTCTAAGTTTCATCATCTTTGAAGATATTGTCATTACTTCAATCAAGTGTTTAATCACCATAGTAGGATCAGCAACCGTTTACTTCTCCCACTACATGGCAGACATATGGCTTTTGTACACATCTAGCATACACGCGGATTCTCAAAACTGATGCACAAGGGCAAGCAGCTATAGCATTCACATCCTCAACTCTTTGAGGTGTTATTCCTTTAGATAGGACAGTACCATATCTTGAAGGAAAGAATCCTTTCTTGGAATTTTCCATGGAAATGTCCAAGGTATACCATTAATGTGACAGTCCCAATACCCTCTTTTCTTTGCTACTGAACAACTTCAGAACTAAGATCTAAGAGGTATACTTGAGATCATATCTCGAGGTATGGAACTACCAGATTATAAAACACTTATTATTATCATCTTTAGATCATTCCAAATGATTAGGATATCTACATTTAGCACGATGAACATAATGGCACTCCCACTAAGCTTCATATGGTTTATCAAAATTCTATCTGAAACCATAACATTTATGATTTCATCAAACCCAATATTCCAACTACAAGAAGCTTATTTGAGTGTAGCTATGGTTAGCAATATTCTGATTGGTTGAAGCAAGGTCACTGGAGACCAAGCCTCATCGCAAGCGATGTATTCTCTTCAGTGTGTAGCTCATGGCCACGAACCATGCTTTGAAGGTCTCTACCTTTTCATCAGGTTTCCTCTTTCTCTTGAAGATCTATTTACATCTTAATGGGTCTTATCCATATAGGTGGATCCTCGAGGGTCTATATACAACACTTGTATATGAAGTCTGCTTTATTGCTAACATCCATCTTTCCATGTCATGTTCTTTAGAAGCTTCATCATATGAAGTTAGATCATTGTCAGATTCAACTAACACATGGAACCCATCTTCAAACTTATTTGAAGAGGTATTAGTGTTTCATCTTTAATTGTCCTTCTAGTTTCCAATTTTAGGAGCCTCATTGTCTTCTCAAGACTAAATGAGTTCCTTTACTTCATTTTCATCTTGATTCTCAAGGGAGTCATCATCTAAGAATCATATTCTCAAAGATGAGATCTTTTAAGAATTTGAAGATCATAAAGTACGTATCCAATACCATCCTCTATTTTCCTAATGAAGTAGCACTTTCAAGTGCTAAATTCCAGCTTACTTGCTTGGAATCTTATTAAGGATATATATTGTAGTCTCTACTACATATATACCTAGAAACTAATAGGTAATTATGCTAAAAATCATTTTTTATCAAATCATGTCATACATGATCCAATTATATCTCCCTATAACTCTTATTGAGTTTAGGTTTATAAGGAGGAGTAAGATAAAAATAATATTCATATCTCTATAAGGTATTCCATGAATTCATCTAATAGGTACAAGCTACCTAGGTTAGATCAAATTCATTTCATCTTCCTTCAGATTTTGGTTCAAAACCAAAATTATGAAATCTTTGAACATTTCAAAGCTTTCTAACGTGAAGGAAAGAAATCGCGTATCTCAAATAATCAACAGATATCACATATCCATAATGTTTATTATGATATAGATGATTCACATACATCAATATGTATGAGATCTTGAATACCTTGACATCTTACACCATTCTGAGGAAGGGTGTATTGGACATTTTACTTTTGAATACAATATTCACAAGTATGCAAGTTTCGAAATTTTAGACATTCTAAAGTTTCATCTCTTACTTGCCTATTGATCTCATCAACAGACAAATGTCCAAGGCTTGATGCCAGATCATTATCAAATGATCTTCATTCTCCTATTGATCTTTTAAGGTTTAATTTCAGTATTAGAAATGTTAATGAATCATTCATTAATTTTCTAATTTAGTACAGTCCACAAGATTTTAGATTATTATCTGAAATATCTCCATCATAACTCTTTATGATAGGTGTATTACATAATTCACATTTATTTCCAACATTTAGAAATAAACAATGAGTGTATTCCAAAATCTAGGTCATAGAGACATTCTCTAAGACTAAGGTCTCTCCCACATAAATTATGAAGTCTATCAATCCAATAGAGATTGTTGCAACAGTTGCATCAATATCCATGTGGATGACTATTGAACCTTTAAGATCAAATTTCTAATCATATATGCAACCAATAACAAGTGTCATTTAGAAGATTGAGATACAATTGTTAGACTTTATCTTATCAAATAAGTAAGTCAATTTCAATGATTATATGTAGATTATTCTGATGTACTATCTGATTCCTTCTCTAAGGATTCTAGATAGATTTGATAGTTATACTATCAACACATCAACTTATTACAGTATTGGAATTTATCCAACTCTTTGATTTCATATGGAAGTCATAGAAGTATAGTCAACTCTTTGACTTTCATTGTCACTTGGGTCCAACCCATGCTTCCACTGTGCTTTCTTTATCTATAAGCAACCATTGCTCAAAAAGAAAGGATCTCTTATGTCGAAATCAAAAAATTCAATATAAGAGTATTTCAACATTTATACATGCATGCTTCATTCAATTCATACAATATGAATAATATGAAGCTTCATGAAGGACTAGAGTATAGATAGTAGAATGATTACACTCATCATATCTACATCCATCTAAACTCTTAAAACATTGGTTCAGGTAGGTATTCAAACAATTTGAATACAACATCTCTTATAGATCCACCATTCTGCATGATGCAGAGAACCATGTCATTCATGATTAAATGTCGAGAGCACATATGCATGCCAAAATATCTTCTTAGATTTTATAAGGATTATTTGACAATTACGATCATCATCGACATGTCACTTCCAAAGTACATTCGATGAGAGATCAAGACTGTAGAGGCATACAAATCCTAGGGTTGTAGTTCTATTGTCTATTTAATTATCATTCCTCATTATTATGAGGAAGACCTGCACATTGCAACCACATACATTATGTGTCCAAATGCACGTATAATATCTTGATCATGGATCCAATACATGATAATTTATCGGTTATTATTGAGTATAACATTGAGTGGGTTTAATGAAGGATTATCTGAAATAAAAAAATTTGCATAAATATATATACACATTTTACTTTGATTTAGGAATTTTCATATCAAAGTTGTATTGCCTTGTCAACATTGAAAGTTCATTCCCTTAATCACTTTCAATGTAAGAGATATACTTACCATTATATCTCAAGCAAGATCTGGGATCTCCTTCCTTATCTTCGTTACATCCCAATAAAATGAGAACCTATAACTCCGATAAAAAGAAGCAGAAACACATTCCGCCTTGCAAGTCCAACTTGCATCTCCCATTTCGGTCTTTAACACCCGGGCCCACCACCCCTAAAGTGATGTTGACATGTCATTAATTGAACCAACCGTCAACAGGAATACAACTTGCTATGTGCAATCCAATATCGCCACAATAATATGAGGACCCGATATTGGGGTCACTATGCATACGTCCTTACTCTTTCGAGAAGAAAAGAGCCCGATCCAAATGGATTGCATGCAGAAGCTGTCACTTTGGACATGCGTCTCCTACATACAATATTTGGCGATGGAACCCTTCACGTTGACGGGAGACCATGGATGTCACTTATGTGATCCTCCATATCATATTCAAATTTTAATTAATTATCATGAATCATATTCACATAATTAATTCTTCCAAGGGAAATGCACATCTATTCATAATAGAGTGTTTTTAATTGGATATAATTAATTCAATCTCATTAAATCAGTTATCAGTCTAATTCAATCAACAAAGTTGATTGTTTTTACTTGAATACATATATGGTATTATCTCAAAATACATATTAATTAAATTTTTAATAATTAGAAAAATACATATTGATTTATCCGGAATTATCGAGTCCCTATCCGCTGTCATGGTTAGTACCGACGGAAGTGGGACGGACCGCAACTGGTGCGACCCGCTACCCCAATGCTTCCCGACTAGACACCATATCCACCTCAGGAAAGGATAATACCAAAGAGATCAATGTGTACTTTGAGATGATCATCAGTTCTTCGACCTAAATTATACCATATAGTAATAATCAAAACATTTTTGATTATAAGGAAATTTGCTAGACAAATTCCCAATCCTATTCAAGCAAGTTGTTTGTTGATTGTGTTTCCAATTATGATCTAGATCAAATCTAATCAATTTATTGGTTGATGCCAAGTAAATTAAGAAAATAACCATCAATAAATATTTCTCAAAAATTTTAAATAATTATTTCATAAAATTAACAATTAATTTCACTAATTGATAATCACACGATTCTTTATTAGGAATGTAATTTCAGCAGTGACCCCAACTTACTAAAATTAATGTATCTCAATCAATTGAAATCCAAACTAGACAAAATCAGTTTCCAAAGTTTGCTAATTTGATTTAGGACAGAACCTAAGTAACATTTCACGCATTTTTAGGCGGATCAAAACTGTAATTAACTCATTAATCATGTTAAGATTCGCAGTTCCCGCAACAATGAATACATATTCATTAAAACAACCATATCTCGAGCAAACGGAATCCAAATTACATAAACTCATATCCTATGGTTTCTTTATTTAATGGGAAACAAAATTCAATTATTATTTTTGTGATTTAAACAATGTAAAGATGGCCGAAAATAATCATGAAACAGAGATGCAAAAATGAAATGCGATAAAACTTTCGCACCCCTAACGAACCCAAGTCGTCCTAGGTTTACGGATCGTATCCGGAATCTCCGTCCTAAGGCTCTGATACCACTTGAAGGATATGGTTAGATTCTTAAGCACATCACGGATGTGTGAGCATCGTATCGAATACGACGAAGAACGACTAGTCGAACTAGTTGTTCTATGCAACGGATATTAAAAAATTTTCAAGCGACGAAACCACATGATCCAAGAACACTTCTCGAATCATTTCTTCTAAACCACAAACAAGTAATAGGATTACCTCTTGAAGCGTGGTTGCGATCGAGTCTGTAAACCAAGAGACCTCCTGTCTCAAGTCCGATCCGACAGAGGAGATGCTTGCGACGCGAGGATGAATCGCATGCTTCTCGCAATCCATATTGATGATCCAAGTGGTGGATATCCTGATCACGATACACGAGATCCGACATCTTCTTCACGAGCGAGGTGCACTGAAGGAGACGGAGATCCACGAGCAAACGATCGGGCAGCATAACGACGACGTTGCGGCGATAGAGAACTTCTCTAGGGCATCCATGGTGGACGGCCATGAGAGAAGAAGAGAGAGGGCTGACGTGTAGAGAGAAAGTGCGAGAGAGAGAGAGACTTATGTTCTCATTATGTAAAGAAGAGCAAAGGGGTGCCTCTCTTTTTATACTATTTTGGGATCCATGGATCTCAATCCATGGGCAACACAAATCCAATGGCTCACATTGATTTGTGTTTCTTTTTAATGGCTAAGATTTGTGTTGGTAAAAACCAACAATAATTAATTTAATTTAGATTAAATCTATATTGATAAATCAATATAAATCAATCCCAAATTAAATCAAGCAATCATGAAGATTATTGGAATGAAGATTGCCTCCTTCCATAATATGGGATTTGGTGGCAATCTCATTTAATCTCATGATATCTCATGAGATTACATTATTCCATGGAAATCTCCAAGATTTACAACACCACTTGTTGTAAATTATTCAACAAAAATAAATCATAATTATTTTGTGAATGTTGCAATCTTTCCATTGGAAAATTGTGAATCACATTCACAACCCAAAATAAAATGTAAATTACATTTTCAATTTAATATCCAATGTGAATCCAATTCACATCAACATTTAATTAACAAATGTAAATTACAAATAGCTCTCTGTTATATATTATAAATCACATTTATAACATATATGATTAATATGGATATTTCTATCCACATTATTCATATCCATGATAATTAAATCACATTTAATCATCATGGATCTCTTTTCTCTTGTGCCCAAATAATATGAATCGCATTCACATTATTTACATCTTTGATAATCAAATCACATTTAATTATCTAAGATAACTTTCTTTATAATATGAATGGAATTCATATTAATCATGATAATTAAATCACATTTAATTACCCATTTTCTCAATGCTCGGATACTTATATCAACAATGAAATTATCCTGATCTCTTTCGAGGATAATGCGTTTTCTCCGCGAATACTTGGAGATAAAGACATGGCGATTGTATTGTTCCACGTATAGTGACTTGGATATTGGGATAACATCTCAAATCTAGATCTCGGGCCTCCCATAGCTTGATTAAATCAAGACCGCAAATCTAATCTTCTCATTGCATCTGAATTACATTCAGACCAATGTCCAACATTTGGACTAAGATCAGATTACTTCTCTACTGAGAGGAGTAACTAAAATCCAGACTCGTTTCATCACTCCCTAGGAATGGAAGCGTCATGGTTATACAACCGTTTATGATCACATCACCCTCAGGTATTCTCAATACCTGTACATCCTGCATACTGGAAGACTAAGAATAAACCCGAAGTGTAAGATAAATTTTACATTGTCTACTTCAGGGATTTATCATTAAGTTTCTCATTCGATCATTGGGAGTTGGTATTGATCATATACCTTCCAAAAGCATATATCATACCCAGGTGTTGATCATATACTTTCCAAAAGTATATATCAAATCTACAAATTCAGTCAAGCTTCCAAAGCGAGACGACCGTGCATGGAATTTGATCTTCCCAACATCTCATGAGTGAGATCATGTCTTCCGGTTCAGTAATGAACCTGTATGTTCCCTTTGAGAGATCGTATTACTCATATGCCCTTATATGCACACCAGTGCGCCGGTGTATAGCCCTTGGTTAGGTCATCAACCTATTGGTCTGCCAAATGTACATACTCAGACATATAGTAACACATCTGTCTCTGGTCAGAGGATGTGTGCCTATATCATGACAGCATACGACATAGGACTTTGGTTATCTCGATCCCGTTAAATCAACTCTTTGACCTAACTTATCTAACACCTATGAATCTCTATTCCTATGTAGAGGACCTGCATCAAGAGGTCGGTTAGATATCAACTTAAATGAGAAAGGATTGCCATCTCCTACTCAGGCTAGAGATTATCTCTTAACAATCATTTGACAGTGTGTGATGAGTCATCAATCTAACTCTTTAGATATTCATCCAAGCACCAGCCTCTATAATTCAATAATTGAATCAATAGCTGTATGATCATCCAGATGGCCATGGTATATAACCCTAATTGTACTAAGGGACCTATTATACAAGTTATTTATTCTTCATTTCAGATCAGGGAATGATATTCGCAATAACATTTATTGCATAATGGCTCGCCGTGGGCTTGCATGCCCAACATGTAAATCATATTTACATAAATATTTATTTGAATCATATCCATATAAATATTAATTATTCTGAATCACGATTGACATTAATTAATGAGATATATTTGCGAATCTTATTCACAAAATTACCATTATGTAGTAATAATTATTATAATATTGACATTAATGGGTATGTGTCCTAATGCAATTAGGACTCATGAGATACAAATGCAGATACTTGGAGATAATGTCGGGGAGATCATACTATACATGTATATTGACTTGAAATGTTGATAACTATCCAAATTCGGGTTTTATATCATTTTTACAAAAATCTGTCACATATGAATGTTGAGCTCGAGCTATATACTTTACACCTTTAGTGTGCTGAACGAAATACATTGCACTCTCCATGAGCAGGACAAAGCGTAAGTGAACTGAATCCAGCTTCCTTGACCATATCTAGTCATAGTCCAAATCATTTGGAGCAAAGAAATGAGGTCAAGGAGCTTTTATATTTCCATTTCCTTTACCATTTCCGTTTCGAACATTTGGGCATTGAAATTGAAATTGGAAATTGGATTCAAATGAATTATGATTTAATCCAATTAAATCTCGAATCATCTAGCTAAATGGAGCCACTAAAATCCGTCCTATTTCATCACTCTCTCGGAATGGAAATATCATGATAGATGATCCATTGCAACAGATGTAACCTTGAGTATTCACAATATCATTCATCCTTCATACCAGAAGACTTCGATAACTCCAAAGTTCAAACCATGGTTTGACTTTAGAATATATCGATAGACATTTGACAATTGGGAGACAATCATATACTTTCCAAAATCATATATTTATATCTCAAATTCGTGTCTTATTTCATAAACAAGATGACCATGTGTGGAATTCATTTTGACCCTCAATCATCTCATGAGTGTGCTTTGTCTCCAGATCCATAAAATATGAACATGTATGATTCCTTCGAGAGATCATACATTTCATATGACTTCATATGCACACCAACGCACTGGTATATGGACCTTGGCTAGGTCACCAACCTATTGCTCTGTTAGTTGTGCATACTCATGCATATAGATGCATATATGTCTCATGTCAAAGAATGTGTGTCTTGTCATGATAGTTACGATTCAGGTCTTCGTTTATCTCGACCTCATCAAGTCAACTCTTTGACTTGATTATTCCAATACTTCTGAATCTCCATTCCTATGTAGAGGACCTGCATCAACAAGTTGGTTGGAAATCAGTCTTTAGAGAAAGATTGTCATCTCTTTCTCAAACTGGAGATCTGTATTGAATATCACATGTTGGAAGTTAGTTGTGTCCTCCCAGCTACATGGTATTTTATATCGTCATGGTACATAACCCCAATTGTACAAAGGGACCTTAATAGTAAAGTGCATTCACATTCATTCATTTTATTTTAGATGGACATGATAAAACAATAACTTTTATTACACTAATGGGTCACTAAGGGCTTACATGTCCAATAGCCTCCCTGTATCCCTCCTAGCCATTCATGTAAAACCCTCAACCCCATGTTCATTACATGCTAGTGAAATACCTTTTGGGTCAATGACTTGGTTAGTGGATGACATCTTTATTCTTTTATTTTAGCTAAAATCCTCAGTAAAACACTTGCAAATAGTTATTAATTATCATTATTTATTATTCATCATTGATTTATTAATAATGTACATTTATCATTCTTTTTACCAAAATAAAAGAATAACAAAGAAAAGAAATAAAGAAGGATGTATTTATGTAATAAATGCAGACTGACCCGAACCCCAAGAGAAGGTCAAGACTTGATCTGATCGACAATAGATAAACTAGGGCGAGATAAAGTCCATAACTTATAAAATCAAGAAAACCAAATCTCACTTTTGCATATTCATCATTTTTCACCTTGTACATATTTTCACCTATTTTATTCATCGATAAAATAGCCTCAAATAAAAATATTTCCTTCTTGAAAGTTGTTTGTAATTATATATATTAATTTATAAAAATATCATAAAAAATATTTAATCAATAAATAAATAATTAAAATGAACCTAAAAAGCCTAAAAGTCCAACTTATCAGGTTCATAATTATTAATATAAAACTCCAAATTTATCAAAATCATTTTTAAACTTCATTTTTTAACTAATACTATTCATTAAAAATACAAAAAAATCGTGGAATAATTTGTGTGAGTTTTGACGTTTGGACCCCTTTGTCTATATGTACATTATGTATATAAAACTTCTGTAATTTATATTTATTTATTTTTAACTCCAATTAACTTAATTCTTTTTATTGAATTGTTAATAAAAATCACTAGAAAATACAAAAATATAACTTAAAAATAAATGTGAATAAATACCAATAAATCTTAAAATCGAAAAGCCGTAAAGGCTAACTTTCGAACTTCGTAACTCAGCTGTATGAATTCTGATTTGGGTGTACTCACTTTTAAAGTTCATTTTGTAAAATTTTCTATCAGACGAGAGTGGTTTCACTAAAATCAGAGTTAAAATAAAAAGTAGGTTTTGGGATCCTACAACATATGTGTATATTGTATCTATTATTTATTTATTTTCTTTTATATTTGTGTACATATTGTAATTTTAAATATTTTTTATATATTTACTTTAATTATATAAAATGTAAATAATAATAATAAAATTAAAAATGATCAAAATAAAATAAAGTAATTATTATATAGGTAATTTATACCTATTAATATAGGTTTTTTTAATTTTACCCTATTTATTTAATTTATTTAATTTATTAAAAATCATCATAAAATAATTTATTAAATTATTAACATTATTTATTTTAATAATATTTTAATATAAAATCATTTTCTAATTTATTTAATTTATTTTCTATTTAATCTGTCTCGTCTTTTCCTTATTCGTCTTTTCCCCCTCAACCCAAATAATCTACTCAACTGAGACATTTTCTCCCGATTTTCTAGATCGGGTCTTTGATCCTATTGACTTATTTTTTCACCAAAATAAAGCCCTCACAACCCTCATCTTTGCCCAATAAAATTTAGAAATTTTCCGTCTCATTTTATATGCTGAATTTTCATTAGAAATTTGGCGTTTCTCATCCTTTAAATAAGGGTCCAACTTCTTCTTCCTCCCATCTTTGTCTTCTTCTTCATCTTCTAGGGAGTTCCATTGGATCCAGAGTGACAACAGATCGATTGTGCAATAAGGAGGAGACATTAGAGCCTCTGATCCGACGAGAAATCGTCGTGCTCTGCCTTGAGTGAGCCGAGCCTCCGACACCGCCGAGCCGTCCACACAAAGATCCGAGGATAGTAGATCCTCATCCCATGAATTCATCCACTTCATTAGGTAACTTTATATTTATTTGATCATTCTGACTTTGTTTTAATTTTCGTTCATTTTCATAAACTTTGGATCCACCTTCAACCTCAACAATTCCTATCACCAGCACCAAATCACCTCATAGTCGGTTCGATCTGCTTCTCTGCCTCTTCTTTCAGATCTGATCAACTCAGATCTTCACAGATCTGAGTTTAGATCCTCATCCTCCACCTACGTTTGAGTATTCATCTTCCTTCTGTTTGAATTGGGACAGAGCTTCATGCACGAGTCGATATGTGACCTTGCAAGTTCAGGCATCATGAGCATCATTTGAAGAGACTGGCATCGCCTGGAACTTGACTTCTGATCGAGGAACCTGCAACGAAGACCAGAAGCTAACATCACCTCAAGAGAAGCTAATTGAACCTACAACATCTGATCACCTTATACTAGGAATTGAATCACCACTTGCAGATTTGGTTCTAAATCGACCGAGTATCAAAAGAACTGTTGTTGTCATCTACATCTTAACGAGCACTTGTAGTCTCTATGTTGATCCAAGCACCTCCGCCGTGCACCAAAACATCCCCCGCCACTCGTGATTGGAATCTGCACACTCGCAAGTAGATCGCAAACCGCAGCTCGCAGTCGTGTAAACATCCTCCAACATCTGTCGCCGATCAAAAGTTTCACCGCCTATCACCGTCCTCCAAAGGTTAATTCCGCCATCGATATTTGAAGCCCCGTCGTCTGCCACCAAGATCTGAACACCATCGCTGCCGCCCACATTGCAAGAAAGGGAAGAATAGAGGCGTGGTTCCAGGTTATATAGGAACCCTTGGATCCGATATGATCCAAGGGACATCATAGAGCCACGTGTCACGATCCACATCCTGCCATGCATCGATCCCACATTTATCGTCGCCCGCCTCTTAATTGAGATTTTTTGGATAAATTGCTTTTTCTTCCACGTACTTTTATAGTATTGCAGATTGAACCAGAGATGCTTATAATCATGTGATTTGCACGTGTGTTCTGAGAATTTTGCCTAATTTCCCCTGGATTTATTCCTTTGTTATCATTGCCCAAAAGTTTTCAGAAAGTACATTTTAGTCCTTGTATTCCAGAACTTACTTTCTTGCCTTGTTTTGATTGAAATAAATATCTTAATTACTTTAAAAATTCATAAAAATTAGTGTAATTTCTTGTTGTGTTGTAGTATGTCATGTAATTTTTGCTTGGAAAAAATAAATAATTTTATTTTTTTAATAATTCAAAAACACTCTAAAAAGTTTCTATTTGCTTTCCAAATTTATGAAAATTTTAAAAATACTCTGCAAATTCTAAGAAAATTATTGTAGGTATATTTTTAGTTGTTTTTGTACTATGTAAATTTCAATTGAAAATCTTTTATAAAAACAAAAAAAATTGCATATTATAGAAAACACACAAAAATCGTATAAAATTATTAAAAAATGTGTTTCTAGACTTGATTTGAGGCCTAATAAAATTACTTTTTGTGAAAATTGGTTTCCAATATTTTTATTTATTTTATATTTTAAAAATCCAAAACATTTGCTTGGTTTTCTATTTTCTTTTTCTCCTATTTTTAATTGTTCGAAAAATCTAAAAAAAATCCAAAAATCTCTGAAAACATACAAAAATAGTAAAAATGTCAAAAACACAAAAACAATTTTATTTGATTTTTCTGATTATTTTGACTAGTTTTGAAAAATCCAAAAAATACTTATTTCCTTTATTTTCAATGTCTTTATTCACTTTGTTTGAAAAATAAAAAATATAAAAATTGAAAAGTAAAAAGTCATTAAAAATTTGAAAAACAGAAAACATAAAAAGAATATAAAAATTAAAAATCCATAAAAAAAATTAAAAAAATAAAAATTCACAAAAACCAAGACTAGTTTGCTTTGAGTTGCCTTTTTCATTTCTTTGATATTTCTTTGAATTAAGTAACCCTCATTTAATAACAATTGCCTTCTTGAGTTCTACCATGGGAGCCATACCAAGTTATTAATATAATAACTAGCCACCTTTTATTCCCTTTATTTGTATTAAATAAATTGTTTGGTTGATTCGAGTTTCATTTTGGGTAACATTGACACATTCACTTCATTATCTCATCATTTTCATTAAATAAAATTAACCCTTAGTAAGTCCTGATCAACAAAATGGTGTCGTTGTCGGGGATGCACGTTGAGGGTAGTTAGTCTTCTTTGCCTTCTGCTCTTGGTTTTGTATATATTCTTTTCTCTTTTTATTCGTTTCTTTTATTTCATTTCATGCTTTATTTTATTTGCTCTTATTTTTCATAAGTGGTTATGTAACATATCTCTTGTTTCTCTCTTTCTTGCGAGGGCCCAACAAGCAAGGGCAGCACTCTTAGGACCACCGGAGCTTCCGAACGAAGTGGAGGCAGCTCGTTTCTTTATTGAGCATCAGGAGAGCATAGGAGAGAAGAAGCAGGAGACTTGGAGGATTACTTGGAGTGCTTTTATTTTTACCATTTTCATTACATTTTTGTATAAAATTGTAATAATTCTTGGCACTTTTCCTTTTTCTATTTTCTATAGAGACTTTGGACATTCTTCGAGGTCTGTTTCCCAAAGTGCTAGTAAACTTCGGGGACCTCGCCATGTTTTGGTTTCTTCACTTTATATTCTTTTGTCTTCTCGTAGATTTTTGTTCTTAATCCATTAGAAGTAGGCTTTATTATCTTTGCTGAGCTAGGTAACCGATTAGGTCCACGTCCCTTAATAAGAATATCTGTTCCTATAGATTAGAGAGTAGGATTGGACTAGTCAAATAAACTTGTTCTTGCCCACTAATAGAAGTTACTGCTTAGGAATTTTCTCTTGCATCATTTAGGTAGTTTATTTTTTCATCTTTATTTTATGTGAGGATCATTTTGCATGGAGACTATTGGAACAAGGTACCAAATCTCTTTTCTCGTGCATGCATCATTAATTTTTGTTGCATTGGCTTTTCCAACTTCCTCCCTTGATTTCTCTCACTTAGGAAATAAAGGAATTTGGTAAATAGTTAGATCATTTTATTTGAAAATACCCAAAAAGTGACAACCAAATAAATTCAAGACTACCAGAGAAAACTCGACCCTAAATCAAACGTAGTTGATACATCATTGTTTTGGGGAGAGTAACCCCCTCATTGTTTTCAGGTACTCTCCAGATAGAGTGGGTAGGGATGTAGCCGTTAAGGACTAGATCCAAAATCCATGGACTTGTGCCCTATGGTTCTGTACATTACTCATTGTTGTACGGTTGAAATGCAAGCACTTACCTTTGACCCTTAGCAGAAGTAGTCTTGCCTAAGTTTGGTGCATTCTGTTGGCTTAGTCAGATTATACCCTAGGTGACTTCACACATAATTCTGATTAATAACCGAATTATCATCAAACTCTAAAATTGAATAGATAACGTCCGAGCCTTCACAGTCATCATTGTGTTTTGGAGGTTGTATTGCGTTTGTTTGGTGTGAGAATTCTAGATCTCATCCATTTTTCATCTACTTCTTTCACTTCCTCTTCTTTTCCTCAGCTCTCCTACGCTAACTCTCACAACACTGCTATTTAGCGATCCTCCCCATTCATATAGGTAGGTTTAAGAGAGCTTAAACCCTCTCTTTGAACCCAAGTTTCCATATTCTCTTCTTGACACTCATTCTTCCATTCCATCACTTGGATCGGTTCGAGAGAACCCCATCATTGAGCATCATTTTCCTTTACAACAGTAGTCATTCGTAGGTCTGCTAGAGCCTGAATCAGACAATCCTTTATGGCTGGGAAAGCACCCCAACAACTGTTGGACATGCGAGCCCACAACGAGCCATTATGCAATAAATGTTATTGCAAATATCATTCCCTGATCTGAAATAAAGAATAACTAATTTGCATAATATGTCCCTTAGTACAATTAGGGTTATGTACCATGGCTATCTTAATGATCATACAGTTGTTGATTCAATTATTGAATCATAGAGGTTGGTGCTTGGATGAATATCTAAAGAGTTAGCTTGAGGACTCATCAAGTACCGTCAAATGATTAAGAGATGATCTACAGCCTGAGTAGGAGATGGCAATCCTTTCTCACATAGGCTGATATCAGACCGACCTCTTGAGGCAGGTCCTCTGCGTAGGAATAGAGATTCGAAGGTGTCAGATTAATTAAGTCAAAGAGTTGACTTAACGAGATCGAGATAACCAAAGTCCTATATCGTATGCTGTCACGATACATGCACGCATCCTTTGACCGCAGACAGATGTGTTACTATATGTCTGAGTATGTACATTTGGCAGATCAATAGGTTGATGACCTAACCAATTTCTATATACCGGCGCGTTGGTGTGCATGCAAGGGCATATGAGTAATACGATCTCTCAAAGGGATCATACAAGTTCATTACTGAACCGGAAGACATGAGCTCACTCATGAGATATTGGGAAGGATCAAATTCCGTGCACGGTCGTCTCGCTTTGGAAGCTTGACTGAATTTGTAGGTTTGATATATACTTTTGGAAAGTATATGATCAAGACCAAGGTATGATATATGCTTTTGGAAAGTATATGATCGATACCAACTCCCAATGATCAAATGAGAAACTTACTCATAAAACCCTGAAGTAGATAGTATAAAGTGTTGGACATGCGAGCCCATGGTGAGCCATTATGCAATAAATGTTATTGCACATATCATTCCCTGATCTAAAATGAAGAATAAATAATTTGCATAATAGGTCCCTCTCTACAATTAGGGTTATGTACCATGGCCATCTTAATGATCATATAGCTGTTGATTCATTAAATGAATCATAGAGGATGGTGTTTGGATGAATATATAAAGAGTTAGATAGAGGACTCATCAAGCACCGTCAAATGATTATTAAGAGATGATCTCCAGCCTAAGTAGGAGATGACAATCCTTTCTCACATAGGCTGATATTTGATCGACCTCTTGATGCAAATCCTCTACATGGGAATAGTGATTCAGAGGTGTCAGATTAGTTAGGTCAATAAGTTGACTTAGCGAGATCGAGATAATCTAAGTCCTATGTTGAAAGCTGTCACAGCATAGGCGCGCATCCTCTGACCAGAGACAGATGTGTTACTATATGTATGAGTATGTACATTTGGTAGACCATTAGGTTGATGACCTAACCAAGGTCTATACACTGACGAGCTGGTGTGCATATAAGGGCATATGAGTAGTACGATCTTTTAAAGGGATCATACAGGTTCACTTATGAAACGGAAGACATGAGCTCACTCATGAGGTATTGGGACCGATCAAATTCCATGCATGGTCGTCGTGCTTTGGAAGGATGACAAGAATTTGAAGGTATGATATATGCTTTGGGAAAGCATATGATCGATACCAATTCCCAATGACCAAGAGTGAGAAACTCGGTGATCAAACCCTGAAGAAGGCCGTGTAAAATTGATCTTCATCTTCAGGTTGATCATTGGTCTTCCAGTATGCAGGATGTGCAGGTATTGGGAATACCTGAGGGTGATGTGATCATAAACGATTGTATAACCATGACGCTTCCAGTCCGAGGGAGTGATGAAACAGGTCTGGATTTTAGTGACTCCTCTCAGTAGAGAAATAACTTGATCTTGGTCCAAATGTTGGACATTGATCTGAATGAGATTCAGATGCAATGAGAAGATTAAGTATATGGACTTGATTTAATCAAGCATCTTTGGGAGGTCCGTTAGATCTGGATTTGAGATGAGATCTCAATATCCAAGTCACTATACGTGGAACAATACAATTGCCCTATCCTTATCTCCAAGTATCTGTGGAGAAAGCACATTATTCTTGAAGGAGTTCAGGAATAATTCCTATGATGAATTTTGTATCCTAGCAAGAAGGTCTTGATAATTAAATGAGATTTAGTCATCAAGTATACTATGAATAAGATTCATATTGTGAGAATGATTATCCAAGATAATTAAATGAGATTTAATTATCAAGGAAATACATATCGTGGATAGTGCTATCCATAATATCTGTGTATATTATAAATATGATTTATAATATATCAGAGAGAGAGAAGCTTTGTAAATAACATCTGTTAATTATTAATGTGAATTGGATTCACATTAAGTAATTAATTGGAAATGTAATTTACAAATTCGTTTGGGTTGTGAATATGATTCACATATTTTTCAATGGCATGATTGAAATATTCACAAATTAATTTGGAATTAATTTGGTGGATATTACTGCAATAAAAGTTATTGCAATTTTTTAAGAAATAATAGGATAAAATAAAAAGGAGATAATCACCACCAAAATGAGGTGGCGTCAACAATGACTTAGTCATAGGTGACGCCCCCCCAATTTCAGGGGGTGATTTATTATCTCCCTTTTTGTTATCTTGTCATCTCTTAATAATTGATTTATGTTAAATTAAATTATGTTGATGATAATACAACATATATTTGATTTGATATAAATTAATGATGATGGTTTTTAACCAACAATCATCATGGCCGTTGATTGATGCATAGATCAATCTAGCCATTGGATTTATGTATGCCATGGATTGAGATCCATTGGATCCCAAACTAATATATAAGGAGGGAAACCTTAGCCCTTTGGGATATATCAAGAGTACACGCCTACTCTCTCTCTCTCTCTCTCATTCTCGCCGTCTCTCTCTCTCTAAGGTGGCCGTCCATCTTATGTGTTGAGAGAGACCTTCTCGCATTCGCCTTCAACTACTCGAGGATCTCCATCTTCTTTTGGGGTTGCTTGATCTAGAGGAAGACGACGGAATTCGTTGGATGAAATCATGGGATTTGAAGCTTGAATCTTCGTCGAGGATTGCAGGAGTCACGCGTCTCGTCATCGCGCCCGCAAGTGCTGTCTTCGTGGATCGGACTTGAGCCAGGAGGATCTCTTACTTTAGAGATCTTGTGATCACAACCACGCTTCGAGAGGTATTTCTAATACTTTGTGGTTTGATGAAACGATCCAAGAAATGTTCTTGTGATCACGTGGTTTCATCACATGTTTTAAAATTATAAATTCCCCTGCATCTTGCGACTAGTGCGACTAGTCACCCCGATCGCATAAGATGCGATCGTCACGCTTCCGTGATGAGCTTGATGATTCTCAATATCCATCAAGTGGTATCATAGCCTTAGGTCGGAAAAGGTTTTGGATACGATCCATAGACCTAGGATGACTTGGGTTTGAAAGGGTCGCGAGAGTTTTTATCGCATTTCAATTTTCGCACCTGTGTCTAATTAGATATTTTCGTCACTGTTTAAATTATTTAAACACGAAATATTCAAATAGATTTTGTTCCCCATTAAATAAAGAAACCATAGGATCTGAATTTACGAAATTTGGATTTCATTTGATCAAGATATGGCCTTTTGAATAAGCATGTATTCACTGTTGCGGGAACAGCAAATCTGAACGTGCTTAATAAGTTAATTACTGTTTTGATGCACCTCGAAATGCGTGAAATATCACTTAGGTTCTGTTGTAAATCAAGTTGACAGTCTTAGGAAACTGAATTTGTGAATTTTGGATTTAAATTGATCAAGATAAGTTAATTTTAGTGATTGGGGGTCACTGCTGGAAATTGACAGACTTGATCATGAACCTTGTGATAGTCATTCAAATAAATTGATGCAAATTAATTGTTAATTTTCTGAAATTGGTTATTGATAAATATTTGTAAAATATTTAAAGATGATAATCAATTCCTTGAATGGCATCCCACTAACCATAATGATAAGATAACTGATCTTGATCATTGGTTAATATGAAATCATCAACAAACATTATTTGCATACAAAATCCTAGGTCATCCTACAATAGTTATAGGATAACTTTTACATGCAAAACTCTCTTGCTTTAATAGGATTGGGGATTTGTTTAGCAAATCTCTTTATAATATAATCAAAATTGTTTTGATGTATATCATATGGTATAATTTCGGTTGAAAGATCGATGAGCATCTCAAAGTAAATGATGATCTATCTGGCATTATCCTTTCCTGAGGTGGATATGGTGTCTAGTCGGAGAGCATTGGGGTAGCGGGTTGCAACATATGTGCTCCGTCCCACTTTTGTCGGTACTGGCCATGACAGCGGGTAGGGACTCGATAATGCTGGAGAAATCAAAGTGTATTTTTCTAATTATTAAAATTCAAAATAATATGTACTTTGAGATTATACCTACTATTCAAGTAAAATTCAAAGTATGTTTATTGAAAATTGGATTGATAATTAATTTAATGTGACTAAATTAATTATATCCTATTAAAACACTCTATTATGAATAGATGTGCATTTCCCTTGGAAGAATTGATTATGGGAATATAATTCATGATAATTAATTATTTCAATTTGAATAAGAGGTGGAGGATCACATAAGTGACATCCATGGTCTCTCGTCAAGGCAAAGAATTTCGTCGCCAAAAGTTGTATATAGGAGACGCCTGTCTGAAGTGACAGATCCTATATACAATTATTTGGATCGGCTTCTTTGCTTCACCAAAGAGTAAGGCCGTATATGTAGTGACCCCAATATCGGGTTCTCATATTATTTGGGCGATATTGAATTGCGTATCGCGAGTATTAAGCCTGTTGACGGTTGGTTCAATTTTAACAATGGGTCAACATCATCTTAGGGGTGGTGGGCCCGGCTGTTAAAGACTGAATTGGGAAATGCAAGTTAGACTTGCAAGGCAGAATGCGTTTCCGCTTCTCTTTATTCGAGTCACATGCTCTCATATTATTGGGATGTGATAAGGATAGAGAGGAGATCCCAGATATTGCTAGAGATATAATGGTAAGAATATCTCTTACATTGAAAGTGATTAAGGGAATGAACTTTCATTGTTGACAAGGCAAGACAATTTTGATATAAAAATTCCTAAATCAAAGTAAAATATGTATATATAATATATACCCTTATGTTGTGCAAATTTCTTATTTCAGATAATCCTTCATTAAATCCACTCAATATTATACTCAATAAAAACCAGTAAAATATCATGGATTGGACTCATGATGCAGATATTGTACTTGCAATTGGCCACATAATGTATGTGGTTGCAATATGCAAGTTTCCTCAACAAAAAGAGGAATGACAATTAAATAAGACAATAAGACATCACCTTAGGGTTTGTATGTCTCTATAGTCTTGATCTTTCATCGAGTGTACTTTGGAAGTGACATGTCGATGATGATCGCACTTATCAAATAATCCTTATAAAATCTAAGAAGATGTTCTAGCATACATATGTGCTCTAGACATTTAATCATGAATAATATGGTTCTCTGCATTATGGAGAATGGTGGCTCGAAAGAGATAATGTATTCAAAATGTTTGAATACCTACCTGAACCTAAATCTATAAGAGTTAAGATGTATGTAGATATGGTGAGTGTCATCATTCTACTATCTATACTCAAGTCATTCATGAAGCTTCGTATTAATCATTTTGTATGAATTTAATGAAGCATGTGTAAATGTTGAGTTGCTCTTGTATTGAAATCTTTTGAATTCAACATAAGAGATTCTTTGTCTTGAACAATGGTTGTTTATAGATGAAGAGAGCACAGTAGATGCGTGGGTCGGACCTGTGTGAGAAGAAAAGTCAAAGAGTTGACTGTATTTCTGTGACTTCCACATGACATCCAGAGAGTTGGATGAATGCCAATACTGCAATAAGTCGATGTGTTGATAGTATGACTATCAAGTCTGTCTAAAATCCTTAGTGAAGGACTCAGATAGAGCATCAGAATAATCTACATATAATCATTGACTTTGACTTACTTATTTCATAAGATAAAGTTTGATAATTGTATCCCAATCTTCTAATGACACTTGCAATTGGTTGCATATATATTAGAAGATTAGAAATTTGATCTTAAGGTTTAATAGACATATACATGGATATTGATGTAATTGTTGCAGCAATCCCTGTTGGATAGATAGACTTCATATTCTCAATGGGAGAGACCTTAGTCTTAGAGAATGTCTCTATGACCTAGATATTAGAATACACTCATCGTTTGTTTCTAAATGTTGGAAATAAACATGAATTCTGAGATAGAACTATCATAAAGAGTTATGATGGATATATATTTCAGATGGTAATCTAACATCTAGTGGATTCCACAAAATTAGAAAATTAATGAATGGTTCATTAAGATTTCTAATATTGAAAATAAAAACCTTTATAAGATCAATAGGAGGATGAAGATCATTTGACAATGATTTGGCATCAAGTCTTGGACATATGTCTACTGATGAGATCAATAGACTAGTATAATATGGAACTTTAGAATGTCTAAAATTTTAAATCTTACATACTTGTGAATATTGTATTCGAAGAATGTCCAATACACCCTTCTCTTAGTAGTGTAATATGTCAAGGTATTCGGGATCTCATACATATTGATGTATGTGAATCATCTATATCATAGTAAACATTATGGATATGTGATATCTATTGATGATTATGATGATATAAGATTTCTTCTCTTCACCTGAGAATCCTTTGAAATGTTCAAAGATTTCACAATTTTGGTTTAAAACCAAAGTTTGAAGGAAGATTAAATGAATTTGATCTAACCAAGGTAGCAAGTACCTATTAGATGAATTCAAAGAATGCCTCATGAAGATATGAATATCATTTCTATCTCAATCCTCCTAACACACCTAAACTCAACGGAGTTGTAGGGAGATACAATTGGATCATGTGTGACATGATTTGATCAATGATGAATTTTTAGCATAATTTCCTCTTAGTTTTCTGGTATATATGTAGTAGAGACTACATTATATATCCTTAATAAGATTCTATGCAAGTAAGCTGGAATCGAGCACTAAAGAGTGCTACTTCATTAGGAAAATAAAGGATGGTATTGGATACCAACCTTATGACCTTGAGATTCTTAAAAGATCTCATCTCTGAGAATGTGATTCTTAGGGATTGAGACTCTTGAGAATCAAGACAAAAATGAAGTGTAGGAACTCGTTTGATCTTGAGAAGATAATGAGGCTCCTGAAATCGGAAACTAAAAGGGACAATTAAAGATGAAGCACCAATACCTCTTCAAATGAGTTTGAAGATGTATTCCATGTGTCAGTTAAGTCTGACAATGAACGGACTTCATATGATGATGCTCCTGAGGATCATGACATGGAAAGATGGATATTAGCAATAAAGTCTAAAGTAGACTTCATATACAAATGTTGTATATGGACCCTCAAGGATCCACCTATAAGGGTTAGACCCATTAAGGTGTAAATGGATCTTCAAGAGAAAGAGGAAACCTGATGAGAAGGTAGAGACCTTCAAAGCACAGTTCATAGCCATGAGCTATACACCGGAAGAAAAAGACATTGCTTGCAATGAGACTTGCTCTTCGATTACCATGCTTATATCATCATAATATTGCTAACCTTAGCTACACAACTTGACTATTGCATCTTCAAGATGTAAGTCAAGATTGCATTCCTCTAAGAATACCTCTCTGAGGATATTCACATGAAGTAGCCCCAGGGCTTCATGATTGGGGAAAGTAAGGTGTGAAAGCTAAAGAAATCCATCTACAAACTCAATTAAGCTTCTTGTTGTTGGAACATAAGATTTATGAAACTATAAATGTTATAATTTCAGATATAATCTTGGTGTATCATGTGAAGCTTAGTGGGAGTGCCATTGTGTTCATCATGCTAAATGTAGATAATATTCTAATCATTTGGAATGATATAAGAATGATAATAAGTGTTCTATGATCTGGCTATTCCATACCTTGAGATATGATCTCAAAGATGCCTCTTGGATCTTAGTTCTGAAGGTGTTCAGAAGCAAAGAAAAGAGGTCTGTCACATTTGTAGTACACCTTGGACATGTTCCATTTTCTTAGAAATTCCAAGAAAGGCTTATTTCCCTTAAGATTTGGTACTGACCTATCTAAAGGGATAGCACCTCAAAGAGTTGAGGAAGTAAATGCTAAAACTGGTTGCCTTTTTTGTGCATCAGTTACGTGAAGCTGAAAGTATGCTAGATGTGTACAAAAGTCAGATGTCTGCCATGCAGTGGGAGTAGTAAACTTTTACTAATCCTACTATGGAGATAGAACACTTGATTGCAATAATAACAATATCTTCAAAGATGACAAGGCTTAAGAGATAGTGATCTCTAAGTCTTATCTTCAAGAAATTAAGACTTTTAAATGGAGATCTAAAAGGTCTTAACTGCGAATACCTTAGGAGATAGAGATCTCCAGGAATAAGGGTATTCTGATAAGGATAATAGAAATTACATACTGGTTATAATGATAATTATTGAGCAATAGTGTCAAGGACACTATAACTGCTTTATCAAGATTAAGTATTGGTTGCATAAGATGCAACATTCGCATTGGATGCGAGCACTGTTAATAGGAGATATGAAAGTGTCGTAAAAGGACTTGGCATAGTTTTTTAGAAACAGCGTGACTGATCAGCTTTCTTAGCTATTTTCTAAATAGCCTATGATTGTCACATGAGTGTGGGTTTAAATGATTAGCCCATTAATGGCTCTTTGGGCTAGTGGGAGATTGTTGGACATGCGAGCCCATGACGAGCCATTATGCAATAAATGTTATTGCACATATCATTCCCTGATCTGAAATGAAGAATAAATAATTTGCATAATAGGTCCCTCTGTACAATTAGGGTTATGTACCATGGCCATCTTAATGATCATATAGCTGTTGATTCATTAAATGAATCATAGAGGCTGGTGTTTGGATGAATATCTAAAGAGTTAGACAGAGGACTCATCAAGCACCGTCAAATGATTATTAAGAGATGATCTCCAGCCTGAGTACGAGATGGAAATCCTTTCTCACATAGGTTGATATCTGACCGACCTCTTGATGCAGGTCCTCTGCATGGGAGTAGTGATTCAGATGTGTCAGATTAGTTAGGTCAATGGGTTGACTTAGTGAGATCAAGATAACCTAAGTCCTATGTTGAAAGTTGTCACATCATAGGCACACATCCTCTAACCGGAGACAGATGTGTTACTATATGTCTGAGTATGTACATTTGGCAGACCATTAGGTTGATGACCTAACAAAGGTCTATACACCGGCAAGCTGGTGTGAATATAAGGGCATATGAGTAATATGATCTCTCAAAGGGATCATACAGGTTCACTTATGAACCGAAAGACATGAGCTCACTCATGAGGTATTGGCACCGATCAAATTCCATGCATGGTTGTCGTGCTTTGGAAGCATGACAAGAATTTGAAGGTATGATATATGCTTTGGGAAAGCATATGATCGATACCAATTCCCAATGACCTAGATTGAGAAACTTGGTGATCAAACCCTAACGAAGGCCGTGTAAAATTGATCTTCATCTTCAGGTTGATCATTGGTCTTCCAGTATGCAGGATGTGTAGGTATTGGGAATACCTGAGGGTGATGTGATCATAAACGATTGTATAACCATGACGCTTCCAGTCTGAGGGAGTGATGAAACAGGTCTGGATTTTAGTGACTCCTCTCAATAGAGAAATAACTTGATCTTGGTCCAAATGTTGGACATTGATCTGAATGAGATTCAGATGCAATGAGAAGATTAAGTATACGGACTTGATTTAATCAAGCATCTATGGGAGGTCTGTTAGGTCTGGATTTGAGATGAGATCTCAATATCCAAGTCACTATACGTGGAACAATACAATCGCCCTGTCCTTATCTCCAAGTATCTGTGGAGAAAGCACATTATTCTTGAAGGAGTTCAGGAATAATTCCTATGATGAATTTTGTATCATAGCAAGAAGGTCTTGATAATTAAATGAGATTTAGTCATCAAGTATACTATGAATAAGATTCATATTGTGAGAATGATTATCCAAGATAATTAAATGAGATTTAATTATCAAGAAAATACAGATCATGGATAGTGTTATCCATAATATCAGTGTATATTATAAATATGATTTATAATATATCAGAGAGAGAGAAGCTTTGTAAATAACATTTGTTAATTATTAATGTGAATTGGATTCACATTATGTAATTAATTGGAAATGTAATTTACAAATTAGTTTGGGTTGTGAATATGATTCACATATTTCTCAGTGGCATGATTGAAATATTAACAAATTAATTTGGAATTAATCTGGTGGATATTATTGCAATAAAAGTTATTGCAATTTATTAAGAAATAATAAGATAAAATAAAAAGGAGATAATCACCACCAAAATGAGGTGGCGTCAACAATGACTTAGTCATAGGTGACGCCCCCCCCCCATTTTTAGGGGGTGATTTGTTATCTCCCTTTTTGTTATCTTGTTATCTCTTAATAATTGATTTATGTTAAATTAAATTATGTTGATGATAATACTACATATATTTGATTTGATATAAATTAATGCTATTGGTTTTTAACCAACAATCATCATGGATGTTGATTGATGCATAGATCAATCTAACCGTTAGATCTATGTATGACATGGATTGAGATCAATTGGATCACAAACTAATATATAATGAGGGCAACCCTAGCCCTTTGGGATATATCAAGAGTACACGCCTACTCTCTCTCTCTCTCATTCTCACCATCACTCTCTCTCTCTCTAAGGTGGTCATCCATCTTATGTGTTGAGAGAGACCTTCTCGCCTTCACCTTCAACTACTTGAGAATCTCCATCTTCTTTTGGGGCTGCTTGCTCTAGAGGAAGACAACAGATTTCTTTGGATGAAATCAGGGGATTCGAAGCTCGGATCTTCATCAAGGATTGCGGGAGTCACGCGTCTCATCATTGCACCCGCAAGTGCTGTCTTCGTGGATCGGACTTGAGCCGGGAGGATCTCTTTCTTTAGAGATCTTGTGATCACTACCAAGCTTCGAGAGGTATTTCTAATACTTTGTGGTTTGATGAAACGATCCAAGAAATGTTCTTGTGATCATGTGCTTTCATCACATGTTATAAAATTTTAAATTCCCCTGCATCTTGCGACTAGTGCGACTAGTCGCTCCGATCGCATAAGATGCGATCGTCACGCTTCCGTGATGCACTTGAGGATTCTCAATATCCATCATAAAGTTGATCTAATACTTCTGGTTTATTCGAAGCCTTCCAGTATGCAGGATGTACAGGTATTGGGAATACCTGAGGGTGATGTGATCATAAACGATTATATAACCATGACGCTTCCATTCCTAGGGAGTGATGAAATGGATCTGGATTTTAGTGACTCCTTTCGTAGAGAAGTGATCTAATCTTAGTCCAAATGTTGGACATTGATCTGAATGTGATTCAAATACAATGAGAAGATTAGATCTACGGTCTTGATTTAATCAAGCATCTATGGGAGGTCCGCAAGATCTGGATTTGAGATTTGATCTCAATGTCCAAGTCACTATACATGGAACAATACAATTGCCCTGTCCTTATCTCCAAGTATCCGCAGAGAAAGCGTATTAGTCTTGAAAGAGTTCAGGGATAATTTCATTGTTGATATATGTATCCAAGCAACGAGAAAATTGATAACTAAATGTGATTTAATTATCATATATAATATGAATTTGATTCATATTATAAGGAGATATATCTAAGATAATTAAATATGATTTAATTATCAAAGATGTGAATAATGTGAATGTGATTCATGTTATTTGAGCACATGAATAGAGATCCAAGATGATTAAATGTGATTTAATTATCATGGATATGAATAATGTGGATAGCACTATCCATATTAATTGTATATATTATAAATGTGATTTATAATATATTAAAGAGAGTATATTGTTAGTTATATTTGTTGATTAATTGTTAATGTGAATTGGATTCACATTAAATGATTAAATGAAAATATAATTACATTTTGTTTTGGGTTGTGAATGAGATTCACATAATTTCATTGGCTTGTTTGAAGTTTTTCACAAGATAGTTGTGAATTATTTTTGTGAGAAATATTTACAACAATTGTTGTTGTAAATCTTGGAGATCTCATGAGATAATGAGATCTCATGAGATAATGAAATCTCATGAGTTTTTGAGGAGATAGACTCATTCTATCTCATTATCTCCAAGACAAGTCAAAATGATTTAAATTGAGATTAATTATGTTAATTTATCAATATAAATTAATTCAAAATTAAATCAATTATTAATGTATTTTTACAAAAACATCTTAGCCATTGAAAGAAACACAAATCAATCTCAACCATTGATTGTGTGTTGTCCATGGATTGGGATCCATGGACTCCCAAAACCCTATATAAGAAGAGGCACCCCTTGCTCTTCAAGAAGCATAATAATGAATGCCCTCTATCTCTCTCTTTCTCCATACACCAAGCCTCTTTCTCTTATAATGGCCGTCCACCACGGAACCATTGTGAGAGTCGTCATCGACACAGTATCGTCGTTATGCTGCCGGATCATCTACTCATGGATCTCCATCTCCTCCGGTGCGTCTCGCTCGTGAAGAAGATGTTGGATCTTGTGTGATGAGATCAGGAGATCCGTCGCTTGGATCATCAACATGGATTGCGAGGAGCACGCAATTCATCCCCGCGCTCGCAAGCATCTCCTCCTTCGGATCGGACTTGAGACAGGAGGTCTCTTTGTTTAGAGACTCGATCGCAACCACACTTTAAGAGGTAATCCTATTACTTATTCGTGGTTTAGATGAAATGATCCGAGAAGTGTTCTTGGATCATGTGGTTTCGTCACATTAAAAAAATTAATTTCTGCTGCATCGAGCTACTAGTGCGACTAGTCGCTCACGATTGCATTCGATGCGACCCACACACTTCCATGATGTGCTTGAGGATCTCCCCATATCCTTCAAGTGGTATCAGAACCAGGTTGTCGAAGGTTTTGAAT
Organism: Ottelia alismoides; assembly: GCA_037367405.1. Classification (NCBI taxonomy): domain Eukaryota; kingdom Viridiplantae; phylum Streptophyta; class Magnoliopsida; order Alismatales; family Hydrocharitaceae; genus Ottelia; species Ottelia alismoides. Next base: position 331,591 of record JAZKJV010008185.1, read on the forward strand.
GAGATCCATGAACCTACGAAGATTTGGGCTCGATTGGGTTCGTAAAAATTTTAGCATTTCAATTTTCGCAGCCTGTCTTGTGATAAAATTTCGGCCCTGTTTAAAATGTTTAAACACAAAATTTTAAATTAGATAATGTTTTCCATTAATTAAGGAAACAATATGATTTGAGTTTGCGTGATTTGGATTCCGATAACTCAAGTTATGATGTTTTTATTAACCATATATCCACTGTTTCGGGAATGATGGTTAGTGACGTAATTAAAGAGTTAATTACGTATCCTAAATACCTAGAAATGCATAATTATCACTTGGGTTTATATTTTAAATCAAATTGGCGAACAAAATAAATTTAGTTTGCATTAATTGGATTTAAATTGATCGAGTTATGTTAATTTTAGTGAGTAGGGGTCACTGCTGGAAATTAACAAACTTGATCATGAACCTTGTGATAGTCATTCAAATAAATTGATGAAAATCAATTGTTAATTTTTTTAAATGATTATTGATAAATATTTGTGAAATATTTAAAGATGATAATTATTTCCTTGAATGACATTGCATTAATCAAAATGATAAGATAATTGTTCTTGATCATAATTGGTTAATATGAAATTTCCAACAAATATTGTTTTCATGAAAAACTCTAGTTTATCCTACAATAGTTGTAGGATAACTTTTACATGAAAAATCTTGTTGCTTGAATAGGATTGGGGATTTGTTTAGCAAATCTCCTTATAATATTATCAAAATAGTTTTGATGAATACTATATGGTATAATTTCGGTTGAAAAACCGATGATCATCTAAAGTACAAAGTGATCTATTTTGCATTATCCTTTCTCGAGGTGGATATGATGCCTAGTCGGGGAGCGTTGAGGTAGCAGGTTGCACCGTGTGTGGTCTGTCCCACTCCCGTCGGTACTGGCCATGATAGCGGGTAGGGTTGGTATAATACTTAAGAAATCATGATGTATTTCTAATTATTAAGATTTGAAATAATACGTATTTGAGATAATACCATAATTCAAGTAACAACTAAGAATGTTTGTTGAATATTAATTGCATTATTAATTTAATATGATTAGATTAATTGGAATCCAATTAAAATGAAGACACTCTACTATAAATATATGTGTTATTTCCCTTAGAAGAATTTGTCATAATGAATGTGATTCATGATTATTAATTAGAATTTGAATATGATATGGAGGATCACATAAGTGACATCCATGGTCTCCCGTCCAGGCGAAGGTTCCGTCGTCAGATATTGTATGTAGGAGACGCCTGTCCGATGTGACAGCTCCTGCATACAATACATTTGGATCGGGCTCTTCACTTCTCGAAAGAGTAAGGCCGTATACGTAGTGACCCCAATATCGAGTCCTCATATTATTGGGGCGATATTGGATTGTGTATAGCGAGTATTAAGCCTGTTGACGGTTGACTCAATTAATGACGGGTCAACATCACCTTAGGGGTGGTGGACCCGGATGTTAAAGATCGAATTGGGAGATGCAAGTTGGACTTGTAAGGTGGAATGTGCTCCCGCTTCTTTTTATCGGAGTCACAAGTTATCATATTATTGGGATGTGACAAAGATAAGGAAGGAGATCCCAAATCTTGCTTGAGATATAATGGTAAGTATATCTCTTACATTGAAAGTGATTAAGGGAATGAACTTTCAGTGTTGATAAGACAAGACAACTTTAATATAAAAACTCCTAAATCAAAGTAAAATATGTATATATAATATATATACACTTATGCAAATTTCTTATTTCAGATAATCCTTCATTAAACCCACTCAATGTTATACTCAATAATAACCAGTAAAATATCATGGATTGGACTCATGATCCAGATATTGTACTTGCAATTGGACACATACCGTATGTGGTTGCAATTTGCAAGTTTCCTCATATTAATGAGGAATGACAATTAAATAATACAATAAGACATCATCTTAGGGTTCGTATGTCTCTATAGTCTTGATCTTTCATCGATTGTACTTTGGAAGTGACATGTCGATGGTGATCGTAATTGTCGAATAATCCTTATAAAATCTAAGATGATATTCTAGCATACTTATGTGCTCTTGACATTTAATCATTAGTGACATGGTTCTCTGCATCAGGCAGAATGGTAACTCTATAAGAGATGATGTATTCAAAATGTTTGAATACCTACTTGAACCAATGTTTTAAGAGTTTAGATAGATGTAGATATGATGAGTGTCATCATTCTACTGTCTATACTCTAGTCATTCATGAAGCTTCATTATATTCATATTGTATGAATTTAATGAAGCATGTATAAATGTTGAAATACTCCTACATTGAATTTTTTTGAATTTAACATAAGAGATCCTTAGTCTTAAGCAATGGTTGTTTATAGATAATGGGAGCGCAGTGGAAGCATGGGTCAGACCCAAGATGAGAAGGATAGTCAAAGAGTTGACCATACTTCTATGACTTCCATATGACATCCTAAGAGTTGGATGAATGCCAATACTGCAATAAGATGATGTATTGATAGTATGACTGTCAAGTCTGTCTAGAATCCTTAGTGAAGGACTCAGATAAAGCATCAGAATAATCTACATATAATCATTGACATTGACTTACTTATTTGATAAGATAAAGTCTAATAATTGTATCCCAATCTTCTAATGACACTTGCAATTGGTTGCATATGTTTTAGAAGACTGGAATTTGATCTTCTGGTTTAATAGTCATCTACATGGATATTGATGTAATTGTTGCAACAATCTCTATTGGATATACAAACTTCATAATTTTAGTGGGAGCCCTTAGTCTTAGAGAATGTCTCTATGACCTGGATATTAGAATACACTCATAGTTTATTTCCAAGAATTGGAAATAAACATGAATTCTGGAATAAACGTATCATAAAGAGTTATGATGGATATATTTCAGATAGTAATCTGGCATCTATTGGACTCTACTAAATTAGAAAATTAATGAATGGTTCATTAAGATTTCTAAAACTGAAAATTAAACCTTTAAAAGATCAATAGGAGGATGAAGATCATTTGACAATGATCTGGCATCAAGTTTTGGACATATGTCTATTGTTGAGATCAATGGACTAGTAAGAGATGAAACTTTAGAATGTCTAAAATTTCAAAACTTACATACTTATGAATATTGTATTCAAAGTAAAATGTCCAATATACCCTTCTCTGTGAATGATGTTAGATGTCAAGATATTCAATATCTAATACATATTGATGTATGTGGATCATCTATATTAGAATAAACATTATGGATATGTGATATCTATTAATGATTATTTGTGATATAAGATTTCTTTCCTTCACCTTTGAAATGTTCAAAGATTTCACAATTTTGGTTTAGAACCAAAGTTTGAAGAAAGATGAAATGAATTTGATCTAACTTAGGTAGCTTGTACCTGTTAGATAAACTCAAAGAATACCTTATGGAGATATGTATATCATTTCTATCTCACTCCTGCTGATAAACCTAAACTCAGTAGAGTTGTAGGGAGATACAATAGGATCATGTCTGACATGATTTGATCTATGATGAATTTTAGCGTAATTACCTGTTAGATTCTAGGTATATATTTAGTAGAGACTACATTATATATCCTTAATAAGATTCCATGCAAGTAAGCTGGAATTGAGTACTAGAGAGTGCCACTTCATTAGGAAAATAAAGGATGGTATTGGATACCTACTTTATAACCTTGAGATTCTGAAAAGATCTCATCTCTGAGAATGTGATTCTTAGAGGATGACTCTCTTGAGAATCAAGATGAAAATGAAGTGTAGGAACCCATTTAATCTTGAGAAGATAACGAGGCTCATAGAATCGGGAGGTAAAAGGACAATTAAAGATGAAACACTAATACTTCTTCAAATGAGTTTGAGGATGTATTCCATGTGTCGATTAAGTCTGACAATGATCGGACTTCATGTGATGAAGCTCTTGAGGATCATGACATGGAAAGATGGATATTAGCAATATAGTCTAAAGTAGACTTCATATACAAGTGTTGTATATGGACCCTCGAGGATACACCTATATGGGTAACACCCATAAAGGTGTAAATGGATCTTTAAGAGAAAGGGAACCTGATGATAAGGTAGAGACCTTCAAAGCACGGCTTGTAGCCATGAGCTACATATTGAAGAGAATACATTGCTTGCAATGAGACTTGATCTTCAATGACCATGCGTGAACTCATCAGAATATTGCTAATTATGGCTACATAACTTGACTATGGCATATTTAATATGCAAGTCAAGATTGATTCCTCTATGAATATCTCTCTGAGGATATTCACATGAAGTAGCCCCAGGGCCTCATGGTAGAGGAAAGCAAGATGTGCAAGCTAAAGAAATCCATCTGTGGACTCAAATAAGCTTCTTGAAGCTGGAACATAAGATTTGATGAAATTATAAATATTATAATTTCAGATAGAATCTTGATGAACCATGTTAAGCTTAGTGGGAGTGCCATTGTGTTCATTGTACTAAATGTAGATAATATCGTAATCATTTTAAAATGATATATGGATGATAATAAGTGCTTTATAGACTGTCTATTCCATATCTTGAAATATGATTTCAAGGATACCTCCTAGATCTTAGTTCTGAAGGTGTTCAGAAGCAAAGAAAAGAGGCTATAGGGACCATCACATTTGTAGTACACCTTGGACATGTTCCATTCTTGGGAAATCCCAAGGAAGGCTTCCTTCCATTAAGATATGGTACTGACCTATTTGAAGGGATAGCACCTCAAAGAGTTGAGGAAGTGAATACTAGAATGACTTGCACTTGTGCATCAGTTACGAGAAGCTGAGTGTATGCTAGGTGTGTACAAAAGCCAGATATCTGCCATGCAGTGGGAGTAGTAAAGTGTTGCTAATCCTACTACGAAGAGAAAACATTTGATTGCATTAATAACAAAATCTTCACAGATGACAAGATTTTTGAGATAGTGATCTCAAAGTCTTATCTTCAAAAACTTAAGGCTTTATAGACAGAGATCTAAAAGGTCTTAATTGGAGATGCCTTAGGAGATAGAGATCCCCTGGAATAAAAGTATTCTGATAAGGATTATGGAAATACTGGTTATAATAATTATTAAGTGGTAGTGTCAAGGACACTATAACTAACAAGATTGAGTATTGGTTGCATAAGATGCAACATTCGCATTAGATGCGAGCATTGTTACTTGGGATATGCAAGTGTCATAAAAGGACTTGGCGTAGTCTCGCAGGAACAGAGTGATTGATCAGCTTACCTAGCTATTTTCTAAATAGCCTATGATTGTCACATGAGTGTGGGTTTAAATCATTAGCCCATTAATGGCTCTTTGGGCTAGTGGGAGATTGTTGGACATGCGAGCCCACGGCGAGCCATTATGCAATAAATGTTATTGCTTATCATTCCCTGATATGAAATGAAGAATAACTAATTTGCATAATAGGTCCCTTAGTACAATTAGGGTTATGTACCATGGCTATCTTAATGATCATATAGCTGTTGATTCAATTATTGAATCATAAAGGCTTGTGCTTGGATGAATATCTAAAGAGTTAGATTGAGCACTCATCAAGTACCGTCAAATGATTATTAAGAGATGATCTCCAACTTGAGTAGGAGATGGCAATCCTTTCTCACATAGGTTGATATCTGACCGACCTCTTGATGCAGATCCTCTGCATAAGAATAGAGATTTGGAGGTGTCAGATTAGTTAAGTCAAAGAGTTGACTTAACGAGATCGAGATAACAAAAGTCCTATATCGTATGCTATCACGATACAGGCACGCATCCTCTCACTGGAGACAGATGCGTTACTATATGTCTGAGTATGTACATTTGGCAGACCAATAGGTTGATGACCTAACCAACGTCTATATACCGGCGTGCTGGTGTGCATGCAAGGGCATATGAGTAATACGATCTCTCAAAGGGACCATACAGGTTCATTACTGAACCGGAAGACATGAGCTCACTCATGAGATATTGGGAAGGATCAAATTCCATGCTCGATCGTCTCGCTTTGGAAGCTTGACTGAATTTGTAGGTTTGATATATACTTTTGGAAAGTATATAATCAAGACCTAGGTATGATATATGCTTTTGGAAAGTATATGATCGATACCAACTCCCAATGATCAAATGAGAAACTTACTGATAAAACCCTAAAGTAGACAGTATAAAGTTGATCTAATACTTCGGGTTTATTCTGAGTCTTCCGGTATGCTGGATGTACTGGTATTGGGAATACCTGAGGGTGATGTGATCATAAACGATTGTATAACCATGACGCTTCCATTTGTAGGGAGTGATGAAACGGGTCTGGATTTTAGTGACTCTTCTCATAGAGAAGTGATCTAATCTTAGTCCAAATGTTGGACATTGATATGATTGTGATTCAGATACAATGAGAAGATTAGATCTACGATCTTGATTTAATCAAGCATCTATGAGAGGTCCGAAAGATTTGGATATGAGATTTGATCTCAATGTCCAAGTCACTATACGTGGAACAATACAATTGCCATGTCCTTATCTCCAAGTATCCGCGGAGAAGCGCATTATCCTTGAAAGAGTTCAGGGATAATTTCATTGTTGATATATGTATCCAAGCATCGAGAAAATTGATAGTTAAATGTGATTTAATTATCATATATAATATGAATTTGATTTATATTATAAGGAGAGATATCTAAGATAATTAAATATGATTTAAGTATCAAAGATGTAAATAATGTTAATGTGATTCATGTTATTTGGGCACATGAATAGAGATCCAAGATGATTAAATGTGATTTAGTTATCATGGATATGAATAATATAGATAGCACTATCCATATTAATCATATATATATTATAAATGTGATTTATAATATATTAAAGAGAGTATATTGTGATTTATATTTGTTGATTAATTGTTAATGTGAATTGGATTCACATTAAATGATTAATTGAAAATATAATTACATTTTGTTTTGGGTTGTGAATGAGATTCACATAATTTCAATGGATTGTTTGAAGTTTTTCACAAGATAGTTGTGAATTATTTTTGTGAGAAATATTTACAACAATTGTTGTTGTAAATCTTGGAGATCTCATGAGATAATGAGATCTCATGAGTTTTTGAGGAGATAGACTCATTCTATCTCATTATCTCGAAGACCAGTTAAAGTGATTTAAATTGGGATTAATTATGTTGATTTATCAATATAAATTAATTCAAAATTAAATCAATTATTGTTGTATTTTTACAACAACATCTTAGCCATTGAAAGAAACACAAACCAATCTCAACCATTGATTGTGTGTTGTCCATGGATTGGGATCCATGGACTCCCAAAACCCTATATAAGAAGAGGCACCCCTTCCTCTTCAAGAAACACAATAATGAATGCTCTCTCTCTCTTTCTCCACATGCCAAGCCTCTCTCTCTTATAATGGCCATCCACCATGGAACCATTGTGAGAGTCATCATCGACGCACCATCGTCATTATGCTGCCAGATCATCTACTCGTGGATCTCCATCTCCTTCGATGCGTCTCGCTCGTGAAGAAGATGTTGGATCTCGTGTGACGAGATCAGGAGATCCGCCGCTTGGATCATCAACATGGATTGCGAGGAGTACGCGATTCATCCTCACGCTCGCAAGCGTCTCCTCCGTCGGATCACACTTGAGACAGGAGGTCTCTTTGTTTAGAGACTCGATCGCAACCACGCTTCAAGAGGTAATCCTATTACTTATTTGTGGTTTAGACGAAATGATCCGAGAAGTGTTCTTGGATCATGTGGTTCCGTCACATTAAATAAAAAATTAATTTCCGCTGCATCGAGCAACTAGTGCGACTATTCGCTCACGATCGCATACGATGCGATCCTCACGCTTCCGTGGTGCACTTGAGGATTTTCCCCATATCCTTCAACAACTGCAGACCACTTCAGTTTTGATTGATCAGGCAACGATCAATAACGGTTTACTTGCATCCCTCAAGTCCATGCAGAACAAGATTAGGGAGCAAGGGAGGGTGATGTCAGAGATGAGACCAGAGCTCATTCAGTTGAGGCAAAGGTGAGATGATGAGAGAGCTGAGGATATTCCTGATGAGGACAGAGATAATAGAGAGACACCTCAGGGTCAGGGAGCTGATATTCCACGGGATGAAGGAGTTGGGATTCCACCTATACATGCTCGTACCATGAAGGAGTTTTACAACCCTGATAAAACTACTAGTCATCAGTGGATCATTTTATCTATTATTCTTGGAGACTTTGAGCTTCTTCCCCAGACCATTCATCCCTTGCCCAAGTTCCATTGGCATGCCATTGATGAGGCCCATTTATACATCCACAATTTTGTGAAGATTTGCAGTACTGTCCATGACAGATTTGTGGATGAGGATACTATCAAGATGATAACATTTCCTTTCTCCTTGGTTGATCAAGCAGCCTATTGGCTGAAGCATCTTGGGAGAGTTGTCACAACTTGGAAGTAGTTGAGGACCGAGTACTTGAACAAGTATTATCCATTCGGTCGGACCAATACAACTAGAGCCATGATCAACAACTTCACAATGATCCCAAACGAGCAGTTCCATGAGGCTTGGGATCATTTTAGAGAGCTCACGGACAAGTGTCCTTACCATGACATCAGCAAGCCCAATCTTGTTCAGAGTTTCTTTTATGGGATGACACCTGAGTTGCATGAGCTAGTGAATGCCTCTTGTGGAGGATCTTATTTTTCCAAGCATAAGGATCAGGTTTGGGCTATTTATGAGGAGATGGCAGAGAATTGCACTGTGATGAACCAGAATCGTGTCTACACACATGTGAAGCCCCCACATCTGGTATCACATCATAGAGTGGCATGCATTAAGGCAGATCTTCTTCTTATGTTGCAGAAACACAATCAGAGTCATCATCTACTGACATGGGGATCATTTGTTAGAAGTTAGATGGCATGGAGATCATTAAGAAGAAGTGACAGGGTCTTGACAAGCTCAACAAGATTAACGAGCTAACCTAGTGTTTGAGTGACCTAAAGACATAGATCATGTACCTATAGGAGGTATAGATGGCTTCTTTGCCTTCTTCACGGTCACAGGCTGATCAGAGGAGTAGTGCAACATAGTTACTGACTCTGATCCGCCAAGTTCACCACATTCATTCTGAGCCGATTTAACATGTTCCCAATACCAGATGCATCAGCCACCATCTTATGATATTCAGATGGTGGTTTACCAGAGTGATCAACATATTGCTATGATGCCACCATATAGTTCAGAGCAGCCTGAGTTGTTGATTGAGGTCAATGGGATTTGGTATAACCAATACCAGCAGCGGCCAGGGATCCGTCGTGACCACCCCGGTTTTCATTGGTCTACAGGAGGTGCTATAGCAGCAGCCTCAACTGGATTGCGCATAGCGAGTTGTATTCCTGTTGACGGTTGGTTCAATTAATGACAGGTCAACATCATCTTAGGGGTGGTGGGCCCGAGTGTTAAAGACCGAATTGGGAGATGCAAGTTGGACTTGCAAGGAGGAATGTGTTCCCGCTTCTTTTTTTCCGAGTTGCAAGTTCTCATATTATTGGGATGTAACAAAGATAAGGAAGGAGATCCCAGATCTTACTTGAGATATAATGGTAAATATATCTCTTACATTGAAAGTGATTAAGGGAATGAACTTTCAATGTTGACAAGGCAAGACAACTTTGATATAAAAATTCCTAAATCAAAGTAAAGTGTGTATATATATGTTTATATATATATTTATGCAAATTTCTTATTTCAGATAATCCCTCGTTAAACCCACTCAATAATATACTCAATAATAACTAGTAAATTATCATGGATTGGATCCATGATCAAGATATTGTACTTGCAGTTGGACAAATATTGTATGTGGTTGCAATGTGCAAGTTTCCTCATAATAATGAGGAATGACAATTAAATAGACAATAGGTTTAAAACCCTAGGTTTTGTATGTCTCTATAGTCTTGATCTTTCATCGAATATACTTTGGAAATGACATATTGTTGAACAAGAAAATCAGGAGGTCGTGTCGATTCACAAGGCGAATCAACAGTCGTTTTGTTGACCTCGTACGAAATTCGAAATTCAAACAACAATTAACCCACAACAAGAATAAAGCAATGAAAAGCGGTGCAGAGTTAAAATTTATTATAACTCTACAAAGGATGTGTATAGTGTGCAAGTAGTGTAGAGGACGAACACAGGGAGCAAACAGGTAGAACGGGGAAAAATGCTCAAAACCGTGAATGTGATCAAATGTCTATCTATGCTATTTTTACGGGTTTTTAATTTTATATTTTTAATTTTATTTTTTTAGTTTTATATTTTTATATTTTGATTTTTAAATTCTGATTTTATATTTTTCTTTTTATATTTTATATTTTGTTTATATTTTCTTTTTCTTTAAATAGAATATATACAAAGTAAGAAAAGAGAGGGATACAGTATTTATAAAAATAGGTAAAATAACCAAAATCAGGAAATAAAATATTTTTAGTCTTTTTATAATTTTCTAATGTCTTTGTGATTTTTTTATATTTTTCCTAATTTTTTTGGTATTTTTTAAAGAAAATAATACTGAAAACATGGAATAAAATAAAAGGCTGAAACTAAAATGGAGAAATAAAATATCAAACAGTAACGAAAATTCTCCAATGTAATTTTAAATAAAATATAATAAAATAAGGAAGAAGATTCTGAGATAAAGATTATATTTTTAAGCTTTTTATGGAATTTTTAATATTTTTATGAAGATTTTGGGATTTTATAATTTTTATGGGATTTCTTTTGAAATTTTTAATGATTTTTGGATAGAATTAAAACACACTAAAATACAAATAATATAATTTTTTAGAATTTTTCAGAAGGTTTTAATATTTTTTGTATTTTCTAATGCTAACAATAGAGAAAATACATGTTTTTGAATTTTTGTAAATATTAAAATGCAAGAAAAATGGAAAATAAAAATATGATGTGAAACTAGGATGCAACAGAAATCTATGCTGATTTTTTTGGTGATTTTTGGAATTTTATAGATGCATGCAATAAATAGATATAGCAAAAAGAAACTACACAGCTAGCAAGGGTGTTTTTGTAATTATGCGAAAGCTCGGGGGCCAGAATATAATTTACCCAGAAATTATATAATGTAATAAAATAATTTATGAACTAAATACTAAATACACAAACCCCAAGGGCCCTTCTGCAAAATTTCCAAGTCACGTGCGCGATGCACGCGACATGGCAGGGGCTAACCACGATATTCCAAAACCGGGGGGGGGGGGTACATGCAAATTAGACAAAATTATAAAACGGCGGACGAATGTTTAAATATTATTTATTAAATACAAAAATTGTCTGGGTTGGAATGCAAAATACCCAGGTCAGTAGGGTGATCCGACGGTTGATGAGAAGCCACTTATGCCACATGTCGAGCCCACAACGTGCGATACCCCTTCGGCTGAATGGCTGGGATTAAATCCCAGGGCAGAGATCTACGGCAGGAGGCGGGCAAAATCCAACGAGAGTTGCGCGCCTGGAAGAATATAGCACGATCGGACGGCTGTCAGACCATCAGGAAGAACACCCGAAGAACGTCGCACGAAAGAGGTTCGATCACCGTTGTTGTGCAGCTCCGGCCGTCTCAGGTGTCCCTCCGAGCCGCAAAACCTTCCAGACAGTGTCTCCTATCTTCTGAAGCATTCGAAATGGCGTGAAGTGCGGTGAGGGGCTGCCACGAAGCCAGGGCAGGCCTGCTGCTCCAGGTGCTTCAACCGAATCCAAATGGGGCGCAGAAGCCCCCTTCAGGCCCTGCAAACAAAGGGAAAGAACGACAGGAAAGAAATCGGCAGAAACCTGGCCTTTATTGGCGAAATATCGGCGGCGTGGAGTGGTGAAGGTGGCTGGAGCTCCAGAGCCCCAACGAGGTGTTCGATGTCGAAATCTATGCTAACTACAGTAATGAAATTCGCATTAAAGAGTAAAGGATGGAAGCTACGACTACAGATAGCTAAAGAGCAAAGGAAATCAAAGAAAAAGACCTCGATTGGCTAGGAAAAGCCAAGAGATGGACCTCATGGCCACTTAACCGGAGATGGGATGGAAGCGCCTCCATGACCCTCGCCTGAGCTCCGCACGCGAGCTAGAGGATGCCCTGTCACAGCCTCCTGTCCAGAGCTCGGTGCTAGGTTCAAATGAGGGTCAAAGAAGGGTTCAAAGAGTGATGGAAGTTTGGAGGGCTTTTTGAAAGAATGGTGAAGGTGGCTCAAAGAACGAGGCATGGAGAGCAAACGAAAAAGATTTAGGAAGATCCAGGAGGCCGACGAGAATCAAGGATGAATAGTGATCAAATCTCATGAAGGTACCCTCCTCCCTCGAGCAACGGATTGATGGCAAAAAAATCGAGAAGAGGAGGGTGTCGTGCATTCTGACAGGGCTACAGGGCTAGGGCTTAGAGAGTTGACCCGCGGGTCAACTTTCCAAGCCACCTGGTTGGTCCACGTGGACCAACTAGGAAAAATCCCTGGAAAAACATTTGTAAATTCAATTAAAAATAGAAAATGAATTAATTAATTTTTTATTATTAAATAAAAATTTTTTATTATTTTTCGAGTTATTTTATTATGATTTTTAAATATTTTTTAGAGGTATAAAAATACAAGTTACCTTTTTAGGCTTATATAGGTACATGTATCTATGTATTAATATTTTATTTTTATTTTTGGTTTATTTGATTTTATTAATTTTGTTTATTATTTTATAATTTTATAAAATATTTTTATACACTTAAATATATTTTTATTTGATTTTTCTGATTTATTTTGTACACTTAATAAAATATAAGTATTAATTTTACAAGTATGTGTATTGGTATTATACCTATGTATTATATAAATGTATTTTACTTTTGAATTTTCTTTAGGTTTTATTCTGATTTTAATGTACATATAAATTACAAATAATATTTATAAAATTATAAAAATATAAAATTATTAAAATAATGAATAAATAATAAAATGAATATTTTAATCTGTACAAGTATACAATAGGGGTCCAAAACTCAACTTTCAAACCGTAGCTCCGCCAAATCCGAAACCACCTTCATCTAATAGATTATTTAAAATTATATACTATTAAAGATGGTTTGATCCATTTCGAGCTTTTATTAGGGAGATACAAGTCTGGGAAGTTGGGATTCTGGAATTTTATTCAGATCATAACTTGTTATCTATATAATATTTTTGTGTGAAATCAATTTTGTATTTTCTTTTATTTAATTATCTACAACTTTCATGTACAAAGTTTCTTTATTTGAGATATAAAAAGTGGAACAAAAAATAGGTCCCAAAAATGAATAAAAAATGAATGAAATAAAAGGTATTCTAATTGTATTTCGGCCCTTATCTCCCCCTACTTTATTCCTTGTCGACCTAGTCGTCGAGATGCCCAGGTCTCAGGGTTTCGGGTCATAAAATATTTACAATATTTTATTCTTTTTTCTTTTCTTCTCTTTATTCTATAATTTTGGCATTAAAAACTGTATTCTATGCACATTTTATACAATAATGCATGAATGATAAAATACATGAATTAACCCTATTTACACGTATTTACTAGGGTTTTTAAGGCCAAAATGATAGAATAAAGATGATGAATCGTATATTCATCACATGTCGATGATGATTGTAATTGTCGAATAATCCTTATAAAATCTAAGAAGATGTTATGGCATACATATGTGCTCTCAACATTTAATCATGAATGACATGGTTCACTGTATCATCTAGAATGGTAGCTCTATAAGAGATGGTGTATTCAAAATGTTTGAGTACCTACCTGAACCTAAGTCTTTAAGAGTAAAGATGTATGTATATATGTGAGTGACATCATTCTACTATCTATATTCTAGTCATTCATGAAGATTCATAATATTCACATTGTATGAATTAAATGAAGCGTGTATAAATGTTGAAATATTGTTATATTGAAATCTTTTGAATTCAACGTAAGAGATCCTTTTTCTTAAGCAATTATTGTTTATAGATGAAGGGAGCACAGTGGAAGCGTGGGTCTGACCCATGTAAGAAGGAAAGTCAAAGAGCTGACTGTGCTTCTGTGGCTTCTATATGACATCCGAAGAGTTGGATAAATGCCAATACTGTAATAAGTTGATGTGTTGATAGTATGACTATCAAATCTATCTACAATCCTTTGAGAAGGACTCGGATAGTGCATCGAAATAATCTACATACAATCATTGAAATTGACTTTCTTATTTGATAAGATGAAAGTCTGATAATTGTATCTCATTATTCTAATAACACTTGCAATTGGTTGCATATGCTTTAGAAGACTAGAAAATTTGATCTTAAGGTTTAATAGTCATCCACATGGATGTTGATGCAATTGTTACAACAATCTCCATTGGATAGATAGACTTCATATTTTCAGTGGGAGAGCCCTCGGTCTTAGAAAATGTGTCTACTACCTAGATATTAGAAAACACTCAGTTTATTTCTAAACGTTGGAAATAGACATGAATTCTGGAATAGACCTCTCATAAAGAGTTATGATTGATATATTTCAGATAATATTCTGATATCTGGAGGACTCTACTAAATTAGGAAATTAATGAATGGTTCATTAACATTTTTAATACTGAAAATTAAACCTTATAAGATCAATAGGAGGATGAAGATCATTTGACAATGATCTGGTATCAAACCTTGGATATATGCATGTTGATGAGATCAATAGACTAGTAAGAGATGAAATTTAGAATGTCTAAAATCTCAAATCTTACATACTTTTTGAATATTGTATTCAAAGTAAAAATTTTCAATGCACCCTTCTCTGGGAATGGTGTAAGATGCCAAGGTATTCAAGATCGCATACATATTGATGTATGTGGACCATCTGTATCATAATGAACATTGATGATATGTGATATCATTTAATGATTATTTGTGATATGAGATTTCTTCCCTTCACTTTAGGAAGCATTGAAATGTTCAAAGATTTCACAATTTTGGTTTAGAACCAAAGTTTGAAGGAAGATGAAATGAATTTGATCTAACCTAGGTAGCAAGTACATGTTAGATGAATTCAAAGAATACCTTGAAAGGAATATCATTCCTATCTCAATCCTCCTAATGCACTTATACTCAATAGAGTTATAGGGGTATACGATTGATCATATGTGACATGATTTGATCAATGATTAAACTTAGCATAATTATCTCTTAGTTTCCAGGTATATATATGTGGTAGACACTACATTATATATCCTTATAAGGCTCCATGCTAGTAAGCTAGAATCTAGCACTACAAAATGCCACTTCATTAGGAAAATAAAGGATGGTATTGGATACCTACTTTATGACCTTGAGATTCTTAAAAGATCTCATCTCTAAGGATATAATTCTTAGAGTATGATTCTCTTGAGAATCAAGATGAAAATGAAGTCTAGGAAATCATTTAATCTTGAGAAAATAATAAGGCTCCTGAAATCAAAAACTGAAAGGATAATTAAAGATGAAACACCAATACCTCTTCAAATGGGTTTGAGGATGAATTCCATGTGTTATAGAATGAACGAACTTCATGTGATGAAGCTTCTGAAGATCATGTCATAGAAAGATGGATGTTAACAATAAAGTCTATAGTAGACTTCATATACAAGTGTTGTATATAAACCCTCGAGGATCCACCTATATGGGTAAGACATGTTATGGTGTAAATGGATCTTCAAGAGAAAGAGGAACCTGATGAGAAGGTAGAGACCTTTAAAGCACGTCTCGTAGCCATGAGCTACACACTGAAAAGAAGGCATCGCTTGCGATGAGACTTGCTCTCCAGTGACCATGCTTAAACTCATCAGATTATTGCTAACTATAGCTACACAACATGACTTTGTCATCTTCAAGATGGAAGTCGAGATTGCATTCCTCTATGAATACCTCTCCGAGGATATTCAAATGAAGTAGCCCTATGGCTTCATGAATGAGGAAAGAAAGGTGTGCAAGCTAAAAAACTCCATCTATGGACTCAAATAGGCTTCTTGTAGTTGGAACATAAGATTTAATGAAATTATAAATGTTATGATTTCAGATAAAATCTTCATGAACCACTTGAAGCTTAGTGGGAGTGCCATTGTGTTCATCATGCTAAATGTAGATAATATCCTAATCATTTAGAATGATATAAGGATAATAATAAGTGTTTTATAGACTGACTATTCCATACCTTGAGATATGATCTCAAGGATAGCTCTTAGATCTTAGTTCTGAAGATGTTCAGAAGCAAAGAGAAGATGGCATTGGAACCGTCGCATTAATGGTACACCTTGGATATGTTCCATTTTCTGGAAAATTCCAAGAAAGGCTTACTTCCCTTATGAAATGGTACTAACCTATCTAAAAGGTATAGCACCTCAAAGAGTTGAGAAAGTGAATGTTGGAACTGCTTGCCCTTGTGCATCAGTTACGAGAAGCCGAGTGTATGCTAAATGTGTACAAAAGCCAGATGTCTACCATGCAGTGGGAGTAGTAAACTGTTACTAATCCTACTGAGGAGATAAAACACTTGATTGCAGTAATAACGATATCTTCAAAGATGAAAATGTTTTTGAGATATTGATCTCAAAGTCTTATTTTCATGAACTTAAGACTTTATAGATAGTGATATAAAAGGTCTTAATTGTAGATAACTTAGGACATAGAGATCTATAGGAATAAGGGTATTCTAATAAGGATTATGGACATAATGGTTATAATAATTATTAAGCTGTAGTGTCAAGGACACTATAACTGACAAGATTGAGTATTGGTTGCATAAGATGCAACATTCGCATTGGATGCGAGCACTGTTACTTGGGGATATGCAAGTGTCGTAAAAGGACTTGGCGTAGTCTCTCGAGAACAGAGTGACCGATCAACTTACCTAGCTATTTTCCTAAATAGCCTATGATTGTCACATGAGTGTGGGTTTAAAGTTAGCCCATTAATGGCTCTTTGGGCTAGTGGGAGATTGTTGGACATGCGAGCCCACGACGAGCCATTATGCAATAAATGTTATTGCAAATATCATTCCCTGATCTGAAATGAAGAATAACTAATTTGCATAATAGGTCCCTTAGTACAATTAATGTTATGTACCATGGCCATCTTGATGATCATACAACTGTTGATTCAATTATTGAATCATGGAGGCTGGTACTTGGATGAATATCTAAAGAGTTGGATAGAAGAATCATCAAGTACCATCAAATGATTATCAAGAGAGGATCTCCAGCCTGAGTAGGAGATGGCAATCCTTTCTCATTTGACTGATATCCGATCGACCTCTTGATGCAGGTCCTCTGCATGGGAATAGATATTCAGAGGTGTCAGATTAGTTAGGTCAAAGAGTTGACTTAACGAGATCGAGATAACCAAAGACCTATGTCGTATGCTGTCAAGATATAGGCATGCATCCTATGACCGAAGATAGATGTGTTGCTATATGTTTGAGTATGGACATTTGGCAGACCAATAGGTTGATGACCTAACCAAGGTCTATACACCAGCGCGCTGGTGTGCATATAAGGGCATATGAGTAATACGATCTCTCAAAGGGATGATACATGTTCATTACTGAACTGGAAGACATGAGCTCACTCATGAGATATTGGGAAGAATCAAATTCCATGCACGGTCGTCTCACTTTGGAAGCTTGACTGATATTGTAGGTTTGATATATACTTTTGGAAAAGTACATGATCAACACCTAGGTATGATATATACTTTTGGAAAGCATATGATCGATACCGACTCCCAATGATCGAATGAGAAAATTTGATGATAAAACTATGAAGTAGATAGTGTAAAATTGATCTTATACTTCAGGTTTATTCTGGGTCTTCCAGTATGCAGAATGTATAGGTATTGGGAATACCTGAGGGTGATGTGATCATAAACGATTGTATAACCATAACCCTTCCATTCCTAGGGAGTGATGAAACGGGTCTGGATTTTAGTGACTCCTCTCAGTAGAGAAGTAATATGATCTTGGTCCAAATATTGGACATTGATCTGAATGTGATTCAGATGCAATGAGAAGATTCGATTTGCGGTCTTGATTTAATCAAGCATTTGTGAGAGGTCCGCAAGATCTGGATTTGAGATGTGATCTCAATATCCAAGTCACTATAAGTGGAACAATACAATGACCACGTCCTTATCTCCAAGTATCAGCAGAGAAAGCGCATTATCCTTGAAAGAGTTCATGTATAATTTCATTGTTAATATATGTCACCGAGCATTGAGAAAATGGATAATTAAATGTGATTTAATTATCATGAATAATATGAATTTGATTCATATTATTAGGAGAGTTATCTGAGATAATTAAATGTGATTTAATTATCAAAGATATGAAAAATGTGAATGTGATTCATATTATTTTGGCACATGAAATTTGAGATCCAAGATGATTAAATGTGATTTAATTATCATGGATAAGAATGATGTGGATAGCATTGTCCTTATTATTAAGGTATATTATAAACGTGATTTATAATATATTAAAGAGAGCATATTATGATTTATATTTGTTGATTAATTGTTAATGTGAATTGGATTCACATTGAATAATTAATTGAAAATATAATTACATTTTGTTTTGGGTTGTGAATGAGATTTACATAATTTCAATGGCATGGTTGTTATTTTCCACAAGATAATTTGGAATTATTGGTTGTGAAAATATTATCGACAAGAGATCATGATATATCATGAGATAATGAGATCTCATGATAATTAGAGGAAATTGACCAAGTCCACTCAGGAGAAGTGGACGGCTACAACTCTACATGAGGAGAAGAGTAGCCGTCCCCTCATCTTAGGGGATTGGTTGTGGTCTCATCATTATCTCTTCTCTAGTCAAAGATGATTTAATTTGAAATTAATTTTTTTTATCAATGAAAATTAATTAAATCATTTATCGTTGTATTTTTTACAATAACATCTTAGCCATTGAAAGAAACACAAATCAATCTCAATCATTGATTGTGTGTTGTCCATGGATTGAGATTCATGGACTCCCAAAACCCTATATAAGAAGAGGCATCCCTTGCTCTTTGAGATAGGTTTTCGACAACAACGAATGCTCTCTTTCTCTCTCTCTCTCTTTACGTCATGTGCCTCTCTCTCTCTCCCTCTCTCTTGTGGTCGTCCATCATGGAGCCCTAAAAAGAGTCGCCATCACCGCAGCATCGTCGCTATGCTACTGGAGTACTTGCTCATGGATCTCCATCTCCTTCAGTGGGCCTCGCTCGTGAAGAAGACGTCGGATCTCGTGTGATGAGATCAGGATATTCGTCGCTAGATCATCAACTTGGATTGCGAAAAGGACGTGTCTCATTAACGCGCTCGCAAGCATCTCCTCCGTGGGATCAGACTTAAGACAGGAGGTCTCTTCGTTTAGAGACTCGATTGCAACCACGCCTCAAGAGTAATCCTATTACTTGTTTATGGTTTAGATGAAACGATCCGAGAAGTGTTCTTGGGTCATGTGGTTTCATCACATGAAAAAATTTTAAATTCCGCTGCCCGGAGCAACTACTGTGACTAGTCACTCCCGATCGCATTCGATGCGATCCACACGCTTCCGTGATGCGCTTAAGGATCTAACAATTTCCTTCACCTTTCATTCTCTACTCGATCCCAGTGAGTTTTTCTAGGCTCTGAGACCTCTTCTCAATAATGTCTACCTTCGAGAGATGGTTTCTAATGAACCTGAAATTACCCTATGTTAATTGTGTCGAAATGTTGTATATGTGTTGTAGTCGGGCAATAGGGATCAATCAGGAACTTAAACCACACAAATTAATGAATCAATTAAGCGATGTGGTTCTATGTTTATTTAACATGGGAAAGTCCTATGGTCGACTCAAGGAGATAAAGGAACAATCTAGGTTAATTTTATCAAATTTAGTGAATGATTTTCAAAGTAGAATTTTTTGGGTATTTTTATGCAATTAATGGATGCAAGTGCAAATCAGGCTAATTTTAGTTTTTGATGCAACGTGAATTTTTAAAAAAATAAAACAATGCAGACCATGTGATTTTGAATAAATTAATTTTAGTAAATATCAAACCTAGTTATTTTCAAGAAATAAAATTATCCTAGATGCATCTAATGAAGATGTATGCAGCAAAAATTCTAAACCCTAAAAATGATGAGTTTTTAGTTTATTAAAATAATTACTGAAATCACAAAATGAATTATTCAGAATATATTATGCAATAAAATGATGTGATTTTTGGGCATGATATAGAGCACTTCTAAATATACCAAATGTGATTTTTTTTGCAATTTTAAGAGTAATGATTAATTTAATATGAATTTCATATCATGAAATGGGTAAAATATGCAAAATTTCACCAAATCAATTATAATTAATTAACCATGTCTCACGAATATATGAGTAAATACCCATGAGATACAGAATTAGTTGATCTACAAAATGTAATTTTTGAAATAAATAAATGATGTAAAAATGAGGCTTAGTTGAAAATGATCTCCAGTAGGGCACGTACGGAGCACGCGCCTGGAGCGGCAGGGGTTCTTTTGAAAATTGGATTTGCATGAGAGGGCTTCTACGAGATATACGGGACTAGGGGGCCTTGACGTAAATGTTCCCCGTACTCACGTTCTTTGCACATGAGGAGGGGATAAAGATAAGGGGCATGAGGCCCGAGGTGGAAAGTGGTGATGGGCACTGGCGAGGCGGTGTCCGCTAGAGGCGAGCCCAGCCAAGGGGGTTGTTGTAGAGCAAATGGCGGATCAGAGCGACTTGCTGTGACAGTGGCATAGGTAGCAAGCGTAGACGAGGTGAATTGGGGTGTGAAGCGGTAGGAAACTGGACTCCCGAGCTGAGGATGTCTAGGCGATGGGGACGGGCAGCTGGTGTGGGGGCTCGAGGCAGCTCTGGAAGCGGATCAAGGTCACGACTGACACATGGTTGTGAGGTAGAAGTCATGGCTGATGACGATCCTCAAAGACAACGGAGCACAGCCGTCATGAAAGGGTGCGAGGGTGAGTTGCAAAATTTGGTGAATGAGGTGCCGGTGGAGTTGACCAAACAAGGAGCTCGGTCATGTTCTTTGCTCATGCCACAGCTGAGGTCGAGCTAAACAGTTGCGATGCGCAGTTGTAGCAAAGGAGGACGAAGGTCCTGCTTTAGATCTCTCCAGAAGATGGAGGGTCTTCGCTCAATGAGGAACCTCTTAGTTGTCACCAGAGGAGGTCAGAGCTCGCTCCTTCTTTCTGGAAAAATGGCGGATGGCACGGACTATGGCCTGCAGAGTAATCATTATGGACAATTGGTGAGGCGAGATCGATGGGGAGGGGGAACGAGGTAACGGTGAACACAAGTGGTTGTAGAGGGCGTAAGTCGACGAAACCTGTGGGGGAGGTTGAAAGCAGGAGTGACATGGGCCGTGCAACCGCCACATGAAATGGAGAGGCAGTTGTGGAACAGGTTAGAGAGAGTAGAGGGCGAGAGAGGTGGAGAGATGGGTTATAATCGTGGCAGTTGTGCATGGCCTGAGGAAGACGGGTGCGAGGGGAGGAGGCACGCAGGAGGAAGGAGAAGGGGCTAGGGCCACATGGCATGAGGAAAATAAATTAAAATTAATTAAAAAAATAAAATAATAAATTAATAAATTAATAAATTAATAAATAAAGTAAAATAGAAATAAATAATAAAAAGAAATAATAAAAAAATAAAGTAAAAATGTATAAATAAAATAAAATAAAATAAATAAAAAGAAAATAGAATAATAGAAAAAAAAGAAAAGAAAGTGATATGTGGCGGCTCCAGGAGCATCTACATGCAACTCCCAGAAAAAATCAAAAATTAATTCAAAAGAAAAATAAAAAAGAAGTAATAAAATGGTTCAAATCAAAACATGGTGAATACAAGCATTGCTCTTCTCAACGAGATCCACAACTTTTGTGTTGGATTCAAAATCAAAATAAATCATTCGTACAAAAGGTATTTTTGGTGGCATCCTGTAGATATAAAATACCGTATTTTTATGTTTTCAATTTTTTTCATTTTTAAATAAGATAAAAAAACAAAATGAAATCATATAAAATAAAAGAAAAATATGTACACATTAATGTATTCTTTTGTATTTTTAATAATTAAGAAAGTAAAGGAATAAAATAAAGAGCACTTATGTATAGAATCTTAATGCAGACTCAGACTTAATTAGTTTCTTTGATTTCAGTCCTATTTTAGGTTTGAATTTTTACGCATTTTAATAAAACTTTTGTTAAAGAAAATAAATGAAAAAGAAATAAAATAAAAAGTGTTAATTGTGTACATAAAATATCATGTCAAAATCAGCTAAAATACATAACATGCAAAAGAGGCCCAAAACCCAATTTTCACAAATGATATCTGATTCTTTTGAACTTGGTTTTGTTTTGAAGTTAATTGAATGTGCATTAGTTCAAAAGTGAGTAGGATCTATTTGGACACTATATGAGAGAGATATCAACGTTTTAGTATGTCTGTCCTCAAATTAGGGTTTGGATTTATTTGTCAATTATTTTTGTTAGTATTTTTTTATTTTTCATTGATTAAGGATAATGATATGTACACAATGGAGTTGGTTTCATGTGATTTGGAGTTAAAATAAAATCTTTAAAAATCAGCGAAGTTAGTTCTTTTATATATCAATCGTACATTAGATTTTTAGCTCCTCATTTGATGTAATGATGAATGATAAAATGCGAATATTATTTACAATGCATGGATGATAATTATGCAATTTAGATGATTAAATGGTAATGAATTTTGGATAAAATATGAGCAGGAAAAATGAAACAAATACAGTGAATATGAACAATGAAATAATGTGGCAAAATATAAACAGATATTTACAACCAAGAATAGCAGGTCAAAAGAGAAAACTTAACTAGCCTCGCCGTGCCTCCCTAGCAATGGCGCCATTATGTTACTACCTTTAGTGGATTTTTAAAATATTGAATTATGAACAAGTCGTTGCAACCCAATCAAGCATCAATAAAAATTTATTTATTTATTTTCTCAAGCCAATAAGAATTACAAAAAATTAGTGTGTAGCTAGAGAATTTGCTACTTATTTACCTGTATAGCTAACATGATCGAATTCAGGGAGGTTACAACTCCTGAGGTTCGTTCAAATAATTAAAAAATCAATTAAAAGAAAAAGGAATATTCAATGTACACTATGCTTGGCTTTTATTTTGATTTTTGACTATTTAATTTTTTTATTTAGATATTTATATTTTCTGATTTTCAAATTTTTAGTGATTTTCATTTTACAATTTTTTAATTTTCAAAAACGATTATTTTTCAAAAAAATTGATTATACACGAAAGAAATTATTTTTTTCAAATATGACAAAAAAATGCTCAAAAAATGTCCAAAGAAATTTTTTTGTGTTTTTATATTTTTTTATTATTTTTGTACTTTTTAGATATTTTTAGATTTTTTAACATTTTTAAAATAAATAAAAACAAGGGATAATGCAAACAATGAATAAACAAGATTATTTCACAATTTAAAAATACTAAATAAAATCAAAAATTATGAAAATTATTTTTATGAAAAACTAGAGGAAGGTATCTACAAACAGGAACTCAAATCACATTTTGTTTATTTTTCTACATTTTTATATGATTTTTTAAGATTTTTAGAGTTTAGGTTTTAACAATAATTAATGTGTGAAATTTGCACAGAAATTAAAACTCACCAAAAGAAAATTAATCTATTTTTTGTAATTTTTGAAGCAATATTCGAATTTTTTGGATTTTTCAAAGTTCAAACAAGGAAAAATGTCATGTTTGTAATTTTCTTAATAATAACAAATTATGATAAAATGCAATGAAAAAAATTCTACAGATAGAATAGCTAAGCAGTAGATAACATTATTTTTTGCAGAATTTATTGAGCACAAATGCTATTTATTGCAATGAAAAGATCATGCAAATTAAAAGTCAGGAAACTGGAACTGAAATGTAAATTACTAATGTTTTTACATTAAATAACATAAATAAACTATATGGTGGAAAACACAAATTACCCACAAAAAACGTGCTACACATGTGCTTGGAGGTGGTAGGATATCATTGTAATTTGTAAAACCTCCAACGGGTTATGTGATATTTTTCCAAATCATTTTCTTTTACCCAAGTTAGGGTTCTTCGTTCCCAATTCAAGGCCAATGGGGCACAAGGGGAGCTGCCACCGCCTTCTCCATCTCTCCCAACAATCGCGCCAACGATGGAGGACTTCAAGGCGGTGGTCGGTCGTCGACGGGGTTACTGGCAGTGGGTTGCGGCTGCGATGGGGCTTCGTGGTCGGAGGTGGAGAGGAGGAAGGGGGTGGAGGGGCGATGTGGTGCTGGGAGGCCCTTCGCACGTGGAGATTGGTGAGTCGTATGGTTGTAGGGCACGTGGTGAGGCGGTGAAGGGAGGCGGGAGCCGCCTGCGGGCTGGAGAGGCGGCGCCTGCCACGACTGCTTCTTTTTTTATTTTTTTAAACAAAAATTGAACTGCACATTTATTTGTAATATTTTTTTTATTTTTTATATGTTATTAAATAGAAACTATAAAAAATAAAATTTTCAATTATTATAAAAAATAGAAACTGCGGGACTTTTTTATTCTTTTTTAAAGCAAATGTCTTTTTATGTAATTAATTTTTTTATTCCAGCAAATAAAATATAGATAAAAAAGAAAATGATATCTGACTCAAGCATGACGACTCGATCCAAAAATCAAACGGAGATGTGAGTATGCAGATCCTTGTGATGTGGAAGATGGATATGGGTCTCCGATCATCGTGCATGATATGAGTGGATAGATTATGTGAGATAGAACGTGAACATGGAGAGATCGAGAATATGAGATGAAAAATCCAGTCGAATTTAGAATTTTTAAGGAATGATTGACTACGATTAAGATCTATGAAAAAATGACGATGAAATTAAAAGCCTAAAAATTAGACTAAGATTAATCTAGATTAAAACAAAAAAATGGATCTCACCTTAGGAGCGGAAAAGATCGTAATCGCCTCGACGAAGGTCGACTCGCTGTCACCGGACGGCTCAGAGGCTAGACACCCTTTCTGTGACAAGATGACTCTCGGAGAATAGGCTCCTCTCATCAAAGATTAATCAAGTAAGAATGAGGGAGGAGGAGCCAATTAAATACAAAGAATATACATTTGAATTTCAAAATTTGAATAGAAGAAAATAAGGAAGGGAGTCAATAGTAGAACTAAATAAATAAAATAAATTAATTAATTACATAAATTTAAAAAGAAATTCATAATCAAATAAATTAATAAAATAATTAATTGGTAAAAATTAATTAGCCACCTTAATAATGGTTATATAAGGTACACAATTAAATCGTATATACATGGTTGGTTTTCAAATCAAATAAATAAATCAATCAACCAAAAATTCGTAATTTAATTAATTTAATTAATTAATGTTAGGTAATATTTTTTGTGGTTTTTATATGAGGTTAATTTTATACATATCATATATACATGATATTCATTATACACATGTACAAATAAGGAAATAATTTTATATTATAGTGATAACGACAACTTTAATTGTTTTTATTTACTTTAAATTAGAGTGAACAATATTTACAATTATTAAAAATATAACATGTACAAAATAAAATAATAAATACAATAAAAAATGGTAAAGTTGCATAAAAAAACTACCCCAGAAAGCTTATTTTTCAACTGTGACTCCAGAAATTAGGAAATCATGGTTATTTTAAAGATAACTTAATTTCGAATATAATGGAAGTGAGTTTGATTCAAATTTGAGTTCGTATGGAGCCGGAACTGGTCTTTCAATTATTGATTTACGCCTTTTTCCGGATGTGGTTACTTTTATTCTGTACATGATTTTTTTGTAATTATTTTTATTATTTAAGAAATATTGTTATTTACAATTTTTATTTTGAAAGTTATTTATCTTGAGGTCAATTTATGTACAAATAAAATAGTGTAATTTTTATACAAATATACATAGAATAAATGAGAAGTATTTACAAAACATTTTTTGGATTTTGTGATCAAGGACCCTATCCCCTCCACTTTATTCTTGGTCGATCAGGTCAAGTCTTGATCTTCTCTCAGGGTTCAGGTCAGCTTGTATCTATTACA
Source organism: Ottelia alismoides (assembly GCA_037367405.1). Lineage (NCBI taxonomy): Eukaryota > Viridiplantae > Streptophyta > Magnoliopsida > Alismatales > Hydrocharitaceae > Ottelia > Ottelia alismoides. The sequence goes on from JAZKJV010008185.1 coordinate 357,882, forward strand.
TATATACAGTCTTTTTTATTTTTTTTCTTTTTTTTATATTTTTCCTTTCTTTCTTTCTTTATTTATTTTAGGCTAAAATAGTAATAAATTTATAACATTTACATACAGATGGAGGTTAGTAAGAATATGGGGTTAGTATTATATACATGTGTTTTATAAGGGATTTTAAGCTAAAAAAAATGAATAAAGATGATGATATATAGATTCATCATCCCCCTATGTGTAGCAAAGAGACAGCCTCCATCAACAAGGTAGCTCTATTCCAACGATCTAGCAACTCTGTCCTCGAGGAGCAGGGATGTTCCCTTCTAAGTTCAAGTACAACCAGCTCAAGAAGAGGAGATGGAGAAAAGAATGGACAGTAACCAGTGTAGCTATCTGTCCTTGGATGCATGACCAGTGTAGCCAAGTCATCCAACTGCAAGCTTATAAAAATTTGACTTTGAAACTCTTATTTATTTATTTATTCACTTGTATATACACTCTAGTTGGCATTTTACCTTTCAATCAGGCCTATCCACTTTTGGAGATTTTGCATTTTTATATCTTTTTTTGTAAATATATAACAAGGTGCAGCATGTACATAAGGCGTTTTTCCTCTTGAGCTAGTAGACTATCCCCCTTTTGAAGCATTATTACAACCCCATAGCATCTTATCTTTAGACCTCAATGCTACTAGATCAGGTTGAGATGCACAACCCTCCCAAGACAAAGATGAGAGGTTCCGCCTAGATGAACTACCTCGTATGCTACTCCAAGCCAAAAGATTCTGCCTCCTCACTACTCCTCCATGAAGAGCTACATGTAGAGTGCTTGTCCAAGATAAGCCACGGTCTGAAAGAATCATGCGTGTGTTGTTAAATATTCTACTTAGACTAATCAAGATGGCATGTGAACATAGTCTTATGGACTCAAAGAATTAACTCACTAGGACCTGAAAAGTCTTAACTCCAGTTCTTATAAGGTTCCTCTGAAATTAAGTGAATTAAGGTCAAACTAAACTCCATTCTTCAATTTTATTCCAGACTTAGTTTAAATATCAATACTATCCTGAAAAATGCACATGTAAATGCAAGAAAATATTTACGATGCAGAAAATAAAAAAATATTTTTTTGAAACAATTTTCTAATTTTGAACCTTTTATGGATTTTGCAAAGAAAAGAATGTTGCACATGTAAAGAGAGATTTAAAAAAAAGTAATTGGTTTTGTAGTTTTTTGATTTTTTTAAGGAAAAGGGTTAGTGAAATATATACAAGTATATACAAGGAATTTTTGTTTGTTTGTCTTTTTTGTTTTTTGTTTTTGAAAGGTGACCCAAGTCTATATACACACATGGATTTTATGAATTTATATACATATCCAAAAAATAATCATATTTAAGAGTACAGGTTATGTCTAAAATAAATATACAATATAAACGACACGCCCCTATACTTAGCTCGAACTATGTCCTCATAATGACCAGAGAGCGGCAAAGGAAGACGTAACTCATCTTAAGTATAGAAAAGTGAAAAGACTCCTATGCTACAATGATGCAAAAGAAAAGATGAAAATAATAAAAGTTGGTGATCCCCCTATACTTAGGATCAAGTAATCCTAAGTATAGAAGATTGTACAAAAGGGGAAAATCGATGAAGAGAATGTACGGACTCAACGGCTCAACTTGCCCCCCTATACTTATGGTAGAATAGCCCTAAGTATATAATATCAACAAGTTGGGGGACAATCGAGAGAACAAAAGAATAAAAAAACAAAAGAGATGATATGAATAATATCACCCCCATACTTAGGGTAGTGTATCCCTAAGTATTGGCAACAATAAGAGTGATGAACGGGACGAATATGAACAACACAAATCATTCACCCCCCATACTTAGGATAAAGAACATCCTACGTATAGCATATACACACATGGATAAGGGGTGAACGATAAAACGGGAAAAGAAAGAATGAAACGAAAGGATATACAAGAGGAGTGGATCTACAAAGGTCAAGAAGGTCGAAAGCGGACCTTCTTGCGAGATCGATGAGTAATGGATCTAACAAGGTGTAGGTCGATATTGGGGTCATCATTGGACATAAACTGATCAGGATCGACCAAGAATGTATCCTCAGCAGTCTCAGAGTGTCCAGGTACGAATCAGTCAGTGGAAGTAGTGTGGTCATGTCCTGCATGGGAAGTCTCGCAAATATCGAAGTAAAAAGGCTCGAAATCATTATCAGAAAAAATAAGATTAATTCCAGCCTGGCAAGCCTCTACTGGATCATCATCTTAATGAAAAAGCCCATACTCCTTTATAAAGGAAATCAAATCAAATTTGGCCTTATCAGTCTCATCTAAATAAAGGTAAATAGGAATGGACTCATCAGTGAAAGTAGTCAAATTATGTTCGTCCTGTCTAGTATCAGAGTTTGCCTTCTGCTCTAGGGTGTCTATTGTGTAAATCCCGTGGATGTCATCAATGCATCGCCACATACCAGAAGAGGAAACTCAAAGTTTTATGCTTTCCAATTCGTCCTCCTTGAAGAGGAATTCTCAGGTCTCAGTATCATCCAACATACAGCAAGAATCTCTAATATTATCATAAAGGTCAAAGTCCTTGGGATTAGCTAACAGGGGCACGCTCTCATGGGATGCAGGTCTCTGGTATGTAATGGGTGTAGTGATCAACTCATCGCTCCCTACATCAGAACGGAAGCGAATCTCTTTTGATCCTTAATCAATAATGGCTCTCGCAGAGGCAAGGAAAGGCTATCCCAGGATGATTGGAGGGTGTTCTATAGGGGTGGAGGTGTCCAGGGGCAATATGACAAAATCGGAAGTGAAGTTCATGCCCTAAATAAGAACGATAGCGTTTTCTAGAATACCCTTTGGCCTCTTGATAGATCCATCAGCAAATTGAACTATCATCCTGGTTTTCTTGAGAGGCCCAAGATGAAGAGACTGTGCCATAGAGAAGGGTATTATATTTATTAATGCACCACCATCAAGGAGGGTGTTATCACAAGAATAGTCAGAGATGGAGCAACTCACAAGAGGTATGACAATGTTCTCTTTCTTAGAATGTGGACGGTGAGAGATGGTGTCAGTAGTGGCCATGGTCAAGATGTGATGCTCAGATCTGCTCCTCTGCTTTCTCTTCTTGTGTTGAGGAGCAGATAAATGGGTCATGGCCTGGTGAAATGGGGCCTTAATGATCTCATCAATGGTGGCCATCACTTCAGGTTCAGTCAACATTTTTTTGAATTTTTAGACCTCCTCCATACAAGGGAGGAGATCGGAATCGGCATATACACGAGGATTGCCAAGAGCAGTCTGTACAGTGGCATCCTCGTGGTCAAAGGTGGGACATGTGGTGAATGATTGCATGGGAAAATGGTTTGGCATGGGTGCCCTCTCCTCACAAAATGAATCAACAATGTGTCTCCCGAAATCTTTTTGGATTTTTAAAATTTTCTCATTTTTTTTGTATTTTGGGCGATTGCAAGCTATCATGATTATCCTCAAGTGAATCCATATCCTCAAAAAGTGGAGCAGCATTCTAACTCTTATTTATGTCAAATAGATTGCTAATCCTCGAATTCATATGCTCCATCATCTTGTTCAAGGTCTCAAGTGTGGACATCATGAAAGGTGACTCCAAAATCCCAAGATCAGGTGAGTGGAATGAGGATGGGTGAGAATCAAAGTCCGATTCCTGAAATAATGGGTTAGGCGGATATGCACAAAAATTAGCAGGAAAGTCCTCCTGGAAAAAGGAAAGTGGATGGCTAGAGGGTGTGAGGAATCCATGAAGATAAGATTAAAATAACTCTAGTCAGCCATCTCCAAAACAAGAGAAATGATCGGGAGAGCACGAGGGTCAAGTCAAGAGATGTGAAGAAAGCACAAATGCACAGAAGGATCTAGTATGCACACAAGCAATCAAACACAATACCAACCCCCAGTTTACCAACCCAATGCAATGTGAAGACCGTGAAGGTTAGGTCAATTATCTTGTCACTTTCTAGAGTTTGGTAAGAATACAATCTATCAAAGCAGTTTAGGCAAGCTGTTAGGAACCCAATGCTCCCATGAGACTGTCCCAATCTCACAATTAGTTTTTCCCAACCAGTATGGGTGCGGACCGCTTACTGGCTACCCGACTGCCCAATCTGCTAAGGACATTCTGGACCGATTACCGGCTACCCGGTGAAGTCCTTACTAGGGAACAACTAATCACAAGACAGTAGTCTGAAAAGAGTTTGGGTGTGTCTCTATCCTAGTGTGCGGGTCACTCTCTCACTGTAGATAAATCAAACAAGGCAGGGGTTACTCTCCCCAAAAAAATGAATTTTCCTTACATTTATTTTAGGGTCAAGTTTTCTTTAACAGTCTCGAATTTTAGGCAGTTGTTACTTGGTTTGAATATTTTCAATGAATTGCCTACTGAGTGTCCAATTTCCTTTTTAACTTATGTGAGTGAAAACAAGGAGATCGGAAATGCCAATGCGTGATTAAGCATATTGATGCATGTAGGGGTTAAAGATGTGTACCTTGTCGCGAGCACTCTACATGCAGGGTGATCCACACAGACTGTAAATACAGAAAAAAAACTATCATATATGATGCAAGTGAACCGTCCTAATAATAGCTTCTATTAACAGGCAAGAACCAATTAAATTTTACTAGGTCCAATTATGCTCTATTCTATAGGTATAGGAATTCTTGTTTAGGGTGTTTGGACCTAATTAATTCCCTGGGTCAAGCAAATTAATTAAAGCAATCAATTGGTAGCTCACGAAATCCATGTAAAACAAAGAGAAATAAGGTGATGAAAACAAAACCGGTGAGGTCCCCAAGTGCACCGGCACTTGGCGAAACAGATCCCGCAACAAATGAATGTCCTTTTTACAAGAGTTGAAATGCTAGAAATAAAAAAAGAAGTTCTATTTTTTTGCTTGGTCTCCTTCAATTCTTCTTTTCCTCCTCTCACGTTATCCTACGGCTCGGTGAAGAATCAAGCTCCCTCCGCTTTGCTTGGGTGCTTCAGCTCTGCTAGGATTGCCTCCTTCGCTCTGCGGGCCCTCGCAAGAAAAGAAAAGAAAAGAAAGAATGTGTAAGAAACACAATTATAAAACTTGAGCAGGAAAAATGAAATAAATACAGTGAATACAACCAAGAATAGCAGGTCAAAAGAGAAACCTAACTACCCTTGACGTGCCTCCTCGGCAATGGTGCCATTTTGTTACTACGCTTTTCGTAGGTTTTTTAATTATTGAATTATGAACAAGTCATTGCAACCCAATCAAGCGTCAACCAAAAATTATTTATTTTTTCTCAATCCAATAAGAATTACAAAAGAATAATGTGTAGCAAGAGAATTTGTTACTTTTTTACCTGTATAGCTAACAAGATCGAATTCAAGGAGGTTACAATTCCCGAGGTTTATTCAAATAATAAAAAAATCAATTAAAAGAAAAAGGAATTCTCAATGTACACAATGCTTGGTTTATTTTTGATTTTTGACTTTTTAAATTTTTAAATTTTTTTATTTCTATTTTTTTATTTTCTGATTTTCAAAATTTTAATGATTTTTACTTTGCAAATTTTAATTTTCAAAAATGATTATTTTTCAAAACAAATGATTTATACATGAAAGAAATGAATTTTTCAAATATTCGAATTTTTGGAATTTTTGAAGCAATATTTGAATATTAGGATTTTTCAAAGCTCAAACAGGGAAAAATGACATTTTTTATTTTTTTAATAATAACAAATGGTGATAAAATGCAATGAAAAATTATTGCAGATAGAACAACTAAGCAGGAGATAATGCTAATTTTTGCAGAATTTATTGAGCACAAAATGCTATTTATTCCAATGAAAAGATCATGTAATTTAAAGTTTGGAAACATGAACTGAAATGTAAATTACTAATGTTTTTGCATTAAATAAATAACATAATTAGACTGTTGGGTGAAAAACATAAATTACCCACAAAAAACGTGCTACACACATGCTTAGAGGTGGCAGGGGTCTCTTTGTAATTTGTAAAACCTCTAGGGGCTGTGTGATATTTTTCCAAATCTTTTTCTTTTACCCTCGCTAGGGTTCTTCGTTCCGAATTCAATGCCAATGGGGTACAAAGCAAGTCGTCGCCCGCCTTCTCCTTCTCTCTCAACAGGCGCGCCGGCGATGGAGGACTTCAAGGTAGTGGTCGGCTGTTGATGGGGCGATTGGCGGTGGGTTGCGGCTGCGATGGGGCTTCGTGGTCGGAGGTTGCGAGGAGGAAGGGGTTGGAGGGGCGGCATGGTGCTGGGCGGCCCTTCCCACATGGAGATTGGTGAGTCGTATGGCCCTAGGGTGCGTGGTGGGGCGGTGTGGTGCTAGGTGGCACGTCGCGCACGGAGGTATGGTGTAGGTCACACGACTGTAGAGCGTGCGGTTGGGCGATGTAGGGTGGTGGGCGTTGCCTTTCACGTGAGGAGGTCTGGTGTGTGACGGTTAATGGCTGGGCGGAGCTTGCGATCAGAGAGTCGCTGGTTGAGGCGATGAAGGGCAACGGGAGCTGCTTGTGGGCTGGAAGGGTGGCGCCTGCTGCTGCTGTTTCTTTTTTTAATATTTTTTATAAAATAAAAACTGAACTGCGGGTTTTTTGTAATATTTTTATTTTTTTTCTATTTTTCAAATAGAAACTGTAAAAATAACTTCATTTATTGTAAAACACAGAAACTGCACGAATTTTTTTTTCATTTTTTAAAAGAAAATGTCTTTTTTTATATTATTAATTTTTTTATTCTAGTAAATAAAATATAGATAAAAAATAAAATGATATCCGACTCAAGCACAATGACTCAGTCTAAAAATCAAACGGAGATGTGAGTGGATGCGGATCCTTGCGATGTGGAAGATGGATCCGGGTCTCTGATCGCCGTGCGTGATCGGAGTGGATAGATTATGTGACATAGAACGTGAATGTGGAGAGATCAAAAATATGAGATGAAAAATCGAGTCAAATTTAGAATTTTTGAGGATTGACTATGATTAAGATCTACAAAAAATTACGATGAAATTAAAAGCGCAAAAATTAGACTAAGATTGTCCTAGATAAAAATGAAAAAAATAGATCTCACCTTAGGAACAGAAAAGACCGTAATCACCTCGACGAAGGTTGACTCGCTGTCACCAGATGGATCGGAGGCTAGGCACCCTTCTGCGATAAGATGACTCTCGAAGAATAGGCTCCTCTCACTAAAGATTGATCAAGTGAGAATGGGGGAGAAGGAGCCAATTAAATAGAAAGAATACACATTTGAATTTTAAATTTTGAATGGAAAAAAATAAGGGAGTTAGTGGTAGAATTAAACAAATAAAATATATAAATTTATTAAATAAATAAAAAAAGAATATTCGGAAATAAATAAATAAATAAATAAATTTTTAATGAAAAATTTGCCACCTTAATGGTGGTTATTTAAGGTATACAATTAAATCGTATATACATGGTAGGTTTTCAAATCAAATAAATAAATCGTAATTATATTAATTTAATTAATTAATATTAGATAATAATTTTTTGTGGTTTTTATATAAAATGGTTAAGTGTATACATATCATATATGCATAATGTTCATTATATACATGTATAAATAAGGAAATAATTTTATATTACAATGATAACGACAACTTTAATTTTTTTTATTTATTTTAAATTACAGTGAACAATATTTACAATTATAAAAATAATATATAAAAAATAAAATAATAATACAATAAAAAATGGTAAAATTGCACAAACCACCCTACAAAACCAATTTTTCAACCGTAACTTCAAAAATTATGAAATTATAGCCATTTTAAAGATAATTTAATTTAGAATACAATAGAAGTGAGTTTAATTCAATTTGTATTCGTATGGAGCCAGAATTGGTCTTTCAATTATCGCTTTGCATCTTTTTCTGGATGTGGTTACTTTTATTTTGTACATGATTTTATTTTGCAATTTTTTTATTATTAAAGAAACTTTTTTATTTACAACTTTTGTTTTGAAAGTTATTTAATTTGAGGTCAATTTATGTACAAATAAAATTGTGTAAGTTTTATACAAATATATACAGAATAAATGAGCAGTATTTACAAAACATTTTTTTTTGGATTTTCTGATTAAGGATCTTATCTCCCCCTACTTATTCTTGGTCGATCAGGTCAAGTCTTGACCTTCTCTTGGTTTTAATGTCAGCCTGTATCTATTACATATATACAGTCTTTTTTAATTTTTCTTTTTTTATATTTTTTCCTTTCTTTCTTTATTTATTGTAGGTTAAAATAGTAATAAATGTACAACATTTACACACAGATACAAGTTAGTAAGAATATATAGTTAGTATTATATACAGATGTTTTATAAGGGATTTTAAGTTAAAATAAATGAATAAAGATGATGAAATGCAGATTCATCAATAATTAAACCAAGCTTTAGTTGAAAGGTATCCCACTTCTCTAGTTATGAGACTCTCTTTGTTTACATATAGTAAGGATATGACATTTAAGTGTGGACCGCAGTCACAAGAGTAGAGTCAAAACATCACCCAAGGTTCCATTACAAGAGACTCTCCTAAGAACCAATACTCAGCATAAAGGGAATAAATCAATTGTTGCATACAATCCATCGTAGCTTTAGTTGTCAGTCTTAAAATTGTAGATGGAAGGCCAGTTGATGGAGGGAATAGATTTGTGTAATTTTCTTCTCTTCTCTCATTACAACAAGGATTTTCTCGAGTGCCTTGTTAACTCAACGCATGTATTTTAGGTTGTTGAATAGTGCGCCCGTTAAGAGAGTTCGGAGTTGTCTGCACTTATTTTCCTTGGGGTACACCAGGGTGTGTCTTTTTTGAGTATCTATTGTACCTTAAACACCCAAACTTGTATCACTATATGATGCAAATCCCTTTTGGGTGCTAGCCTGACTCTGGTCTGAATAGATTTAGTCCAAGTGGACACTTTGAAAAGGTTGGGAGTGCTCGCCTTTGGTGGAAGCTCTTTGTATTTGTAATTGTAATGAGAGAGCTTTTTTTAATGAGAGAACTTCTCTTGAAATTTAATTGATGGTTGGCTAGCTCCACTTCTTTTACAAAGTTGGCGCACACTGATCAACAACAATCATTTAGTTTAATCACACCATGACACATAGGTTAATATCAAGAGATTAGTAGAAGAACCATGTTCTTATACTGGCTGAAAGTGCTGACACTCAGGCTTAAAAGCCTTCATCGATTTTATCCCATCCTCAAGCATCATAAAATCAGGTCCAAACGCAAATCCCTCATCCCAGTTCCTCAAGTGAAATCCCAACTCATCTCATCCTAACTACAGTCATGCATGTGAGATGCTGATCATATTCTCTAAGGGATAGACTAAGTATGCAATATATCACACACATCTTTCAAACTAGGGAAGCATGAATAACTAAGTCGTAGACCCTAATGACTAATAACTCTGAATCTTAGAACCTCATGAACCAAGTGTCCTTTAACTTCTCAGTTGTGTGTGAGTATGTAAGTGTCAAGGATACATCCAACTAAATAATGCATGTATAAATGATATGTTGAATGAAGTGCAAACATGTTTTTTTATTACAAGATTTTTGTGCAAAATGAATAAGAAGCCAATTTTCAAAACTTTTGTTGCACGCACAATTTGGCACATTCGTGTTAGTTTAAATTTTTGTTTTTTTACAAGATTGTTACGTACAAGATATGGGTAAAATATGTACAAAGTATACACATTGTCCTATACTTAGCGAGTGTTATGTCCTCAGAGAACAAGAAGCACATGGAAGCTGCAGCTCGGACTAAGCATAAGAGAGTGAAAAAGAAAAGAAAATAGAAGTCAGCTCACCCCACTATACTTTGGTTGTGGACAGTCTAAGTATAGAAGAGGAGCAAGAATGGGGCAGACAAGAGAAGAAATGGATGAGAAGGGTATATACAACGTGCATAGAGCCCCCCTATACTTAGGTTCTGGTCAACCTAAGTATTGGAAGAAGGGGTGGGGGTCCGATGAGTTCTGGAGAGTGTACAATTGAATGTGTGAAGAATTAATATGAATCTCTACAACTTGGGTCCAACTTGTTGGACATGCGAGCCCACAATGAGTCATTATGCAATAAATATTATTGCAAATATCATTCCTTGATATGAAATGAAAAATAAATAATTTGTGTAATAGGTCCCTTAGTACAACTAGGGTTGTGTACCATGGCCATCTTAATGATCATACAGCTTGTTGATTCAATTGTTGAATCATAGAGGCTAGTGCTTAGATGAATAACTAAAGAGTTAGATTGAGGGCTCATCAAGCAACGTGAAATGATTATTAAGAGATGATCTCCAGCCTGAGTAGAATATGGAAATCCTTTCTCTTTTAGCCGATATCTGACCGGCCTCTTGATGCAGGTCCTTGAAAAACCCTTTATTCACCCTTTTAATGTAACTGAATTAACGATTAAATTTAATGTGTTCGATGTAGTCGAGCAAAAATCAGATTTATAAAAAACCACTTAGATTAATTTATCAATTAATATCGAGCGGAAATTTTTTATTTTACTTGGGCAAGCCTAAGGTCGAACTAAGGGAGGTAACTTTCTCTTTAGATTAATTTAAAGTCGATCTGGATGCTAGGTTTTCAGGAGAATATTTTTTATGATTTTTTATGCAATTTAATGCAATTCAGAACAAATTCGAGGGGCTAAAGTATGATCAGATTGAGTCCAAAAATTCTCAAACTCGGCCAGAATGTCAATTATGATGAAATGAAGCTACCCTATTTTTTTTGGAATTTTTCGACTCGAAATAAATTAAATATGAATTAAATATGAATACAGGGTGATTTTCGCAAAATTATTTTTAGTAAATACCAGATTAAATTATTTTCAGAAACTAAATTTATCCTAGATGACTCTTTGTGAAATGAATCCAAGAAAATTACTAGATCCCAAAAACAACTAATTTTGGACTTATTAGAAATTAATTAAGTGAAATACCAATTAATTTATTTATACATTGTTATGCATGCAAATAACATGATTTTTTGGCATAAAATAGAACTACTCAAATTCTATATACCTTGATTTTTTGGTGATTTTTGGATCAGCAATCAATTTAATAATCAATTAAAGGCAAATAATGGCTAAAATATGACATTTTCCACTAAAATAATCATATTTTAATCATAAGCTCACAAAAATATAACAAGCATTCACAATGATAAAGCCTAAGATGTTCTACACTATGCAATTTTTGGAATGACAAAATGATGCTAAATGGATGTTTAAATAAATATGCAAACATAGGGATATGGATACAGTACAAAAAAATTGATTAAAAAGAAAAATATGTTGACTAGACGAATATACAATTCCTTAGACTTCAAGGGTGTTATTGCAATTTCTCATATCGTCTTGTGCACCTCACGTGATGTTGGCTGGCGAGGGTGCCGTCGTAATCTCTAGAACACCTAGGGGTATGGGCAAAATATTCCCGGATCTCACATGTTGTTCACATGAGGTGCGAGGTACGGATGGATGTTTCGGATCTGACCTCCACGTGTTGGTCTCCAGAGCTTCGGTCGATCCTGAAGCTAAGGCAGGGAGGTGAGAGTCGGCATGATGGATTCTGAGTTGCTCGATGATAATCGAGTGGTGCCTGCACGTCTAGGCTGTTGGCAATGGAACACGGGGATGGGCAGAGATCGATGTCACTCAGACAGCCGACACAGGGCCAAGTATCATCAGGGAGGAATCGACGGTCGGCAAAGCGGCTGGCGAGTGTGGTAGTAGCGGCGGAGACTGCAGCCGCGGATGACGGTGAAGATGCTGACGTCGAAGGCGATCATTGGAGGTGAAAGCACTAGGGTGGATCGTTGATGTCGAAGGTTGGAGAACGACGATGAAGCAGCGTGGTGCTGCTACGAGGTGCTGACAGTGGAGCCTTAGGCGCCCGAGGAAGAGGCAGATTGCGTGTAGGTGGAAGTGAATACGAAGGGAACAAAATGGAGAAGCGAAGGGGTGATGAGCGAGTGAATCGAAGGAGCGCGATGGAAACGGGGGAAGTAGAACTGGGGAGGAGAAAGAAGACGACGAAGCAGAGGAAGAAGAAGAAGAGGGGGAAGAGAAATAAAGAGAACTATAACTGGAATTTCTTTTGCTGGAGGAGTGGGAGTGCTTAGCTCACCCCCTGGTTGTCGCTCAAGTCACCGGCATTGCGACGAGCTCAGCCGCTACACGAGCGGTTGCGGCAAGGCCTGGAAAGACCTTGGATGTCGCCAAGACACTAGGAGATCTTTTCTCAAATTGGTGGATCTCTCTGTCACATATGAAGCTCTCTCTAGAGCTCTCTCGAGGTCTTGTAATGGCGGATGGATTGGAATCGTGGTAGAGGGGGAGTATTTAAAGAGGGAGTTTGGGGTTCCGATGGCAGAAGGATTGGGTTGCGTGGTTGATAAGGAGTGAAGGAGAGTGGATCATGGGTAGCGTGCGTGCCCGTGAGGGTGACGGAAGATGGGGATTCATCGTGGAGTGGTTGGTGAGTGGAGAAGATGGAAGATGTGGTCAGGATAATAGAAAAGGGGCGATGGTTTCGCAAGGTGGCAATCGTGGGAGAGAGGGGCGAATGGAGGAGGTAGAAGGGTCCTCGGTTGTTGGATCATAAGATCCAATGGATAAAAAGATGGCGCTTTAGAGCGGCTTGGATTAGATCTAGGGTGGTACGATCGAGCGGTGATGGACACGACATGTGTCGTGAATCGGTGCGGGAGGAAGCGGACGGTCTGGATGCTCTCTGGAGATTGATCGGGTGGTTGTGGATGAGTGCGGGAATGAGTGGCTGTGATGGCAGCGTCCGGAGTTGATCGGGTGGTGACGGGCGCGATACATGGCTAGCTGAGATGAAGGTGGAGGTGGACGGCGGTGATAAGATCAAGCTGAATGATCGGATGGCTTGGAATGAAGCGGGAGTGGATGTCTGAGATGGAGGCGCATGGAGACAATCGACGGTGGAGAAATGCAGGTGCGTGGCATACGGTAAGCGGGCTACGTGGCTCAACCAGAAGGAGCCACGTGGCCCTATCAGGTTATTCAGAAGAAGGTGAAATATGAGTGAGAAGAAGACCGAATTTGGAAAAACTCAAAACATGAAAGTTGTAGATCTCGATGAGATCTACAACTTTCATGAAGGGAAAATAAACCATATGTACAAAGTGCATTTTGGGTGGTATCTTATAGGTATAAAATATTGTATTTTTGTCTTTTGTTTTTTTTTTGTCATTTTAATTCAAGAAAAATCAAAATAAAGTTAGAAAAATATGAAAGAAATATTTACATCTTAACCTTTTTTTCGTATTTTTAATAAAAAGATAATATGAAGGGTATTTTAGTCAATTTGTACAATATAAAATAGGGGCTCAAAACCCAAGTTTCACATATGATCTCCGATTTTTATGAAATCGGTCTTATTTTGAAGGTCTTTAAATGTATATTACTTTAAAATGGGTAGACCTAAATCAGACATTGTATGAAGAGATATGCGTATTTTAAGGTTCATAGTCTCAAACTTTGGATTTGGGTTTTATTAGTCAATTTTACAAGTTAGTATTTTTTTGATATTTTTCCTATATTAATTCCTCTAACAGGTGATTTTTACAAGTGAATTGGGCTTCTTATTTAATGCAAACATGAATGCTAAAATGCAGATATTATTCACACATGCATGGCTGCTAATTATGCAATAAAAGTGTTGAAATGCAGCTAATTACTTGGGAACAAAGCTCTATTTTCATCTTTTAGAGTGATGAATCACAAATTCATCAACCCCCTATACTTAAACCTTGCTCGTCCCCGAGCAACTAAAATGAAATGCAAAAGTGAAATGATATTGGGTTCCATACCAAGGTCATGAACAAAATGTGAAAATGGAACTTGACTCGACCTTTGGATTAATAGTGTGGGGGAACCTTATTGGGAATTGAATTTAAGACCTAACAGCCTTTAAGTTCCACAAGTCTTCTATTCAAGTCGCGTCAATAGTCAGATCAGAACAAATCCTCATACGTAAATTATGATGACTATGAATCTTGCTTGTATTGTGTAAGTGAATTATAGCTCTCCACATCAGAAATGGCAAAGAAGCAGCCTCCTCTAACAAGGTAACTCTAACTCCCCGGTCCAGTAACTCTTTCCTCGAGGAGCGGGGTATTCCCTTCTAAGTTCAAGTGCAACCGTCTCAAGAAGAGGTGGTGGAGAGAATAATAGACGGTAGCCAGTGTAGCTACCTATCCTAGGATGCTTGACCACTGTAGCCAAGTCATCTAGTTGCGAGCTTTTATGGTATGAGGCTTTGAAGCATATGCCCTGCAAATATACAGACTCCGGCAGACATTTTATTTTTAATCAGGCCTGTCCACTTTTGGAGTTCTCTCTTTTTTTCTTCTTTTTTTTTGACATATATACAAGGTGCAGCTGTACATAAGGAGGTTTTCTTCTTGACCCAATATACTACCCCTCTTTTGAAGCATTATTGCAACCCACAGCATCCCGTCCTTAGACGTCAACACCACCAGACTAGGTTGAGATGCACTACCCTCCCTAGAGGAGGACGGATGTTTCCACCATTGTGCTACTCCAAGCCAAAGGATTCTACCTCCTCATCACCTCATCAATGAAGAGCTACGTTCATGGTTCTTGTCCAAGTTAGGTTACTGACTAAAAGAATCGTGCGTATGTACGAGATATTCTACTTAGACTACTCAAGATCACATGTGAACATAGACTTGCAGACTCAAAGAATTAAGTCACTTTGACCTGAAAAATCTTAACTCCAGTTCCTATAAGGTTCCTCTGAAATTAGGTAGATTAAGGTCAAATCAAATCCATCCTCGACATCTTTTCATAACTTGGTTCAAAACCCACTAACTTTTCACTTTGCATATCCTAGATATGTAGATGAGATGCTGATGACATGCTATAGAGATGAATGACATGCAAGATATTTTTTTTAATGTCCAAATTAATTAGTAAAGTTAGGAATGTCTTTGCAATACCGAATTAAAACTAAATAAACTAAAAATGTGCACAGGGGCACGTCTGCGATTAAAGAAATATGTAGGATAAAAAATGCAAATTTCACAAAAAGATAAAAAAAATTAAACCTTTTCAAGAACATGGGTTCCAAAAATGGAACTCTCCCTCTTCTTACATGCTAGGTCAGACACGAGGGGCAGCAGGGACGCAAGGAGCTCGCAAGGGCGGGGCGGCGCATGGCGGGCGGCAAGCAGCGGCCACACGTGCACGGTCGAGGTTGTGGCGGTGTGAAGGGCAGCGCACCTGCAGAGGCACACGAGGTAGGCACGTGAGCTTGGGTTGCTGGTGTGGAGGTCAGCGGGGATGGAGGCGATTGGCCACGATGAGTGGCCTGCGTGGCGACCACGTTGGTGGCCGAGGGCATGAGCGGCGGCTTGGCAACGACGTGGCCACTAGCAGCCACATGCAGAGGGAGCGCAGCGGCCACGCGTGTCGTGGCAAGGGGTCGACGGAGGCCTAGGGGCGGAGTGATTGGAGCACGAGGCCTGGCGGTGCAGCTAACAAGGGAGATGCGGCCGAGGGCACCGCAACTGTTAGACAACGGCGGAGGGGCTGACCCGTAGGGCTGGCCAGCTGGACGAGGGGAGAAGCACATGAAGGCGCATGCCCACAGCGTAGGGCGACGTGTTGCTGGTTCACAGGGAAGGCCGCTGGCAGAGGGAGAGGGGCGACCGGGCCTAGAGGGCGGTGCTGCAGGACGTGGCATGCGATGGCATACAATGAAGGTGGTGTGGTGGCCAAGCTGGCTGGAGCAATGGACGCGCGGCTTGGTGGAGGCACACAACGATGGACCTGCTTTCTTTTTTTATTTTTAATATTTCTTTGTATTTTTTATAAGCAAGGAATAGAATTTATGGATGAAGAGGTGGTGTATGTGGTATGATTGATGATGATAAAAATAAAAAATGATTATGAAGTGGTTAATGAGGATAGTAATGATGATTATGATGATTGTTATATGAATAAGAAGAAAAAAATATGTTAGATAAAATGAAATGAGAAGATAGCATAGAAAATTTACCTGTGAGGATCGCCGGATTTTGGAGGAGATGTGCCGCACTCCTGTCATCGCCTTGATTCGATTCAACTAAAAATCGAAGAAGCTCGGCTGTGACCTGAAGAGATGCACAACGACACGATGAGGAGTCCTTATGGATCTCGCCTTTGAAACCATTGGTGCTCAGCCGAAAGATGTTGAAGTTGTCACCGACAACACTCTGGGGCTGGTGGTTTCTCCCTATTAAATGAAGAAATGGAGGATGAAGATGAATGAAGGAGGAGATGGGAATAAAAAGGAGGAGAGGGAAGTTAGAAAAGATGTTGAGAATGTGGAGGAGGTGGAGGAGTGGTGACTTGGAGTGGAGGACAAGTAAAGGAGAAGAAGTAAAAGGGGGAAAATAAATAATAATAAAGTAGGCTAAAAATTAAAGAAGAGAAAATAAAATGTAAAAATATAAAAATTAAAATCAATTTAAAATAATAATAATAAATAAGTAAATAAAAATAATTACGAAAATAATAAATTAATAAATTAAAAAATGGGGTGACACATGGCAGCTCCAAGAGCGGCCACGTGTCGCTCTCAGAAAAACCCAAATTTAAATCAAAAGAAAAATAAAAAAGAAATATCAAAAGAGGTCAAATAAAAAAGTGATCAATATAAAAGTTGCTCGTGTCGATGAGATCTACAACTTCCGTGAAGGACGGAAAATCAAAGGAAGTCATCCGTGAAGAAATGGAGGATGAAGAAAAATGATGGAGGAGAGGAGAATAAAAAGGAGGAGGAGGGAGTTAGAAAATAGGATCATCTCTGTGTTCCTCTTCATATGGATTTTTCTTAGACATCTTGGTTTCAGGTCCGTCCTCTTCACCTGGATAAATAATGTGCTCTATGTTAGAGGACGTAGAAAGGAAGACATTCTCACCGAGGTGAAGGTCTTCCTTGGTGAGATGAGAGGAGAGCAAAGGGATGGTTTGAGGATGACCATCCCCAGAGTGTGAGATCCCGAACTCAAGAGGGTCATGAGCTCGGGTTGGCCCAAGTTGCGCTCGGGCCGATGAAGATGCACTTCGTGAGGGTTTCAATGAGAGATTTGCGAAGCTGGAGTAAATATCCCTCCTAGTCAGTAATCTTTGATGGCAAAAAGAAGAATCAGGAGCACAAGTATGTAAAGATAGGATTTGACTCCTACATAAATCAAGCAAATGAATCATAAACCCTGAGTTCACACTCAACACGGTGAAGGACCCGAAGCCGGGTCCGATTAATCTGGTTGATTTTAAGTGTGATTTTTCAAGCAAATATCAAGGATTATGTAGCCTAAAGGGAAGTCGGCTCAAACCCAGATGTGTCTCCCCTGTTTAACCAGACGCCTAAGATACCAATGCCATTCCTTTCTTCGCTCTTATCACCAACTGAGAAGTTCAAGGACCTGCCCCTATCTACCTATAAAGTAGGCGGAGGATGACAAGGCTTATAACTTCACCCCAGAGGGTTACTAGCAACTTGTCGTGGTGCACCGCTATTCGCCCCTATTTACTTGCCAAAGCAGGGGGAGGCTACTTGGCGCCGGTAAGTCGAACCTCAAATAGTTCAACCTGTGATATTTTCTACGATCGGGGTATGTGATATGGAAGGTGGGGATTTTGGCTCTATCTTAGGGAGTGTGCACACACTCTATACCCTCACTTAGCCTGAAATTAAGGTCGGCGTTATTATCTCGCAAACAGAATTTCCAATTTTATGTGATTTTTTGATCAATTTGTTTAACAGTCCCAATTTTAAGTTAGATGACCACTTGATTAGTCCAACACACAAGGCACGTCTATCATCCAGTCCCTATTTCCTTTAATCCTAAGCTAGAAAACCAAGGGGGAAGGAGTCGAGAAAAGCTGATGCATGATAAAACGATGATGTATGCCAAGTTCGGAAGACTTACAGTGACCCTTACACTCTACATGCGGGATGCAAAATAGAATTGAAATTTTAGCCTATATGAATGCAATCGACAAAAAGCCGCTCCTAGACAAGCAGTTCTATTAGCGAGTGAAGAACAAGTTAAATTTGGCTAAGTTTTTTGGTCTAAGTGCATCTTTTAATGGTGAAGTGTGGTCCTAGATATTACGAGCACAAACAGTCCTAAGAAAGCTCTAAGAGCCGCGAGTGCATGTCCTATCCTACGTTAATCAACCACACAACATATGGAGAGTCTTTTTATTGTTCACTTACACGCGCGCGCGAGAACCCAAACGGGAACCGCTGTAAATGCAAACCTTTTTTTACAAGTCCTCTCAAAAACCACTCAGTTCAAATCGATGCAGGTTCTTCGGCTCGCCTGATGAATTGCCTTCGAGGCCTCGTGTTCCTCACACAAAAATAAATGATGGTCAGAGAGAGAATGACATAAAATAAACAAATGCTGAAAATAAATAAAAAATATTCACAAGAAAATCGGGAATCAGACTACCCAGGGATGGAAAACTAAAATCTAAATTTTCTAGAAATTAACCGAAGCTGTGCCTCCCCGACAACGGCGCCATTTGAAAAACCATTTATTCACCCTTTTAGTCTAACCAAATTAACGATTAAATTTAATGTGTTCGTTGTAGTTAGACAAAAATCGGATTTATCAAAAACCACTTTAATTAATTTATCAATTAATATCGAGTGGTAATTTTTTATTTTACTTGGGCAAGCCCAAGGTCGAACTCAGGAAGGCAATTTCTCCTTCAATTAATTTAAAGTCGATCAGGATGCTAGGTTTTTAGGAGAAAAATTTTTTTATTGTTTTAATGCAATGTAATGCAATTCAGATCAAATTTGATGGCCTAAAGTATGGTTAGATTGAGTCCAAAAATTCTCAAACTCGGCCAGAATGTCAATTATGACGAAGTGAAGTTACCCAAATGTTTTTGGAATTTTTCAACTCTAAATGAATTAACTATGAATAAAATATAAATGCAGGGTGATTTTCGCAAAATCAATTTTAATAGATAACAAATTAAATTAATTTCAGAAACTAAAATTATCCTAGATGACTCTATGTGAAATGAATCTAGGAAAATTACTAGATCCCGAAAACAACTAATTTTGGACTTACTAAAAATCAATTAAGAGAAATACCAATTAATTTATTTAGACCTTGTTATACGTGCAAATAACATGATTTTTAGGCACAAAATAGAAGTATCAAATTCTACCTACTGTGAATTTTGATGATTTTTTGAGCAACAATCGATTTAATAATTAATTAAAGGCAAATAGTGGGCAAAATATGATATTTTCCACTAAAATAATCATAATAAATAACCATAAGCTCACAAAAATATAACAAGCTTTCACAATGATAAAGCCTAAGATGTTCTACACTATGCAATTTTTGAAATGACAAAACGATGCTAAATGGATGTTTAAATAAATATGCAAACACAGGAGTATGGATGTAATACATAAAATAAAATTTATTAAAAATAAAAATATGCTGACTGAACGAATATTCAATTACCTAGACTTAGGGGGTATTATTGCAATTTCTCCGATTGTCTTGTGCACCTCATGAGATGTTGGTTGGAGAGGGTGTCATCATAATTTCCAGAACACCCAAGGGTACGGGAGAAATATTCCTAGACCTCACGTGTTGTCCACATGAGGTGCGAGGTACGGATGGCTGCTTCGGATCTGACCTCCACGTGTTGGTCTACTTAGCTTCGGTCGAACCCGAAGTTAAGGCAGGGAGGTGAGGTCAGCCTGATGGATTCTGAGCCGCTCTATGATAATCGAGCGGTGCCTGCACGCCTGGGCTGCTGGAGATAGAACGCAGGGGTGGGCGCAGATCAATGTCGCTCAGACGACCGACACATGACCAAGGGTTGTCGGTGCAGAATCGATGGTCGACGAAGCGGCTGGCGAGCGTGGCAGTGGCGGCGGAGACTATTGCCGCAGGTGACGGTGAAGATGCTGACGTCGAAGGTGATTGCTAGAGGCAAAAGTACTGGGGTGGATCGTTGACGTTGAAGGTTGGAGAACGGCAATGAAGCAGCATGGTGGTGCTGCATGGTGCTGACGGTGGAGCTTTAGGCGCTCGAGGAAGAGGTATCTTGTGTGTAGGTGGAAGTGAATACGAAGGGAACAGAATGGAGAAGCGAAGGGGTGATGTGCGAGTGAATTGAAGGAGGGCGATGGAAACAGGGGAAGTAGAGCTGAGGAGGAGAAAGAAGATGATGAAGCAGAGGAAGAAGAAGAGGGGGGGAGAGAAATAAAGAGAACTATACCTGGAATTTCTTTCGCTGGAGGAGCGGGAGTGCTTAGCTCACCCCCTGGTTGTCGCTCAAGTCGTTGGCATTGCGACGAGCTCAGCAGCTACGCGAGCAGATGCGGAAAGTCCTGGAAAGACCTTGGATCTCGCCAAGACACTAGGAGGTCTTTTCTCAAATTGGTGTCTCTCTCTGACACAGAAGAAGCTCGCTCTAGAGATCTCTCAAGGTCATGTAATAACGGATGGATTGAAATCGCTGCAGAGGGGGAGTATTTAAAGAGGGAGTTTGGGGTTCTGGTGGTGGAAGGAGTGGGTTGCGTGGCCAATAAGGAGCAAAGGAGAGGGGATCATGGGTAGCGTGCGTGCCTGTGAGGGTGACGGAAGATGGGGCTTCGTCGTGAAGTGGTTGGCGAGTGGAGAAGATGGAAGATGTGGTCGGGAGAATAGAAAGGGGGTGGTGGTTTTGCAAGGTGGCGATCGTGGGAGAGAGGGGCGAACGGAGGAGGGAGAAGGGTCCTCGACCGTTGGATCTTACGATCTAACGGATGATAAGAAGGTGCTCAAGAGCGGCTTGGATTAGTTCTAAGGTGGTACGATTTAGCGGTAATGGACGCGACACATGTCATGAATGGGTGCGGGTGGAAGAGGACGGTGTGGATGCTCTTTGGAGATCGATCGGGCGGTTGTGGATGAGTGCAGGAAGGAGTGGCTGGGATGGAATCGTCCGGAGTTGATCAGGCGGTGACGACCGCTACATGTGGCGAGCTGAGATGAAGGCAGAGGTCGACTGCGGTGATGAGATCAAGCTGAAGGATCGGATGGCTTGGAATGAAGCGGGAGTGGATGTCTGAGATGGATGCACCTGGAGACAATCAAACGGTGGAGAAATGCAGGTGTACGGCATACGGTGCGGGCCACGTGGCTCAACCACAAGGAGCCACGTGGCCCAATCAGGTTATTCAGAAGAAGGTGAAATATAAGGGAGAAGAAAACCGAATTTGGAAAAACTCAAAACATGAATGTTGTAGATCCCGATGAGATCTACAACTTTCTTAAAGGATTGAAAACCAAAATAAGTCATATGAACAAAGTGCATTTTTAGGTGGTATCTTATAGGTATAAAATACCTCATTTTTGTCTTTTGCATTTTTTTGTCATTTTTAATTCTAGAAAAATCAAAATAAAGTTAGAAAATATGAAAGAATTATTTATAACTTAATCTATTTTTTTGGATTTTTAATAAAAAGATAAAATGAAGGGTATTTTAGTCAATATGTACAATATACAATAGGGGCCCAAAACCCAAGTTTCACGTACGATCTGCGATTTTATGAAATTAGTCTTGTTTTGAAGTTCTTTGTATGTATATTACTTTAAAAGTGAGCAGACCTAAATCGAACATTGTATGAGAGAGATATGCGTATTTTAAGGTTCATGGTCTCAAACTTGGATTTGGGTTTTATTGGTTAATTTTACAAGTTAGTATTTTTTTGATATTTTTCATTTATTAGTTCCTCTAATAGGTAATTTTTACAAGTGAATTGGGCTTCTTATTTAATGCAAACATGTATGGTAAAATGCATATATTATTCACACATGCATGAATGCTAGTTATGCAATATAAGTGATGAAATGCCGCTAATTACTCGGGAACATAGCTCTATTTTCAACTTTTAGAGTGATAAATCACATATTCATCAGTCCTCTACATAGAAATAGAGATTCAGAGGTGTCAATTAGTTAGGTCAAAGAGTTGACTTAACGAGATCGAGATAACCAAAGACCTATGTCGTATGTTGTCATGATATAGGCATGCATCCTCTGACCGGAGACAGATGTGTTACTATATGTTTGAGTATGTATGGCAGACCACTAGGTTGATCTCCTAATCAAGGTCTATACACCAGCGTGTTGGTGTGCATACAAGGGCATATGAGTAATACGATCTCTAAAAGGGATCATACACGTTCATTTACTAAACCGGAAGACATGATCTCACTCATGAGATATTGGGAATCAAATTCCATGCACGATCATCTCACTTTAGAATCTTGATTGAATTTGTAGGTTTAATATATGCTTTTGGAAAGTATATGATCAATACCTGGGTATGATATGTGCTTTTGGAAAGTATATGATCGATACCAACTCCCAATGATCAAATGAGAAACATAATGATAAAATCCTGAAGGAGACAGCTTAAAGAGATCTAAAGCTTCGGGTTTATTCTAGGTCTTCCAGTATGCTGGATGTACGGGTATTAGGAATACCTGAGGGTGATGTGATCATAAACAATTGTATAACAATGATACTTCCATTCCTAGGGAGTGATGAAAGGAGTTTAGATTTAGTGACTCCTCTCAATAGAGAAGTAATCTGATTTTGGTTCAAATGTTGGACAATGATTTGAATGTGATTCAGTGCAATGAAAAGATTAGATTTATGATTCTGATTTAATCAAACATCTATGGGAGGTCCGTAATATCTGGATTTGAGATTTGATCTCAATATCGAAGTCACTTTATGTGGAATATACAATCGCCCTATCCTTATCTACTAATGCGAAGGGAAAGGCCTTGAGGCAAACAACCTCCTACATAACTCCTGGATAACTAGCCATACCACAAATCATCTCGATTTGCTGCAAAAAGGTAAACAGCTCCTCTGAAGTGTTCCCATAGTACTCGGGAAGTAAATAAATAAAGGACGGTCTCAACTCGTTAAAGTGCATTATTCTTGAAAGAGTTCAAGAATAATTTCATTGTTGATATTATATCTGAGCATTGAGAAAGTAGATTATTAAATGTGATTAACTATTGTGAATAATATGAATGTGATTCATATTTCTTGAGCACATGAGAAATGGATAATTAAATGTGATTTAATTATCATGAGTAATGTGAATGAGATTCATATTATTTGAGTGCATGTTTTTGAGATCCTATATAATTACATATGATCTAATTATCAAGAATATGAATAATGTGGATAGCATTATCCATATAGTTCATATATATTATAAATGTTATTTATAATATATAAGAGAGATCTATTTGTAAACAACATTTACAATTTAATTGTTGATGTGAATTGGATTCGCATTGGACAATAATTGAAAATGTAATTTGCATTTTATTTTGGGTTGTGAATGTGATTCACAAATTTCCAATGGCATGATTGCAATGTTCCCAAAACAAACAAGATTTATTTTTGTGAGATAATTTACAACAAATGTTGTTGTAAATATTGGAGATTTTCAAGGGATAATGCAATCTCATGGATTATGGGGAGATACGCACCTTCCTTAAAGGAAGGGTGGACGGCCACAAACTCATATTAGGTATGGGTGGCCATCCCCCCTATTTATGGAAGGAGGTTAGCCTCCTTCCTATTATCTCCATGGATAATTAATTTATATTGATTATTTTTCAATATATATTTAATTAAATTAAATTAATTGTTGTTGTGTTTTTTATAACAAAATCATGGCCATTGAAAGAAATACAAATCAATCCCATCCATTGATTTTTTGTCCATGGATTGGGATACATGGATTCGCAAAATATTATATTAGAAGAGGCAACGTTAGCTCCTTTACACAATTGTAATATTCTCTCTCTCTCTCTCTACATGTCGTCTCTCTCTCTCTCAACGTGACTGTCCACCATGGAATCCTAGAGAGAGTCGCCATCACCACTGCATCACCGTTATGTTGCCAAATCATTTGCTCGTGGATTTCCGCCTCGTTCAGTGTGACTCGCTCGTGAAGAAGACTTCGGATCTCATGTGATTAGATTAGGAGATTCACCGCTTGGATCATCAACATGGATTACAAGGAGCATGTGTTTCATCAACGTGCTTGCAAGAGTCTCCTCCGTTGGATCGTACATGAGACATGAGGTCTCTTCGTTTAGCGATCACAACCACGCTTAAAGAGGTAAACCTAATACGTGTTTATGGTTTAGATGTAATGATCCGATAAGTGTTCTTGGATCATGTGATTTCATCGTTTTAAAATTTTCTAAATTCTGCTTCCTCTTGCAACTAGTACTACTAATCACTTCCGATCGCATACGAAGAGAACGTCACACTTCCGTGAAGCACTTAAGGATTTTCCCCATATCCTTAAAATGGTATCAGAACCACAGGTCGGAGGTTTCAGATATTATCCATAAACCTAGGACGACAATGGCACTTTAGGGTTTTTTAAATTTTATTGCATTTTATTCACGCAGCACTATTTTGCATGATTTTTCCTCGCTGTTTAAATGTGTTAAACTCGAAATTATAACTTGTATTATGTTCCCACATTAACTAAGGAAATCGTGGGACTTGAGTTTTCAAGATTTGGAATCCCTTTGCTCAAGTTATGATCTTTTTAGTGAACATGTATGCACTGTTTCGGGGATGGCAAATCTTGACGTAATTAAAGAGTTAATTATGATTTTAAACGCTTATAAATGTGTGTTTATCACTTGGGATCTGTTTTAAATTAAATTAGCAAACTATGGGAACTTATTTTGCATGATTTGGATTTAAATTGATTGATATATGCTAATTTTGGTAAGTGAGGGTCACTACTGAAAATTACTTTCCTAATCAAGAACCTTGTGATTGTCATTAAATCAATTAATAAAATTAATGGTTAAATTTTTAAAATAATTATTTATGACTATTTAAGAATATTCATGATGATTATTTCCTTAATGACATTACCTTAACCAAAATTAATTAGATATGATGTAGATCACAATTAGTTACATCAATCCAACAAACATAGTTGCTTGAATAGGATTAGGGATTTGTTTAGAAAATTTCCTTATAATATTAATAAAAATGATTTTGATAAATATTATATGGTATAACTTCAGTTAAAAGACCGATTATCATCTCAAATACAAAATTATCAAATCATATTATCCAGACCTGAGGCAGATATGATATCTAGTCTTGGAGCGTGGGGTAGCACGTTGCTCCGTGAGTTGTCTGTCCCACTTCTGTCAGTACTGGCCATGACAAAGGTTAAGGAAAGGATAATGCCTTAAGCGATCATGATGTATTTTTGTAATTATTAAAATTCGAATAATACATATTTTGATATTAACTATCCTTCAAGTAACAATTAAAAAAATGTTTGTCGGTTGATTGATTAGATTGATAATTGATTTAATATGATTAAATTAATTATTTCTAATTAAAATTAAACTCTCTATTATGAATAGAGTAGTATATCCCTTGTAAGAATTAATTATATAAATATGATTCATAATAATTAATTAGAATTTGAACATGATATGGAGGATTACATAAATGACATCCATGGTCTCACATCAAGGTGAAGGGTTCCGTCGCCAGGGATTGTATGTAGGAGATACATGTCTGAAGTGACAGCTCCTGCATAAAAGTGCACCTGGATCAGGACTTTGCTTCTTGAAAGAGTAAGGTCGTATGCGTAGTAACCCCAATATCGTTTCCTCATATCATTGGGGCAATATTGGATTGTAAATAGCGAGTGCTATTCTTGTTGATGGTTGGTTCAATTAATGAGGGGTCAACATCACCTTAGGGACGGTGGGCCTGGGTGTTAAAGACCGAATTGGGAATGCAAGTTGGACTTGCAAGGCGGAATGTGTTCCTGCTTCTTTTTATCTTAGTTTCAGTTCGTCATATTATTGGGATGAAACAAAGATAAGAAAGGAGATCTCAGATTTTGCTTGAGATATAATGGTAAGTATATCTCTTACATTGAAAGTGAATAAGAGAATGAACTTTTAGTGTTGACAAGGCAAGACAACTTTGATATAAAAATTCTTAAATCTAAGCAATATTTATTTATTTATTTATCAAAATATCTTTTTTCAGATAATCCTCATTAAACCCACTCAATACTATACTCAATAACAACCAATAAATTATCATGGATTGAATCCATGATCAAGAAGAAGTAATTGCAGTTGGACACATAATGTATGTGATTGTAATGTGCAAGTTTCCTCACAATAATGAGGAATGACAATTAAATAGACAATAGGACTACAACTCTAGGGTTTGTATGTCTCTATAGTCTTGATCTCTCATCGAATGTACTTTGGAAGTGACATGTCGATGATGATCGTAATTGTCAAATAATCCTTATAAAATCAAAGAAGATGATCTGGCAAATATATGTGCTCTCGACATTTATTCATGAATGGCATGGTTCACTGCATTATGCAGAATGGTAGCTTGATAAGAGAAAATGTACTCAAAATATTTGAGTACCTGCCTGAATCTATGTCTTTAAGAGTTGAGATGGATGTCAACATTCTACTATCTATACTCAAGCTTTTCATGATGCTTCATAATATTCATATCGCATTAATTGGATGAAGCATTTATAAATGTTGAAGTACTCTTATATTAAAGTCCCTTGTGGACATGTCCAATGTAAGAGATCCTTTGTCTTAAGCAATGGTTGTTTATAGATGAAGGGAGCGCAGTGGAAGCATGGGTTTGACCCAAGTTAGAAGAAAAGTCAAAGAGTTGACTATACTTTTGTGACTTCCATACATATGGCATCCAAAGAGGTTGATGAATGCCAATACTGCAGTAAGCCGATGTATTAATAGTCTTACTATCTGGACTATCTAACATTCTTAGAGAAGGATCCTGATACTGCATCGAGATATTATACATCAACATATAATTTTTGAAATTGACTCTCTTATTAGATAAGATCAAAGTTTAATAATTGTATCTCTTTCTTCTAACAACACTTGCAATTGGTTGCATATGTTTTTTAGAAGACTAGAAAATTTAATCTTAAGGTTTAATAATCATCCACATGGATATTGATGCAATGCAACAATCTCTATTGGACTTCATAATTTCAGAGGAAGAGCCCTTAGTCTTAGATAATGTCTCTATGACCTATATATTAGAATACACTCATTGTTTATTTCTAGATGTTGGAAATAAACATGAATTCTGGAATAGACCTATCATAAAGATTTATGATCGATATATTTCAGATAGTAATCTAACATCTAGAGGGCTCTACCAAATTAGAAAATTAATGAATGGTTTATTAACATTTCTAATACTCGAAATTAAACTTTTTAAGATCAATAGGAGGATGAATATCATTTGACAATGATCTGGCATCAAGCCTTAGGCATGTGTCTATTGATGAGATCAATAGACTAGTAAGATATTAAACTTTAGATTGACTGAAGTTTCAAAATCTTACGTACTTGTGAATATTGTATTCAAAAGTAAAAATGTTCAATACACCCTTCTTTAGGAATGGTGTAAGATGCCAAGGGTTTCAAGGTCGCATACATATTGATGTATGTGGATCACCTGTATAATAATAAACATTGATGATATGTGATATCATTTGATGATTATTTGTGATATGATATTTATTCCTTTCACCTTAAAAGGCTTTGAAATGTTCAAAGATTTCACAATTTTGGTTTAGAATCAAAGTTTGAGGGAAGATGAAACGAATTTGATCTAACCATGGTAGCAAGTACCTATTAGACGAATTCAAAGAATACCTTATGGAGAAAGGAATATCATTCCTATCCCAATCCTCCTAATGCACCTAAACTTAATGGAGTTGTAGGGAGATACAATTGGATCATGTGTGACATGATTTGATCAATGATGAATCTTAGCATAATTACTTCTTAGTTTCCAGGTATATATGTAGTAGAGACTACAATATATATCCTTAATAAGATTCCATGCAAATCCAAACCCGAAAACCCTCATAAGATATGGTTTGGAACCTAGTCTAGTGTTGGACAGTAGGGTTGTTTGGTCCATAACTTTGTCATGGACGCAAGTAAGCTGGAATCTAGCACCAGAGAGTGTTGCTTCATTAGGAAAATAAAGGATGGTATTGGATACCTACTTTATGACCTTGAGATTCTTAAAATATCTCATCTCTAAGGATATGATTCTTAGAGGATGACTCTCTTGAGAATCAAGATGAAAATGAAGTGAAGGTACTCATTTAATCTTGAAAAGATAATGAGGCTCATGAAATCGGAAACTAAAAGGACAATTAAAGATGAAACACTCATACCTCTTCAAATGAGTTTGAGGATGGATTCCATGTGTCAGTTATGTCTGACAATGATATGACTTCATATGATTAAGTATTGGAGGATCACGACATTAAAAGATGGATATTAGCAATAAAGTCTAAAGTAGACATCAGATACAAATGTTGTATATGGACCTTCGAGGATCCACCTATAAGGGTAAAACTTGTTAGGTGTAAATGGATCTTCAAGAGAAAGAGGGAACCTGATGAGAAGGTAGAGACCTTCAAGGCACGACTCGTATCCACAAGATACACTCGTAGAGAAGACATTGCTTGTGATCAGACATGCTCTTCAGTTTCCATGCTTGAACCCATCAAAATATTGCTAACTATAGCTACACAACTTGACTTTGACATCTACAAGATGAAAGTCAATATTGCATTCCTCTATGAATACCTCTCTGAGGATATTAATATGAAGTAGCCCCAGGGCTTCATAGTTGAGGAAGCCAAGATGTGTAAGCTAAAGGAACTCCATCTATGGACTCAAATAAGATTTTTGTAGTTGGAACATTAGATTTGATGAAATTATAAATGTTATGATTTCAGATAGAATCTTGATGAACCATGTGAAGCTTAGTGGGAGTGCCATTATGTTCGTCGTTCTAAATGTAGATGATATCCAAATCATTTGGAATGATATAAGGATAAAAATAAGTGTTTTATAGTCTAGCAAATCCATACCTTGAGATACGATCTTAAATATACCCCTTAGATCTTATTTCTGAAGTTGTTCAGAAGCAAAGAAAATAGGGTATTGGGACCGTCACATTAGTGGTACACCTTGGACATGTTTCATTTTCTAGAAAATTCCTAGAAAGGTTTTTTTCCCTTAAGATATGGTACTAGCCTATCTGAAGGGATAGAACCTCAAGGAGTTGAGGAAATGAATGCTAAATTTGCTTGCCCTTGTGCATCAGTTACGAGAAGCCGGGTGTATGCTAGATGTGTACAAAAGTCAGATGTCTGCCATGCAGTGGGAGAAGTAAACTATTACTGATGAGGTGTGCCACCGACTAGGGTTAAATATCAAGAAAAATCAATAGTCGTTGCGACCCCAATCAGTAGGCAGACTCAACAAGAAGAAGAGAAACCCCTCAAATAAAAAAAACAATCAAACAAAATGTAAGCGGTCTTGCTATTATTTTTACCTGATATAGCAAACAGGGTCGAACATAAGGAGCACGAAAATGTACGAGGTAGCCAAATTTCTAAAATAAAATAAAATATATTTTTGGTGGTTTGAATTTTGTAAATTTTTATATTTTTAATATAAGAAAACAATGCAGAAACATTTTTTTGTATTTTCTTTATGACCAAAAATGCTCAAAAAATTAATAAAATATTTTTTGGGTTTTTAAACTTTTAAAGTGTTTTTGGTAATTTTCTGGGATTTTGCAAATATTTTTATAATTTTATAAAAATTAAACAGTGACTAAAACTACAAACAGTGCACAACCAGGATTAAATTGCTATTTAAAATTTCTTAAAATGCCCTAAAATCCTAGGTAGCAATTTTATGATAAAGTAGAGATAAAATGTAACAAATAGAACTGAAATGAATTTTTTTATTTTTCTGGATTTTTTTATGATTTTTATAGGTTTTTCGATCTTTTTCAATTTTTAGGATTTTTAAGAGGAGTTTTCAAATGAAATTGCTACTTAAACAAAACACAAGAAAACACACAGGCAGGAATTTTTTGCAGAATTTTTGAAACAATTTTTCGACTTTTTATGTCTTTTCCAAAGTGGACAGGACACTTTTTAGATTTTTTTATTTTTCAGAAATAATAAATGCAAAGCAACTAATCTCAGAAAATCGCAATAAATACAACACAACAACAGGAGTTAAAGGTAATTTTTATATAATTTTCGGAATTGTTTTGCTATTTACTGGGTTAAATAAAAGATAAGAAGTTTGTAGGGCCCAGTATGCAATTAAAACAAAGTTCCGGACCAAACAATAATACAGATAAAAAGTACATGGCTTAACTTGCAAAATATCTAAGCAAACACGTGCGCAACACATGAACCAAGCTCACAGGGGTATAAATGCAAATCTCAAAAACTTACCATTCAAATCATAACATCCATAAAGTATAGGGAAGAGAATGGAAATAACCTAGAAAGGCACGTGGGACTACACGTGAGTTCAAATAAACATGACCTAAATGCAAATATGTAAAAGTAAGGGGTCCAAACTGCAAATTATCCAAAATAAAATGAACTGTGATAAATATTTGCAGGACTCGATAGTAAATGCAAAACAAAGAGAGGGTAAAAGCGAAATATACCCTTGCAGTGTGTGTGGGGGGCACGTAGGCACACGTGACGAGCTCTGGTGGAGGCGCAGACGTGCACACCTGATCAACTGGCAGCCTCAAATCTGACACTCCAAGGAATGTCGGCTATATGTGGTCATGTTGCGTTGCTACAAAATAGATCTGACGGTTCTGGAAAAGGTGTGGACGTGCAGCGCAGATTGGTCCCCAGTCTTGATCGACCGTTACGAATAGGGCATGGATGTACGGCCTGGATCAAAACTGGGGGTAAGCTCCTGATTGACGGTGGAAAGAGGTCCTCGAAGAACTCGTCACGGATGAAGTTCAACGGAGTGAGTATGAAGATCCACACTCCGATGAAGGCTCGAAAGAGTACAACAAGGTCGTGAGCGCACTCCGTGTCTGGTGAGAGGGTCAGATGGAGGAATCAGCAGTCGGATGGGAAGGACGAGGTAGCTCCGCCTGCAGCTGCTCCGCCTGAGCAATTGAGGCCTCAGATAGATCTCCCCCACATGCACAAGTACCTGCAAACGGTAAGGTGACTCGGGGACGCGGCTCCGGTCGAGATTATTGCATAAGTAACGGGAGAATCGACGGGGGAATGCTGATTAGGTCTCCGACATACGTGGAGGAAAGAGACCGAGCCTAATCTCGCTTTGAGGAGCAGGGTATAGGATGATCAAGTTCCGGGGGGAGGTGAAGCATGAGAATAGATCTGTGCGGCTGGGGACAAATGTTGAAACTCCAGACCGAAGGTAGGAGCTAAGGTGTGTGCGGCAGAGAAAGATGGAAAGATTAGATCGAAAGTGAAAGTGAGGAGGATAGGATAGGTACCTGAAGGTTCAGAGTGCTCCTACGCTTCAGGCGAAGATGGTCGTTGGGGTAATGGCCTTCGCCACGCTGCGGCAGGCGAGGAGGCTACACGCGGTGGAGAGGTCCGGCCACGTCGAGCTACGAACCTCCTGGCGACTCCATGAAGGTCCTAATCCACTCATTCGATGGTTTTCACTTCAACGAGTATGGCTAGGGTGGAAACGAGACGCGAGGGACGAGCTACGGCACCAGGAGGCGAAGCAAAAGGTTTTATAGGCAGCTCGGGGGTCCAGAAAGATCGGCATGGTGCACGAAGCCCTAAAGTGATTCGGAACAACCGAATGACCTGCGAGAATGTCGGATGTATGAAGAATATCAGGTCTGGATCTCGAGGCAAGAGGAGCTTGGAATCGGGCGAGAAAAATTAAAGAAGGAGCTTCGGCAAAGAGATGGCGTCCCAACCTGAGCTAGGAGGAAGGCGTTGACTTGAGTCAACAAACCCTCCTGGACCAATCAGAAAAAAGGAATATATAAAATAATTCAAGTTCATTAAAAAATATAACTGAATTAAAAATAAAAGGTGTATAAAATAAAAAAAATTTATTATTTTTCAAAGTGTTTTTCTATGATTTTTTAATTATTTTTATGAAAAATGAATTAATGTGTATACAATACATAGTATTATATACATGTATAATATACCTATGTATTATGTACAATCATTTTTATTATTTAATTTTTACATAAATACCCTTATATATTTTTTATTTATTTGCAACATATTTTTAAGGGTATAAATAGATTTTTATTTTATTTTTTATTTTTTTTCTTATTTTTCTTTTATTTTATATTTATTTTTTAGAATATCTACAAGGTTGTAAAATAATGGATGAGTTTTATTTATCGAAAATAGGTATGTATAAATATAGGTAAGATATATACAATACATAGTGAGCCCTATCTCTCTCTACTTATTTTATTTTGCGATCAGGTCAAGGCTTGACCCTCTCTTGGGGTTTGGGTCACTCTGTATTTATTCTAAATACATCATTCTTTTTATTTTCCTTTATTCTTTTATTTTTTCACAAAGATGCATGCTACATATGGAGCATTAACACAGACATGCAATTTGCTAACTTATTGTAATTACAAATATTTACATGATGCTTTTCCAAGAAAAAATAGCTAAAATAAAAGAATAAAGAGTGAGAATCAGAGATTCATCACCACCCTATACGTTACCATTGCTAGACCGTTAGCAAACACTTATTTGAAAAAGAAGTGAAAAGACAGAGAAAAGAAAAAGAGAATCAAGGTTGATTATTAAACTTTTCTTCATTAAATTGAAATATGGAGCTCAGACAGACCTTTGGATTATTAGTTTGTCAAAACCTTATTGGGAAATAGGTCTGAAACTTAACAGCCTCTAAGTTCCACCATTCTATGGTCAAGACTCCTCAATAATCCAGATCAGACCAAGTCTATATACGCAAACTCTAATTACTATACATCTTTCCTTATACGGTGTAAGTGATATGTAGATCCCCACCTCAGAAATGACAAGGAAACAGCCTCCCTCAACAAGGTAACTCTAATTCCCTAGTCTGGCAGCTCTTTCCTCGAGGAGCGGGGTATTCCCTTCTAAGTTCAAGTTCAACTGGCTCAAGAAGAGGGGAAAGAAAAGAATGGACTGTGACCAGTGTAGTCACGTATCCCTGGGAGCCTAACCAGTGTATCTAGGTATCCCACTGCAAGCTTCATGAGATGAGAAGGTGGAATACATAAGCTTTGCTTTATTCACTATATACACTCCGACGGGCATTTTATTTTCAATTAGGATTGTCCACTTTTTTGGAGTTTTTCTTGATTTTGCACTTTTTTATGTGAATATGTACAACATATCTACATAGTGCAGCATATACATAAGGAGTTTTTCTTCTTGAGCCAGTAGACTATCCCTCTTTTAAAGCATTATTGCAACCCACAACTCTTGTCTTTAGACCTCAATAATACTAGACCAAGTTGAGATGCACATCCCTCCCTAAAGGAAGATGAGAGGTTCCGCCTAGAAGTACTATCCTCGTATGCTACTCCAAGCCAAAGAATTATGCCTCCTTATCACCTCATCCGTGTGGAGCTATGTGTAGGGTATTGGTCCAAGTAAATCCATTGTCTGTGAGCGTCATGCGTGCATTGTTAAGTGTTCTACTTAGGCTCATCAAGATGACATGTGAACATAGCCTAGTGGAGTCAAAGAATTAAGTCACCAAAGGACCTAAAAAGTCTTAACCCGAAATCCTATAAGGTTCCTTTGAAAGTTAGGTGGATTAAGGTCTTAACCAAGCTCTATTTTCCAATTAATTCCAGACTAGTTTAGATGTCAACTATGATTTAGAAGAATATACAAATATGTACAATGCTCTTTTTGATGTAATTCTCAAAACATGCAAAAATTTTTAAAATGTTTGAATGCAAGAAAGAAGGGGAAGTTTTGCAAAAATTTTACAAGCAGATTTTTGCAAGCTTTTCTTTTTCAAACATTTTTCAAAAAAATTGTACTATATACAAGATTTTTATACAAAAATATTTTACAAAAGTTTTACACACAAAAAAATTTTACAAACATTTGTACAAAAATATTTTTTTATTAAAAACTATTTAAAAACATGTGCAAGGAAGAATGCAAGAAAATTAAAATTTTTGTGATTTTTAGTTATAAGGTTTTTAGCCATTTTATTTATTAACACGCTCACACAAAGTATGAGTTATGGCTAAAAAATATGTAATATATACGACACCCCCCTATACTTAGCTCGAACGATGTCCTCAGAGTGATCAAAGAGCGATGAAAGGAAGACATAACTCATGCTGAGTATTGGGAAGTGAAAAGGACAGCTATACTACAACGACGAATAGAAGAATGCAATGAATAGAAGTTGGTGATCCCCCTATACTTAGGATAAAATAATCCTAAGTATAGATGTTTGTACACAAAGGAAAAATCGAAGGATATAATGTACAGGGTCTACCTCCCCTATACTTAGGATAAAATATCTCTAAGTACATGCAACAAAACAGAGGTAAAAAGAAACAAACAGATAATCACAAGTCTGATATCCCCCCCCCATACTTGGGGTAAAGTGCACCCTAAGTATAACATAATCAGACTATGAAGATGAGGTGTTAGACTAAATAATGTGCGATATGGACAACTGGATCTATACATATGCAGGGAATAAGTGATAATCAGGCATGAGATGCAAATGATGTGAGTCAAAGACCATATCTCATGCAAAATGAATAGGGGCAATGTCAACGATCAACGGACCGTGATCTAGATAAGGCTTCAGGCGCTAACCATTAACGCGAAAGGTAGATTCGGATGACATCTCGAATATATCAATGCTTCCATTGTCATGTACCTTTCGGACCAAGTATGGTCCCTTCCACTTGCTCTGCAACTTCCCTGGAAATAATCTCAACCTGCCATCGAATAACCATAATCGTTGGTTCGGCTCAATCTATTTTTGGCTGATATGAGAATCATGCCATATCTTCACTCTCTCCTTGTATTGTAGGCTACTCGAAAAGGTTGTATCTCTAAGCTCCTCCAAGGCTACCAACTCTGCTTTCTTCTGATCTCCTATACTCTCTGGATCCAATAATAACTCCATGATTGCCCATAGTGACTTGTGCTTGATCTCCACAGGTAAATGGAACGGCTTGCCATAAACGAGACGAAAGGGAGATGTACCCAAAGATGTCCTTAAGGAAGTCCGATATGCCCACAAGACCGAGTCCAAAAGCTGTGACCAATCCTTTTGGTCTGGGCGATCGACCTTCTGCAATATCATCTTGATCTCCATGTTCGATACTTCAACAAGACCATTGGTCTAAGGGTGATATGGAGTGGCAACTCCATGGTCTATGTTGAACTCGTAAGAAAGGGCCTTTACCTTGTTGTTGATAAAATGAGTCCCTCCGTCAGATATCAAAACTCTAGGAACCCCGAACCGTGAAATGATATTCTTCCTCAAAAATAGGCAAACAGTCTTAGCGTATGCGGTTCGGGCGGGGATGGCCTAAACCCAACGACTCACATAATCCATAGCCAATAGAATGTACTCAAATCCATGACTCTTAGGAAATGGACCCATGAAATCGATGCCCCATGCATCAAAAACCTCACAGAAGTGAATGAGCTGCATTGGCATCATATAACGTTGTCCACGGGTGCACATCCTCTGACAGTCAGTAAACCTCTTCACGAATTCATCAGAATCCTTGAAGAGGGTAGGCCACCATAGGCCAGATTGGAGAACTTTTTGTGTTGTCCTCCTCCCAGAATGATGTCCTCTTGCCTCAAGCTTGTGGCAGTATGTGAGGATGTTGTGGTGCTCCTCCTGAAGAATGCACCGATGCCATACGCTATCCCCTCCTTCATGCCAATGGTATGACTTGGCCTTCGTAAGTAAAGTCTCAAGTCGCTTCCTGAGCCAACCTTGTAGAACTTTCTTGGCAACAAGATAGTTCACAATGGCAGCGTACCATGGAAGCGAGGCTATAACAAGGATCGCCTCATCTGGGAAGGTCCCTGTAATTGATGCCATCTGCCCTGATTCCTCAAGGTTCTCTAATCGGGAGAGGTGATCTACCACCACATTCTTTACTCAGGCTTATCCTTAATCTCAATGTCAAACTTCTGAAGTAGAAGGATCCATCTGGTCAATCTGTCTTTGGCATCCTTCTTTGCCATAAGGTACCTGATGGCGGTATGATCTATAAAAATCATCACTCTTGATCCAAGAATATAAGATCTGAACTTATCTAAAGCAAAGACTACATCTAGCATCTCCTTCTCTGTGACAGTATAGTTCCACTGGGTGGCATCAAAAGTACAGTTAGCGTAGTGAATGGCATATGGCAATCCATCCCTCCTTTGTCCTAGTATAGCCTCTATTACAAAATCAGAAGCATCAGTCATGATCACGAATGGGAGAGACCAATCAGGTGGTTGAAGGACATGAGCCTCAACAACTAAGCCATTGAGAGTCTCGAATGATGCTAGACACTTATCATCTACAATTAACTCGGTGTCTTTCGTCAACAGATCAGTAAGCGGTCGGGCAATATGACTGAAAACCTGAATGAATCGTTGGTAGAAACCGACATGCTCCAGAAAAGACCGTAACTATTGCAAGTTGGACGGTGGACTGAGTTTCCTGATGATATCTACCTTGTCAAGGTCGACCTCCATGCCCCTGTTGGAGATGATATGGCCAAGCACTGTCCCATGAGTCACCATGAAGTGGCTCTTCTCCCAGGATAAGACAAGATGTACCATGATACAGTGTTGAAGTACACGGTCTAGCCAGTCAAGACAAGCATCGATCCCATCGCCGTAGATCGAGAAATCATCCATGAAGACCTCTAAGCAATCACCCACCATGTCCAAAAAGATGGACAACATGCACCTTTGGAATGCTGCAGGGGTGTTACATAGACCAAAGGGCATCCATCTGAAAGCATATGTCCCAAACAGACAGGTGAATGTCGTTTTCTCCTGGTCTTCGGCCATTATGGCCACCTCATTATAGTCGGAGTACCCATCAAGAAAGCATTAGTGACTCTTCCCAGCTAGACTCTCGATGATTTGATCGATAAATAGCAGCGAGAAATGATCCTTCTTGGTAGCCTGAATCAATCGTCTGTAGTCCACACATGCCCTCCAAGAAGTGGGTACCCTGGCAGCTATCTCCTCTCCAGACTAGCTCACAACTGTAGTGATGCCCATCTTCTTGGGCACCACATGTAATGAACTAACCCATTTAGAGTCGGGGATGGGGTAGATAAAAAATCGGTGCTCTACCATTTTGATATCTCCTTCATAACCACATCTCGAAGGTTCGGGTCCAGTCGTCGTTGGAACTCACGCGAGGGCTTAGCATCCTCTTAGAGATAAATATGGTGGGAGCACAAAGCCGGACTTATCCCCTAAAGATCAGCTACGCTCCATCCAATCACCTTACGGTTTCTTTCAAGAACCTCCATCAAACGAGATTCTTGCTCTCTAGTCAAATCCGTTGAGATAATGACAGTGTACATCTCTGGCACACCCACAAGGAATCTGTACTTCATCGACTGTGGCAAGGTCTTCAACTCTGCGCAACTAGAAGCTAGCAAATGTGGCTTTTGAAAAGTCTGAGTGAAAGCAACCAAATCTGCATGGGAGAACTCTCACTGTGCATGAAAATCTGGTGAAGATGGCTCTGCTAGTATCTTTGTAAACTGTATTGGCTCAATCTCCACTCTAGCAATCGGTTCTATGGGAATCAGACAGTTAAGTGCTCGTCAAAATCATCCCCATTGATGTCTGAATCCGAGGGATCTGAATCAGAAAAACAAGAAATAAAATCCGCCTCGATATCCTTTCCATGAACATCAGCCTCAAATGTGTCCTCTACCAAGAGTGTGCCATCCGAACTCTCATCTGCCATAATCTGTAAATCCTCAGCATCTGTAGGCGTGACAAGGGCTCGTGATACCGGATCAGACCAAATAGCTTCATCATCAGTGATCACAAAGTCGCACTCCGGTGGAAGTCTCGCTCTGCATCTGCCATCTGCTCTGTATCACTGGACTGCTCGAAGTAGGTTGAATCTCTTGCTCTGGTCTCCTCGATCGTCTCTATTTATACACTTTCACCCTCGACGCGAAAGTATACCTTCTCGCTATCATGATCGGACACTGCCTTGGTTGTGCCCAAGAACAAACGCCCTAGTATGATGGGTTAACTGTCACAGACTCAGAGATCTCCATGTCCAGTACAACAAAGTCCACGGGAAATTTTAGGCCCTGAATTGTGACGACCACGTCCTTCAACAACCCCTTCGGACTCTTGACAGATCTATCAGCAAACTGAATGATTGTCTGCTCTGTCGAAGAGGGCCAAACTCGA
Organism: Ottelia alismoides; assembly: GCA_037367405.1. NCBI lineage: Eukaryota > Viridiplantae > Streptophyta > Magnoliopsida > Alismatales > Hydrocharitaceae > Ottelia > Ottelia alismoides. Next base: position 396,403 of record JAZKJV010008185.1, read on the forward strand.
ATTAGATGAGGAGGGATGTCGGAAGAAGGATGATAGAAGAGCTATTATCTAATAGAGTCTAATCGAACCGTTGATGAATATGGCATCTGACATATGGAGCTGTTGCGTCAAGCCTCTTAGCTGGCAATCGGTTCTGAATGGCTAAGCATGTGGCACGAGTGAGCACATGGATCTAGCATTGTGATTTCTTATCTTCCTTTGGATGGTATTCTTATCTCTCAAACTCTTCTAGAAGAGAGGGATGTGCTCAAGTGCCTCTTGTAGAGTCAGTTGAATCTGTAATCTATCGATCATATGCTGGTTGAACTCTAGCTGGTGTGTCTTTTTTGGGTTTTCTTTTTTATTCCCCTTCGCTATGTGGAGTGCATGAGGGAAGGGGATAGCTGGACTCTCCTCAGATAGAGGGTTAGGAATAGGCTCCTGTGTGGGCAAAGGAGTGGAATCCATACCAATATCATCATGCAACACATATGGACTCGAAGAAGATACAAAAGCCTTTCCTTTATTTATAATTTTGGTCTTTTCTATTTTTTCTATTTTTTAGTTTTTTTTCAAAATTGTCCTGAGATACAACAGAAGAAAATACAACTGTAGTAGAAGTGGTGGCATCAGCACCATCCACGGCATCTGTCTTCGTGGCATCAGCACCGCGCTATGGCTCAACATATGGAAGAATGGTGGCATCAGTACCATCTCTTGCATCTGGGGATATGACGGCCTCAGTACCATCAGCTAGATCATTACCCTTGGTGGCGTCAGCACCACCGTCATCAATATCCTGAGCAGCATAAGCATTGCTATCCTCCTCGTCTGGCACTCCTGGATCTCCATGTGGTCGTCGCTCAGACGAGGCACTGCCGGCTGGCATCCTATCACTCTTAAGTGTCACAAAATCAGCATCAAATATGTAGGAAGAAATATCACCCAAAGAATCACTAGGAGTGGTAGTCTATGTGAACTGTACCTGCTCAGATTTTCTCTTTATATTGTTAGGGTTTAGTTCAATCTGAGAGGGTATGGCAGCCTTGCCCTTGATTATTTCCTTCATCTCCTGCCGAAACTCATCCATTTCCCGTCGGAAGGACGCCTGCTGAAGGACGCCTGCTGATTTGAGAGTAGGTGGGTGAGATCATCAAGGGCTGGGTTCTCATAGACTGTTCCATGAGAACCAGACGGGTAGCCTCGCTGGAAATGAGGTTGACTCTGCTGGTACTGGTTAGGGGAAGCTGAGAATTATGTTGAGGCTTTTGTTGCTGCCTCCACTGTTGTCCCTGATGGTAGAGGCGAGGACCATGCTGGTAGTGATGTAATGGCTGCCAGTAATGGGGATGTTGCTGCTGGCTTCTCTGGCCAATCTGTCCACCCTGAGCTTGAGGTTGCTGTTGTGATGAGGTGCCTCCAGTAGACCACCTGAATTCGGGATGATCAGGACGGATCCCAGGCTGTTGCTGGTCATACCAACTCCCATTACCTTCAATCAACGGATCTTGCTTGTAAGGGGGAAGAACTGCCTAGGGCTGATCCGGCTAATACACCGCCATCTAAGTGTCCGGAGATGGTGGTGGCTGGGAGTAGTGCTGCTGCGGCTGGACCGGCTCTGCTAGTAGGTGGTGGAAGGGCAGATGACTGGGTGGAGCTGCTGCTGCTCAAATCAACCAGTGACTTGAGACGGGGCTGAGTAGTCATTTGTGCCTCCAAGAGACACATGATTTGGGTCTTCAGATCACTAAGCGTCTATGTCAATTGATCTATATGTGTAAGGCCCTGGCACTGTTTCTTCTCTATAATCTCGATGTGGTCCAGCTTCTCACTGATAATCCCCATGTCAGTTGTTGATGAGTCTGCTTATGCTACTATTGCTGACGAAATAGAAGGACCTGCATCGACCCATGCTATCCTCTGATAGGAAATGACCTATGGGAGGGACTTCCCCTATATGTAGACCCAAGTCTGGGACATCACTGTGTAATTCTCTACCATCTCCTCGTAGATGGCCCAGACTTTGTCCTCATCCTTGATGAAATAGGACCCCCATGTGAGGCATTCACAAGCCCCTACAACTCTGGTGTCAGCCCACAAAAGAAGCTTTGTACTAGATTGGGCTTCGATATCTCATGGTGCGGACACCGATCGATGAGCTCTCTAAAGTGATCCCAAGCCTCGTGGAACTACTCGTTCGGGATCATGGTTGTTGATCATAGCTCTAGCTGTGTTGGTCCGACCAATTGGATAGTACTTGTTCAAGTACTCGGTCCATAGTTGCTCCTAGTTTGTGGCGTACCTCCCCAAATGCTTCAGCCAGAAGGTTGCTCTGTCAACCAATGAGAACGGGAAGGCGATCATCTTTATCGTGTCCTCATCCACGAATCTATCGTGGACAATACTACAGATCATCTCGAACTCCTAGAGATGGAGGTGCGGCTCCTCGGTGGCAAGCCCATGGAACCTGGGCAAAAGCTGAATGGTCTGGGGGCGAAGCTCAAAATCGCCAGGATCTCCGGGAGCTGAATCCATAGATGAGTGAGAGTTGCACCAGGATTGGTTAACTGCCTCATCGTGCGTGGTGGCCTCGGCTCTGGCTGATTGTCTGGACGTTCGTCTCCTCCTTCAACTACTCCTCCAACTGTCGGTATCTCTCCACAGGCTGGTCTCTATGGATCTTCTCTACCGGATCTCATCTCTACAAGCTCTCGTCGCACCTTTGCCATAAATGCTCACTGGTCACGAATCTATCTCTACATGGTCTCCATGGATGCTAGAAGTGTATTGTTACGCCCTGATCAAGAATATATGTGGAACCCTGGGGCTGCTCATCGGTGCATTCCTCACTGCTGACCATCTCTCGTGTCTCTACAAAGGCAAAAGACCCCAACTCAGGTGTTGTCAAATGAACATAAATCTGTGATGACCTCTGCTCGAGCACCTCAGGACTAGTGGAATAAGGGTGGTCGAGGGGTAACAGGTGGTAGCAAACTCAAATTCGGAGAGCGGGTATGGGCTTTCTAAAACTGCCCTAGATGAGTGGAAAGGAGTGCTCGAGAGCGGTGTTGTCAAAGGCAGCCTAAGGGACCTCCTTCCCATCATCGTGATGTGGGGATGAATGCGGATGAGATCTGGAATGTAAATAGGATCATCAATCAAACCAACGATTCACCTACGCAAAACTGAGCTGATGACCGTGAAAGCTCGGTCATTAATCTTGTCGACTTTATTTAGGTGATCAATCAGTCTATCAGAGCGATTAAGCGAGTTGTTGGGAACCCGATGCTCCCAGATGACTGGCCCATCCCACACCTAGTTTTTCCCAACCAGTATGGATTGCGAACCATTTACCGGCTACCCGATCTATCCACTATGCTAAGGAAGTCCCGGACCGATTACTGGCTACCTGGAGAAATCCTCACTGGAGAACAACCAACCGCAAGACCAGTAGTATGAAAGAAGTTCAGGTATGGCTCTACCCTAGGGTGAGGATCACTCTCTCGCTACAAACAAACCAACCAATGAGGGGGTGACTCTCCCCAAAATAAGAGATTTTATGATGAAGTGTGTTTTAGGGTCCAATTTGCATTAGCAGTCCCAATTTTATTGTTTTTACTTTTTTAGGTAATTTTCAAATAAAAAAACACTCCTAATGAATTTTTCAATCTCCTAGGTTATTTTGTATCCAAAAATAGGGGAGGAAGTCAAAAAAGCCGATGTGCGATCAAACACAATGATGCATGCAGAGATAGAAATGTGTACATGTCTCCAGCACTCTGCATGTAGGGTGATCCGCGCATAAATTAAAGACAGAAAAGAAACTAACTATATGATGCACGAAAAAATTGGCCTTAGACGAGCAATTTCTAATGATCGTGAAGAACAACAGATAACTGATCAGAGAGAGATCTAAGTCTAGTCTCGGATGTCGATCGGTGCCTGCCACAACAGATGTTGCACGCGTTATATACGACCTCTAGTGGTACGTGACCTCTAACTTGATCAAGTTAGCTTTTTATTAGTTTCTTTTATCTAGGTCCAATTACGATCTATAGGAACATGCAAGCAATTAGGTGCTGGGCCTTAGCTAGTTACGTCCCAATCACCAAAAATCCTAACTCTATGGGGACAAAACTTCGAGAATCAAATAGAAAATAAAAAGATGAAATCAAAACACGACAAAAGCCATGGTGAGGTCCCCCGAGCACATCGGTGCTCAGCGAAGCAGACCCCGAAATGTCTAAGTGTCCTAAATAGAGTCCAAGTCCACAACTATTACAATAATAACAATCTGTTGAAAATAGACTATCTATCTAATAAAACTAAGTCCTCCTGCACTTCTGCTACTCCTCAGGTTTTCTCTCCTCCAACAGAAAGCCAAAGCATCCCTCGGGCGGTTTCTAGCACGAAAAGAGAAATAAAAAATTTCAGAAATAGTTTTATGGGATTGATACCAAATAAGCAAAAATAGAAAAATGACTAATAAGTCATGCTCCCTGGCAACAACGTCATTCTGATGAGGCTTGCCACTGACTAGGGTTAAGTATCAAGATAAATCAATGGTTGTTGCAACCCCAGTCAGTAGGCAGACTCAACAACAAGAAAAAAAACCACTCAAACAAATAAAATAATCAAGCAAAATGTAAGCGATCTTGCTATTATTTTTACCTGGTATAGCAAGCAGGGTCAAACACAAGGAGCACAGAAATGTACAAAGTAGCTAAATTTCTAAAATAAAATAAAATATATTTTTGGTGGTTTTCTTTTGCAAATTTTTATATTTTTAATAATGAAATAAATTCTAGCAAATAAGAAAACGATGGACAAAAAAACTTTTGTATTTTTCTTTATAACAAAAAATGCTCAGAAAATTAATAAAATATTTTTTTTGGTTTTTAAACTTTTAAAGTATTTTTTTAATTTTATGGGATTTTGCAAATGTTTTTGTAACTTTATAAAAATCAAACAGTAACTAAAACCACAAATACTGCACAACCAGGATTAAATTGCAATTTAAAATTACTTAAAATGCTCTAAAATCCTGAGGAGCAATTTTATTATAAACTAGAGATAAAATGCAACAAATAGAACTGAAATAATATTTTTTTTGGAATTTTTTATGATTTTTATAATTTTTAGGTCTTTTTAAATTTTTAGGATTTTTAAGAGGAATTTTCAAATGAAATTGCTACTGTAAACAAAACACATAAAACACATGATAAGAATTTCTGTAGAATTTTTTAGGTAATTTTTCGAATTTTTATGTATTTTCCAAAGTGGACAAGAAACATTTTAAAAGTTTTTTATTTTTCAAAAATAATAAATGCAAAGCAACTAATCCGGGAAAATCACAATAAATACTACACAACAACAAGAGTTAAAGGTAATTTTTATATAATTTTATGAATAATTTTGCTATTTATTGGGTTAAATAAAAGACAAGTAGTTTGTAGGGACCTATATGTAATTAAAACAAAGGTTCATACCAAAAAATAACATATGAAAAGTGCAGGGCCTAACTTGCAAAATGTCCAGGCAAACACGCACGTAACAAGTGAACTAGGCTTGTAGGGGTATAAATGCAAATCTCAAAAACTTGCCATTCAAATTATAACATCCATAAAGTACAGGGCAGAGAATGCAAATAACCCAGAAAGGCATGTGGGACTACACGTGAGATCAAATAAACAGGACCTAAATGCAAATATGTAAAAGCAAAGGGTCCAAACTACAAATTATCCAAAATAAAATGAACTGCGACAAATATTTATAGGACTCGATAGTAAATGCATAACAAATAGAGGGTAAAAGCGAAATATACCCTTGCAGAGCGCATGTAAAGTACGTGGAGACACGTGGCGAGCTCTGGTGGAGGCGCAGACATGCGGACTAGATCAACTGGCGGTGTCAAATCTGACGCTCCAGGGAATGTCGGCTACGTACGATCATGATGCACAGCTACAGTACGGATCTAACGGTTCTAGAAAAGGCGTGGACGTGCATCGTAGATTGGTCCCCAGTCTTAATCGACCGTTACGAATAGGGTGTGGATGTACGACCTGGATCAAAACTGGGCGTAAAGCTCCTGATCAACGGTGGAAAGAGCTCCAAGAAGAACTCGTCGGGGATGAACTTCAACGGACTGAGGATGAAGATCCAACATTCCGATGAAGGCTTGGAAGAGTCCAACAAGGTCGTGAGCGCACTTAACATTTCGTGAGAGGGCCAGATGGAGGAATCAGCGGTCGAATGAGAGGGACAAGGTAGCTCCGCCTGAGCAGTTGAGGCCTCAAATGAATCTCCCCACACACAAAAGTACCTGCAAACAGTAAGGTGACTCGGGAGTGTGGCTCGATCGAGTTTATTGCATAAGTAACAGGATAAGCGATGGGGGAATGCTGATTGGGTCTCCGGCACACATGGAGGAAAGAGATAGAGCCTAATCTCACTATGAGGAGCATGGTTTAGGATGATCAAGTTGCAGGGGGAGGTGAAGCGTGAGTCGAGGAATAGATCTGTGCAGCTGGGGACGAATGTCGAAGCTCCAGACCGGAGGTAGGAGCTATGGTGTGTGCGACAGAGAAAGATGCAAAGATTGGATCGAAAGTGAAAGTGCGGAGGATAGGATAGGTACCTGAAGGTTCATAGGTGCTCCTACTCTTTACGCGAAGATGGTCGTCGGGGTAATGGCCTCAACCACATTGCGACAGGAGGGGAGGCTACACGCGGTGGAGAGGTCCATCCACATCGAGCTACGAGCCTCCTTGCGACTTCCTGAAGGTCCTAATCCACTCACTCGATGGTTGTCACTTCAATTAGGATGTCTAGGGTGGAAACGAGATGCAAGGGACGAGCTACGGCACCAGGAGGTGAAGCAAAAGGTTTTATAGGCAGCTCGGGGGTCCAGAAAGATCAGCATGGCACACGAAACCAGAAAGCGATTCGGATCAGCCGAAGGACCGTGAGAATGTCGTATGTATGAGGAATCTCGGGCCTAGATCTCAAGGCAAGAGGAGCTCGGAATCGAGCAGGAAAAATCGGAGAAGGAGCTCCGGCGAAGGGATGGCGACCGAACCCGAGCTAGGAGGGGACATTGACCAGAGTCAACAAACCCTCCTAGACCAATCAGAAAAAAGAATATACAAAATAATTCTAAATTCAGTAAAAAATAATAAATTAATTCAAAATAAAAAAGTGTATAAAATAAAAATTGTTTAATATTTTTCAAAGTATTTTTATGTGATTTTTAATTAGTTTAATGAAAAATGAATTAATGTGTATACAGTAACAGTATATATACAGGTATAATATACCTATGTATTATGTACAATTATTTTTATTATTTTATTTTTAAACAAATACCCTTATTTATATTTTATTTATTTACAACATATTTTTAGGGGTATAAATAAATTTTTATTTTATTTTTACAAATTATTTACGTATATCTAATAAGTAGGGAATGTGCTATATACAAGTGTATTTTATACAATGAATTGGAAATTTTTATTTTTCTTATTTTTCTTTTCTTTTATATTTATTTTTAGGAATATCTACAAGGATGTAAAATAATGGGTGAGTTTTATTTTTCAAAAATAGGTATGTACAAATATAGGTAAGATATATACAATACATAGTGAGCCCTATCTCTCTCTACTTATTTTATTTTACAATCAGGTCAAGGATTGACCCTCTCTTGGGATTTGGGTCACTTTGTATTTATTCTAAATACATCATTTTTTTCTTTTCCTTTATAATTTTTAATTTTGCACAAAGATGCATGCTAAATATGCAGCATTAACACATGCATGCAATTTGCTAATGTATTGTATTTACAAATATTTACAGGGTGCTTTGCCAAGAGAAATAGCTAAAATAAAGAATAAAGAGTGAGAATCAGGGATTCATCAGTTACCAATTCTACTATGGAGATAAAACACTTAATTGTAGTGATAACAATATCTTCGAGAACTTAGGACTTCATTGGTAGTGATCTAAAAGTCTTAACTGCAGACACCTTATAAGACTTAAGATTGACTCTTAGTTTTAGGAGATAGAGATCTCAGGTAATAATGGTATTCTGATAAGGATAATAGAAATTACATACCAATTATAACAATTATTGAGTTGTAGTGTTAAAGACACTATAATTAACAAGATAGAGTATTGGTTGCATAAGATGCAACATTTCCATTGGATGCGAGCACTGTTACTAGGAGATATGCAAGTGTCGTAAAAGGACTTGGCATAGTCTCTCAGGAACAGAGTGACTGATGAGCTTATCGAGCTATTTTTCTAAATAGTTTATGATTGTCACATGAGTGTGGTTTAAATATTAGCCCATTAATGGCTCTTTGGGCTAGTAGGAGATTATTGGACATGCAAGCCCCACGGCAAGCAATTATGCAATAAATGTTATTGCAAATATCATTCCCTGGTCTGAAATGAAGAATAACTAATTTGCATAATAGGACCCTTGGTACAAATAGGGTTATGTACCATGGCCATCTTAATGATCATACAGTTGTTGATTCAAATGTTGAATCATAGAGGATGGTGCTTGGAATCTAAATAGTTAGATTGAGGACTCATCAAGCACCGTCAAATGATTATTAAGAGCAATCTCCAGCATGAGTAGGATAAGGCAATCCTTTCTCTTTTGGTTGATATCTGACCAACCTCTGGATGCAAGTCCCCTGCATAGGAATAGCGATTCGGAGGTATCAGATTAGTTAGGTCAAAGAGTTGACTTAATAAGATTGAGATAACCAAAGACATATGTTGTATGTTATCACGATATAGGCGCACATCCTCTGATCGGAAATGGATGTGATATTATATGTCTGAGTATGTACATTTGGCAGACCAATAGGTTGATGGCCTAATCAAGGTTTATACACTAGTGCGTTGGTGTGTGATGAATCTCAGATTCATCATTCTAAAAGACAGAATTAAGCTCAAATCACCAAAATTCATCTGCATTTTACCCATTATATTGCATAATTAGCATTCACGCATGTATAAATAATAATTGCATTTTATCACTCACATTGCATATAATAAGAAGCCAAAAATCCCAGCTCAATTGACCTGTAAATAGCTTAACTTCTTTGATTTTTAACTAATTCATACTAACTCCAAATGACCTGAAACCACTTCTATTGTGTACATATTACTAACAAGAATAAATGAAAAATACAAAAAATCACTAACATAAATAAGTGGACCAGAAACTCAAACCCTAATTCACGGATTTCCGGATTAAAACATTAATATCTTCCTCATGCAGTGTCTGTTTTGATCCTACTCATTTTTTAACTAATGTACATTCAAATACCTTCAAAACAAGACCGAGTTCAAGTGAATCAGAGCTCATATGCGAAAGTTGGGTTTTGGGCCTCTTTTGTACATTTTGAATTTAACCTAATTTTGACCTATTATTTTATGTATATAATTAACTCATTTTATTTTATTTCTCTTTCATTTATTTTCTATGACAAAAGTTTTATTGAAATGCGTAAAAATACAAATCCAAAATGAGCTTGAAATCAAAGAAACTAATTGAGTTCAAGTCTTCACTAACTGTTTGTACAAAAGTTACTTTTTTCGCACTTTATTCGATTGCTTTATTTTCTTAATTTATAAAAATACAAAAAATATATATTAATGTGTAAGTATTTATCTCTGATTTTATCATATTTTCCCATATTTTTATCTTATTTAAAATGTAAAAAAACTATAAAACCTAAAAATCAAGGTGTTCTATGTACATAGAGTACCCCAAAAATATCACTTTGTGCAAATGATCGATTTTGGTTTGATCTCTTCATGAATCAATCTCATCGTGCGAGCAACTTTCATAAAGAAATTTTTTGGTCCGAGGTCATTTGACGTTTATTCCAGATTTATCTTTGTCTTTTTATTTCAAATTTTCTAGGAGTGACACGTGGCAGCTCCTGGAGCCATCACATGTCACTCATTTTTTGCCTTATTTTATATTTAGTTTATTAAAAATTAATTAAAAAATAAAAAATAAAAACTATGCGCGTGCCTCCTACGCACGTGCCCTGCACGTGCTCCGCCTCCCTCTTTCACCTTCAAGCCACGTGGTTACACTAGGGCCATCCAATCTCTGCCGATCGGATGACACTTGTGCATCTTCCTCCCGCCTCATTTCCCCTTCTGGTCGGTGTCGCCGCCTTTGCAGATCCCATGCGCAGCCTCCACCTTCCATCCTCATCCCAATCAGATCTCTGTCTCATCCCTTCACCTCTGCAAATCTCACAGCTGCCAATCCTTCTCCAATCACACCTCCCATTGTCTTCAAATCATTGCGATTCTCCTTCCCCAATCTCCAATCCATCGATCTGATAGAATCCCATCAAATCCCCTTACCAGTCGACAATCACCACCACCTTCTCCTGCTATTAAATGCCGACATCCCCTCTTCTCAAGATTATCCGTCGATATGCAACAGAGAAGGGAGGTAGCATCACTGTAGGTGAAAGATCTGGCATCATCTCCCTCTGCTGCAGCGAGATCCAAGGCAGTGACGCCCCATCGCAGACCTCCTCTGAGTCTGCTCTGCTCACTGTTGGTGTCTCGAGCTCCGATGTATTCATCATCTCCTCCATCGTACATCGCCTATGCACTTCACTACCTTCCACCATCATCATTGATAACCATCACCACCGATGTACTTCTCAAGCAAACCGCCATCAATGACCTCCTGCAGGACCCCAGTTCACGGCCTCGACTCAGATGGTCCTTAGCAGTGTCCTTTGCTCCAGACTTCTCCTTCCAGCCCCTTCATCGACAATACGCCCCCGCAACCACACTTCGCCTCGCAAGGAGCTCTTCCTTCAACCATGCATCATCATTGTAGAGCCCAGTCGCCAACTTCACCTCCTCCTCTCGCCATCGGCCAGAGGAGCATCCCTTGATCGACAGCCTTCAAATTCCACCATGATCCACTGGGCATGAGGCCCGAGGCCCCCGCCATGTGCGTCACACATGTGTTAGGGGAACGTCTGGAAAAATGACTCCCTCACGTGATCCCACATGCGCGGGTTGGTACATTTGCAAAAGCACCCCCACAACTTGTTAGATCTGTAAAACAGCCCCTCCATCCCCTTGGAAATTTTGCAACAACACCCCTGAAGAACCACCATATTCACATAAGACCCCCGCCCTCCAGGGAGCACGTGCATCTAGGAGTTTTGTAGAGACACCCTCGGGATGTAGGTAATTATTCCCTAGTCCTCCCACTGCATTATTTTTATTTATCGTTGCAAAGTTACAAACATATCCATGTATTCTGTTATCATTTCGAACCTCTTCCTTGCATCATTTTATTACTTAAAAAATTGTGGGATGTTTATCAATTAGTTATCTACCTTATTGCATGCTTGTGATATTTTTACTCTCTATGGTTAATTAATAATTAATAATCTTGCAGAAATTTACCTATTTTGCTCATTCTGAGATTAGAAATTTATATTTAATTTACCTTGTTCTGAAAATTGTAAAAAATACACTTAGGATTAATTGCATTTAACATTGTACCCAAAAAGAATTGCATTTGCATGTATAGTTTCCTCAATAAAAATTGTTTGTGCGTTTCAGTAATTGATTTGTAATAGGTACTAAACTCATCTTTTTTTAGTTTAAGATTTTTCTAGGATATTGCATTTATTGTTATATCTTAGATAATTTTATTTCCTGAAAATAAATAGTTTTCATATTTATTATAATTAATTATTGAAAATGCATAGTTTACATTTATTAATTAATTAAATATTCATATTACATCAGAAAGTTCTTAAAAAAATTACAGAGAATGTATTTCGTCATTATTTACATCTCAACCAAGCTTTATAATTTTTGGACATCATTCAATAAATATCCATTTTTCTCGTCCCTAAAATTGGTTGCATTTGCATCTTGTATTCCAAAATTGCATAAAAAATACCAAAAATATTCCTCTAAGAAAATCACACACGAAATTTGATAGATATTAATCTAGGTTGTTCCTTTGCCTCCTTGAGTTCGACCTTGGGACTTGCCCAAGTAAAATAAACATAAAACCACTCCGATTAAAATTGAATAAATTAATTATGGTGGTTTCTTGATCGATTCCGATTACCTGATGTAATTACAACGACACATTGATATTTCAAATGCTTAATCATTCTCATCAATTAACGAGGGTACTTTTTGGATTCGCTAGTGTGCATACAAGGGCATATGAGTAATACTATCTCTCAAAGAGATCATACAGGTTCATTTATTGAACCGAAAGACATGATCTTACTCATGAGATATTATGAATCAAATTATGTACACGGTCATCTCGCTTTGGAAGCTTGACTGAATTTGTAGGTTTGGTATATGCTTTTGGAAAGTATATGATCAATACCTGGGTACGATATATGCTTTTGGAAAGTATATGATCGATACCAACTCCTAATGATCAAATGAGAAACTTAATAATAAAACCCTAAAGGAGACAGTCAAAATAGATCTAAAACTCCAGGTTTATTCTATGTCTTCTGGTATGCAGGATGTACATGTATTAGGAATACCATAGGGTAATGTGATCTAAAACGATTGTGTAACTGATGAACCTCAGTTTCATCATCTTTATTTCTCATAATTAACCCCCTTGCTTAAGTTTTTGTCAATAAATCCCTGTTAGTGTCTAATAATTAACAGAGTCCTAAATAAATTAAAAACCACAAAAAAATGGCAAAACAAAAATCGTGGTATTTTTAGACTCAAAAATACCCTCAAAAATATTTCGGGCTCTTGTTTGATCTCTTTTCGAGTTCTGGTCAACATGAAACTTGTAGATCTCGTCAAGATCTACAACTTTCATGTTTTGAGTTTTCTCAAATTCGGCCAATAAGGCCCTCAAAAATAAGAAATATCCTCTGAATAACCTGATTGGGCCACGTGGCCCAATCTGGGTGTGCCACGTGGCCCGGCTCCTTGGCAGTATCCGCCCTTGCTTCTGGCCGTTGGATTACCTTCAGATCCAACGGTTTAACTTTCTCCACGTGCGCCTCAACCCTCAGCCATCCGATCGTCCACTCCTTCTCATCTAAGCCGTCCACCAGCGCCGCATCAGGAGCACGCCACGTGGCTCTTGCTGAACCCTTCGATCGCGCCCTGGAGCTCTCATCTACGCCGCTCAACCCACTTATTCCATCAGCCGTTCGATCAGACTCTTGATGCCATCTGAGCCATCCCTTAGCGCTTCGCCCTTGACACGCCACGTGGCGCTCCATCGACCATCGATCTCACCGCCCCAGATCTCATCTGAGCCTCTCATTCGCGCCCAAACGTAGGCCGTTGGATCTCCAGATCCAACGGCTAATCTCCGTCGTCAACCTCCCGTCAGCCCCTCTCTCCCACGATTCATCGCACAAACACCTCGCCCCCTTCCCATTTTCTCCATCACCTCCGACTACCTCACCCTTCGCCAACCGTCCCACGACCTCCCTCCATCATCCCTCTCCCTCGCGCACACCTCCATTAACCGCCAACATGCTCCCATTCATCCCACGATCACTTCGAAACCCACGTCGTCAACCATCGCCTCCGCCACTTCGCTCCTTAAATACGCCGCCACCTCCACTGTTCACGCCCATCCACCTTTACGTGGGAGGAGGCCCAGCCCTCCTCCGTCTCCCAGTGACAGGGGGAGGCGGAGGATCGAGCGAAGACGACCTCCCTCCCCAGTGAGATCCATCGCCGGACATGGCGTTGTCGCGGCGCCTCCATGCGACCGCCCGAGCTGCACGGAGAGGCTGGCCGTGTTCAGCGAAGACCCGGGGACCTTCTCGAGTCCCCAGCCCAAGCTCCCGCTCCGCCCAACCTCCGGTAAGTCTCCTTCTCTTTTTCTTGAATTTTTCTCTGATTCCTTCTATTTAATTCGGTCCAGTTGACCACTCTATCGCTCCGATAACCCCTTTAATAGCTCCGCCACACCACCCCCTTCCTCGCGCTCATCTCCGGCCACCTCTTCCCTCTTCCATAACCTCCATCGACTTCGACCCACCTCCTCCGCCCTCGCGGCGGAGGAGCTTCGAGCTCACCGCCTTCTACGCCCGTAGGAGCTCTCCACCTCACTTCACGCATGCACGCAAGTCTTCAGCTCGCTTCGGCTATAGGCCTAACCATGCAGGTCAACGAGAGGCTTCAATGGCCGGACGCTCGCCGGCGCAAACTTCATCAAGATCATCTTCGACATTGGAACCCCGGCGGACCGAGATGAGCCACCAGACGCATCGCCCGAGCTCGCAGCTTCATCGACGACCCTTCAGGAGCCTCGGGCGAGCTACACCTGGACCAGGAAGGAGCGGCGGAGCTTGGAGCTTCTCGCCGGAGCTCGAACTCCGCCGCCAGCAGTCGAAGAAGGAGAACGAGCAGTTGCCGTTGGATGGTCCCCTACCAGCGACCATCCAACGGCCTCGATGGAGCCACGTCCTCGCCTTCAGCAGCCCTTGGATCATCACGATCCAAGGGCCGATATTCAGCCACGTGGCGACACCAGAGAGCCCCCGAGCCTCAGCCACCGAGCCAGAGGCTTGGATTCACCGAGCCTCGACCGAGCCTGCACCGAGCTTCGTACCGTCCGAGCCTAGCCGAAGCTCCTCCGATCCTCTGCCGAAACCGAGCCTCCGTCCGAGCCTGGGTCGCACGTGCATCGCACGTGTTACCCTGGGAAATTTGCAGAGACACCCTCGAACTTCTCCATATTTGCAAAAAGGTCCCCGCGCTTTTGGGTAAATTACAGGGAAGGCCTCGCGCTTTATTTTTATTGCATTTCAGTCCTTTCCAGGGATCTTTTTGTAGTTATCTTTTCATGTTTTTCTTTCATTTATGCCCTTATGTTTGAACTTGAATATCTTGAGCTACATAGCTCCAATCAAGTTGATTTCAGTTTCGTTTCGAAGCTCTTTTCGTCCTCTTCACGATGGCATGGTTAAATTTCAGATTTGAGATTATGAACTGTAATGTATAATTTTATTATTTAAGTGCCTCGATCTCTTTATTTATCATGTTCACTTTTTTTTTAATGAGAGTAGAATGCTTCTAAATGCTGACTCATTTCAACTTACAATTTTTTTTGCTATGGCTTAAGTGATTATTTGGGCATAACATTCGCTTTGCACGTTCATTTAATTGCATTATTAAAATTGATAAAAAATGCATGTTTAATTTTAATGCATTGCATTGTCATGTTGTGTCTATGCATCATTTGACCTATATGCTTTATTTCAACACTTGATTAAACACACTTAAATTCTGATTAATACAAGAGAGGCTCGTGTCCCTGAGTTCGACCTTGGTATCTTACCAAGTAAAAAAAAATACGATCATCTCATTTTGATTCATTATGGCATATATTTAAATGAGATGATCTTTTGATGACCCAAATCGGCCCGACTGCTTCGACATATTAAGGTGCTAAAAACACATTATTAAAGGGCCGATTTTGCGGCTTATCAAATGGCGCCGTTGCCGGGGACACGGCTCATTTCTTTTATTTTTTGGATTTTTGTGTGTTTGATTTAGTGTTTCATTTTATAGGTCACTTACTCATCTATTTTGCATATAAAATTTTTTCTCTCTTATTTGATCTCTAACGATTGTTTCTGTGGCAGGGCCCTTGATGGATCAAGGAGGCGAGGAGCAGGACGTTCCCCACTGCGAGGAGCCGCAGGAGCATGCTTGGAGCAAAGGAGAAAGAAAAAAAAATGTGTCGCAATTTTTGTTGCATTTTTAATAATTCGTCTTTTACAGCGGTCTTCGATCGAAGACTCGCGCTTGTAATCGAACGATTGTGGTGTGTGGGGATCGCCCCCACTTGAGTGTCGACCTAGGACTAGGCACGCGGCTCTTCGAGCTCATTTTATTTTTTATCTTATGTGCTTGATCGTAGGTTGAGACACACTTTAAATGAAGACGCACATAATTTCGCATCACTTAGCTAAAATTCATGAAGATTAATCACCGCTAATAGATGCATGATTAGGTGCGGCTTTTTTTCGACTTGCATACATGTTGGATTTGATTTTCAAAATGGCCCCAGATTTTTCGCGACTTTTATCGTCAAATCACTGCATGATTTCTCACTTAGCCTAGATTGCATTTTTCTTCATCGAATACATGTTTTTCTCGGCTTTCATTTTTCTAGATTGATCACCTAGGATAAATGGAAAATGGAATGAACGGTAGACGATGATTTTCTGATTGATGGCTAACCTTAATTCAGTGACAATTTAAATAAAATTGGGACTGTTAATTGCAAGTCAACTTAAAATGGAGTAAAATTCGGTTTTGGGAGAGCAACACCCACGCATTTGCCTTGATTCACATTTTCTTTGCGTAAATCAAATGCTTTATCACCAATAAAACCGACAAGATAACGGACCAACCTTGGTTGGTTTTATGTGTGAGTTGGTGAAATTAAGGGTTTGCTTGCTTGATTGAGCCGTATATTTTACGAGACACAACCCCAAAACCGTAGTCACTCCATTCCATCTGCAAGATTCAAAACCACTCACTTGTATATCCATCCCCCTTCTTCGTTCACCTTGGGTCCTTCCCGACATCAAATTCCATCTTTATACTTAGGCTAATCTCAGCCTAAGTATAGGGGGGACCCAAGTCCCCGTGATTTTTCTCTACTCATCTTTTCTTGCCTTTATACTTAGGTTATTTTTAACCTAAGTATAGGGGGAGCCCCTCTTAGTCCCGTATATTCTTCTATATTTAAATGGACCTATGTTCTTGTAACATCTAGTGCTATGAGGACATAGCAAAGTTTAAGTATAGGGGGGTATACCGTATATACTGTATATTTACTTTAGCTATAAATCTGAAAATTTCGAAAAATTAAAAACTTTTTGGCTAAGGTAAAATTCATTGGACTAAGAAAATTCAAATAATTTCACGGTTTTTCGATATTATGTTACACTATTTTTATAGAAATATTCTCGAAAATGATTTTTGAAAATGTTTTGAAAATTTTTATTTTATGTGACATGGGTTTTGAAAAATCGCCATCTCTTTTCAAGAAAGTTTGAGTCTAACTTGTGTTTTAACTTTATTTCCATAAAAATCAGAAAACCCCTAAAAACCTTTAGGAGCTATTAATGACTAACTAAGCCCAATTAAGTCAGCCGCGTTCAGTGAGGGTTCGCCCTTAGCAGATTGGATGGTTTAGAGGACATCGCGCAAGGCCCCGTCCTCAAGCAACGGGCTTCGGCCTGTACTTACATCCATACTGGCTGAACCGCGGATGCTTAATTGAGCTTAGGAAGTCCTAATATCTCTTGAAGTTAAAAAAAAAAAAAAGGTGTCTTGTTTTTTAATGAAGAAGTCGGATTAGTCCTCTACAATTTCACTTTCACCCGGGATCTGATTTGGTCAAGAAGACTTAGCTTTTAGAAGTCTTTGAGATTTTAGGTTAACCAGCCTTAGCCATCAGGGTCTTAGACTTAATCATCCATATTCCCCTAAGTTTCTAGATCTGCATGCTATATTCCATGCTTAGTCTCGGACAAAAGAAGATGATCAGCACATCACATGCACGACTGCGGTTTCGATTGAGATGAGTTGATTTTTCACCTGAGGGATTGGGATGAGGAAGTCGAATTTGGATTTGATCTAATGATGCTCGAGGATGGGATAAAATCTTTGGAGGCTTCATGAAACCTGAGTGTCAGCAATATTAGCCAGTATGAGAACTTGATTCTTATACTAATCTCTTGACATTAACCTAAGTGCCTGGGTGTGAAAATAAATAAAAAAATTGTTGATCAGTGTGCGCCAACTCTTGGTAAAAGCAGTGGAGCTAGCCACAAATTATTCAAGTCAATGAAATTCAAAGAAAAGCTCTCATTCCACAAAGTTACATATCAAAGAGCTTCCACCAAAGGCGAGCGCTCCCAAAATTTTTCAAAGTGTCCACTTGGACCACCGCTATTAGGACCAGGAGTCGGGCTTGCACCAAAAAAGGGCTCTGCATCGTAAATGCTACAAGTCTGGGTGTCGAAGGTACGATAGGTACTCAAAAGAGACACACCCCGGTGTACTCCCAGGAAAACAAGTGCAGACGGCTCCAACTTCTCTTGACGGACGCACTGATCAACACCAAAAAATGTGTTGCGTAAAAGGCACTAGAGAGAATCCTTGTTCCAATGAGAGGGAGAGAAGAATTTACACAATCCCATGCCCTCCATTTTCTGGCCTGCCATCCACATTTTCTAAGTCTGACAACTAAAGAGACGGTGGACTGAATGCAAGATTTGATTTATTCCCTAGTGCTGAGGATTGGGTCCTTAGGAGATTTTCTCAGACCAAGATTTTGGGTGACAAATTGACTCTACTCTCAGAATTGCAGTCAACACTAAACTCATATCCTTTAGTTTATATGTACATCAGAGAGAGTCTAGAGAAGTAGAGGAATTGGAAGCCTCTTGATTAAGGCTGGGTTGAACTCTAAAATTTTGGATCTCTGAAGCCGAGTCAACTTGATCAGATTGGATCCTGTATTCACAAGCACAAGGGGGTTAATCCAGCTTAGTCATTCTTTTTGATGCTCGAGGACGAGCATAGTTTAAGTATAGGGGGGTGATGAACCTCAGTTTCATCATCTTTATTTCTCATAATTAACCCCCTTGCTTAAGTTTTTGTCAATAAATCCCTGTTAGTGTCTAATAATTAACAGAGTCCTAAATAAATTAAAAACCACAAAAAAATGGCAAAACAAAAATCGTGGTATTTTTAGACTCAAAAATACCCTCAAAAATATTTCGGGCTCTTGTTTGATCTCTTTTCGAGTTCTGGTCAACATGAAACTTGTAGATCTCGTCAAGATCTACAACTTTCATGTTTTGAGTTTTCTCAAATTCGGCCAATAAGGCCCTCAAAAATAAGAAATATCCTCTGAATAACCTGATTGGGCCACGTGGCCCAATCTGGGTGTGCCACGTGGCCCGGCTCCTTGGCAGTATCCGCCCTTGCTTCTGGCCGTTGGATTACCTTCAGATCCAACGGTTTAACTTTCTCCACGTGCGCCTCAACCCTCAGCCATCCGATCGTCCACTCCTTCTCATCTAAGCCGTCCACCAGCGCCGCATCAGGAGCACGCCACGTGGCTCTTGCTGAACCCTTCGATCGCGCCCTGGAGCTCTCATCTACGCCGCTCAACCCACTTATTCCATCAGCCGTTCGATCAGACTCTTGATGCCATCTGAGCCATCCCTTAGCGCTTCGCCCTTGACACGCCACGTGGCGCTCCATCGACCATCGATCTCACCGCCCCAGATCTCATCTGAGCCTCTCATTCGCGCCCAAACGTAGGCCGTTGGATCTCCAGATCCAACGGCTAATCTCCGTCGTCAACCTCCCGTCAGCCCCTCTCTCCCACGATTCATCGCACAAACACCTCGCCCCCTTCCCATTTTCTCCATCACCTCCGACTACCTCACCCTTCGCCAACCGTCCCACGACCTCCCTCCATCATCCCTCTCCCTCGCGCACACCTCCATTAACCGCCAACATGCTCCCATTCATCCCACGATCACTTCGAAACCCACGTCGTCAACCATCGCCTCCGCCACTTCGCTCCTTAAATACGCCGCCACCTCCACTGTTCACGCCCATCCACCTTTACGTGGGAGGAGGCCCAGCCCTCCTCCGTCTCCCAGTGACAGGGGGAGGCGGAGGATCGAGCGAAGACGACCTCCCTCCCCGGTGAGATCCATCGCCGGACATGGCGATGTCGCGGCGCCTCCATGCGACCGCCCGAGCTGCACGGAGAGGCTGGCCGTGTTCAGCGAAGACCCGGGGACCTTCTCGAGTCCCCAGCCCAAGCTCCCGCTCCGCCCAACCTCCGGTAAGTCTCCTTCTCTTTTTCTTGAATTTTTCTCTGATTCCTTCTATTTAATTCGGTCCAGTTGACCACTCTATCGCTCCGATAACCCCTTTAATAGCTCCGCCACACCACCCCCTTCCTCGCGCTCATCTCCGGCCACCTCTTCCCTCTTCCATAACCTCCATCGACTTCGACCCACCTCCTCCGCCCTCGCGGCGGAGGAGCTTCGAGCTCACCGCCTTCTACGCCCGTAGGAGCTCTCCACCTCACTTCACGCACGCACGCAAGTCTTCAGCTCGCTTCGGCTATAGGCCTAACCATGCAGGTCAACGAGAGGCTTCAATGGCCGGACGCTCGCCGGCGCAAACTTCATCAAGATCATCTTCGACATTGGAACCCCGGCGGACCGAGATGAGCCACCAGACGCATCGCCCGAGCTCGCAGCTTCATCGACGACCCTTCAGGAGCCTCGGGCGAGCTACACCTGGACCAGGAAGGAGCGGCGGAGCTTGGAGCTTCTCGCCGGAGCTCGAACTCCGCCGCCAGCAGTCGAAGAAGGAGAACGAGCAGTTGCCGTTGGATGGTCCCCTACCAGCGACCATCCAACGGCCTCGATGGAGCCACGTCCTCGCCTTCAGCAGCCCTTGGATCATCACGATCCAAGGGCCGATATTCAGCCACGTGGCGACACCAGAGAGCCCCCGAGCCTCAGCCACCGAGCCAGAGGCTTGGATTCACCGAGCCTCGACCGAGCCTGCACCGAGCTTCGTACCGTCCGAGCCTAGCCGAAGCTCCTCCGATCCTCTGCCGAAACCGAGCCTCCGTCCGAGCCTGGGTCGCACGTGCATCGCACGTGTTACCCTGGGAAATTTGCAGAGACGCCCTCGAACTTCTCCATATTTGCAAAAAGGTCCCCGTGCTTTTGGGTAAATTACAGGGAAGGCCTCGCGCTTTATTTTTATTGCATTTCAGTCCTTTCCAGGGATCTTTTTGTAGTTATATTTTCATGTTTTTCTTTCATTTATGCCCTTATGTTTGAACTTGAATATCTTGAGCTACATAGCTCCAATCAAGTTGATTTCAGTTTCGTTTTGAAGCTCTTTTCGTCCTCTTCACGATGGCATGGTTAAATTTCAGATTTGAGATTATGAACTGTAATGTATAATTTTATTATTTAAGTGCCTCGATCTCTTTATTTATCATGTTCACTTTTTTTTTAATGAGAGTAGAATGCTTCTAAATGCTGACTCATTTCAACTTGCAATTTTTTTTGCTATGGCTTAAGTGATTATTTGGGCATAACATTCGCTTTGCACGTTCATTTAATTGCATTATTAAAATTGATAAAAAAATGCATGTTTAATTTTAATGCATTGCATCGTCATGTTGTGTCTATGCATCATTTGACCTATATGCTTTATTTCAACACTTGATTAAACACACTTAAATTCTGATTAATACGAGAGAGGCTCGTGTCCCTGAGCTCGACCTTGGTATCTTACCAAGTAAAAAAAAATACGATCATCTCATTTTGATTCATTATGGCATATATTTAAATGAGATGATCTTTTGATGACCCAAACCGGCCCGACTGCTTCGACATATTAAGGTGCTAAAAACACATTATTAAAGGGCCGATTTTGCGGCTTATCAGTAACCATGACGCTTCCATTCTTAGGGAGTGATGAAACGGATTTGGATTTTGGTGACTACGCTCAAAAGAAAAGTAATATGATCTTGGTCCAAATGTTGGACAGTGATCTAAATGTGATTTAGATGCAATGAAAAGTTTAGGTTTACGGTTTTGATTTAATCAAACATTTATGGGAGGTCTGCAAGATCTAGATTTGAGATTTGATCTCAATATCCAAGTCACTATACGTGAAACATACAATCACATTGTCCTTATCTCCAAGTATCCGTTGATAAAACACATTATTCTTGAAAGAGTATAAGAATAATTTCATTATTTATATTATATTTGAGCATTGAGAAAAATAGATTATTAAATGTGATTTAATTATTGTGAATAATATGAATGTGATTCATATTGCTTGGGCACATGAGAAATGGATAATTAAATGTGATTTAATTATCATGAATAATGTGAATGTGATTCATATTATTTGAGTGCGTGAGATTTGTGATCTTTGATAATTCAATATGATATAATTATCAAAAATATTAATAATATGGATAACACTAGTTTATATATATTATAAATGTAATTTATAATATATAAAATAAAGCTATTTGTAAATAACATTTACAATTTAAATGTTGATGTGAATTGAATTAGCATTGGACAATTAATTAAAAATGTATTTTTGCATTTTATTTTGGGTTGTGAATGTGATTCACAAATTTCTAATGGCATGATTGCAATGTTCACAAAATAAAGTGGATTTATTTTTTGGGATAATTTACAACAGATGTTGTTGTAAATATTGTAGATTTTCATGGGATAATGTAAGCTCATGGATTATGAGGAGATAGCCACCTTCCTTAAGGGAAAGGTCGACATCCACAAAATCATATTAGGAATGGGTGGTCGTTCCCCTATTTATGGAAGTAGGCTAGCCTCCTTCCTATTATCTCCGTGGATAATTGATTTAATTTAAAATTAATTTATATTGATTATTTTTCAATATATATTTAATTTAATTAATTGTTATTGTGTTTTTACAACAAAATCATGGCCATTGAAAGAAACACAAATCAGTCTCATCCATTGATTTTGTGTTGTCCATGGATTGGGATCCATGGACTCGTAAAATATATATTAGAAGAGGCAACCCTGGCTCTTCTTTACATGATTGTAATATGATCTCTCCCTTTCTCTCTCTACATGGCATCTCTCTCTCTCATTATGGTCGTCCACCATGGAGCCCTAGAGAGAGTCGTCATCGCCGACGCATCGTCGTTATGTTGTCGGATCATTTGCTCGTGGATCTTCATCTTCTTCGATGGGCCTCGCTCGTGAAGAAGATGTCAGAGCTCATGTGACGAGATCAGGAGATTCACCTCTTGGATCATCAACATGGATTGTGAGGAGCACGTGTTTCATCAACATGCTCCTAAGAGTCTCCTCTGTAGGATCAGACTTGAGACATGAGGTCTCTTCGTTTAGAGACTCAATCGCAACCACGCTTCAAGAGGTAAACCTTATACTTGTTTGTGGTTTAGATAAAATGATCTGAGAAGTGCTCTTGGATCATTTGATTTCATCATTTCAAAATTTTTAAAATTACGTTGTTCCGAGCAACTAGTACGACTAGTCACTCCCGATCGCATACGATGTGAGACTCACGCTTCTTTGATGCACTTAAGGATTTCCCCATATCCTTCACGATTGCTTCTCTCCATGAAGAGTGTTATGATGTGTTTCCAATGTGCTCGCTCTGCATGAAGTTGGTGACCTCGACTTGGACTAGTTCCTCTTTATAATGCTTCAATATTTGCCCATTAACTGAAAATAACTACGTATTATCTCTGAGATAAGCAATGACAATACTACCATTATTGTGCACATATGTGATAATGTAGGGACCCATCCATTTAAATTTGAGTTTCCCATGAAACATCCTCAATATGGTGTTAAATTACTATATCTTCTACCCAGGGACAAAGGTCTTATGCCTTATGTGTCAATCATGACATCTCTTGGCCTTGTCCTTATAGATCACACCATTGTCATACACCCGGTTTCGGATTTCCACTATCTCATTCAGATTCAAGTCACAACAGAGCTTCCCCATGTGACAACTCCAATTAATCTTCTTGATCGCCCATTCCGATTTATTAATTAACTCTACAAGCAAACAACATGGCTTTCCATATATCATCATAAAAGGTGAAGTACTGAGTAGAGTCTTGTAGGTTGTCGTATAGGTCCACAGAACTTGGTCCAAAAGATGAGACCAATTCTTCCTATCAAGATGAACCAACTTCTGAAGAACACTTTCACCTCTCTATCAGATACCTTTGCCATGCCATTAGATTGTGGGTGGTAAGTATTGGCTACTCTATGCCAGAATTTAAAGTCCTTAGCCACTGATCTCATATCTTTGTTGACAAAGTGGCTACCCTCATCAGAAATTAAAACCTTTTATAGCCCGAACCTCACAATAATATGATCCTTGATAAACTTATAGACAATATTATTGTCTACGGTTCAAGTCAAGATAGCATCCACCTACATTGACAAATAATCAGTTGCCAACAAGATGTACTCATGTCCATTGCTGTTGGGAAAGGGACCCATAAAATAAATTCCCCGTGCATCAAAAACATCAAAAAAATCATCGGCTCCATGGGCATCTCATATCTATATCCAACAATCCCTCCTACTCTCTGACAAATCGGGCACGACCGTACAAAATTAATGGCATCTCTAAATAAGGTCGGCCAGTAAAATCCACACTAGAGTACCATGTGCACGGTTCTCTTTCCTGAATGGTGTCCTCCAACATCAAGTGTATGACAATGCGTGAGGACACTTTGGTATTCCTCCTGAGGAATACACCTTAGCCAAACGCAATCTAGCCCTTCAAAGAAAAGGAATGGATCATCCCAAAGGTATCTCATCGAATCTAACTTCTCCTAGTCCAACCCTGGGGAACCTGTTTGGAGACAATGTAGTTCACCATGTTGGCATACCATGGGAGTGAGTTAACAGCACAAACAGACACGTATGGGAAAGTTTCTTAAATCTGTTCACTATCATGATTATCATTCTATTCGATTCGAGAAAAGTGATCAGCCACAACATTCTTTACTCCAGGTTTATCCTTAATATCCAAATCAAATTCCTGGATTAACAAGATCCACCTAATAAGACGCTCCTTTGCGTCCTTCTTTTCCATTAAGTACTTGATTGTTATGTGATCAGTGAAAATTGTCACATTGGAGCCCAAAATATATGATCTGAACTTCTCAGGGCCCAAACTACAATGAGCATTTCCTTTTCAGTCATTGTGTAATTTCTCTGTGTAGGATCCAAAGCATTGCTCGCATAGTGAATTGAATACGGAATCTCGTCTCTTCTCTATCCTAACACAGCTTCAACAGCAAAATCTGATGCATCAGTCATGATCTCAAAGGGAAGAGACCAATCGGGAGCTTCTAAGATATGTGATTCACATATCTTTCTTTTCATGAGCTCAAAGGCCTCTAGACACTTGTGATGGACAATGAACTCAGTGTCTTTTCTTAAGAGCTCAGTTAGTTGAGGGGCGATCTTTAAAAAATCATGAATAAATCTTCGATAAAATCCAACATGCCCTAAGAAAGACCTCACTGACTTGACATTGTTGGTGGCTCAAGTTTCTTGATCACATCCACCTTGGCAAGATCAACCTCCGTTCCTTTTTTGGAGATTGCATGCCCCAACACGATACCCTCGGTGACCATAAAATGACTTTTTTTCTTAGGAGAGTACTAGATTAACCTTCCTACACTTCTTGAGGACTCGGTACAAGTGTGCTAAACATGTATCAAACAAATCACCGTGGACCGAGAAGTCATCCATGAATACTTCCAAGAATTCTCCCACCATATCAGCAAATACGACGATCATGCACTACTGAAATGTGCACAGGCATTGCAGAGCCCGAATGGCATGCGTATAAACACATAGGTGCCGAATGGACATGTGAATGTGGTCTTTTGCTGGTCCTCAGGACCTATGGCTACCTGATTGTAGCTTGAATACCCATCAATAAAGTAGAAGAATGCTTTACCTATGAATCTCACCAAAATATGACCAATGAATAGCAGAGGAAAGTGGTCTTTCTTGGTCGTAGCATTCAAGCGACTGTAATCGAGACAGACATGCCACGACATGGGTACTCGTGTTGTGATCTCTACCCCCTCCTCATTGGTAGCCATCTGAATTCCTGACTTCTTCAGGATAACATGAAGTGGGGCCACCCACTTGGAGTCATATATAAACCCTACCTTGCACCATTTATCAATTTCTTTCTTAACTACTTCCCATAGATTAGGGTTCAGTCTCCTCTGGAACTCACTGGAAGATCTCGCATCATCCTTAATATATTTTTGGTGCGAGTAGAGAGCGGGGTTGATTCCCACGAGATCCGACACACTCCAACCAATGACTTTTCGGTTCCTCTCAAGAACTTCTAGCAACCTAGACTCCTATTCTATAGCTCATTCTAAGCTAATGATTGGGTCCCACAAGAAATGCATATTTGAGTGTAGGAGGAAGTGTATTAAGCTCTAGCAAATCTTTATCAACGATTAAGTCCGACTGAGTTGCATCTGTCAACTCTGTGTTGGAGGAGGATGGACCAAACTATGATGTATTGGCCACCAATTCTGTTGAATGGTGAGTTGGATCATCAAAAAATGTGGTAATTCAGCCAAAGCCACGTCTGACTCATCATCTACGTCCCATGATCGTTCTGAAAGAGGTAAACTGACAGATCCAAAGGGATCTCTGAGTCGTCAAGGACATAGATATCTGTGTTTATCACGAGATCAAGAAACACCTGCAAACTGCATTATGCACTCATTTCTCTCCAGATAAGAGGGTCACGCTCTATCCTGCTGGAGTCTGATTCCACATCCCATCTGTCTGATCATCTTGCAATCTGCCTCTGATGATTCTGAGTACTCGGTACTGGATTTTGAGTCCGGTCTTTTCCATTTTGTCTGCATCATCTCTAAGTTCACTTCTCCACTTGAAGATCTGAATTTCATCATTTTTGTGATGTATTTGAATGCTGCCCCGACGATCCTCAAGAATGGCCATCCAAGAATGATATGAGATTATCTCCAATGATTGGGAGTCTCCATATCAAGGGCAGTGAAGTCCACTTTGTACTCTTACCCCTCAATCAAGATAACGACATTCTTCACTTCTCCCTTAGGTCTATTCATTGATTGATATGCAAATTGGAGTAGAGTTCGTGATTTTTTGAGTGGACCTAACTCAAATTTGTAATATAGTGCTAAGGGGGGAAGGTTGATGGAAGAACCCATTATATATAGGAGTGTGTGTAAACTCAATGTCGTCGATACGACTTTCCACATAATGAGCACTCAAGTCTCTCTTTTTCCTTGGTAGTTGAACACAGTGAGTAGTGGCTACTGATAAGACGTGAATCTTCACATACTGGTCTGGTTTCTTCCTACAAGTCCTTATAAGTGTGCATATCATTTTCAAGTACTTCTAAAATGCAGGATTGTTAGCCACATACTGTTCAAATGGCACCTTAACTGTGATGTTCTCTTAACAATTTTGCCATTTTTGGGTCATCTTGATTAGTTTCCTTAGATTTGTGTTTTCCTCCCATTAGAGCACGGGGGAAAGGAATAGAACCAATTGAAATAGGGACAAAGAATACAAATCATAACCAGAAACATCATGCTTAGATTTAACTAAAATGGAGTTCTTATTACATACATCGTTTTTTCAACTAGAAGTTAAAATCTAGATTGTCTACAACATGTTGTGGAATCAATGACGAAGGTAAATCTACCACAACCAGAGGTGCAAGGTACTTTGTAGACTCCATTGGTGCTTTCCCTTTCTGTTGAGAGGGAATCCTTGGTCTCTTCAGATATGGCGGTTAATCCTGATGTCTTTCTTCTTCATCTGATGAGTCGTCAGGTTTTTCTCTAGAGATGCCTCTCTCCATTTACCTTGCCCGGTCAGGCACGGTCACGGTCCTTCCACTCTTGAGTGACATATAATCTATATTATCAAACAAAAGGATCTCATGTTCAGATCTAGATGAGTATAAATGTATACCTAACCACCATGTTGCCGAAAGTTAGATTTGTTCAAGTTGTTGGGATTAGCTTCAACTTGGATGAGAATGGCTATAGCAAGTGCAGTCTGTTCATCACTCCAACGAGATAGGCGATTGATGTCCACCCGTAGATCATGAATTTCGCTCCTGTAAAATCGGAGCTCCTCGAGAATCTGTTGATGAATGTCCATGGGTCCTGTTAGAAAGTGATACTGCTGGGAAGACTTTTTTGAAGATTGGCCCTGAGGGGCCTGGTAATGTTGCCATCTTTGTTGCTGGGGTGTCCGCTGATATTGCGGGCACTGCTAGACAGCCTGATATTGGCACTGACGGTAGTATTGCTGATGTTGCCTTTGCTAATGGGGTTGGGATGTGCTCTGACTGTGTTGTGATGCGCGAGTGAAAGCGATATTGTAGAAGGTCGGGGGATACTGGTAGGGCTATCAATCCCTCGTGTTTCCTTTTCTAGTAGGGTCTTGTACATACAAAATACCAATCACTCCCAACATCTATAGAGGCTCTTCCTCGACGATCTCTGCTGGTGGCGGTGGCTGATGGAAAAGTTGGGCATAGGACTGGTCCTGAACCCAAGGATAAGGTGGACCTGACATGAGTTGCCCGTGGACAAGATGCACTCGAAAAATGGGAGCAACAGATGTAGTCACGGCAGGTATCCAGATCTTGGACACCTTCTCAGTCAGCTCCTCCATTTACTTTGGTATTTGAGAGATCCTACTGTTAATGTCATTCACCCTTTTGTTGATCTGTTCCACCACTAGTAGCTGGTCTGCAATGATGCTAATGTTTGGAAGTAGATCCTCAGCTATCTCAGCAATAGTCATTTTCCTTCCTTTACATTGGAGTGTATTGAGGGAATCAGTGTATGCCATGCTGGCGACCTGTGAGCGACTTGTCTCGGCCATTTGCTTGAATACCTTCCAGATGGTATATGTACCTCATGATGTGTAGTTGCCTCTACAAGCAGTGTTCACTAAACCTTGTTTCTCATAGTTGAGACCAGAATAAAGTGATTGGACCAAGATATTTTCATCCAAAGCATGACACGATACTTTTGTAATAAATCTTTGAATCTATCCCAGGCATCACATAATGGTTCATGAGGTGTCTGAGAAAGGTGGTGATGTTGTCCTCATCTGATTAGTCCTACTCAAAAGTAGAATTTCATTAAGAGCGGGTCCTAGAAATGATTGTATGTACAAACCATTAGTCCTAGATTATTCAGCAGTAGTCATCTATGCCTTTCAAAGTGAATGGAAGTGAAGTGAGACGAATGCAATCCTGGCTAACCCTGGGGTGTCTGAGATTAGAGCATACTAGCTCCAAGTCCCTTAAGAATGTGTAGGTTCCTTAATAGCATTTCCATGGAATTGTGGCATCAGGTTTAGGAAAGGTAACTTCAATTCAAAGTCAATTTCTGGCTCGAGAGGATTTAGATAATTTATCACATTATACTATCCTAAATTGTATGATGCATCCATTGGT
Organism: Ottelia alismoides; assembly: GCA_037367405.1. NCBI lineage: Eukaryota > Viridiplantae > Streptophyta > Magnoliopsida > Alismatales > Hydrocharitaceae > Ottelia > Ottelia alismoides. The sequence goes on from JAZKJV010008185.1 coordinate 425,557, forward strand.
TGTTCAACCCCAATATTTAGCTAGCCAATTTGTGCTCTTGGTAGAAGTTGCTGCTGCTCAAATGTAGCTAATCTTGCTAATATCATTTGCATCGGGTCTTCATTTTGTTCTTCATTTTCTCTTTTCTTTGGAGGCATCTTCTTTAACTCTTATTCTTCATCTTCAGAATCAAACGGATTAGTATTAAAAGAGTTGGAAGAATATGAATGAGAAGCATCGAGGTGAGAGTTTTTCTCAATGTGGTGAGAGAAGAGACGGTTAGTCTGAAACTGACCTCCCTCAAGGAAGAAAATAAAATCATGGATAGAAGTTTTATGAGGAGAGTATTCATGAATCCAAGAAGGCTCAGGAAAAGAGTGTCCTTGAGTCAGTGAGGATGGTAGGTCTATTGTGTTCAGTGGAAGGCTTGCGGATTCGAGCAAATATCATCACAACCCTCCATTCTTGATGTCAAGCAGTTCGGAGAAAGATCACGGTTCATGAATCAACAAGGGAGAGTAAAGGCACAGATGTGTGGTATTTGATGTCTGATCTTGATATACGCACACAATACAAACACAATATAAGCCCCAATTTCACCGACTCACACAGTGAAAGCCGCAAGAATCCGGCCAATTTATCTTTTCAATTTTAAATTGGTGATAATTCAATCTTGTAACGAGTCCTTAGCGACTAGACCTATACGAGTGTGAGTACTGCCAGAAAAGTATTCCATACTTGTCCACCTCCTTTGTAACCTATATTCTACACTTTTTTACATCCTTGTTATCAAATCCGAATCCACTACTCAGCTAAAAGAAGTAGAGAGATGATTCCGATAGTGGCGAATTAGGTACTTTGGACCAAGCTCGAGACGGAATCACATGCGATCGTGCTAGTCCCTACTCGGATGCGAGACGATGAGATAGACACCCATGTGAGGGCATGGCCTAAGCACAGTACTTTAGAACGGGTTGATGTTTTACACAAGGCAAGAATATCATCGTTGACACGGCCCTACTCGTCCACGTATGATAGAAGCACCGGTACTTCGTGAATCCATGTGATAAACAAGCAGTATTTAGGGTGGGTTTTGGGCTCTAGTCCTTATGGGTCATGCCTCACTATGTCAGGATGGTGCCAAAACCTGAAATGTACTTGAATCCAAGGACGGGGTTGCTCTCCCGCAAAAAAATCTTTGTTTTATGAGTTTAAGTCGGCCTTGTTTATCAGTTTCAATTTTTAGTGGTGATCACTGAAGTTTTAGGCGAGCATAAAATACACATCTACCATCTAGTCCCAATTTCCTTTAGATCTTAAGTGACAAAACAAGAGGGGGAAATCGATAAAGGCCGGTTGACGTGAAAAATAATGATGTATGCTCGAATAGAATACTTATAGTGCTTCATCGCAATCTCCATGTGGGATGTAATACAAGAATTGAAATTTAGTCTATATGAAGTGCAAGCCGACAAAACCACTCCTAGAAGAAAGTTTTATTAGCCAGGAAGAAATGGATTTGAATTTTGACTAAGTTGAACGATCTAAGGTGTGTCTCATTAAGTGCAGTGTGTTCCTAAGTTATACAACACAAGCAAAATAAACCAAGTAGCTCTAATAGCCGGAGTGCAGGTCTAACCTATAAACCACTCAAGTCAGGCTCCACCCTCACCAAAGAGTGAAACAAGTCCGACACGCCACAGAAAAAGTCCAAGTCTTGTTTAGACACGTGAGATTCTAATTGGAAATCACGATAAATAGGCAATTAATTACAAATAATAAAAAAGGGAAAAGGCTGAAAATCAATCCTAAACTCTACACCCTCTCACGACTCGACTCGATCTTAATTTGTATGTGTCTTTTTATCGGGCTATCGAGATGCGTCAGTTTCTAAAAAACCACTCCACGTCCATAGGGTACCTTGCACAAAAATAAGAGAGAGAAAGTAAGAGAGTTGACACAATAATTAATCAAAATAAAGAAAAGAAAATAAATACTGAAAAAGAAACAAATGCTAGAAAATAAATGAAAAATGTACAGTGGCAACCTTCGGGGATCAAACTACCCCAATGTGTGTAAAACCTAACCCTAAAGTTTCTAGACAAAAACCTAAGTCGTTTGCCTCCCCGACAACAGCACCATCTGATGAACTCGAAATTACCCTATGTTAATTGTGTTGAAATATTGTATATATGTTGTAGTCAGGCAAAAGGGATCAATAAGGAAATTAAACCACACAAATTAATGAATAATACAAGCTATACGGGTCTATGTTTATTTAACCTGGGCAAGTCCAGGTTAAATCTATCAAATTTAGTGAACGATTTTCGAAGTGGAATTTTTTTTGGTATTTTTTTATGCAATTAATGGATGCAAGTGCAAATTAGGCCAATTTTAAGGACTAAATGCAAATTCCAATTAAACAGAGTAAACAAGTACCAAACTTGGCCAGCATGTGAAATATGATGAAATGAATGCTCTATAATATTTTTGGATTTTTTGACACAACATGAATTTTTTATAAATAAAATAACGCAAACAATCTAATTGTCAATAAAATAATTTTAACAAATATCAAACTTAATTATTTTCAAGAAATAAAATTATCTTAGATTTGTCTAATGAAGATGTATCTAGAAAAAATCTAAACCTTAATAATGTTGAGTTTTATGTTTATTAAAAATTAACTACTGAAATCACAAACTGAATTATTCAGAACAAATCATATACGCAAGTGATGTGCTTTTTGGGCATGATATAAATAACTAAGTCTACCAAAGTGATTTTTTCATTTTTAAAGCAATGTTAATTTAATACCAATTTCATACCATGAAATGTGTAAAATATACAAAATTTCACCAAATCAATTATAACTAATTAACCATGTCTCAAAAAATATGAATAAATACCCATGCGATACAGAGTTAGTTGAGCTACAAAATGCAATTTTTGGAATAAATAAATGATTCAAAAATGAGGCTCAAATAATAAACCATAGTTAGGGGTATGAACACAATACAGAATATGAAATGAAATAAGCAATATCGGTACTAGAATGCAAATAGCTGGACCTGGGAGGGGTCTGTGCAAAATAACCACCAGGGCACGTCCGGAGCACATGCCTGCTTGAGCGGCGGGATTTTTTTGAAAATTGGATTTGCGTGAGAGGTCTTCTAAGGGATATGCAAGACTACAATGGGCCTTGATGCAAATGTTCCACATACTCGCGTGCTCTGTACATGAGGAGGAGATGAACATAAGGGGGTGTGAGGCACATGGTGGAAGGTGGTGATGGGCACGGGCAAGGCGGTGTTTCACTGGAAGCGAGCTTGGCCAAGGGGGCTACTGCAGAGCAGATGGTGGATCGGAGTGGTTTGTTATGACAGTGGCATCACTGGCAAGTGGAGGCGAGGTGATTTGGGGGGGTGGCGAAGCGGTAGGCAGCTTGACTCACAAGCTGAGGAAGTCTAGGCGATGGGGGCTAGCAGTCAGTACGGTGGCTTGAGGTGACTCTAGAAGTTGATCGAGGTCATGAACAACACATGATTGTGACGTGGGATTCATGGCTGTTGATAATCCTCGGAGGAAACGAAAAAGAGCCAAGGTGAAAGGGTGCAAGGGTGGGCTTCAAAGTTTGGTGAACGAGGTGTCAGTGGAGTCGATCGAACGAGGAGCTCAATCATGCTCTTTGCTCAAGCCGCAACTGAGGTCGTGCTAAACAGCTGCATTGTGCAGCTGTAGTAAAGGAGGACGATGGTCCTGCTTTGGATCTCGCCGGAAGATAGAGGGTCTATGCTCGATGAAGAACCTCTCAGCTGTCAACTGAGGAGGTCAGAGCCTGCTCCTTCTTTCTAAAAAAATGGTGGATGGCATGGATTGGGGCCTATGGGGCAATCTTTATGGACGGTTGATGAGGCGAGATTTATGGGGAGGGGGAACAAGGGAACGACAGATGCAGGTGGTTGCAAAGGTCGGGTGCCAGTCAGTGAATCCTACGAGGGAGGTTGGAAGCGGGGGTGATGTGGGTTGCACAACCACCACGCAAAACAGAGGGACAATTGTGTACTGGGTCAGAGAGAGAAGAGGGCGAGAGAGGTAGAGAGATGAGCCGCAGTCGCGACGGTTGACGCTATCTAAGGAAGACAGGCGCGAGGGGAGGAGGCTATTGGACATGCGAGCCCACGGCGAGCCATTATGCAATAATTGTTATTGCAAATATCATTCCCTGATCTGAAAGAAAGAATAACTAATTTGCATAATAGGTCCCTTAGTACAATTAGGGTTATGTACCATGGCTATCTTGATGATCATACAGTTGTTGATTCAAATATTGAATCATAGAGGCTGGTGCTTGATCAACATCTAAAGAGTTAGATTGAGGACTCATCAAGCACTGTCAAATGATTGTTGAGAGATGATCTCCAGCCTGAGTAGGAGATGGCAATCCTTTCTCATTTAGGTTGATATCTGACCGACCTCTTGATGCAGATCCTCTGCATGGGAATAGAGATTCGAAGGTGTCAGATTAGTTGAGTCAAAGGGTTGACTTAACGAGATCGAGATAACCAAAGACCTATGTTAAATGCTATCACAGCATAGGCACACATCCTATGACTAGAGACAGATGTGTTACTATATGTCTGAGTGTGTATATTTGGCAGACCAATAGGTTGATGACCAAATCAAGGTCTATACACCAGCGAGCTGGTGTGCATGTAAGGACATATGAGTAATACGATCTCTCAAAGGGGTCATACAGGTACACATGTGAACCAGAAGACATGAGCTCACTCATGAGGTATTGGGACTGATCAAATTCCATGCATGTTCGTCATGCTTTGGAAGCATGACAAGACTGAAGGTATGTATATGCTTTGGGAAAGCATATGATCGATACCAATTCCTAATGACCAAGACTGAGATATTGATGATTGAACCCTAAAGAAGACAGTACAAAATTAATCTACATCTTTGGGTTTCATCGTAGGTCTTCCGGTATGCAGGATGTACATGTGTTGGGAATACCTGAGGGTGATGTGATCATAAACGATTGTATAACCATGATGCTTCCATTCCCAGGGAGTGATGAAAAAAGTTTGGATTTTGGTGACTCCTTTCAATAGAGAAGTGACCTAATCTTAGTCCATGTATTGGACATTGATCTGAATGAGATTCAGATGCAATGAGAAGATTAGGTCTACGGCCTTGATTCAATCAAGCATCTGTGGGAGGTTCATGAGATCTAGATTTCAGATGTGATCTCAATATCCAAGTCACTATACATGGAAAAATACAATCATCATGTCCTTATCTCCAAGTATCTGGGGAGAAAGCGCATTATTCTTGAAAGGGTTCAAGAATGATTCCATAGTTGAATTATATCTAAGTATTGAGAGATTGATAATTAAATGTGATTTAATTATCTTGATGCATGTGGATAATTATCCAATATAATTAAATGTGATTTAATTATTACAGATAAGAATAATGTGGATAGCAATATCCAATTATTCATAATATATTATAAATGTTATTTATAATGTATTAGATAGAGCTAATTATGATTTATATTTGTTAATTAATTATTGTTGTGAATTGGATTCACATTGTATAATTAATTGAAAATATAAATTATATTTTATTTTAGGTTGTGGATGTGATTCACAAATTTCCAATGGCAAGATTGCAATATTCTTAAAATTAATTATGAATTATTTTTGTAGAATAATTCACAACAAAAGTTGTTGGAACAATAATGGAGATTTTCATGGAGATATGCAATCTCATGAGATTTCATGAGATTGCCTCCACCATGAAAATAAGTGGACGGCTACCAAGTGCTATATGGAATTCGTGGTTGTCCCGCCTATTTTATGGGGAGATATTATCTCCATGCTAATTATCTCCTTATTTGTTTGATTTGATTCAGGATTGAATTGTATTTGATTTAATAAAATATATTTGATCGAAATTAAATTATTAGTTGTTGATTTTTACCAACAACAATCTTGACCATAGGATTAAACACAAATCAATCTCATCCATTGATTTTGTGTGTCCTATGGATTGTGATCCATGGATCCCAAAACCCTATAAATAGAGAGGCATACCTTGCTCTCTAGGGTTATGCTATTGAGATACAACAAGCTCTCTCTCTCTTCTTCCACACGCCAACTCTCCTCTCTTCTCCATTGGTGGTCGTCCACCAAGCCTTAGAGGAGGAGCTTCGTCGTCGCTTCGTCACCGCGCCGCCGCCTCAACATTCCTCGGTTCTCCATCTTATTTGGAGTGCTTTGCTCATGAAGAAGGTGTTTGATCTCGTGCGACGAGATCAGGAGTTAACCGTGCTTGGATCAACTTCTTGTATTGCAAGGATCACGCGACTCATCCCTACGCTCGCAAGCGTCTTCTCCGAGATCGGACTTGAGACAGGAGGTCTCTTTTCGTAAAGACTCAATCAACCACGCTACAAGAGGTATTCCTTTGTACTTGATGTGGTTTTAGATGAAACGATCCGAGAATCGTTCTTGGATCATGTGTTTTCATCACATGAAAATTTTTTAAATTCCGCTGCATAGAACAACTAGTCCGACTAGTCGTTCTTCGTCGTATTCGATACGATTCTCACGCTTCCGTTATGCATTTAAGGATTATACCATATCCTTCAAGTGGTATCAGAGCCTTAGGTTGAAGGTTTTGGATTCAATATGTAAACCTAGGACGACTTGGGTTCGTTAAGGTTCCGAAAGTTTTTGTCGCATTTGATTTTCGTACATCTATTTAGTGAATAAATTAGACCCTGTTTAAAAGATTTAAACACGAATTAATCACTTATATTTTGTTCCCCATTAAATAAGGAAATCATAGGATCTGAGTTTATGTAATTTGGATTCTGTTTGCTCGAGATATGGTTGTTTTAATAAACATGTATTCACTGTTGCGGAAACTGCGAATCTTAACATGATTAATGAGTTAATTACTGTTTTGATCCGCCTAGAAATACGTGATATATCACTTAGGTTATGTCCTAAATCAAATTAAAAATCTTTGGAAACTGATTTTGTCTAATTTGGATTTAAATTGATTGAGATATGTTAATTTTAGTAAGTAGGGGTCACTGCTGAAATTACATTCCTAATCAAGAACTGTGATTGTTAATTAGTGAAAATAATTGTTAATTTCATGAAAAATATTTGAGAAATATTTAATGATGATTATTTCCTTAATTGACTTGGCCTCAACCAATAAATTGATTAGAATTGATTTAGATCATAATTGGAAACACAATCAACAAACAACTTGCTTGAATAGGATTGGGAATTTGGTTAGCAAATTTCCTTATAATCGAAATTGTTTTGATTATTACTATATGGTATAATTTCGGTTGAAGAATCGATGATCATCTCAAGTACAAAATGATTGGCTCGGCATTATTTTTTCCTGAGGCGGATATGGTGTCTAGTCGGGGAGCGTTGGGGTAGCGGGTCGCACCGGTTGCGGTCCGTCCCACTCCCACCGGTACTGGCCATGACAGCGGGTAGGGAACGAATGATGCTTGAGAGATCATGATTTATTTTTATAATTATTAAAATTCTAATTAATACGTATTTTGAGATAATACCATATATTCAAGTAAAATCAAATTTGTTGATTGAATTAGATTGATAATTAATTTAATATGAACAAGTTAATTACATCCAATTAAAAACAATCTATTATGAATAGATGTGTATTTCCCTTGGAAGAATTAATTATATGAATATGATTCATAGTAATTAATTAAAATTTAAATATGAGGTGGAGGATCACATAAGTGACATCCATGGTCTCCCGTCAAGGCGAAGGGTTTCGTCGCCATATATTGTATAAAGGGAGTGCAGTGGAAGCATGGGTTGGACCCATGTAAGAAGGAAAGTCAAAGAGTTGACCGTACTTTTGTGACCTTTATATGACATCCAAATAGTTGGATATATGTGGATACTGCAATAAGTTGATGTATAGATAGTATGACTATCAAGTCTATCTAAATCCTTGGAGAAGGACTCGGATAGTGCATCAGAATAATCTACATTTAATCATTGAAACTGACTTTCTTATTGGATAATAGTTGTATCTCATTCTTCTAAAGACACTTGCAATAAATTGCATATGTATTCGAAGACTAGAAAATTTGATCTTAAAGTTCAATAGGCATCCACATGGATGTTAATGCAATTGTTGCAACAACCTCTATTGGATAAATAGACTTCCTAATTTCAGTGGGAGAGCCATTAGTCTTAGAGAATGTCTCTATGACCTAGATATTAGAATACACTCATTGTTTATTTCTAAATGTTGGAAATAAACATGAATTCTGTAATAGACCTATCATAAAGAGTTATGATGGAGATATTTCATATAGTAATCTAAAATCTAGTGGACTCCATTAAATTAGAAAATTAATGAATGGTTCATTAACATTTCTAATACTGAAATTTAAACCTTAAAAGATCAATAGGAGGATGAAGATCATTTGACAATGATCTGACATCAAGCCTTGGACATTTGTCTATTGATGTGATCAATAGACTAGTAAGAGATGAAACCTTAGATTGTCTAAAGGTTCAAATCTTACATACTTGTGAATATTGTATTCAAAAGTAAAAATGTCCAATACACCCTTCCTTGGGAATGGTATAAGATGTCAAGGTATTCAAGATCTCATACATATTGATGTATGTGAATCATCTTTATCAGAATAAACATTATGGATATGTGATATCTATTCATAATTATTTGTGATATGAGATTTCCTCTCTTCACTTAGAAACCTTTGAAATGTTCAAAGATTTCACAATTTTGGTTTAGAACCAAAGTTTGAAGGAAGATAAAACGAATTTGATCTAATCTAGGTAGTCACTACCTGTTAAAATGAATTCATGAAATACCTTATGGAGGAAGGAATATCATTCCTATCTCGCTCCTCCTAATACACCTAAGCTCAATAGAGTTATAGGGAGATATAATTGGTCATATGTGGTATGATATGATCAATGATGAATATTAGCATAATTATCTATTAGTTTCCAAGGTATATATATATAGTAGAGACTACAATATATACCCTTAATCAGGTTCCAAGCAAGTAAGCTGGAATTTAGCACTTGAGAGTGCTACTTCATTAGGAAAATAAAGTATGGTATTGGATACCTACTTTATGACCTTGAGATTCTTAAAAGATCTCATCTCTGAGAATGTGATTCTTAAAGGATGACGCACATGAGAATCAAGATGAAAATGAAGTAAAGGAACTCATTTAATCTTGAAAAGATAATGCGGCTCCTGAAATCGGAAACTAAAAGAGTATCTGAAGATGAAACACTAATACTTCTTCAAATAAGTTTGAGGATGTATTCTATGTGTCAATTAAGTCTGAAAATGATCAGACTTCATGTGATGAAGCTCCTGAGGATCATGACATGGAAAGATGGATGCTAGCAATAAAAGTCTAATGTAGACTTCATATACAAGTGTTGTATATGGACCCTCGAGGATCCACCTATATGGGTAAGGCCCAATAAGGTGTAAATGGATCTTCAAGAGAAAGAGGGAACCTGATGAGAAGGTAGAGACCTTCAAAGAACGGTTCGTAGCCATAAGCTACACACCGAAGAGAAGACATCGCTTGCGATGAGACTTGCTCTTCAATGACCATGCTTAAATCCATTAGAATATAGCTAACCCTATCTACACAACTTGACTATAGCATTTTCAAGATGTGAGTCAAGATTGTGTTCCTCTATGAATACCTCTTTGAGGATATTCACCTGAAGTAGCCTCATGGCTTCATGGATGAGGAAAGCAAGGTGTGCAAGCTGAGGAATTCCATCGATGGACTCATATAAGCTTCTTATAGTTGGAACATAAGATTTAATGAAATTATAAATGTTATGATTTTAGATAGAATCTTGATGAACCATGTGAAGCTTAGTGGGAGTGCCATTGTGTTCATCGTGCTAAATGTAGATAATATCCTAATCATTTAAATGGTATATGGATAATAATAAGTGTTTTATAACCGGTTGTTCCATCTTGAGATATGATCTCAATGATACCTCTTAGATCTTAGTTCTAAAGTTGTTCAGAAGCAAAAAAAGAGGGTATTGGGACCATCGCATTAGTGGTACACCTTGGACATATTCTATTTTCTGGAAAATTCTAAGAAAGGCTTCTTTCCCTTAAGATATGGTACTGACCTTTCTAAAGGGATAGCACCTCAAAGAGTTGAGGATGTGAAGGCTAAAACTGCTAGACCTTGTGCATCAGTTCTGAGAAGCCAGGTGTATGCTAAATGTGTACAAAAACCATATGTCTAGCATGCAGTGGGAGTAGTAAACTGTTACTGATCCTACTATGGTGATAATACACTTGATTGCGGTAATAACTATATCTTCATATAGGACAAAACTTGAGAGATAGGGATCTCTAAGTCTTATCTTCAAGAAATTAAGACTTTATAGATGGAGATCTAAAAGGTCTTAACTATGAATACCTTAGGAGATAGAGATTTCCAGGAATAAGGGCATTCTGATAAGGATAATGGAAAAACTGGTTATGATAATTATTAAGCTGTAGTGTCAAGGACACTATAACTGACTAAATTGAGTATCGACTGCATATATGCAACCTTCGCATTGGAAGTGGGCTCTATTACCTTGGGATATGCAAGTGTCGTAAAAGGACTTGGCGTAGTCTCTTGGGAACAGAATGACTGATCAGCTTACCTAGCTATTTTCTAAATAGCCTATGATTGTCACATGAGTGCGGGTTTAAATGATTAGCCCATTAATGGCTCTTTGGGCTAGTGGGAGATTGTTGGACATGCAAGCCCACGGCGAGCCATTATGCAATAAATGTTATTGCAAATATCATTCCCTGATCTGAAATGAAGAATAACTAATTTGCATAATAGGTTCCTTAGTACAATTAGGGTTATGTGCCATGGCCATCTTGATGATCATACAACTGTTGATTCAAATATTGAATCATAGAGGCTGGTGCTTGATGAACATCTAAAGAGTTAGATTGAGGACTCGTCAAGCACCATCAAATGATTGTTGAGAGATGATCTCCAGCCTGAGTAGGAGATGGCAATACTTTCTCATTTAGGCTGATATCTGACCGACCTCTTGATGCAGGTCTAATGAATCTGTGATTCACACTCTTAAAGTTGAAAATAGAGCTTTGTCCCCGAGTATTTAGCATCATATTTCCCTTTATCTTGCATAAATAGCATTCATGCATCAATCCACAAGATATGCATTTTAGCATTCATATTTGCATTTAAATAAGAAGCCAATTCATTTGTAAAATCCACTTGTAAAATTTCCACCAATAACTCACCTAATTATTTGTATTTTATTTCCCCACCAAAATAAAATAACACCTTCCTTATAATGTGTACATTATTAGTTAATAATATAAGGATGAAGGCCAAAATTCCTATCTTGTAAAATACCCAATAAAGCCCCAAACCCCTTGGACTTTAGAATGCCAATATCTTTCTCTTACGAACTCCGAATTTGGTCTACTCACCTTCACATTAATCCACATCCAGAGACCTTTAAAATGAGACTAATTTCATTCCATTCGGAGCTCGTAGGCAAAACTTGGGTTTTTGGGCCCCCCTTGTATACTACATATATGTATATTTGTACTCTTGTATTTTTGTATCATATTTGACCTCATCACCATTTTTGATCAACATAAAACTTGTAGATCTCATTGAGATCTACAACTTTCATGTTTTGAGTTTTTCCAAATTCGGCCTCCTTCTTTCTCTAAATTCATTTCTTCTTTTCAGCCACTCAGAGCAGGCCACGTGGCGCCCTCTGATTGAGCCACGTGGCCTGGCCCCTTTGACATGTCCTCCAGCACCCCTGACCGTTGGATCTCTTCTTGATCCAACGGTCCAATGATCTCCATGCACGCCCTTTGTTCCACACCGTCTGATCATGCCCATCTCATATCTGCACCGTATGCTAGCGCCTCGCCTATAGCCCACAACGTGGTGCTTTGTGCGCCATCCGATCTCGCTGTTAGCGCCTTGATACTCACCGTTCATCATCGCAACCCACTCCAGCTGCTCGATCTACCCCTAGACTTCATCTCCGCCGCACGTAAGCACCGCGCTCTCAGCCCGCCACATGGTGCACCATGTGCCCTTGATCCCGCTTTGCCGATCTGATCCTCACCCTCTAATTCTATCCCTCTCCTAACCGTTGGATTGCCTGATCCAACAGCCAATGCATCGTCTTCCACCTCCCGCATACCCCGCACCCCACATCTTCCACCATGCGCAAGGGGCCGCCCCCTTTCTATTTTGGGCGCCGCGTCGACCACCATCTCCGCCCCCTAGCGCCACCACAACACAGCACACTCTTCCCTCATCCTCGCCAACCCCCTCGATCTCCATGAACACCCTCCACTTCCCTCCACGAAGCCCACCAACTCCACCTCTTCGCCATCTATGTTGTCACCTTCATTCTATAAATAAGTCGCCTACGGCCACCTTCACCCCTATCCGCCATCACAGAGAGTATCTCCGAGCTCCCACCTTCGAGTTGGTGACAGCAATTTAACGTGATGACGAGCGACGATCGAGATCCACCTCCGGCGAGATCCACGGCCAACTCCACTGTGTCGCAGATCCTCCAAGGCGCTGCACGAGCTCGGGACTCTACCGACCCTTGAGCAAGGACCTGGAAGCTTCATCGGAGCTTCTAACCCCAGGTAGCCACCTCCACCTTCTCTCCGATCTTCTTCTTAATTTTTCTTCTTTTTCTCTGATTTTATTTGCAACCAACCCTTCTTTTCTCGCTCCGCCAACCATCCTTTGAGCTTCTCAAGGGAGCTCTGATCTTCACGCTACAATCCGTTCCCTCTGACGACGCACTTTACTTCTCACTGATGCCAGCTCCGCCACCTTGGCGGAGCTCGATCACCGGACGCCCCCTTCGCCGCTCAGGCCTCGCATCGCACTCACGATCACCCCACGAACACATAGCACGCTTCAGCTATCAAGTAACCCCCTGCAGGTACACTCTAGCTCATTGGCTGGAACTTCATCGGAGCTGCTTCCGAGCTTCTCCGCCACCACACCCCAGAGCTGCTCAGCCACTTCTGAGACCGCCGGAGCTTCCCCGACACCTCCACGAGTCTTCCCAGCTACCTGGAAACCTCCGGCGAGCTTCCTCGACGTCCAGAGGAAGAGGCGGAGCTCGAGCTCGATCACCGGAGCCTAGCTCTCTCTGTCGCAGGAGGTGGAGGACCGTTGGACACAAAAGCCAGCAGCCGTTCGATCGCCTTGATCGAACGGTTCGGAGCCTTCCACGTTGCCATCAGCCGCATGCGTAGGATCAGGCGGATCCTACGCACCAGATCGAGCCACGCCACCGCCTCCCTCGCGCTCCAGATACCGTTGGATCGATCTAGATCCAATGGTCATTGATCGACCACGCCATTTTCTCAGGAGTGAACCACCGCCGTTGATATTCATCAGATCCAACAGATCCAGACATGCCACGCGCCAGTAGCTAGTCACCGTAGGATCGTCACTTGAACCACGGTCAAGATCAAGCCACGTCGCCCTATCCGAGCCTCTTCCCCGACAACTAGGCTCGGATCCCCCTAAGCTACTCTGAGCCAGACCCGAGCCTCCAGAGTCACCCGAGCCTCGACCCGAGCATCCGAAGACCACCGAGCCAGGGACCCCCACGTGATCTGCACGTGTGTCCTGGGTAAATTGCAGCGAGGCCTTGGAGGTATCCATATTTGCTTTTCATTCCCTTCCAGGAGACCCCACGTGAGGAGCACGTATTATGTGGGAAGATTGGATCCACCCCTCACCATTATAGGTAATTGCATATTGTTCCTTGTCAGCACGTTTTATTTTTATCAATTTTAATTCATGTGATTGCATTTATACCCCTGTCTTTGCACTCATATTTAGCACTTATTTTAATTCATTTTTCAAGTTTGAAAATTGCAGTGTGTAGCTTATTTTGTCCTCTTCCATATGTGACCCTTGGCACATTTTTGTAATATCAGTGGATTTTTCTATTAATTAATTGGTTGAATTTTGCTATATTTTGCCCGTTTATGCCTTTTAATTAATAGTATTTTTCCTGTGACTCCAAAAATCCCCAAAAAATCACATTAGATCTAGGATAATTAAGTTCACATTGTATAAAAAATCAACTCATTTGCATGCATCCTGAGGCCTGAATAAATCATTTACTGATTTTCTTAATTAATTTTTAATAGATTCAATTCACATAGAAATTTAGGTTTAATAATTTTCCTGGATTCCTCACCTTCAGATCTATCTAGGATAATTTTTTATTTCTAAAAATATTGTGATTTGATATTTATTAAAATTAATTTAGTCAAAATCACCCTACATTCATTTTTAATTCACAATAAATTTATCTAGTGTCAGAAAATCCAAACAAATTAGTGTAGCTTAATTTCAATGCATTTCATCATCTGGCCAAGTTTCATAATTTTTGGGCTTGATTTGATCATTTATCTGAATTAACTTGGAAACTGGCTTGATTGTGCATGTGTCTTTTCTTTCTTGCATAAAATATATTGAAAAAGACCAAAAAATTATTTCCTGAAAATCAAACCTTGGACTTTGCTTAAAATCTACCAAAGGAGACAGTTGCCTCCTTGAGTTCGACCTTGGGCTTGCCCAAGTAAAAAAATTATTGCCGCTCGAAATTAATTGAACTTAGTTAAAAGTGGTTTTTGAGCTGCTCTCATTATCCGACTCCAACGAACGACAACGATTAATTTGACCATTAAAATTTAATTGAATTAACAAGGGTAGTGAGAGCCCGTTCAAAATGGCGATGTTGCCGGGGAGGCATGGCTTAGGTTAATTTGCAGTAATTTATGAGTGTTTGACTTTCTCTCCCCGGGTAGTCTGACCCCTGGTTTTCTTGTGAATATTTTCTGTCCTTTAATTTTTGTATTTGTTGTGTCGTTCTCTATCTGACCTCAACCTGTTTTTGTGCGAGGAATGCGAGGAGTCGAAGACGCTTCGAGGAACTTGCATTTTAATTTGTTTGAGTGATTTGAGAGGACTTGTATTTTATCTTTTATTTCTTTATTTTCGCATTATTTCCAGTAGTTCCCGTTTAGGTTCTCGCGTGTGTAAAGATAGTTGAATTGTGTCCCCGTGTGCTGTGTGGATTGAATTGTAGAGTAGGCTTGCACTAGCGAGTCCTCGAGCCACTCTAGGGTTTGCTTGAACTCGTAAATCTTTAGGACCACACAATACACTTAAAAGACGTACTTAGACCGCAGATCTAGTCAAATCAACATGTGCTTCACTCGCTAATAGAATTGCTTGTCTAGGAGCGGGTTTTGTCGTCTGCATTTGCATGTAGTGTAAAGATTTCTATTCTATTTTGCATCCTGCATAAAAGTGAAGGGATCACTGTAAGTATTCTTCTCTCAGCATAAGCATCATTGTTTTACGTGCATCGGCTTTTCTCGATTTCCCCCACTCTGTTTTTCAAACTTAAGTTAAACGGAAATTGGGACTGAACGATAGGCATGCTATGTAGTTGGACTAATAAGTGATAACTTAACTTAAAACCGGGACTGCTGACATTATTGACCAAAAAATAAATAAAATTGGAAAATCTGCTTGCGGGAGACTAATCCCCGACCTTGTTTTCAGGCTGAGTGAGGGTACTTGAGTGTGTGTGAACACCTTAAGGCAGAGCCCAAATCCCCGCCTTCCATATCATGTTCCGACTAATCCTAGCAAATATCACAAGTTGAATTATTAAGGTTCACTGACTAGTACCAAGTAGCCTCCGCCTGTCTCAGGTAGATAGGGGTGAAATTGCGGTACTTCGCAACACGTTGCCAGTAACCCCTCGGGGTGAAGTTCTGACCTTGTCAGCCTCCGCCTACTTGCAGGTAGATAGGGACAGGTCTTTGAATCCATCAACTTGGGATAGGAGTGAAGAAAGGAAGGACCGGCAGTATCTTAGGCGACAGGTTAAATAGGGAAGACGCATCTGGCTCTGAGTCGACTTCCCTATAGGCCGCATAACTCCTTGCTATCTTGCTTGAAAATTCACACTTAAATTTTACAAGATTAATTGGACTCAGTTTCGGGTCCTTCACTGTGTTGAGTATGAACCCAGGGTCTTGGATTGAATTGTTTGTTTCAGGTAGGAGTCAAATCCTATCTTCACTTAGAACTCCCGATTCTTCTCGCCAAACCAAGATGAGTGACTGGGGGGATATCGACTCCTTATTTGCCAATCTCTCTCTGAGCCCCCCACGAAACTCATCTTCACCGGCCCAAGCGCAACTTGGACCACCTAGAACTCATGACCCTCTTGGGTTCTGGATCCCTCACACCCAGGGTGGTTACTCTCAAACCAACCCTTTCCTCTCTTCTAAACTTACCGAGGAAGACCATCACTTCGGTAAGAATCCCTTCCTTGATTTGTCCTCTAACACAGACCATGTTTCATACCCAGGACTAGAGGACAAGATGCCACCTAAGCAGCCACCGGATGAGGACCCGTTGCGACAGATCCTTAATCGGCTCGCCACAGCTGAACAACAGAATGCGGATTTTACAGCAAGAATGGGACAGATCATTACGGCAGGCGGAATCGACCGACCAATGGTTGATGCCTATAACCCAGCAGAGAACGAGATGCATAGTTGATTGACACTAGCGGTTCCCCCCGAAGCATTCGAGCTCAAACCCCACTTCCTTAGCTTGCTACCGAAGTTTAATGGAAATGCCAATGAAGAACCATATGCCTTCCTCAGAGACTTCGAGTTGGTTTGCAACAACCTTAGTCATCCTAGGGTTGGGCAGGATTATATTCAAGTAAAGGCCACCCCATTTACCTTAGGAGATAAGGCAGCACATTGGTTGAAGAACCTAGGGGTGATATGTACAACCTGGATGCAGTTCAAGGACCTATTCCTGAAGAAGTTCTACTCCCTCAGTAGGACTAATCAAATGAGAACAAACATCGCTAGTTTCTCCCAGGGACCCAATGAACCATTCCATGAAGCCTGGGATAGGTTTAATGACCTAATTCAGAAATGTCCCTGCCATGGCATTTCTAAGGCGATCTTAGTCCAGACCTTGTTCTGTGGCATGACCCCGGAGATGCAGGGGTTAGTCAGTGACACCTATGGAGGAATCTATCTGAACAAGAATGAGAATGTTGTATGGAAGATACTAGAGCAGATGGCGGAAACAAGCAGGTCGCAGGCCACCAAGTCCTATCAGTTGTCTCCATCAATTCTATCCAACGAGACAACTAGGAGGATTGTAGCGGATCTGTCAGAGGACATCATTTTCAGCATGGGGATGATAGCTGATAAGTTAACCATGGTCGAGCAGATCCATAAGAGGGTCACTAACCTTGAGTCTCTCTCGCATTTGCCGAAGCAAGTGGAGGAACTTACTGAAAGGGTAGCTAAGATCAAGCTACATGCCCCTTCTGCACCACCTATGCATGTACATCGAGTCCATCTTGTACAGGAACAGGTACCAGGGTCTCAGAGTGGCTGGGTAGAGGATCAGACTTACACCCAGCAGGACCACCATGCACCCCCACTAGTGGAAACCGGATATGAGGAGCCTCCGCAGGTGTTCGAGATCAACGGGTTGTGGTACAGCCATGACCCCATCGACAGACAGTCGGGGATGGGGAACGGTCAGCCTCACCGACCTTCCCCAGCTTACTAGGAAACCAGCTCCATCCCCGCACCGCGCTTTGTTCAGTCTAAGCCCGAACGAGGGTACCAGCCTCACCAGCACCAGCAGCAGCGCACGTTCCACTTGGGCCAGTAGGGCCTGTCACCGTTCCATCAGCAACAGCAGTATCGGCATGGCCAGCAGGGCCAGTACAGAACCTCATCCACAAGTCAGCATCAGCTAGCCTAGCCCACCGAATTAGAGTCCCTCACCTTGGCGATCCAGACCCTGTCTGATAGGGTCCAACAGATCCAAAATGACTATCTAGATATGAGAACTGATCTGAATCATGTTTCTCATACCCAGGATCAACAAATGGCACCAAAGACCCCAATTCCCGCCCAGGTTCAGGCCAACCCGAACAGCTTAACTCAAGGCCAGAACCGACCTCATGATCAGGTATACTATTTAGATAATACTTTATCTGAACATGAGATCCTTTTGTATGATAATGTAAACCATATGTCCCTAAGGAGCAGAAGGACCATGATCATACCTGATCGGGCACATGCACTAGAGGAAGAAGCCGCCAAGTCTCTACCTGAGGAGAACTTGGAGGCAGAAGAGGAGCAACACCACCATCACCATCACTGGCAGAAGAAGAGGACTTCTGGGTCCTCGAAGCAGCAACGAACCCGCACCAGCAGAGAGTCCACCAAAACCGATGAAAAGCCCGCACCTCCATCTAAGGAGGATCGTTCATGTATCGCAGAAGATGCATCACCGGTTTCGCAGCAGCATTTTCCTTTTAGTCAGAGTCAGAGTCTGTTTCAGAGTCCGAGTCTTGTACAGAACTCAGTTCCCGCTTTGAATGAAAACATTTCAGTTTCAGAATCTGAGTTGGAGTCAATAATCCCTTTCCCCCGAGATCTTAAGGGTGGAAAGAAGAAAACTAAAAAAATCCAAAAAGATGACCCTGAGATGGCATACTTTTGCAACAAACATATCAAGGTCATAATCCCCTTTGACAAGAACATGGAAATGACTCCTGCGTTTCAGAAATACCTTAAGGTGAGATGCATACCTACTAGGGTTAGCAGGAAGACCAAAAGCCGTGTTGAGAAACACGTTCTGTCAGTAGCCACGACTTGTGCAATAAAGAACTCGTTTCCAAGGAAACGAAGAGACATGGGTGCACATTATGTGGTGAGTCATGTTGATGACATTGCGTTTGCACGCACTCTCCTAGACAAAGGATCCTCAATCAACTTAATACCTACAGGCCTCTATAAGCGGCGTATTCTCGGACCTCTTTGGAAATCTAGAGCCCTCCTACAGTTTTTTGATAAATCAACCAAGAGGTCCGAAGGAGAATTGAGGAATGTTGTCATCAAAGTCGAGGGTCAGGAATACATGGTGGACTTTACTGTCCTAGATATGGAAACCCCTCATAATTGGAGAGATTCCCAAATCAACTTAGGCAGGCCCTTACTCAGAACAACGAGGCCTTGTTTGATTACAAGATCGGGAAGATCCAGTTCCAAACTCCAGGAGGAGATGAGGAACTTGAGATGAATCAAATCAGATGGTAGAGACCGGATTCCGAATCCAGCACAGAGTACTCTTCAACCGAAGCAGACTGCGACCATGTAGACATAGTTGGACCATGGAGACAGAACCCAGCCAGCATCGATGAGTCCCTACCCTCCGGAGATGATCTTGTGCATGAGACTGTTTGCGAGGTCCTCAGAAGCGAGTACATCTCAGAACCTGCATCCCCCTACATCTTCGATGACTTAGAGGCCCAGCTGGGCCTGTCAGTCCTTCCCTCTTTAGGACAATCGGAAGATGAGGATGACGAGTCGGACGTGGCTTTTACCGATTGCATGGAACCCTTTGACGATCTGACTCCAGAGCCGAATAACCCTGTGGCAGCAATTACAGAGACAGATCCATCCACTTTCAACACTGAACCAAATTTGATTGAGCCAGACTTCCTAGACGATCACACCTTACCTGAGCTCAAGCCTTTACCCACAACACTAAAATATGCCTTCCTTGCGGGTCAGGAGAAGAAATATCTGGTCATCATCAGTTCGCGATTGAACGAGGAGCAGAAATCTCGCTTGCTAGAGATCCTGGAGAAAAATAGCAAGGCAATAGGCTGAAGCATTTCCGATCTCTATGGGATAAATCTCGCTCTGTGTTCGCACCATATCTACTTGGAGAATGAAGCCAAACCCTCTCATGAATTCCAACAACGTTTGAATCCAAATTTACGAGAGGTAGTGAAGAAGGAGATAGAGAAATGGTGCAATGCAGGATTCATTTATCCCATCTCTGACTCTAAATGGGTGGCTCTGATCCATGTTGTTCCGAAGAAGTCGAGAATTCATACGACCACCAACGAGGATGGAGAGGAGATCGTGACGCGAGTGCCCACTTCGTGGCGCGTCTGTGTGGATCACAGACGCCTGAATGCTACGACGAAGAAGGATCATTCCCCCTACCGTTCATTGATCAGATCCTAGAGAGACTAGCGGTGAAAGAATTCTTCTGTTTCTTGGATGGGTTCTCGGGCTACAATCAAGTAGCCATAGCTCCGAAGGACCAGGAAAAGACCACTTTCACATGCCCCTTTGGTACCTATGCTTTTAGGCGTATGCCCTTTGGGTTATGCAATGCTCCAGGTACTTTTCAAAGGTGCATGATTTCTATATTCGCCGAAATGGTCGGTGAATTCCTGGAAGTCTTCATGGACGACTTCTCGGTCCACGGCGATTCCTTCGATTTCTGTCTTAGGAATCTGGATCGAGTCCTCAAACGTTGTTGTGAGGTTAATCTGGTGCTCTCCTGGGAGAAAAGTCACTTCATGGTGACGGAGGGCATTATGTTGGGGCATGTCATCTCCAAGAGAGGAATGGAGGTTGACCCTGTCAAGGTGGATGTGATCAGACGACTCCAGCCACCAACCAACGTTAAGCAGTTGCGGTCGTTCCTTGGGCATGTCGGATTCTATCGGAGATTCATCAAGGATTTTTATAAGATTGCCCGGCCGCTAACTGAGCTTTTAGGCAAGGACATGGAGTTTATTGTCTATCACAAATGTCTTGAAGCATTTAAGCTATTGCAAGGGATGATCATGGATGCCCCGATCCTACAAGCCCCAGATTGGTCTCTACCTTTTGAGATCATGACGGATGCCTCAGACTTTGATGTTGGGGCTGTGTTAGGACAAAGGAGGGATGGCGTCCCGTTTGCAATCCACTACGCAAGAAAAGTGCTTGATACCGCTCAGCATAACTATACAGTTATGGAAAAGGAGATGCTTGCGGTAGTGTTTGCCTTGGACAAGTTCAGATCTCATTTAATTGGATCCAAGGTTATCATGTTCACTGACCACAAGGCGCTCCGATACTTGATTGAAAAGAAAGACGTGAAGGCGTGTCTTCTACGGTGGATTTTGCTTATCCAGGAGTTTGATTTGGATATTCGTGATAAACCTGGAAAATAGAACGTAGTAGATGATCATCTCTCTCATCTAGAAGATCTTAATACTTCCGAGGATTTACCTATTCGAGACTCCTTCCCTAACGAGTCGATTTTTGTTGTCGACTCACTCCCATGGTATGCCAACATCATGAACTATCTTGTCTCCAAGAAAGTTCCTAAAGGTTTGCCCAAGAGCCACATCGACCGACTGAAGTCGGATGCTAGACACTACCATTGGGAGGATCCGATCGTTTTATTTGAAGGACCGGATTGTGTCTGGAGACGATGTATTCCTCAGGAGGAATACTAGAGTGTCCTTTCTTTATGCCACAGCTTGGAGGCAGGAGGACATCACTCCGAGAAGAGGACGCATGGAAGGTACTTCAGTGTGGCTTTTACTGGTCGACTCTGTTTTGTGATGCCATCACCTTTGCGAAGTCGTGCTCAGTATGCCAGAGAATGGGAGGAACCGTTGGTTCCAAGGATGAGATGTCGATGTAGCCTGTCATCATTTGTGATGTCTTTGACGCCTGGGGCATCGATTTCATAGGCCCATTCCCTATTAGAAATGGGTTCGAGTACATCCTTCTTGCGGTAGACTACCTATCCAGGTGGGTGGAGGCTATCCTGACCCGAGCTGCAGACAACAGGACTGTCTGTAAATTCATCAGAGAGCATATTATCTCTAGGTTTGGGATCCCTAAAGTATTGATATCAGATGGGGGTAGCCACTTTGTAAATCGAGAGGTGAAGAAACTCTTGAAGGACCACGACATCGAACACATGTCGCTAGTCCTTACCACCCACAGACTAATGGTATCGCTGAGGTGTCGAATAGGGAGGTGAAAACTATATTACAAAAGCTTGTCTGCCCAGACAAGAAGGACTGGTCTCAGATTTTGGATCAAGTCCTATGGGCTTATAGTACAGCTTACAAGACACCGTTAGGAACCTCCTCATTCCGAATGGTATTCGGAAAGCCGTGCCATTTGCCCACAGAGTTAGTGTATAAATCAGAATGGGCACTCAAGAAGGTCAACTGGAACACGCACCTTGGGTAGAAGCAGAGAGAAATGGATCTGAATGAGCTTGTGGAAGTCAGAAATCGCGCATACAACAACAGTTTGGTGTACAAGGACAAGGTTAAGCGTTGGCGCAATAGATATATCAGACGAAAGACCTTTGTTCTTGGACAAAAGGTATGGTTGTTTAATGCTAGGCTGAAGATCTTCCAAGGCAAGTTGAAGTCCAAGTGGACGGGCCCATTCGTCATCCGTGCGGTGCACGATAGTGGATGTGTCGAGATCTCAGATCTCGCAGATGATGCACCGACATTCCTAGTGAAAGGACAACTGTTGAAGAACTTCGTCAAATCCAATGAGCAGTTAGTCCATGTTAAGGAGATTGCATTCATGTGCGAGACAGATTCAACAAATACACATCAAGCTGCGCATGAGACCTTGCAGCAATGAGCTCTAGCCATCGGCAGCATCTTGAAAGATTCAGACCGACACCCTTGTATATACCCATCATTCATGTACATTCTGTCATTTTCCTCCGCGACTCTAGTAACTCATCCCAACTTCATTGATCACCATCTTGGACTATACTTAGGATGACCAGATTCTAAGTATAGGGGGGATGAGCCACCTGAGTCTGTTCTCTGTACATCCTCCAGATCACATTGGTCCTCATACTCACTCCAGTCTTATACTTAGGCTGACCTGAGCCTAAGTATAGGGGGGACCAATGCTCGCCTTGTATATATTCATCCACTTCTCTTCTTGACCTCGTCCGCCCCATTTTTTGACCTTCTTCTACACTTAGGCTGTCAGAGCCTAAGTATAGGGGGGCAGGACGACTTCTATACATTTTCGCTCTTTTTGGCTCTCTTATGCTTAGCAGGAGCTATGTCTTTTCCCTCGCTTTTAGTGCTATGAGGACATAGTACACGCTAAGTATAGGGGGGGTATGTATATATTACATATATACTTTACCCATAGCTCGTACTTTCACATATTTTTTTGTATATGGGTTGGGTAAAATTTGGAGAATTTTTTTTGTAAAATACACTTGTATAATCTGTATAATACTTATAAAACACTTGTAAATTTTTGTAACATAAGAGGTATACCAAATTTTTGAAAAAAAATGTGAAAAATTCAAAGGCTTCTTATTTACTCTTGCATATCATCTCTACATCAGAAAAGAAAGAAAACGAGTCTTGCATTTCATCTACATAGCATGTCATCTGCATTTCATTTGCATATCTTGCATATGCAAGGTGAAAAGCTAGTGGGTTCTGAACCAAGTTATGAGTATATATTGAGGATGGACTTGATTCGACCTTAATCCACCTAATTTTAGAGGAACCTTATAGGAACAGGAGTTAAGATTTCTCAGGTCAAGTGACTTAATTCTTCGAGTCCGCAAGTCTATGTTCACATGTCATCTTAATCAGTCTAAGTAGAATATATCATGCACACGCATGATTCTTATAGACAGTGACCTAACTTGGACAAGCACTATGCACGTAGCTCTTCATTGATGAGGTGGTGAGGAGGTAGAATCCTTTAGCTTGGAGTAGTACACGGGTGGAACATCCATCCTCCTCTAGGGAGGGTAGTGCATCTCAACCTAGTCTGGTGGTGTTGACATTTAAGGATGGGATGTTGTGGGTTGCAATAATGCTTCAAAAGAGGGATAGTCTACTGGCTCAAGAGAAAAAACTCCTGATGTACATGCTGCACCCTGTATATAGTTCGAAAAAAATGCAAAAACTCCAAAAAAATCAGACAGGTCCAAGTGAAAATAAAATACATGTCGGAGTATATATATTAGCAAAGAAGTATGCAGCTGGATGACTTGGCTACACTGGTCAGGCATCCCG
Organism: Ottelia alismoides; assembly: GCA_037367405.1. Lineage (NCBI taxonomy): Eukaryota > Viridiplantae > Streptophyta > Magnoliopsida > Alismatales > Hydrocharitaceae > Ottelia > Ottelia alismoides. Next base: position 449,649 of record JAZKJV010008185.1, read on the forward strand.
GGATAGGTAGCTATACTGGCTACCGTCCATTCTTTTCTCTACCCCCTCCTCTTGAGATGGTCGCACTTGAACTTAGAAGGGAATACCCCGCTCCTCGAGGAAAGAGTTACTGGACCGGGTAACTAGAGTTACCTTGTTAGAGGAGGCTGTTTCTGAGCCATTTCTGATGTGAAGAGTTACATTTCACTTACACATTACAAGTAAAAATCATAGTCATCTGAAATTTGCGTCTGAGGATTTGTTCTGACCTGACTATTGAGGAGTCTTGAATAGAAGACTTGTGGAACTTGAAGTCTGTTAGGTCATAAGTTCAGGCTCCAATGAGGTTCCGCCACACAATTAATCCAAAGGTCGAGTCAAGCTCCATTTTTAACTTTTGTTCATGACCATGGTATGGAACCCAAAATCATTTCACTCTTGCGTTTCATTGTTGCTCAGGGATGAGCAAGGTTTAAGTATAGGGGGTTGATGAAATTGTGATTCACCACTCTTAAAGTTGAAAATAGAGCTTTGTCCCCGAGTATTTAGCATCATATTTCCCTTTATCTTGCATAAATAGCATTCATGCATCAATCCACAAGATATGCATTTTAGCATTCATATTTGCATTTAAATAAGAAGCCAATTCATTTGTAAAATCCACTTGTAAAATATCCACCAATAACTCACTTGATTATTTGTATTTTATATCCCCTGCAAAATAAAATAACACCTTCCTTATAATGTGTACATTATTAGTTAATAATATAAGGAAGAAGGTCAAAATTCCTATCTTGTAAACCCAATAAAGCCCCAAACCCCTTGGACCTTAGAATGCCAATATCTTTCTCTTACGAACTCCGAATTAGGTATACTCACCTTCAGATTAATCCACATCCAGAGACCTTTAAAATGAGACTAATTTCATTCCATTCGGAGCTCGTAGGCAAAACTTGGGTTTTTGGGCCACCCTTGTATACTACATATATGTATATTTGTACTCTTGTATTTTTTTGTATCATATTTGACCTCATCTCCATTTTTGGTCAACATGAAACTTGTAGATCTCATTGAGATATACAACTTTCATGTTTTGAGTTTTTTTTCAAATTTGGCCTCCTCTCTCTAAATTCATTTCTCCTTTTCATCCACTCACAGCAGGCCATGTGGCGTCCTCTGAATGAGCCACGTGGCTCGGCCCCTTTGACCTGTCCGCCAGTGCCCCTGACCGTTGGATCTCTTTTTGATCCAATAGTACAATGATCTCCACGCACGCTCTTTGTTCCCCAACGTCTGATCATGCCCATCTCACATCTGCACTGTCCGTTAGTGCCTCGCCTATAGCCCACCACGTGGCGCTTTGTGTGCCATCCGATCTTGCTGTTAGCACCTTGATCCTCACCGTTCATCATCGCAACGCACTCCAGCCACTCGATCTACCCATGGACTTCATCTCCGCCGCACGTAAGCGTCGCGCTCTCAGCCCACCACGGGGCGCGCCCTGTGCCCTTGATCATGCTTCATCGATATGATCCTCACCCTCCGCTTCCGCCCCTCTCCAAACCGTTGGATCGCCTGATCCAACGGCCAATACATCTTCCTCCACCTCCTGCATACCCTGCGCCCCATGTCTTCCACCGTGCGCAAGGGGCCGCCCCCTTTCTATTTTGGGCGCCACGTCGACCACCATCTCCGCCCCCTAACGCCACCATGACATAGCCCACTCTTCCCTCATCCTCGCCAATCCCCTCGATATCCATGAACACCCTCAACTTCACTCCACGAAGCCCATCAACTCCACCTCTTCACCATCTACGCTGTCACCTTCATCCTATAAATAAGTCGCCTCTGACCACCTTCACCCCTATCAGCCATCACAGAGAGTATCTCCGAGCTCCAACCTTCGAGTTGGTGACAACAATTTGACGTGAGGACGAGCGACGATAGAGATCCACCTCCGGTGAGATCCACGGCCAACTCCGCCGTGTCGCAGCTCCTCCAAGGCGCTGCACGAGCTCAGGACTCTACCGGCCCTTAAGCGAGGACCTGGAAGATTCATCGGAGCTTCTAACCCCAGGTAGCCACCTCCACCTTCTCTCCGATCTTCTTCTTAATTTTTCTTCTTTTTATCCGATTTTATTCGCCGCCATCCCTTCTTTTCTCGCTCCACCAACCATCCTCCGAGCTCTGTAAGGGAGCTCTGATCTTCGCGCTACACTCCGTTCCCTCCGACGACGCACTTCACTTCTCACCGACGCCAGCTCTGCCACCTTGGCGGAGCTCGATCACCGGACGCCCCCTCCGTCGCTCAGGCCTCGCATCGCACTCATGATCACCCCACGAACACATAGCACGCTTCGGCTATCAAGTAACCCCCTGCAAGTACACTCTAGCTCATTGTCCAGAACTTCATCGGAGCTGCTTCCGAGCTTCTCCGCCACCACACCCCAGAGCCGCTCGGCCACTTCTGAGACCGTTGGAGCTTCCCCGATGCCTCTACGAGTCTTCCCAGCTACCTGGGAACCTCCGATGAGCTTCCCCGACATCCAGAGGAAGAGGCAGAGCTCAAGCTCGATCACTGAAGCCCAGCCCTCTCTGCCGTAGGAGGCAGAGGACCGTTGGGCACGAAAGCCAGCAGCCGTTCGATCGCCTTGATCGAACGGTTCGGAGCCTTCCACGTCGCCATCAGCTGAAGCCGTACGATCAGGCGGATCCTACGTACTAGATCAAGCCATGCCACTGCCTCCCTCGCGCTGCAAATGCCGTTGGATCGATCTAGATCCAACGGTCATTGATTGGCCATGCCATCTTCTCAGGAGCGAACCATCGTTGTTGATCTTCATCAGATCCAACAGATCCAGACACGCCACGCGCCAGTAGCTAGTCACCGTTGGATCGTCACTTGATCCACGGTCTAGATCAAGCCACGTCGCCCGATCCGAGCCTCTTCCCCGACCACTAGGCTCGGATCCCCCTAAGCTACTCCGAGCCAGACCCGAGCCTCCAAAGTAACTGAGCCTCGACTCGAACCTCCGAAGACCACCGAGCCTGGGACCCCCACGTGATCTGCACGTGCGTCCTGGGTAAATTGTAGCAAGGCCCCTGGAGGTTTCCATATTTGTATTTGAGTCCCTATCAAGAGACCCCATGTGAGGAGCACGTGTTCTATGGGAAGATTGCATCCACCCCCTCAGCATTATAGGTAATTGTATATTGGTCCCTGTCAGCATGTTTTATTTTTATCAATTTTAGTTCCTATGATTGTATTTATACCCCTGTCTTTGCACGCATATTTAGGCACTCATTTTAATTCATTTTTCAAGTTTGAAAATTGTATTGTGTAGCTTATTTTGTACTCTTCCATATGTGACACTCATCACGTTTTTTGTAATATCAGTGGTTTTTTCTATTAATTAAGTGGTTGAATTTTGCTATATTTTGCCCATTTATGCCTTTTAATTAATAGTAATTTTTCTGTGACTCCAAAAATCCCCAAAAAACACATTTGATCTAGGATAATAAAGTTCACATTGTGTACAAAAATCAACTCATTTACATGCATCTCGAGGCCTGAATAAATCATTTAGTGATTTTCTTAATTAATTTTTTATAGGTTCATTTCACATAGAAATTTAGGTTTAATAATTTTTCTGGATTTCTCACCTTCAGATCTATCTAGGATAATTTTTTATTTCTAAAAATATTGTGATTTGATATTTATTAAAAATAATTTAGTCAAAATCACCCTGCATTTATTTTTAATTGACAGTAAATTTATCTATGGTCAGAAAAATCCAAAAAAAATAGTGTAGCTTAATTTCGTTGCATTTCATCATCTTGCCATGTTTCATAATTTTTGAACTTGATTTGATCATTTATCTGAATTAACTTGGAAATTGGCTTGATTGTGCATGTGCCTTTTCTTTCTTGCATAAAATATATTGAAAAAGACCAAAAAAATTATTCCCTGAAAATCAAACGTTGGACTTTGCTTAAAATCTACCTAAGGAGACAGATGCCTCCCTGAGTTCGACCTTGGGCTTGCCCAAGTAAAAAAATTATTGCCTCTCGAAATTAATTGATCTTAGTTAAAAGTGGTTTTTGATCTGCTCTCATTATCCGACTGCAACGAACGATACCGATTAATTTGACCATTAATTTGATTGAGTTTAACAAGGGTAGTGAGAGCTCGTTCAAGGTCCTCTGCATGGGGATAGAGATTCGAAGGTGTCAGATTAGTTGAGTCAAAGGGTTGACTTAACAAGATCGAGATAACCAAAGACCTATGTTAAATGCTGCCACAGCATAGGCACATATCCTCTGACCAGAGACAGATGTGTTACTATATGTCTGAGTATGTATATTTGGCAGACCAATAGGTTGATGACCTAATCAAGGTCTATACACCGGCGAGCTGCTGTGCATGTAAGGACATATGAGTAATACGATCTCTCAAAGGGATCATACAGGCTCACATGTGAACCAGAAGACATGATCTCACTCATGAGGTATTGGGACTGATCAAATTCCATGCATGGTCATCATGCTTTGGAAGCATGACAAGAATTTGAAGGTATGTATATGCTTTGGGAAAGCATATGATCGATACCAATTCCCAATGACCAAGATTGAGAAACTTGATGATTGAACCCTAAAGAAGACAGTACAAAATTGATCTACATCTTTAGATTTCATCATAGGTCTTCCAGTATGCAGGATGTACAGGTGTTGGGAATACCTGAGGGTGATGAGATCATAAACGATTGTATAACCATGACGCTTCCATTCCGAGGGAGTGATGAAACAGGTTTGGATTTTGGTGACTCCTCTCAGTAGAGAAGTGACCTAATCTTAATCCATGTATTGGACATTGATCTGAATGAGATTCAGATGCAATGAGAAGAATAGGTCTACGGCCTTGATTCAATCAAGCATCTGTGGGAGATCCATGAAATCTTGATTTGAGATGTAATCTCAATATCCAAGTCACTATACGTGGAACAATACAATTGCCATGTCATTATCTCCAAGTATTTGTGGAGAAAGCGCATTATTCTTGAAAGGGTTCAAGAATGATTCCATAGTTGAATTATATCTAAGTATTGAGAGATTGATAATTAAATGTGATTTAATTATCTCGATGCATGTGGATAATTATCCAATATAACTAAATGTGATTTAATTATTGCAGATAAGAATAATGTGGATAGAAATATCCAATTTTTCATAATATATTATAAATCTGATTTATAATATATTAGAGAGAGCTAATTATGATTTATATTTGTTAATTAATTATTGTTGTGAATTGGATTCACAATGTATAATTACTTGAAAATATAAATTATATTTTGTTCTGGGTTGTGAATGTGATTCACAAATTTCCAATGGCAAGATTGCAATATTCTCAAAATTAATTATGAACTATTTTTGTAGAATAATTCACAACAAAAGTTGTTGGAACAATAATAGAGATTTTCATGGAGATATGCAATCTCATGAGAATTCATGAGATTGCCTCCACCATGAAAATAAGTGGACGGCTACCAAGTATTATATGGAATTGGTGGTTGTCCCACCTATTTTATGGGGAGATATTATCTCCATGCTAATTATCTCCTTATTTGTTTGATTTGATTCAGGATTGAATTGTATTTGATTTATCAAATATATTTTATCTAAATTAAATTATTAGTTGTTGATTTTTACCAACAACAATCTTGACCATTGGATTAAACACAAATCAATCTCATCCATTGATTTTGTGTGTCCCATGGATTGTGATCCATGGATCCCAAAACCCTATAAATAGAGAGGCATACCTTGCTCTCTAGGGTTATGCTATATAGATACAACAAGCTCTCTCTCTCTCTCTCTCCTTCCACACGCCAACTCTCCTCTCTTCTCCATTGGTGGCCGTCCACCAAGCCCTAGAGGAGGAGCTTCATCGTCGCTTCTCCACCGCACTGCCGCCTCGACGTTCCTCGGTTCTCCATATTCTTTGGAGTGCTTCGCTCATGAAGAAGGTGTTTGATCTCGTACGATGAGATCAGGAGTTAACCGTGCTTGGATCAACTTCTTGAATTGTGAGGATCACGCAACTCATCCCCGAGCTAGTAAGTGTCTTCTCCGAGGATCGGACTTGCGATAGGATGTCTCTTTTCGTAGAGACTCGATCAACCATGCTACAAGAGGTATTCCTTTATACTAGATGTGGTTTTAGATGAAACGATCCAAGAATCATTCTTGGATCATGTGGTTTCGTCACATGAAAATTTTTTAAATTCCGCTTAATATAACAACTAGTCCGACTAGTCGTTCTTCGTCGTATTCGATACGATGCTCACTCTTCTGTGATGCGCTTGAGGATTATACCATATCCTTCAGTGGCGCGCAGGAGGAATGAGAGGGAGGATAAGGCCACGTGGTAGGAGGAAAATAAATTAAAATTAATTAAAAAAATAAAATAAAAGAATATTAAATAAATAAAGTAAAATAGAAATAAATATATAATAATAAATAAATAATAAATAAAATATAAATAAAATATAAATAAAATAAAAAGTAGATAAAAAATAATTAAATATATATATAAGAAAATAAAATAAAATAGATAAAATTAAATAGATAAAAAAATAGAATAAAAGAAAAGAGGATGGCACGTGGCAACTCCAGGAGCAACCACATGTTGCTCCCAGAAAAAATCCAAATATAATTCAAAATAAAAATAATAAAGAAATAACAAAAAGGTTCAAATTGAAAAGTGGTGAACACAAACATTGCTTATCTCTATGAGAACTACAATTTTTGTGGACCCAAAATCAAAATAAATCATATGTAGAAAAAGTATTTTTTGTGGCATCCTATAAATATAAAATACCGTATTTTTGTTTTTTGTGATTTTTTTTTGTCATTTGTAAATGAGATAAAAATCAAAATAAAATCAGATAAATTAAAAGAAAAATATTTACACATTAATCTATTTTTTGTTAGATTTTAAGTATTTTAATAAAAATTTTGTCAAAGAAAATAAATGAACAATAAATAAAAGAAAATTAGTTAATTTTGTACATAAAATATCATGTCAAAATCAGCTAAAATACACAATGTGCAAAAGAGGCCCAACACCTAATTTTAACAAATGAGCTCCGATTCTTTTGAACTTGGTTTTGTTTTGAAGATAATTGAATGTGAATTACTTCTAAAGTGCGTAGGATTTATTTGGACACTGTATGAGAGAGATGTCAGCGTTTTAGTCTACTTATCCTGAAATTAGGGTTTGGGTTTATTTGTCAATTATTTCTGTTAGTATAATTTTTTGTATTTTTGTTGATTAAGGTTAATGATATGTACACATTGAAGTTGGTTTAATATGATTTGGAGTTACAATAAAATCAATAAAAATAAATGAAGTTAGTTGTTTTACAGGTCAGTTGTACATTGGATTCTTGGCTCCTCATTTGATGTAATGATGAATGATAAAATGTGAATACTTTTTACACATGCACGAATGATAATTATGCAATTTAGATGATTAAATGTGAATGACTTTTGGATAACTGAGCTTAATTATCCTCTTTCAGAGTGATGAATTACGTATTCATTAGTTGCCAATGATGGTCAAGTCAGAATTGTCACACCTGTTGACTTCTCTTGTCTCTGCCTTATTTGCATTCTTACGGAGAACCTATTGTGGTGGTTGTTGCATCTAGAAGGTAGGAGATGAGTATAACATGACCTCTCCTTCCGCCATCTCCTTGAAGATCTACTAAACTGTGTCCTCATATGTGTTAAAGTGAGATCCTCTGCATGCAACATCAACCAGACGTTGACTTGCTTCTGTCAATCCCCCAAAGAAGTGTTGGACAAGGTTGGTCCTCGGGATGTCATGGTGGGGGCACTTCTTGATCAGATTGTTGAACCTCTCCTAGGTTTCATGGAAGGACTCTTAGGATCCATGAGAGATGCTTGTGATCTTCGACTGCATGAGATTAAGACAGTCGAGAGGATAGTATTTTTGAAGGAAAGATGACTTCAAGTCCTCCCAAGTCATCACCACCTTCTCCAGATGGTTTATCCCTAGAGAGCTTTGCCCTGAAGGCTGAATGGGAAGGCGATCATCTTGATTATGCCCAATGGAACGTTGGGGTAGTGTGTGGTTCTGTAGATGCGGCCAAACTGTTGTAGATGTATATAGTTCTCCTCGTTTGAATTCCCATGGAAGCTAGGGAGGAGCGAAAGGAGTTGCGAATTCAGTTCAAAATGTTTGTGGATCGGTGGGATCTAGATCCACTCATTTATGTGGCTGGCCCCAGGGTTGTATGCTTGCTTGAGTGTTGGCTTGGGTTGGCCTCTTCCTCCTTCATCCATGCCTTCATGAGGTCCACTTATAGAGAGATCATCTCTTTCCGCATAATCACCTCCTCCTCGAGGTGTCTCCCTCTCTTTGGATCTCCACCTTAGATCATTCAGCATTTCTTGGAAGGTGACCTGGGCAAGTGCATGGTCAGTTAGCTGCTGTTGGATTGCCTGAATGGAAGCTAGTAACCGATTGTTGACCTAGTTCTGACTCGTGCCATGCTCCTGATTCTGCTCGATGTTTGGGAGTTGTGGTCACTTTCCTCTTTCTGATGGAGTCATTTCTAATTCTGGCTATAAATGTGTGAGATCAATATCGAGTTGTGAATTAGCATTGGGAAATAATACCTGACAAATCATTAGAAATGATGGAGCAAGTTCAAGATGAAAGTTTGTCTCCAACAAAGGATTTATTGGTGAAAGTAAGGTGGTATAAGGAAGGAGACCGAGACAAGAGTCTTCTTGGTTTCTGAAGCAAGTGAAGATAGGGGAGTCCAAGGAGAAGTCCGCAGGGTCCGTCATGTCTTCTTAGAGATCACCCCCTTATTCGGGTGGATGTCGAACCCAAGGAATCGATGTAGTTGTTGGTGAAGTCCCGATGAAGCCATCCAGTAGTCGACATCACAAAGGGAATAAGGAAGATCGATTAAGGACGAGGGATATAGTGATGAACGAGAAATAAAAGGAGTGTAAAATAGTAGAAGGCTCACAATGAGCAATAGTCAAGAGGGAATATGCAAAAGAGAAAATGCTACAAAATGGCGCAAAGGCGTGGAACTGATCTTTGAATCCTAATCTAGATCCAAGAAAACACATTAACAAATGGGTTCACCAACTCAATGCATGTGAAGTCGTAAGGGTTCGGCTACTTTTATCTTTTCAATTTTAGAGTTGTTAATTCAGGAAAAATATTGTCATGAGTCCTTAAGCAGCTAGCCCTAGAGGAGAGCATGTACTAGTAGGAAGATTCTCCCCGTACTTGTTCCACCTCTTTTGATCTACGCTCTTTAAGGTCCTCAACCTCGTGCATGGGTGGCTACTCAGTCGAAGAAAAGAGAGAGGAAACCGATAGGCAAAACCACTACTTTCCTCATAAGTGAGATACTCGGATGTAAACCGATGAGACAGACACACCTGTGAGGGCATGGCCTAGGCTCAGTACTTCAGACCACATCAGATTCTCCACACACGACGGGAACACCGTCATCGCACAAGGCCCTACTCGGTTACGTACGATAGAAGCGCCAATACTTCGTCAGACTCGGGTGATTTTTAAGGCAACCACAGATCGGGTTTTTGGCTCTATTCCTTAAGAGTTGTGCCTCACTTTTTCTGTAATATACCCGAATACAATGAGGGCTTTGTGAACCCCAAACAATGATGTTCGTTATGGATATAAATTAGGTTAAAGTGAGATTAGCAATACCTTTTTAAATTTTTGATTTTCACTTTTTTGAGTATTTTTAATAACAATTGCCTAACAATTTTTTTTATTTTATTTAATTCCTATGTGATCCAAGAAAGAGGGATATAGAGACATGACACGAGGGCAGAAATCTACCCTCATGTCAAATGATGCATGCAAAGATAGAAGACTTACAACACTTCCCAGCTCTCTCCATGCGGGATGCAAAATGAGGAATTTATAAGCCTAATCTTTATGCTACTATGCACACGAGAAAATCGCCCTAAATAGTAATTGCTATTATCAGGAAGAACCAAATGCTAAACACAAGAGTAAATCCTAGAGTCCGATCTTAGAAGCTCCTCGATGCCCACAACAGTGGGTCCTGCAAGCATTGTATGGAGACTTCTCATGGCACGTGATTTCAGGTCAAGTTAGCAATTAATTTTGATCTAAGTACAAAAGTAAAACTATATGTACATGCAGTCTATTAAGGGTTTGGCCTTAGATTACCGATCAAGCAATCCTACAAAACTAAGGGCTCACTCCACAAAACAAATAAAAAGAAGAGGGGAAACTCAAAACTTAGATAATAATGAAAATAAAGGCAATAAAATCTCAAAAAATTCGATGAACTCCCAAGTGAACAAACACTTGGAAATTAAGCCCAAGTGTAGTCCAAGTACCTGTATTACAAATTAAATAGAGCAAAAATAAAAGTCACTCTCTCACAAAAATAAAAAGAAAGAACTATGCTAAATTCTTCTCTCTCTCTCCCTCTCTTGATATCTCCTATTGGTCCTCAAGTAGAAGGATCAAGTCTCCTTGACTCGGGTGCCTCAACCACCTAGGCAGTCGTCGTCATGAAGTCCCTTGCAAGAAAAATTGAATAGACAAGTATTAGCATAACAAATAACTATATCAAATAAAATAAATAAATAAATACAAATAATGAAATTAAATGAACCAAAAATTCTATCCTGCATGTTTCTCCCCGGCAATGGCATCATTTATTTAACCGACTTTTGTGAGGGTCTAAAATAATACCTTTACAAAGGGCGAAGATATATTATCATTGAGGTGACCGCTCACTAAAGCCAATTAAAACAACAATCAACCCACACAATGTAAAGATGAAACAGTGCAAGTAAGTGTGAATCAAACTTTATTATACCCTATAACGAAATGCGTATAGTGACAAGTATGTAGGGGTCGAACACAGGGAGAACAGGGGATAGAAAACAAAAATTGACTAGAAAAGGCAATAAATGTTTTTGGATTTCTTAGGGATTTTTTATTTTTTTTGTGGGTTTCTTTATTTATTTAAATTTTTGGAATTTTTTCTTTTATAATTTTTTAAATTTTTAATTTTATAATTTTTATTTTCTTTATGTTTTTTGATTTTTAATATTTATAATAATAATATAAGTATATATATAGATATATATATATTACCTTTTATATTCATAAATATATCTATAAGTAATCAAAAATCATGAAATAATTTTTTTTGGCTTTTTTATACTTCTCTATTTTTGATATTTTTTTATAATTTTCACTATTTTTTGTATTTTTAACGGAATTAATTAGACAAAATAGTGAATAGAATAAACAGGCTGGATTAATTTAGAAATTAAAAATAGCTAAAAGCCTTAAAATTTTCCAAAACTATTTTTATGTATAATGAATATATTAGATAAAATTCAAAAATAGAAATAAATATTTTAAGGATATTCTAGACTTTTTAAATTTTTATGAGAATTTGGATCTTTTTAATTTTCAGTGTTTTTGTTTTCTATTTTTAGGGATTTTTCGTCTGTAGTTGTAAAATATGCTAATAAAGAAAATATAATTTTTTGAAATTTTTCAAAATATTTATATATATATTTTATTTTTCTAAGCTAGACAGGGAAAATATCTCTATTTTTATTTTTAATAAATAGAAATATAAGAAAATTACCTTAATATAGTTATATGTGGACGAATAATATATACGGTATTTATCCTAATTTTCTACACCTTTTTAGGGCACAGGAACTATTTTTGACAAAATAAAATCTACAAAACGAAAGACACAATCTGGTAGGGGCATTTATGAAAATATTTAAAGTTGATGCACCTAACCCGAACACCTCAGAGAAAAATAGGACCAAAATGTAATTTTCCCACAATATATCCAATAATGTATACTAAGAGGGGCATTTTTGCAATTAATACAAAGTTCAAGGAGCTATATGCAAAAGTTCCATAAAATATTACACTTATATTCTTAAATTATGGACTAAAATAAAATGCATAAAACCCAAGGGCTTAGGTGTAAAATACCCAGTCCCCTCACGTACACGGGCATGTGAGGTGAGGTGGTTTGGACTTAAGTGCAAATTTGGAAAGTACAAGGGGTGGACTTTAAAATATCCAAAAAAATTTACACTACAAACAAAAGTCTAAATATTTAAATGAAATTACAAAAATTGTAGGGGTATCAAGCAAAATTACTCCTATGTGTGATCGAACGGTAGATGCTTCATCACTTATCTACGTGGTGACTTTTTGATGGCTGGTACTACCTTTACACGGGACGCCCACGATTAGATCTCCAAATGAGATCCGACAGTGGAGGTGTGGCTTGGTGGGATGACAGCTAGGGCTTCTGAACTAGAAACTTGATCCAACAGTCGTGAACCTCCCTGGAAGAGCATGGAAGAACACAGCTAAGGGTGAGCTTTGATCGGTACTGGAGTTCACTCTGACCACCTGGGAGTATCCAAAGGGACGCAAAATGGAGCCGGAAGCTCCCCAGAGCTGTTGTTGGCTTCAGATGGGCCCCTTGAGTTCCGACGAGGTCTAACGAGGTCGGTGAAGCAAGGAGGCTCTAGGTGCCTTCTTTTCTATCAAAATCAACCCACTAGGGATCCTTTGGCCCTCTAGACCTGTAGGAAGATTAAGCGAGCAAAAACAAAGGGATTGGAGGTACCACTCAGCAAGGATGGACGAAGGTGAGGCATGGTGAATGTCTTCGGAGAGCGACGAAGGAGGAGACATTGAGATCCTGATATGGGGTGATTCAAGGTGTATGGGAGTGCATGGAGCATGGAGAATCAGAAGGCGAAGGAAATGACTGTGGTCGGTGGGCGGAGGACGGTTGGAGCATAGAGATGAGATTCGTCAGAGCTCAGCTACGGTGAATTTCAATTTTGACTTTTTTCAAATAAAAAATGAAATCAAATTAAACTAACACCTACCTTATGTTATTGTTAATCCTAGGAATGAAAAATGCATGAAATAAAAGAAGTTATACCTAACCTGGATCGACTTAGAGCGAGCTCGCAACGGAGGAGGCGGCTGAGCTGGATCAACCTCGGATCAACACCAGAACCGGCCCTGAAGCGTGGAGTGCACTTTTACTATCACTAAGAGTCTCAATAGAGGATAGGGTTATGGTTTACTTGGATGAATATGGATCACAAAGCGAAGAAAGAGTAGACAAGAGTATTTGTACAGGCGATGTTGTGTGGAGAATCGTACTCAACTTAGTGATCCTCGGGTCAAAAAGGCAATGGCACGTGAAAGTGTATTGATCGAGGCACGGAAGTCAATGAGACATCAAGAGGAATGGGTGAAATGATCGGGCTCTAAAATTAGGCGAATCGAGGTCAAGACATCTGATAGACACCAGGCCTACAAGGATCAGGATGGGTCAATCAAGACCAGGCTCCCATTTGTGCAGCTCGGTCGCTAGAGGATAAAATAGACTAAAAAATAAATAACTAAAAATAAAATAAAAATTAATTTATTAAATAAAATTTATAACATGAAATATGTTTTCTATTTCTTGTAGTATTTTAATATGATTTTTTTTATTTTTATGAGTTAATTTCTTAGGGGTTACTTTTTAAAGGTTCGTTTACATGTATATTTACCTATGTTATGTGTATTTTATTTTATTTTCTAGTTTAAATTTTATTATTTTATATAATTATTATTAATTTTATAACTTAATTAAATATACACAAATATATTTTTATTATATTTTTCTGAGGTTATTTGTATATGTAAATAAATAAATGTATTAATTATGTAGGTATATATATAGTGTATTCATCTATGTATTTAAATAGATTCATTTATTTCAGTACCTTGTTGGTTATTTTATTTTATCCTAATTATGTACATATAGTATAAATAATATTTACAACATTACAAAAATATAAAATATTGAAAAATGTAAAGAATAAATAAAATAAATATTTTATTCGGGTATAATGTACAGTAAGGGTCTAAAACGTAACTTTGCATCTTAACTCCAAATTAAATGAAACCATCTTCATTAAATAGCTAATAAAAAGTTATATAAGTGATTTTGATGTGTTTTGAGTTGATATGGAGAAGATATGGGTCTGGGAAGTTTGGGTTTGGCTTTTTATTTTGAGTGTGGAATGTATAATTTGTATTATTTTTATGTGAAATAAATTCTGTATTTTTCTACGTATTTTTATTTACAACTTTCATATACAAAGTTTATTGATTTGAAGTATAAATAATAAAGAATAAAATCGATCCCAAATTGGATTTATTGATGAATAAATAAAAAGGGTTCTATTGTATTTTTGACCCTTATTTCTCCCTACTTTATTCCTTGACAACCTAATAATCATGATGCCTAGGTCTCAAGATTTAGGGTCATAAAATACCTTTGGTATTTTATTTCTTTGTCTTTTCTTTTCTTTATTCTTTTATTTTAAATTTAAATATAATATTTTATACATCATTTACACAATATAAAAAAATGTTAATTTATGCAAAAATAATGACATTTACATTCATTTAGCTATGGTTTAAAGGCCAACACGAAATAATAAAGGTGGTGAAATGGAGATTCATCAGTGGTCCAATATGGGGCCATCCTTGGTTGACCCATCGATCAACTAGCCCCCTACTCGACTAGGCATGTTAGAATTGTTGACTCCCATTCTTACTCGATTTTCTTTGCTCAATCCTTGCATTTTTTGGGAACGATTCGTTCTTCGATTTTGCTCCTTGAACTCTGGTCTTTCACGTGAGCATGCTTCCTCGATTGATGGATCGGCGCATCGAGTCATGGTCTCATCCAAAGAATGCTCTGTATAAAACTCCTCTGTTCTCATTCAAATTTTGATCATGATTCCACCTCAAAATCCCCAGGATTCCTCATACCCAAGCTTGTAGGTGATAATTGCAAGTCAGTCAGAGTCGTTGGCATGGAGGAAGAGGCCAGAGCTAGTGATCCGGGCATCACCAGAGACATTCAGGAGAAGCTCCACTGCGACTCCCTTTCCCAGAGTTTGAGCCATAATTTTATGTTATTTTCAGTCCTAGCCGTAGAAATAGTCTAGTTTAGGATTTATTTTCGAACCATTTTGAGTTTTATTTTATTATATTTTTTAAATCGTAGTTTGTCGGAACCTAAGCTCTAGCCATTGTTCTCGACGTGTTTGACCGTGCTCTTCCCCCATCTTAATAATACATCACCTTCCCCTTCACCTTCTCTTAATCCCAAACACCTTCATTCCCTCTTAACGAGTGCTGGTCATTGAATCTGGTCTTCCTCCTCCGTCGTTCACTGGAAGACCTCCGCTACACACCAATTTCGCTCATCAGCGCACCAAACGAAGCCTGAAACCCACTATTCTCTTTTACACACCTAACCCTATTTGCTCTGGACTCGTAGGAACCCATTTGGGTCAATTTTTGCACGGGCGAAGGTTCTCTAGAAGTCTGAGCTTCCTCAATCTCCAGGGCTCCATCATTGAGGTCTGGATACTTACTGAGCCGTCCAGCCATTGTGGACTGCCTCCAGCCATATTTTACGCCTCCAGTGACCCCATCCAGTTGTCGGAATTTTAACAGCCCTAATTTCTAAAGGCCAACTAAATCCTAGATGATGAATGATTATGGATGAAAGTTGATGGGACTTGGAAAGTCATTAAGTGACTAAGTGGTGGTTTGTGGCCAAGATGTGATTAAGTGGTTAAGTGTGATTAGTGAAGGATCACTATTCATGGGTGAGCCTTGTTTGCGATATTAGAAAGTTGAGTGGGTTTTTGTTGCAAAATGATCAAGGCCTATATAATCCCACTAACCCCAATCTCGGCCACACTTAAGCTTAATTCCTTCTTCTTCCTCTTGAGACTTGGAGCTCTCTCCTCTCCATGGCCGAAACCTTCTTGGGCATCCACCTTCTTCCTTAGTTTTCTACCTCATCTCTCCACCAAATTTGAGTTTCTTAGGCTCAAATTAAAGTTGGGAAGGAGATAAACGAAGATCAAGTGTTGCATGTAGGATCCAAGGCCAAGCTTGGATCGAATTTGGAGTTGGAGGGCTGGAGTTGTTGCTGTTCTTGAGCAGTTCTTGAGCATTGTTTAAGGTACAAATCATACCCCTCTTTCCTGGCATTAAGATGGAATTTTCTCCACCCTTTGAGCCTTGTGTTGAGCTGCTATATCAAGGTTTTGATTGTGATTCTTGTTGGACTTTGATTTGGTTTTGGAGTGGCTTTTGATGAACGGTTTTGGGGATTTCCATATCTGTGAATGCTTGATAAATCTGAGTTTTCGGCATGGTTTGGGAAAAATTCTTGAGCTCTTTTGTTGGCATTTGATTGCTGTTAGATCCTCCGTCATTTTGGCTTAGATCCAAGTGCAAATTCCAAATTTTATGATGATTTTGGGGGATTATGGATGATGTTCATATGGACCTGCAGCTGATATTCAGATATGTGTTCTTGTGATTTGCATGCATTCATGCATGATTTTTGTATGATATAAGGGCCACTTTCGAGTATCCTTGATTGTTTATCTTGTCTCTATTCTATTGACCATTGATCCATGGCTTAGATGTGGATTTGAGGATGATTTTGGGAGTGGTGTAACTGTTGTTATATTGCAGTTCAACAAGTTTCAGATTTTGTGATCTTATCCTTTGAATGCTGCATGTTTTGAGGCATGTAAAGACCTCTTAGTGAACCCTTATTGCTGGGATTTAAGGATTAATTGATGCTATAGTATATGAAGATGAATCGCACAAAATTGGATGAGTTTTGAAAGAAATTAAGTGCCTTGAACTGTGAAGTGTTTTTGTTATACTATACACTATGCGCATGATTTAGTTGTTGAATGTTGCATGTTTTGAGGCATGTAATAACCCTTAAAATACTGAACTTTAAAAGTATTATGATGCTTTAATCATGGATAGTGAACCCATAAGATTGTGTGAGAAACTTGAGAATTTATAGGTGCTTGAACTGCTGAGCATATAGCTGTGCACACATTCAAATTCTAATGTTGTCATACGAATGAATTCGATTATGTAGAAACCCACTTCAGACCATATATGAGTTCTGTCTTAGTCTTGTTTGATGACTACAAATATGGACTGGAATCCCTTGATATTGAATTTTAGAACTAAGAACACACTGAGGATGAGCTTTGCCCATTTGGTTGTGCACTCACATGATGTTGTGGCTAAATTGTATGTTGAACTTGGGAGTGTAATCACCCTTATAACAACCTTGAGTTGTTCCTTACTTAAGTCCATGATAAATACTTTAACCCCCCCCCCTTTACATTGTTAAATATAAAGAGCTTTAGTGTGATGTTTGTATGAACTATGGACTGTGATATAAATAGGAAATTTCACATATGAAAATAAGATTGTATATGGGACTTGTCATCTGACCCTAAGTTAGCTAAGGAGTCTAACTCCTCCAAACTATGAATTGACTTCTGATACCTTAAGACCTTGAAATCTCTAAGTAGCTGGATCTTGTATGTGTTGTGATTCTTGGGGAACATAGGAAAGAAAGATGTTACAAATCTTGTAGTCAATGATCCTAGGATAAGATGTTCATCAGTGAGAGATTAGAGAGAGACTAATAACAGGTTT
This sequence comes from Ottelia alismoides, assembly GCA_037367405.1. Lineage (NCBI taxonomy): Eukaryota > Viridiplantae > Streptophyta > Magnoliopsida > Alismatales > Hydrocharitaceae > Ottelia > Ottelia alismoides. Next base: position 467,311 of record JAZKJV010008185.1, read on the forward strand.
GTATCCTTGACCTTGGATCAGTTGAGGATCAAGTTCATGTCTAGGACCGATAACTTGTAAATGTGAATATGAATCAAGCAATTGAGACACATAGAGTGAAACATGTTAAACATGAAAAATAAAAGAAATGGTGATGTCACATATGGTCGGTCATGGAGATTTATACTCTGGCTGTGCGAGGGCGCGGTGACCCTCACCTGAGCACGAGATGAGGTCGCTCAGGCTTGGGTAGCAGACACTGAGAGCATGGGTCTAGGATCCCAATCCTTTTCACGTGTTTTCTTCGAGCCGGATCGGTTATTACGCTTCTTTGGGATCCATGAGTTGTCTAGACCATTCCGATGACCCGTTGGTTTTTCTTAGAGAGCCTAGGTTGGGGGTTCTCCGTAGTTAGTTACGAGATCATCTGGTTTTTCTTAACTCTTCTCCTCCGGGAGTTGAGTAACGAGAGAGGAAGTCGTGTCAGGCAGGCTTACCTCCTCTCTTTCCTGCCTCTAGTCGCATAGTAGTTGTACTACCACTGCATTTCCCTTGGACGACACTTCCACTGGGATTGGCGAGACAGACGAATCCCTTCGGAGGTTTCCTCACCGCAGAAATAATTACCTTTCTGCCAGGCTTGTGACTTGGTGATGGGGTAGTGATCGATAGACATGTGACAGTTCACCAATTGTCCAGTTAAGTTGTAGTTCTGTCAATAGATACTGACGATCTCATTATTACCTTTCCGCAAGGCTTGTGACCTGGCGATGGGGTAGTGGTAAGTAGACACTATTGACCCCTCTAATTACCTTTCCGCTAGGCTTGTGACCTCGTGATGGGGTAAAAGACGGATGACTTTCCGCTATCCGCCTAGTGACGACTTTTCCGCTAGGAGACTAGTGACGATAGTACCGTTAGTAGAGACTGATGAGGGTTGGGTGTTGAGAGAGTCATGAGTACGTTTCCTCTTGTACACCTTCGTGAGCGAGCTATCACACGTGTCGATCGAGGATCAATGAGAGTTGAGAGAAAAAGCTAGAAGAAGTGTTGGGAACTTAGTTAGGATGCAAGATACCATCGCATGCCTACGGAGGCACCCCAACCCTGAGGCGTACACCATACCTCAGAGTCATAGTGTGAGGTTCAACCTGGACTTTGAAGTCCTACCCGGATATCGAGGTCCTAACAAGAACAAGACCACAGACTTACTTCTAGGCTTGAGTTGTTGTTTGTTTTGTTCCATTGATTGAGGGAGACACGGTGTGGTAGTGAGCGAGTGTGCTCTTCTTGTTAGCCTTCCGAAAGCAAGTAAATAACTTAAAAGAATTAATTAAACTGTTTTTGCTTCTAGTTCTCTTTTGTCCACTACAGTTACCTTACTGTTTTTTTTAGTTGTTCTAGTCTTTTTTTTACTACTTTCTTTAGTAGAACTGTGTAGAATTTGTACTTGACAATTTTCTGACAAATACTTGCTTGTCCCCTTTCTACTTGTGGCAGGCAAGGTTCCGGCGACCGAGTAGCCGACGTAGTTGGGGATGCAGTCGTTTCTTTTTGGAGTATACGCTTTTAGAGCAGGTATATCTTTTGGAGTTCACTTGTACAGTTGTTTGTCGTGCTCTCCTCTGTAGACTTATTTTTGGGATAATATATGTATATGGGTGTTGTGGAAACCCAACATGTTTAATGAAATGAAAAGGAATGGATACCTTGTTGTTCAGTTCTGGTGCACTGTTCACTTCCGCTTTTGGTTTTCTCGTGGTTGCTTGTTTAGTCAAAATAAATCATGTGAATGTCATCTTTAAAAAGCGAAAAATTTCCCCAGGTTTTCCTAACAACGGATTAACTCTAATCTAATTAAGTAGGTGAATGATGTGTTTGACAGGTTACCTAAGGTCCTTGGGAGAACGGTCACGACAGGTTTGGTATCAGAGCTGAGTTACCCTGATATACGCATTCGCACAATTTAATAGCTTGAGTTTCGAATAGCGAGAGTCTTCTGACTTCTCGTAAAGCCGAATGGGAATTTTTTTGACATTCATAAGATTTATGTAACCACAAGTCACCAGAACATTTCATTCATACGAGTATCCCAAGAGGAGAAATAGTACAACTGATTATTTCCTAAAGTGTGCTTAACTATGCTATGATCCGATACAGGAAGGATTAGCATGACACCACGAGCAGCTCGTGATCAGCCAGGAGAGATGGCGCAGGTGTTAGTTGATGAGCCAAATTTCCGAATGAACTAAGGTGGATAAAATGTAGCGAAGGTCGTTGCGACATCAGTCGCTCAAGAAATCCAGCCCAACAAGAAAATATAAGAACAGACCACCAAAACAAAGACAAAATCAATAAAATCAACAAGTGGCCATGGCTATTGGATTAGCCTGGTATAGCGATCAGGGTCGGACTCAGGAAGCGCGGATTAGCCTCTCAGCCTACGAAGTAGTTGAGAAACAAATAAAATATAAACAAAGAATTTTGGTGATTTTTTTATATTTTATATTTTTTTGGAATTTTTAATTTTTAAGAAAAACAAGAAAACAATAAAACAAGCAAACTCAAGCAATTATTTAATTACTCTAAAAAGGTCCAAAAAATCAAACAAAAATGTTTTTATAATTTTTATATTTTTACTATTTTTAATGAATTTTTGATAATTTTCTGATTTTTATAGGATTTTATAAAAATTAAAGAAGGCTAAAATGCAAGAACACTGTCCAGCCAAGCTCTTAAGACCAAAATAAAATATAAAATGGTCTCATCAGAGTCTGGAGGTATTTTTCATGTAAAATATAGAGAAAAAGGAAAAATAAGAGACTGAGTTTATTATTTTTAAGATTTTCTATTAATTATTAGAATTTTTATGATATTTTCAATGTTTTTCAATTTTTATATTTTCTATAAGTCCAAAAATGACCAAAACTGGTCAGAAAATCAAGCACACTAAAACAAACAAATTCTGAATTTTTTTAGAATTTTTTAAAATGTTTTAATATTTTTTGTGATTTTTATATCTGGACAGACAAGAAAAGGGATGTTTTTGAATTTTTAAAAATAACAAAAGGGCTCCAAAATTTTCCCAAAAATCGGTGAAAATTCTAAACAGTGGCAGGAGCCACATGTCAAATTTTCACTCGATTTGGAGTAGATTTGATCTTTTATTTAAGACAATCAAGAGCCCACAGTGCACAGGGAACTGATCGTAATAAAAATATCTTTCAGGGGCCTAAAAGTAACAAAAATGGAAGTCCAGGGGGTTCTGGTGCAAAAACACCAATATCGCACGCGCCAGGCACGTGGATTGGGCACTCAGGGACCTATCTGCAAATAACTTAAGTCTCTGGACTAATTAGCAACAGGTGCTAAAAGTCCAGGGGCTAAAGTGTAAAAAGCCCACAAATATTCAACTCATGTCGAAATAAAACATCCACAGGGGCATATTTGCAAATACCTAAAAATATATTTCATTCATGAACAAACATAAACTTCAGGCCACAATATGCAATTTCTCCAAGATATCACGTGTCGATGCACGTGTCCACAATGTACAGGGGTAGAAATGCAAATATCAGAAATGACAAGGTCCTAAGTGCAAATGTTCTAAACTAAAATAAACACTATAAAATATTTACAAGACTAAACGCTAAAAACTAAAATACAGAGGGCCTAAGGGAAATTACCCCTTTTTATGAACCGAGGCCAGAGGCGCGCCACGTGGATGATCGTGTGGCTGAGGCGTGCTGCAGCTGAACAAAGGGGCCCTCGGCTCTGATCCAACGGTGGAGGGCTCACCACGTATCTGATCGGTCGTCTATGGGAGAGTCTCTCCTCTCCTCTGCAACGAACGGTGAAGATGGCGCCACGTGCTGATCAGACAGTGGTGGTGCGGAGCGCCTCTTCGTATCAACAAACGATCCAGATCAAATCTGGCACTCCGGGGGTGAACGGACGGCTCAGGAGGACTCTGGAAGAACTCCTCGCCGGTGAACTTTGCCGAAGGAATGTGAGCGTGCTGGACCTCCTCGCAGGCTGCTGATAGGTGGAAGATGATCACCAAGGCTTCACGCGTCGGTCAGGCTCCTCCGATGACGCTGGGAGGCTCCGAAGAGCTCCAGTGATGAAGGCGAAGCTGAAGCTCCTATGCTGAAGGTGGAGGACCTCAGATGGTTCTCCTCTGACCTGCAAAGCTACACAAAAGGCCTCCTGGGTCGAGGGCAAAATGCCTCGACCCAGTTAGAGGTGAGGTGGGTGAACGGTGCGTCGGGACGAAGGAGCTCTGGCGATGCGACGGTGAAGGAGCTCAAATCCCAGTTCTTGTGTGAACTGGGTTGGATGGATGGGTGAAGAATGTGCGGGGGAGAAGGGTGAAGGTGAAGGTCGAGTCCGATGGTCGAGATGTGGACGGGTGTGGTCGGAATCGACGGTCGACGGCGATGGACTGAATTGGGCGTAAACTGAAATTGGCGAAAACTAAAGGGAACTAAGGTTACCTGATGGTCGAGGTCGACTAGGGACGAGCTGCTGAAGCTCTAGGTCCTTGCCTCGAGGGCCGTCGATGCCCGAGGCTCGAGCACCACGCAGGGGGCGGCGCACGGCGGCACTAGGTCGCCGGATCGATGGTCTGGACTCCTCCTCACTGCGACACTACCCTCAGCTCGTTGTCACTCAGGTGAAGGCAATGGAGGTCCTAGGATGGAAAGAGCGGAGCCAAAGATGCCAGAATCGTGCGGCAGAGCTGATGCTATATAGTCCTAGGGGTCCGGCTAAAGGGGAGTCGAGCGAGAAAATTGGAGCACGGACCCCGATGCTGACCTCCGGGCGTGGATCAGGGTTGATCAAGGTCGGATTAGGACCCACGGTTAGCGGATTTGGATCTCGGATCGAGGTGCAATAATTAGGAGAAGTCGGGTCGTAGCGCCGGATCCACGGGTCTGTGGCCCAGGGGGGAGTTGACCGAGGGTCAACATCCCCCGTGGACCAATAGGAAGCGGCCACGTCAGAAAGATTTGGAAATTCAATTTAAAATAATAAATGGCCGAATTAAGAAAAACTCAAAACATGAAAAATATTTATTTATTTATAAACTATTTATTTGTGATTTTTATTTCTTTTTTTGAAATAAAAATAAGGTATTTACAATATAGTATTATATATAGGTATATACAATATTGTATTTTTAATTTTGATTTTAAATTATTTATTTTTGTGCATTTTTATTCCAATTTTATATTTTATTTATTTATAGCATAAAATTTGGAATATTTAGGTATTTTTATTTTATTTTTATTATTTAGTTACAAGGGGTAAATAAATAGGTTTATATATATACATATATGGTATATATATAATGAAGGAAATTGATTTTATTTTTATTCGTTTTTATTTTATTTTTGGTTTTGTAATTTTTATTTTATTTATTTACATTATGGATTATGGAATGTATACAATTTTTATGATATTTTAATTTATTTATTTTTAGGGGTAAATAAATATATAAGTGAGTCTATGTACATGGTGAACACACAAGTGTGAAGGCATTTTTATTTTCTTTTTATTTTTCTATTTTTATTTTGATTTTGTATTTACAAATATATACAAATAAGTACAAACCATTTTTATTTTTATTTAGAGGAAAATATTTTTATTCTATTTACAGATATGTATGTACAAAGGTAAGCTTCCTTATCTCCCTCTACTTTGGCTTTTATGCGGTCAGGCCCATGCTGAGCCCTCCCTTAGGATTAGGTCGCTCAATATTTATTCTAAATATCTCCCTCTTTTTTCTTTTGTCTCCTTATTCTTTTATTTATGCACAAAAATATGCTAATTATTGTATTTTACACAATGCATGTCAAATGGTAATTATTGATATTTACAGAGATATGCATGTGTTTGACAAAGGTTTTGTAGATAAAATAAAAGAATAAAGAGTGATGAATGGGTATTCATCATTAGCCGCACTCACTGATTTGTGATAGAGACAGGATCAGATATTTGCTCAGCAGACTGAGTTGGCAGAGCGACAGACTGGGATGGAGCTGTGGATGGAGGAGCTGTCTGACTTCTCATACCACCCATCCAGGGATGAGACTGCTCGAGGCAAGCATCTATTCTCTGAGGAGATTCACCAGCATTCTGAGGCAGAAATTCCGAGGGAGTCAGGAGCCGACAGAGCTGAGGTAGGCCAAGGGCCTGTAGCAGGAGCACAGGTCACAGGGTTTGTTCTTCCTACTGCACCGAGACACCATGATGTTTTCACATCCTACCAGAGAGCTGGAGTACCCAGGTTCCAGGGCACGGGTATGTCTGACGAGGCTGAGCAGTGGCTCAGGACGGTGATGAAGGTGTTCAGGATGATTCAGGCACCACCAGAGTCGTGGTTAACCTTTACTGAGTTTTCACTTACTAGGTTTGCAGAGCGTTGGTGGGAGACTACTGTGTCTAAGATGGAGCGTGTGCCGACTTGGACAGACTTTGAGCCCACTTCAGAGCCCACTTCTTCTCAGGGAAGTGGAAAGAGACACAGCGCAGGTTGTTTGCAGAGTTGAGACAGGGCAGGATGACAGCGTGAGAGTACTTCGTGCGCTACACAGAGTTATCACGCCACACATCTTCTGCAGCTGCTTTTCCAGATGAGAATCTGGAGAAGTTTGTTCATGGCATGAGGGAGGATGTTCAGGAGAAGTTGGCAGGGCTGAGATTGACTACCATCGCTGAGGTTACTTACGCAGCAGAGCGGATTGAGGACATCCACGAGAGACGTTTTGGGAGTACTTTTAGACCGCCACCAATACCACAGAGGTTGTCTGGACCTATTTGGCTTCAGTTCCGACCACAGCGGTCAGCACGACGCTTTCGTCCAACAGGGACAGCTTCTTCTGGCAGTGTTCGCTCGACCCCCACGACTACTTTGGGAGGAGCACTGGCCAGTAGAGGTTTTGAGGCAGCACAACCACCAGGGTCGCAGAGGTTTGGGCACAGAGCACGAGACCCATAGAGAGTGCCGGTCCATCTTCTACGCCGAGCAGGGCAATCAGGTGCTACCAGTGCCAGCAAGTGGGACATGTCAGGTCCCAGTGCCCACAGCTACAGACTCCACCACCTTCACCTCCACCGTGTTCGAGAGTTACCGAGAGGAGCTCCTAGAACATAGGTCAACAGAGACTAGCTCAGAGCGCAGCAGGATCCAGTGCCGGATCTATGCGGCAGGGACAGATTCATGCGGTTACAGCTGAGCAGGCACGGTCCGCGGTCACGGTCATGAAAGGTATGGTTTCAGTTTCGAGCCATCCTTTTCACGTGTTGTTTGATTCCGGTGCTACCCATTCGTTTCTTGTTGTGAGGCTTCTAGCTACATTGGGTAGAGTCACGGAGAACGTAGATCCTCCATTTCACATCCAAGGGCTAGGCGGACAGTTGTTCGTGATTTCAGAGATAGTTAGAGGGCTACCAATGTCCATAGGCAGTCACGAGATGACTGCGGACTGCCTTCTACTACAGCTTGATGAGTTCGACATGATTTTGGGCATGGATTGGTTGTCTACACATCATGTCCTAGTCGACTGTTACAGGAAGACTGTTGTCTTCATGATCCCTGGCTTGACAGAGTTCACTTTTGAGGGGACATTGCAGGACTCCTGGATGGAGTATATTTCAGTGCTGAGAGCACAACGACTGGTTGATCAGGGATGTGACACTTTTCTGGCTTTTGTTCAGGAGGTTACAGATAGAGAGACGATGGCTCAGGACATTAGAGTTGTGTCGGAGTATCCTGACGTGTTTCCTGAGGAGTTACCAGGACTACCTCCAGTTAGAGAGATCGAGTTTGAGATCTCGTTGCTTCCCGATACGCAGCCGATCTCCATGGCTCCGTATCGCATGGCACCCGCAGAGCTGAGAGAGCTGAAGGTGCAGCTACAAAAGTTGCTTGAGTTGGGATTTGTGAGGTCGAGCACTTCACCTTGGGGTGCTCCTATACTCTTTGTTCGGAAGAAGGATGGAACCATGCGGTTGTGCATTGACTACAGGCAGCTGAACAAGAGGACGGTGAAGAACCGTTATCCTCTGCCATGCATTGATGATCTATTTGATCAGCTACAGGGATCTTCGGTGTTCTCGAAGATCGACCTTCGCTCGGGTTACCATCAGTTGAGGATTCGGGAGACAGACATCCCGAAGACAGCCTTTCGGACATGGTATGGCAACTACAAGTTTGTAGTGATGCCATTCGGACTGACGAATCCCCCCGCGGCATTCATGGACATGATGAACAGAGTATTCCGTCCTTACTTGGACAAGTTTGTTGTGGTGTTCATAGATGACGTGCTAATTTACTCGAAGAATGAATGGGACCATGAGAACGACCTGAAAGCAGTGCTTGGTACCTTGAGAGAGCATAGATTGTATGCCAAGTTGAGTAAGTGTGAGTTTTGGCTACCTCAGGTCTCATTCTTGGGACACGTCATCTCAGGAGCAGGAGTCGCCGTGGACCCTGCGAAGATATATGTAGTGATGTCTTGGGAGCAGCCCAAGACAGTGACACAGATCCGTAGTTTTCTTGGGTTGGCAGGCTATTACAGATGCTTTGTCAGCAACTTTTCATGGATTGTACTACCCTTGACGCATTTGACGCAGAAGGGAGTACCTTTTATTTGGGATAGTTCATGCGAGCAGGCCTTCAGGACACTGAAGGAGAGACTTACTACAGCTCTGATGCTTGCTCGACCGTCAGGTACACAGGACTACCCGGTTTACACAGACGCGTCAGGTGATGGTTTGGGAGCAGTGCTGATGCAAAGGGGGCATGTGATTGCCTATGCTTCGAGACAGTTGAGACTGCATGAGCGGAATTACCCCACACACGATCTTGAGTTGGCAGCAGTGGTCTTCGCTCTGAAGACCTGGCACCACTACTTGTACGGGGTTAACTTTGAGCTCTTCACAGACCACAAGAGTCTGAAGTACATATTTGATCAGAAGGAGCTGAACATGAGACAGCGCAGATGGTTAGAGCTGTTGAAGGACTATGATTGCACGATCTCTTACCATCCCGGTAAGGGAAACGTGGTTGCAGACGCCCTCAGCAGGAGAGCGCACATGGAGGGTACGATGAATTGGCTATACGCTTGGGACTTACTTGCAGCACTAACGGATTGGCATCCGTGGGACAGTGTGTCTTCTCCCATTTCCGTACCTCCGAGGTACAGCAGTCTTTGGTACGTATAGTGGCAGGTTAGTAGACAGACCCATGGATTTGCGACAGATACATGAGGGCAGTGAAGGACGAGTTTGACGATGTCTTGGATTCAATTCTGTGGAAGGCAGGTCGGGCAGTGGTTCCCAACGATGAGCAGCTACGAAGAGACATATTTGACGAGGCACATTGTTCGCATCTTTCCATTCATCCCGGCAGTACGAAGATGTACCATGATCTTCACAAACATTTCTAGTAGGACGGGATGAAGAGGGACGTAGCTGGGCATGTCAGCAGGTGTTTGACTTGCCAGATGATGAAGGCAGAGCACAGACGACCACCTGGTTTACTGCAGCCTCTCCCCATTCCTGAGTGGAAGTGGGAGAGCATTTCGATGGACTTTATTACGGGATTGCCAAGGACACCGGGAGGACATGATTCCATTTGGGTCATTGTTGATAGGTTGACGAAGTCAGCCCATTTCATACTTGTCAGCATGACTTATACACCTTCTCAATTGGCCCGATTGTACATACAGCACATTGTGAGATTACACAGCATACCCTGAGAGGTAGTGTCTTATAGAGACTCTAGGTTTACTTCCCATTACTGGAAGCAGTTCATGTCAGCACTACAGGTCGAGATGAAGACGAGTTCAGCCTATCATCCTCAGATGGACGGACAGAGTGAACGTACGATACAGACCTTGGAGGATCTCTTACGCACCTGTTCTCTAGAGTGGAAGGGATCCTGGAAGGATTATTTACCTCTTGTTGAGTTCACTTACAACAACAGCCATCATTCGAGCATCAGCATGGCACCATTCGAGGCTCTTTACGGGCGGAGATGCCTTACGCCAATCAGTTGGCGCGAGGTAGGCGATCATGCATTGTATAATGTGGATCTCTTATAGGAGACTACGAGGGTTGTTGACTTGGTGAGGAGGAATCTCTTGACGGTACAGAGTCGCTAGAAGAGCTACGCAAATTGATGCTGCCGACACTTGGAGTTTCAAGTTGGAGAATTTGTGTTTCTACGTGTATCGCCCATGAAGGGGATACAACGGTTTGGAGTTCGTGGCAAGCTGGCACCACGTTTTGTTGGGCCATTCTAGGTACTTTCACGTGTTGGGAAAAATGCATATAGACTGGCACTTCCCTCACGTTTGATGGCCATTCACGACGTATTCCATGTGTCGAACTTGAGAAAGTACGTGCACGATCCTCGGCACATCATTAGCTATGAGAGCCTTGACATGGAGCCAGAGTTGACATACGAGGAGGAGCCAGTGCAGATACTTGATTTTGCGGTCAGGAGGCTTCGGAATAAGGAGATTCCCTTGGTCAAGATCCTATGGCACCGACAGGGTGTTGAGGAGGCAACATGGGAGACCGAAGCAGCGATGCGCGAGAGATACCCGCGACTCTTCTCAGGTACTTTCTCAGATTAGTTTATCAGTTCTCTGTTAGGCAAACCATTTCACTTTCTAGGTAAAAACCTTCTTTGAGGTTTTTATGGGTTAAAAGCCTTTTGAGATTTTTATGGCAGACCGATAAACCCGACTTAGAAGCGGAGTCTCGAGGACGAGAATCTCTTTGAGGTTTTTATGATTGTAATAGCCCTAATTTCTAAAGGCCAACTAAATCCTAGATGATGAATGATTATGGATGAAAGTTGATGGGACTTCGAAAGTCATTAAGTGATTAAGTGGTGGTTTGTGGCCAAGATGTGATTAAGTGGTTGTGTGATTAGTGAAGGATCACTATTCATGGGTGGGCCTTGTATGTAATATTAGAAAGTTGAGTGGGTTTTTGTTGCAAAATGACCAAGGCCTATATAATCCCACTAACTCCAATCTCAGCCACACTTAAGCTTAATTCCTTCTTCTTCCTCATGAGACTTGGAGCTCTCTCCTCTCAATGGCCGAAACCTTCTTGGACCTCCAGCTTCTTCCTTAGTATTCTACCTCATATCTCCACCAAATTTGAGTTTTTTGGGCTCAAATTAAAGTTGAGAAGGAGAGAAACAAAGATCAAGTGTTGCATGTAGGATCCAAGGCCAAGCTTGGATCGAATTTAGAGTTAGAGGGTTGGAGTTGCTGCTATTCTTGAGCAGTTCTTGAGCATTGTTTAAGGTACAAATCATACCCCTCTTTGCTGCCATTAAGATGGAATTTTCTCCACCCTATGAGGCTTGTGTTGAGATGCTATATCAAGGTTTTGATTGTGATTCTTGTTGGACTTTGATTTGGTTTTGGAGTGGCTTTTGATGAACGGTTTTGGGGATTTCCAAATCTGTGTATGCTTGATAAATCCGAGTTTTTAGCATGGTTTGGGGGAAATTCTTGAGGTCTTTCGTTGGCATTTGATTGTTGTTAGATCCTCCATCATTTTGGCTTAGATCCATGTGTAAATTTCGGATTTTTATGATGATTTTAGGCGATTATGGCTAATGTTCATATGGACCTGCAGCTGATATTCAGATCAGTGTTCTTGTGATTTGCATGCGTTCATGCATGATTTTTGTATGACATAAGGCCCACTTTCGAGTATCCTTGATTGTTGATCTTGTCTCCATTCTATTGGCCTTTAATCCATGGCTTAGATGTGGATTTGAGGATGATTTTGGGAGTTTTTTAACTTCTGTTATATTGCAGTTCAACAAGTTTTAGATTTTGTGATCTTATCCTTTGAATGCTACATGTTTTGAGGCATGTAAAGACCTCTTAATGAACCCTTATTGCTGGACTTTAAGGATTAATTGATGCTTTAGTATATGAAGATGAATCACACAAAATTGGATGAGTTTTGAAAGAACTTAAGTGCCTTGAACTGTGAAGTATTTCTTTTATACTATACACTAGCGCATGATTTAGTTGCTAAATGTTGCATGTTTTGAGGCATGTAATGACCCTTAAAATACTGAACTTTAAAAGTATTATGATGCTTTAATCGTGGATAGTGAACCCCATAAGATTGTGTGTGAAACTTGAGAATTTATAGGTGCTTGAACTGCTGAGCATATAGTTGTGCACACGTGCAAATTCTAATGTTGTCATGTGAATGAATTTGATTATGTAGAAACCCTCTTCAGACCATATATGAGTTGTGTCTTAGTCTTGTTTGATGACTACAAATATGGACTGGAATCACTTGATATTAAATTTTAGAACTAAGAACACACTGAGGATAAGCTTTTCCCATTTGGTTGTGCACTCACATGACGTTGTGGCTGAATTGTATGTTGAACTTGGGAGTGTAATCACCCTTATAACAACCTTGAGTTGTTCCTTACTTAAGTCCATGATAAATACTTTAAGCCCCCCCCCCTTACATTGTTAAATATAAAGAGCTTTAGTGTGATGTTTGTATGAACTATGGACTGTGATATAAATAGAAAATTTCACATATGAAAATAAGATTGTATATGGGACTTGTCATATGACCCTAAGTTAGCTAAGGAGTCTAACTCCTCCAAACTGTGAATTGATTTCTGATACCTTAAGACCTTGAAATCTCTAAGTAGTCGGATGTTGTATGTGTTGTGATTCTTGGGGAACATAGGAAAGAAAGATGTTACAAATATGGTAGTCAATGATCCTAGGATAAGATGTTCATCAGTGAGAGATGAGAGAGAGACTAATAACAGGTCAGTATCCCTGACCTTGGATCAGTTGAGGATCTTGTAGGCAAGTTCGGGTCTAGGACCGATAACTTATAAATGTGAATATGAATCAAGAAATTGAGACACATAGAGTGAAACATGAAAAATAAAAGAAATGGTGATGTCACATATGGTCAGTCATGGAGATTTATACTCCGACTGTGCGAGGGCGCGGTGACTCTCAGCTGAGCAAGAGATGAGGTCGCTCAGGCTTGGGTAGCAGACACTGAGAGCATGGGTCTAAGATCCCAGTCTTTTTCACGTGTTTTCTTCGAGCCGGCTCGATTTTTACGCTTCTTTGGGATCCACGAGTTGTCTAGACAATTCCGCTGACCCATTGGTTTTTCTTAGAGAGCCTAGGTTGGGGGTTCTCCGCATTTAGTTATGAGCTCGTCTAGTTTTTCTTAACTCTTCTCCTCCGGGAGTTGAGTAACGAGAGAGGAAGTCGGGTCCGGCAGGCTTACCTCCTCTCTTTCCTGCCTCTAGTGGTGTAGTAGTCGTACTACCACTGCCTTTCCCTTGGACCACACTTCCACTGGGATTGGTGAAACAGACGAATCCCTTTGCAGAAATAAATACCTTTCTACCAGGCTTGTGACTTAGTGATGGGGTAGTGATGGATAGACATGTGACAGTTCACCAATTATCCAGTTAAGTTGTAGTTCCGTCAATAGATACTGACGATCTCATTATTACCTTTCTGCCAGGTTTGTGACCTGGTGATGGGGGTAGTGGTCAGTAGACACTGTTGACCCCTCTAATTACCTTTCCGCCAGGCTTGTGACCTCGTGATGGGGTAAAAGACGGATGACTTTCCGCTATCCGCCTAGTGACGACTTTTCCGCTAGGATACTAGTGACGACAGTACCGTATGTAGAGACTAACGATGGTTGGGTGTTGAGAGAGTCGTGAGTACGTTTCCTCTTGTACACCTTCGTGAGCGAGCTATCACACGTGTCGACCGAGGATCAATGAGAGTTGATAGAAAAAGCTAAAAGAAGTGTTGGGAATTTAGTTAGGATGCAAGATACCATCGCATGCCTACGGAGGCACCCCAACCCTGAGGCGTACACCATACCTCAGAGTCATAGTGTGCGGTTCAACCTGGACTTTGAAGTCCTACCTAGATATCGAGGTCCTAACCAGACCAAGACCACAGACTTACTTCTAGGCTTGAGTTGTTGTTTGTTTAGTTCCATTGATCGAGGGAGACATGGTGTGGTAGTGAGCGAGTGTGCTCTTCTTGTTAGCATTCCGAAAGCAAGTAAATAACTTAAAAGAATCAATGAAACCGTTTTTGCTTGCTAGTTCTCTTTTGTTCACTACAGTTACCTTACTGTTTTTTTTAGTTGTTCTAGTCTTTTTCTTACTACTTTCTTTAGTAGAACTGTGTAGAATTTGTATTTGACAATTTTATGGCAGATACTTGCTTGTCCCCTTTCTACTTGTGGCAGGCAAGGTTTCGGCGACCGAGTAGCCGACGTAGTTGGGGCTGCAGTCGTTTCTTTTTGGAAGATACGCTTTCAGAGTAGGTATATCTTTTGGAGTTCACTTGTACAGTTGTTAGTTGTGCTCTCCTCTGTAGCCTTATTTTTTGGATATATATGTATATGGGTGTTGTGGAAACCCAACATGTTTATATGAATGAAATGAAAAGGAATGAATACCTTGTTGTTCAGTTCTGGTGCACTGTTCACTTCTGCTTTTGGTTTTCTCGTGGTTGCTTGTTTAGCCAAAATAAATCCTGTGAATGTCATGTTTAAAAAGCGAAAAATTTCCCCATGTTTTCCGAACAACGGATTAACTCTAAGCTAATTAAGTAGGTGAATGACGTGTTTGACGGGTAACCTAAGGTCCTTGGGAGGATGTTCACGATAAGAATCGATTAGGAAGGCAGAGCGGGCGTTCTTCCCTATTCTTCCTCCTTTCCTCCTGGCCGTTTGATCAGGTGCCCACTCCAGATGTCTTGATTGTCATATGATCTTTAGCACCTTCGACCGTCGATACCTCGCATGATTGGATCTCCACCGTTGATCAGCAAAGCGTCATCCAGCGATGAGGAAGCACCACGTGAATAAGTGAAGTGCCCACAGCCTTCCGATGGTGCCTCGAGGGGTAATTTTGCCCCGTACCACTAAATTTTTGTATTTTTATTTTAGTCCATAAATTTTCAATTTTAGTGTAAAATATATTATAATATTTGCAGAAACACCCCTATACTTAGTTTATTTGTTATTTAGTCCAGTCCACATTACCTCACGTGCCCATACGTGTGAGGGGTCTAAACCTTTTTTAGGGACTCCCTCATGGGTTTTTATTATTATTTAGTCCTTAAAGTTTTATTTCAGTGTTAAAATGTTTGGAAAATTGCTAGTAGGCCATTTACTTTTTGAAAATTGCATTTATACCCCTATCAGGTGTATTTAATAGAAACATTATGGGAATATTGCATCTAGGCCCTTGTATTTTTTAAATGTGTTCTAGAATGCCTTGAACTTTTATTTTAATTGCATTTAGGTCCCTACTAGAACATTAATTTTAATTTATTGTATTTTGATCATTAAAAATATCATTTTGCATCCAAAAATTATAGGAAAATTATTTTAAGTGCTTGGACTTATAGTAAATCATCTATATTTTTCGTAAGGTAATAAAAAGTATTTTTCTATTTTTAAAAATACAAAACATTGCATTTTCTTCTTGTTTGCATTTAGAAATTTATCAAAATGTTTTCAAAAATTCCAAAAAAATATAATATATTTATTATTGTCTGTTGTAACTTCAGACCAAAAATCACTTAAAATTACAAAAGAAAAATCCTAAAAAACTTATAAAAATTATCCAAAAATATTAGTTTTTATTTCTAAATTTTGTTTATTATAGATTACATCTATCAAAAATATTTTTGGAAAATTTTGTATATTTAATATATTTAAATTCTAAAACAATCAAGCCTATTATTATTCATTATTTTAACATTTTATTCAATTAAAAATACAAAAAAATAGCAAAAATTATAATAAAAATCCCGGTAATAAAGAAAAATATGAAAAAGACAAAAACAGTTTATGTTCTCAATTCTGAGTATTTATAGTTATATTTATAAATATAAAAGCATGCATTCTATATATATAGTAATATATACTTATATTACTATTATTGTTAAAAATACCAAAAATATATTTTAAACCCTTAAAAAATAAAAAAGATTGTACCTTAGGGTATTTCTTGATTTTACCTATATTTATTATATAGTAGATATATTATCTATATTATACCTATTATTACATATACATATAAATTATATTATTAAAAAGAAAAAAAGAAACTAAAATCAGATAATATAAAAAACTATAAAAAATTATAAAATTAAAAACAAAACAAGAAATATAAATTAAAAATCCAAAAAATATAAAAACCCCACAAAAATTAAAAATCCCTATAAAACACAAAAGCATTTATTGAATTTTTGTCAATTTTTGGGGCAATCCCCGTTGCTCATTTGTTGTTTGACCCCTACACTTGTATACTTTACATATTATTTTGTAGGGTATAATAAATTTTGGGATTTTATCACTTGTGCCCCTCCGAGATCTCGCAATATCAGTTATGCCCCTATCTTTTTGGTAATATCAGTTGTGCCCCTCACTTCTTGTTATTTTATCACTTGTGCCCCTCGAGTTAGTGACCGTCCATCTACAGTGCAAACGGACGTTAACTTTGAGGACATAAACAGTATTAATTTTAAAAAAAGGGTTATAGGGTCATTTTACCCTCTTCCTCATCATCTTCTTCTTCCTCCTCTTCCCCCATCCTCTTCTTCCTCCTCCAACCTCCTCCTCCTCCCTCTCCGCCTGAAACTCCTCCCCAATCCGCACCTCCTCCCAGCTCCGCTCCGAGCTCCCCGCACCTCCTCCCAGCTCCGCCCCGAGCTCCCCGCACCTCCTCCCAGCCCGCTGCCCCGCCCCTGCCCCGCGCTGCCCAGTCCCCCTCCCCCGCACGCGCCGCCCAGCTCCGCCCCGTCCACCGCCCCCTCCCCCGCACGCGGTTCCCCTGCCCCGCACCTGCTCCCCCTCCCTCGCACGCGGTTCCCCTGCCCCGCACCTGCTCCCCCTCCCTCCTTCCCCGCACCGCCCCCTCCCCCCTCCCCCACCGCCCCCTCCCCCTCCCCCGCAGGCGCCGCCCCTACTCCCCCTCCCCCTGCCTCGCACCTGCTCCCCCTCCCCCCTTCCCCGCGCACGCACCGCCCCCTCCCCCTTTCCCCGCACCGGCTCCCCCTCCCCCGCACGCGCCGCCCCTGCTCCCCCTCCCCCCTGCCCTGCACCT
The DNA here is from genome assembly GCA_037367405.1 of Ottelia alismoides. Classification (NCBI taxonomy): domain Eukaryota; kingdom Viridiplantae; phylum Streptophyta; class Magnoliopsida; order Alismatales; family Hydrocharitaceae; genus Ottelia; species Ottelia alismoides. The sequence goes on from JAZKJV010008185.1 coordinate 484,478, forward strand.
GCTCCCCCTCCCCGCGCGTACCCCCTGCTCCCCCTTCCCCGCACCGCCCCTACCCCTCCCCCGCACGCATCACCCTCAGCCCCCGCTGCCCGCGCTCATCCCGCAGCCACGCACCTCCCCCGGCCCCCGCCGCCCACGCTCCAGCCCGCACCTCCTCCGCAGCCTCGTACCTCATCTCCAACCCTCCTCCTCATTTGATTTTATTTTAACCATAATACCGCTCTTAACCACACCATGATTTGAGTAAACTATGGTTATTTTAATTTTTTGACGGCCAGTCTGACGGAAGGACACAACTGATGACGGAGCAAGAAGTAAGGGGCACAACTGATATTACCAAAAAGATAGGGGCATAACTGATATTATGAGATCTCGGAGGGGCACAAGTGATAAAATCACATAAATTTTAGCTCATTATTATTCATTGTTTGAGCGTCAATGTAGGTTAATTGTTGATTGACACACTAGACTAGGGATATCTAAGAGCTGAGAGAGCGGTTGACACAGCCTAAACTGAGGATATCTGAGAGCTGAGAGAGCGGTCGACACATCTATTGTCAGACCTGACTTGTTGGGCACCTCAGACCCTCCAAGATCGGATAATATGATCCCTCCTCGATCTTAGCGTTCATCAAATGGCATCGTTGTCGAGGAGCAATGCATAGGATAGATTTTATATGCTTTGTTTTCCTTTTATTTGATATAATTGTTTATATATGCTAATCCATTTTCTCTGCTAAATTTCTTGCGAGGGACTGTGTGGTGAAGGTAACTTCGTAGGAAGCCGATGCATCCATGCTTCGAGGAGATTGGCTATTCTCTTGAATGCTAATTGGAGAGAGAAGGAGAGAGAGGAATTTAGCATAGCACTTTGCTTTTATTTTTGTGTGTGTGTGTGTGAGAGAGAGAGAGACAACATTTTTATTTTCATTTATTAATTTTTAATAATATAGGTGGACACTTGAACATTCAGGCTTATTTTACCAAGTGATTGTTCACTTGGGGGCTCACCAGATTTTTCGTAGATTTCTTCGCCTTCTTCTTTTTATTCTCCTCATTTTTCTTTTTATTTTCTTTGTTTTTCACAATTTGTGCTTTATGTATTTATTTTTATTTATTTTTTGTGATAGAGCCTCTAGCATTGTAGGATTGCTTGATCGAGTAAGCTAGGTCCGCACACCTAATATCTGCATGTTCCTATAGTCTACGTCTGAATCTAGTAGATCAAACTCAATTTTATGCTTCATGCTAATAGCAATTCCTGCATAGGGTGATTTCACCATTTTGCATTACATATAGATTAGGTTTAAAATATTTGTTTTAATCACGTATGGAGAGAGATGGGAAGCACTATAAGTACTCAAACTGAGCATTCATCATCTTGACACAAGGGTGAGATCTATGTCCCTGTGTCACCTTGCATTGCTTTGCCGCTATCTCCCTCAAATTTTGATCACTTAGGTTTAAAAGAAAATCCAAAAAAATCATTAGGCTCCTATTTCTGAAAAACACTCAAAAAAAGGTGAAAATCCAAAAATTAAAACAAGGGGACTGCTAAATAAACTTTGACCCTAATTAAAATTCGTAACAAACATCATTGTTTGAGGTTCACAAAGCCTCACTGTATTCGGTCATGCTCCAGACATAGTGAGGCACGACCCTTAAAGAATAGAGCGAAAAATCTGATCTGTGGTTGCCTCAATTATCACCTGGTATTGACAAAGTATTGGTGCTTCTATCGTATGTTGGTGAGTAGGGTCTTACCAACGATGGTGCTCTCACCTTGTGCAGATCATTTGACTTTATCTGAAGTATTGAGCATGGGTCATGCCCTCACGGGTGTGTCTATCTCATTGTCTTGTGTCTGAATACCTCTTTTTTTAGGGAAGTAGTGGTTTCTCCTATCAGCTTCCTCTCTTCTTCTTTGGTTGAGTAGCCCTCCAGGATCGATATTGAGGACCTCAAAAAGTGCATATCACAGGATACAAAGGAGGTGGAACAAGTATGAGGATACTTTCCTAGCAGTACACGCTCTCCTCTAGTGCTAGATATTAAGGACAAGTTAAATTTTTTACCTGATTCACAACTCTAAAATTGAAAAGATAAAAATAGTCGAACTTTCACGGCTTCACTAGTGTTGAGTTGGGAAACAATTTTTTTTGTTGTTTGTTTGGATCTAGATTAGGATTTAAAGATCAAGTCCCACACACTTGTGATATTTTTATCTTCCTTTATTTTTACTGTCTTTGATACTTGCTCATTATGAGCCTTCTACTGTTTTACACTCATTTTATTTCTTGTTCATCATTGTATCTTTCATCCGTTTAGCTATATCCTTTTTCTTTCAAGGTGTCGACTCTGGGAAGACTTAGTCGAGACTCTATTGAGACTCACATTGATTCTGCATGCTCTACATCTCCAATAATTTGGGCTAATCCCCAAGTGCATCGTTCGAACATTGCAAACCATTCTCAAGGCTCCTTGCTTCTTCCACCTCCCGCAAATCAGGAAAATTCCCTTCTCGAGTTCTGCCCTTTTTGGATGGAGATTGATTTCACCCCTTACACTTATCCATCACTAATAAAATTAAGAATTAACCCTAATTCTGAATTATTCTCTACATTTAGTGTTTGCCTGCAGATCATGACCTCGATCTGGAGCTCGAGTCTTCACATTCTGATTGTGAGATGGCTCCAACTGGAAGAGGAAAGGAACCACAGCTTCCGATCAGAATACAAAGCAGGGCACAAATCAGAATGAGGTGAATAGTTAGATTTTGGCCTTCATCCAAGCCATTTAGCTGCAGTTGATTGATCAAGCACTTTTTTAGATCGCCTTTCAAGAGATGCTTAATGACCTGAGGAGGAGGTCAGAAGAGAGAGAAGAACATCCAGGAGGAGGATTTGATGAACCCCATGGTGATGATGAAGACAACCACTCTATATATGGACCTTACGGAGGCGAGGGAGAGGGAAGGAGAGGTCGATCCAAGCCCACTCTGAAGCAGATATACAACCCTAGGGTTGGACATATCATCGAGTGTATCCAGATTCTATCGATCCACGGATACTTTGAATTGAAGCTGCAACTTCTTTCTCTCCTCCCCACTTTCCACGGAAACCCGAATGAGGTGCCATATATCCATTTGTAGCAGTTTGGATACATCTGTAGCACCACTCACTGCCCCAACATCCTGTTGGGCATAGTCATGATGATCATTTCCACCCATAGCCTTCTGGGAAAAGCATTGTACTGATCAACTGCTTGAAGAAAGTGGTGACGACTTGTGAGGATCTGAAGTTTGCATTGTTGCACAAGTACTACCCCCCTCGGTCATCTCAATCTAATGCGATCCAAGATAGCCAGCATCTCCCAGTGACCCCAAGAGTTCATCCATAAGACTTGGGAGAGGTTCAATGATTTTATAGGGAAGTGCTCCCATCATGGCATGCCAAAGACAAGCTTTGTCCAACACTTTTTTTTGGGTCTCAATGAGAACAGTCAACGTCTGGTTTACATTGACTATGGAGGATCCCATTTTAACAAGGATGAGGATGCAGTCTGGCAGATATTCGAGGAGATGGTCGAAGGAGAGGACACACTTTCCTCCTCTCATTCCTTTCAAGTCCAATTGTATATCCTCTGCAAAAATGTCAATATGGGGGATACCGATGAGGTGGACATGTGTGAGAACTTTGATCTTAGCATGTGAACTTCGATCTCAGCATGTGATCTCAGCAAATGTCATTCAAAAATTGATAATTAAGTATGATTTATTTAAATAATATGAATGTGATTCATATTATTTGGATACATGAGAAGAGTCATATACGACAATTAAATAATATTTAATTATCAATGATATGATTAATGTGGAAATTACTATCCACGATAATCATAAAATATTATAAATATGATTTACAACATCATGGAGAGATTTAATTATAAACAAGATTTACACGTTAAATGTTAATATGAATTGGATTCACATTATACAATTAATTGTAAATGTATTGTACATTTTATATTGGGTGGTTTAATATTATTCATAATTGTCATGGCATGATTGAAATTATCATAAAAAATATGGAATTATTTTCGTGAGAATTTTAGCAATAAAAGTTATTGCAAATGTGTGGAAATTGTGGTGAGATTTGAGAATCTCATCAATATGGAAAGAAGGAGTCTCCACTCCTCCTTATGAGTGGATGGCCACAAGAAGGACTCCTTGCTAGTCGCCCATCATAATGAGAAAGGAGGCTCTCCTCCTTTCTTTATTATGATACATAGAATTGATTTAATTGAATTTAAATTTATTGAATATTATTCAACATATTTATTTTCTTTTTAAATTAACTATTATTACAAATTTTATACCAAAAAATCATGACCATTGATTTCAATTAGGAGTGCATCTCCACCATCCAATATGTTATAAAAGAAAGGCTAGACCTAGATCTTTCTCTTACAACATCAATATGCAAGTTGAAAGCAACAAATATCTTTCTCTCTCTCTTCTTCTTCTTCTCATGCACGTCCAAGAGTGCTCTCTCTCAACCCTAGTGGTTGTCCACTTTGTTGTTGTTGTTGAGAGAATCGCCATGGTCGCGTTGCTGGATTGATTGCTCGTGGATCTCCACTTTCTTCGATGATTCGTGCTTGTAATGAAGGCTATGGATTTCGTGAGATGAAATCAGAAGGTTTCATGCTTGGATCGTCAACTCAGATTCCTGGACGCATACATCTCATTCGCATGCCCACAAGTTCATCCTTCGTTGGACCGGATTTGAAACGGACAGTCTCTTCGTTTAGAGACACGCACACAAATACACTTCACGAGGTAATCTTATTACATGTTTGTGATCTTGATGAAACTATATGAGAATGGTTCTCATATCAAGTGGTTTCATCTTTATTAAACTTTTTACATTCCGCTGCTACTTGCAACGGGTACGACTAGTTGCTCCTGATCGCATGTGATGCGATCTTCACGCTTCCATGATGTACTGAGGCCTAAACCATAGCCTTCAAGTTCTCACTCATGAGATATATGGGGTCAAATAGAATTCCATGTATGATCATCTTGTTTATGAAATAATAAATGAATTCGAAAAGATTAATATATTATTTTGGAAAGTACATGACCACTATTTTCACCCAAATTATCAATTGAGAAATCTATTAATATACCCCAGAAGGAGACATTCAAAGAAGGATTTGAACATCAGGTTTATTAAAGGATTTGAACTTCAGGTTTATTAAAACCTTACAATATGTAGGATGATGGAGTATTGGGAATACTATGTGATGGAGTAATTGGAATACTCTAAGCTATTGTGTTTATAATAGATCATATACCATGACACTTCCATTCTGACGAAGTGATGAGACCATAAGGATTTTAGTGATTCATTTAGTGGAATATGATTGAGACTTAATTGAATTAAGTCTCACGTCATTGAACAAAATTACCATTTCTAGTGTCCATTTCCAGGTTCAAGTGTTGGAAATGGGGATGGTCTCACTTCTGTAACCCATTTCTGAGCTCCAAATTGATTGGACAATGATTAGAAATAGAAACTGCAGCGGAGCTCATTTCTACGATTCAATTCTGAGCTCAAATAGAATGTTAAGAGATTCAAATTGATATGGAACCAATTGGAAATGGATCCTAATAGTCATGTCATAGATGGTTTGAACATTGAAATTAGACAGATGTCCAAATTCCAAGTCACTATACATGATAGTATGATCTCCTCGACATTATTTCCAAGTATCTACAATAGCTACTCATGAGTCCTCATTTAATCAGGACTCATATATTGTGATATCGAAATTATGATAATAACTGTTGTTGTTATAAATATAATTATCACGGATTTATGTGAATATAATCTACATTATTAGACATTAATTACTATGAACATTGATTCAAGATAATTAATATCTATATGGATATGATTCATGTATTATTTTCAAGGCATATGAGAATATGAATCACATAATGTAAACAAATGTAAACTGAATTTACATTTTGTATTGAACTAATGAATTCGATTCATTTATTGGAGGATGATTTTATAAATCTCGTAATGTTGATATTTGTAATTTAATTGATAATTAAAATTAAATGTCAAGTCCTAATTAGAATTCATTAGAGAGCTCCATGGTGGGCCCACCATGGATGTCCACCATGGGTTGTGGAGCCAAGTTGGTTGGCTCATCCGACTCCTATTATAACTCCGTTATTATTGGATTTGGTTTAATAATAATGGTAACAATATAATTGTCAATTACATGAAGGATTAGGAATCAATCATGTCCATTCTAATCAAATCAAGGGCTACTATTGTAGATGTCCCCTTTAGGAATAGGACATGTCAAGGGATGTCCACCATTGTATAAAAAGTGGGGCTTAGCCTCTCTTTCCCTTTAATCGTTCAATTCATTCATCTCGAAGAGAGAGCAATGAAATTGCCTTGATAAATAAAAGGGAGTTAGGACTCTCTTTCCATCCACTCCATGTCCTCCAATAAACTCTAGTCGCCTCTCTTATTCTTCTAGATTAGCTTGGCTAATCGTGAGAGAAGAGGCATTCTTCTTTGTGTTTCGAGCACGTAAAGGAAGTCATTTCACTATTTCTAACAATAATTAGTATGCATAATGGTTCAATGTAATATGCTTCGCCTTCATATATAATTATACTAGCCTATGGGTTGCGATATTTATACTAGCTCATGGGTTACAACTGAATATGCATACCCTCGTAATCAACATAATCTACATAATCTACATAAAGCTCAATTGGTAGACTCCTAATCTTTTTCTGAATAAACTAAATAGCCTGGCTTGGAAGAGGTTTTTGAAGGATATGGTTAGATCCTTAAGCGCATCACGGAAGCATGAGGATCGCATCGTATGCGATTGAGAGCGACTAGTCGCACTAGTTGCTCGAGGCAGCAGAAATTAAAAAAACTTCATGTGACGAAATCGCATGATCCAAGAATGCTTCTCGGATCGTTTCGTCTAAACCACAAACAAGTAATAGGATTACCACTTGAAGCATGGTTGTGGTCGAGTCTCTAAACGAAGAGACCTCCTGTCTCAAGTCCGAACCAACGAAGGAGACGCTTGCTAGAGCGTGGATGAGACGCGTGCTTCTCGCAATCCATGTTGATGACCCAAGCGGCGAATCTCCTGATCTCAACACAGGAGATTCGATATCTTCTTCACGAGCGAGGCTCACCGAAGGAGACGGAGATCCACGAGCAAATGATTCGGCAGCATAACAACGACGCTGTGGCGATGGAGACTCTCTCTAGAGCATCCATGGTGGATGGCCGTATGAGAGAGAGAGAGATGACGTGCAGAGAGAGAGAGAGAGAGAGCCTTGTATTTCTCATTAGCATTTGAAGAGCAAGGGGTGCCCTTCTATTTATAATATGTTGGGATCCATGGATCTCAATCCATGGGTAAGACAAATCCACAGGCTCACATTGATTTGTATTTCTTTTAATGGCTAAGATTTTTGTTGGTAAAAACCAACAATAACTAATAATTTGGATTAAATGTATATTGATAAATCATATGATTTAATCCCAAATTAAATCAATCAAGCATGGAGATTATGGAATGAAGATTGCCTCCTTCCATAATATGGGATTTGGTGGCAATCTCATGTAATCTCGTGATATCTCATGAGATTACATTATTCCATGGAAATCTCCAAGATTTACAACAACACTTGTTGTAAATTATTCAACAAAAATAATTTATAATTATTTTGTGAATATTGCAATCTTGCCATTGGAAAATTGTGAATTATTTTCACAACCCAAAATAAAATGTGAATTACATTTTCAACTAATTGTCCAATGTGAATCCAATTCACATCAACATTTAATTAACAAATGTAAATTACAAATTGCTCTCTCTCTTATATATTATAAATCACATTTATAATATATATATATATATATGATTAATATAGATAGTGCTATCCATATTATTCATATCCATGATAATTAAATCATATTTAATCATCTTGGATCTCTATTCTCATATGCCCAAATAATATAAATCACATTCACATTATTCACATCTTTGATAATCAAATCACATTTAATTATCTAAGATAAAACTCTTTATAATATGAATCAAATTCATATTATTCATGATATATAAATCACATTTAATTATCCATTTTCTCAATGCTTGGATACATATATCAACAATGAAATTATCCTGAACTCTTTCAAGGATAATGCGCTTTCTCCGTGTATACTTGGAGATAAGGACAGGGCGATTGTATTGTTCCACGTATAGTGACTTGGATATTGAGATCACATCTCAAATCCAGATCTCGGGTCTCCCATAGATGCTTGATTAAATAAAGACCGCAAATCTAATCTTCTCATTACATCTGAATCACATTCAGATCAATGTCCAATATTTGGACTAAGATCAGATTACTTCTCTACTGAGAGGAGTCACTAAAATCTAGACCCGTTTCATCACTCCCTAGGAATGGAAACGTCATGGTTATACAACCATTTATGATCACATCACCCTCAAGTATTCCTAATACATGTACATCCTGCATACTGGAAGATCCAGAATAATCCCGAAGTATAAGATCAATTTTACACTGTCTACTTCAACGATTTATCATTAAGTTTTGTCATTCGATCATTGGGAGTTGGTATCGATCATATACTTTCCAAAAGCATATATCATACCTAGGTGTTGATCATATACTTTCCAAAAGTATATATCAATCCTTACAAATTCAGTCAAGCTTCCAAAGCGAGACGACCGTGCGCGGAATTTGATTCTTCACAATATCTCATGAGTGAGATCATATCTTCCGGTTCAGCAATTGAACCTGTATGATCCCTTTTGAGAGATCGTATTACTCATATGCCCTTGTATGCACACCAGCACGCCGGTGTATAGACCTTGATTAGGTCATCAACCTATTGGTCTGCCAAATGTACATACTCAGACATATAGTAACACATCTGTCTCCGGTCAGAGGATGCATGCTTATATCATGACAGCATACGACATAGGACTTTGTTATCTCGATCACGTTAAGTCGACTCTTTGACCTAACTAATCTGACTCCTCCGAATCTCTTATTCCCATGCGGAGGACCTGTATCAAGAGGTCGGTCAGATATCAGCCAAGTGAGAAAAGATTACCATCTCCTATTCAGGTGGAGATCCTCTCTTAACAATCATTTGACGGTACTTGATGAGTCCTTAATCTAACTCTTTAGATATTCATCCAAGCACCAGCCTCTATGATTCAATAATTGAATCAACAACTGTATGATCATTAAGATGGCCATAGTACATAACTCTAATTGTACTAAAGGACCTATTATGCAAATTAATTATTCTTCATTTCTGATCAGGGAATGATATTCGCAATAACATTTATTGTGTAATGGCTCGTCGTGTGCTCGCATGTCCAACAGTTTTGTCATAATGTTTGCCAGTTGATCTTTTGTTGACATTATTTTGACCTCTAGTTGTTCTTTTGCATCTTGTTCTCGAACAAAGTCAATGTAGTTTATTCTACCATAAAATGTAAGATTTCTAGAAGGTATGTATCTCCACTATTGACGCATTATAAGATCATATGAGTAGATATAAGAGCATGAAGTTCTTGAAGTAAATTTTAATGTTAGACCATTTTTGTGGTACCATTTGCAAGGACTTTATATTCCAACTCGGTTGAGGACCGTGACAGTGTTGATTATTTTTCCTAAGACCAGGATGTTATATTTTTCCCCAAGAATGATGAGATGATCACATGTTGATCGATGCCAATGATCCAGCCCAATCCGTGTCTGAGTAGGCATGAATGTTATAGATATAAGCTTTGTGAAATTTTAGATCCGTTATAATTGTTCCCTTAGGAAATCTTAGAATGCATTTGACTTTTTCCTAATCTTGATCCTTGGTGTTACTCGTGAAGTGACATGTCCTGAAATATCTGGTCCGCCGGTTACTGGTAAAGATGGTAAGAACTCCAGTCACCTACCTACAGAAAGTTGGATTTTTGAATGGGACTCATTATGAAGGGAGTTTGGTTGAGGTTTCCATTGGAGTCACCTACCTACAAATAGTTGCCGACTCGACACAACTAACAGATAGGACAACGTCAATAGCATGTCGGAGTCCGCGATAAAAGAGCTCTTTTTTTCCAACCAGATTTGTTCATATGTAACAGGAATCACATTTGTTGGGATATATGCCGACACATCTGCAACTTGTGTTCCAGTGACATGTAAGGCCATCAAGCTTCCTGCTCGTGAGTCATTTGATCCGTTAGCCTCCTTTCTAGGAGATGAGAATGGAAGTAGAAGACATCCCCAGGGAAGGTCGAGAACATTCGGTCATATTGATCTTTCGTAACATATCAAATGCATACTTCTGTTAACATATGTGTAAGCTAGTGCTGATTTGCTTGACTACCATGCCCATAAAATTGTGTGAATCTCCCATGTCATGGAACTGGAATCCTTTAGCATTTTTTGGTAACTAGCTGATTATCGATGATGGGTTTCTTGTAATTATGATACCATCCACATAAACAAGCATATACTGAAGAATATCACACAAGCAAGGAAACATTTGTCTTGGATGAGACGAAACCAAGTTTAAGTAGAAATTGACTCAAGCAATTGAACTATACTCTTTGTACTTGTTTAAGACTATAAACAGATCTTTAAAGTTGGCAGAAATGATGTGGTTTAAAACGATGAAATTGGGTGTTAGAGTCAAAAGTATTATTTTTCACGAATGTATTTCTAATACCAATCGATCATAGATCTCAATGTTGTGTTGTTGTAATGGAGAGCACTTTGTGTATTTGTATTTGTTTCACTATTGGGTTGAAGGTATCAATATAATTAGTCTCCTCCTATTGGTAGTAGCCTTTTGTTACAAGATGAGCTTTATAGTGTTCTATCTAACCCTGTGGTTTGAGTTTCAGGCGAAAATACATTTGCAACCAACTATGTTCATGTTTTGTTGTGTATGGCACCAGTTCCTAGGTATTGTTAGTAAGGATGTAAACGGATGGATATAGATACGGATATAGGTATTACCATATCCTTATTTATTTTTTTGACTAATATTAAAACTATGTTACTACATCCATAAAAGAACGGATATGGATGTAAAACATATGTCGGTCATGTATAAGTAATGTTATAAATACTATATAGATTAACTTAGATATACATGAATTGGATGGAAAATACATGATACACTAAATTGCTTATATCATAAAAAATCATATCAAATATGGTGAAAGAATGTATATAATTATGTTATATATTGTTAAAAATAAATTTATAACTATATTTATATGTGAAAACAAATATACAGATACAGGTTCTTACGGATACCAAAGTGATATTTATATATGTATAAATTGTAAAATGAATTGGTATTAAATGGATATGATGGTGGATTAGATATGGATATATACGTATACATCTGCATCCCTAAGTATTAGGCAAAAAAAGAAAACTTAGTATTTACCAATCACAATATTTCTCCAATTTGAATCTTTGCATAATTGGGAATAGCATACGGGCTCTGTTTTTTCTACTATGCATGCCATAAGAGCAATAGGAATAGAATGATTGGATTATCTTTTGAATCCAACAAACTCTCGATGATTGGGGCCTTCTCTCTGGCGAAGTAGACGACTATGAATTGTGTTGTTGTTGTTGAATATATTCGCTTTCTGTGTCCTTTGAAGGCATGCCATTAGTGATTGGTGTTGGCGTTAGTTGGTAATTGAACAAACATTGAAATAATTTCAAGAGATGGAGATGGTGGTGGTCTTAGAATAATTCTAGATTTTTCTCGAGGTAAATTTGTTTTTGTCAAAGCAAACGTGCATGGTTATGGCTGTATTTTTTCTAATAGGATCGTAGCATAATTATCCATGATAACAGGAGGCATATCCGAGAAAAACACATTATGCATGTGCGGTAGGAAAATTTAAGTTTTTTGTAAGGACGTAATAAAGGATATTCAGCATAACCAAAAATAGGAAGAAAGTTGTTGTCAAGATAATGTTATAATGGTAGTAGGAGAAAGGAGTGTGATTATTTAGGGAAGTAGTTTCTACTCTGTTAATAAATAGACTATTATTGCAAAAGAAAATTGTCAAAAGGTTGTGGGTAGAGATGCATGATCAATTAAAGTGAGGCCGATGTCAACAATACGACGTGTTTTCTTTCCGTGACACCTTTTTTTTTCATGTTTATGTAGCCTATTCCATTTTCTTGAAAAAAAATCTTAGAACCTTAGAAGCTAGGTATTCAGCATCTTCATCAGATGGGAAATGATAGATTTTCTAATCAAAGTGAGGTTCCATCATAGTAAAGAAATGAGGAATGGTTGTAGCAATTTCGCTTTTATTTTAAATAGGAAAGAAGATGTAGGGAAAAAGGACCCATACATCGCTTAAACCAAGTTCGGAAGGAACAGGGCACTTAGTACATGTGGATGGTAGATGAAGTTAGTTAACTTTCTTAACATGCAAGACAGATTAAAAACAAAAACAAAAGGCTAGTTTATTCATAACAGCATTAACTGTTTTTAGTTGCGAATGCCCAAATTGTTTCAAGGGCACTTGCGCCAACCATCACAAACACCAATGAAGGCATAAGGAAGGGGGGATAGAGTGGAGATACAACTTTATCGTTCCGTGTGCTAGAGTACGAGAGGTGTCAAGGTCCTTCACCAAAATGGAGTTTTGTCAACTCAATTGAGCAATTATTATCTTTGCAAAATCGAGAAACAGAGAGAGAGAGAAGTGCTTTTGAAGTTGCTGGACTAAATAGTATATTAGATATCGGAAAGGTCTCGGTAGAAGACTGAACCACGCCTTTACCAATTTTCATGCCTGTATTGTTTCCTACTTGGACTTCATCTTGCCATGAATATGGTTGTAAAACTGGTAAATCCGGAAGGTTGTTGGCGATGTGATGAGTCATGTCAATGTCCAGGTATCAGTCATCGTGTCCAAGGTGCGCTTTTCATGAAGCTGAGCTTGTGGAGAGGATCTAGTATCCCCTTTTCTACATAGTATAGCAGCGATAAGGAGAGTGCGTTAATGAAAAGAGGAGACGAGCAACCTTGACCATTATAATTTCGTCCACATTTGCTACCTCGACCTTTGCCTTTGAACAATAAATTGGAAGAATTGAAATGAGTGGAGTTTGTTGACGGTTGACTTTCTAAAGAGACCATTGTGTTTGTTGTAATCAGAACTCAGCGATGTGAGAACGAGTGAAATCCAACATATGAGATATGTAAGGATCTGGTTGCTAATGCAGCTACTATAGTCACCTAAGAGATCTTAAAAGATAATTTCATCAGACTTTGTCTCATCCATTTGCATGGAATTCATATGAAATGTATTTGAATTTGCTCTGGAGTGTTGCGATATTGTCATTTCCTTTCTTCAAGCTCTGTAGTTGCATCCGTTTTTGAATTATTATTCTGGAGATAGGAAGCAGAGGCCTCAGAGCCTTGGTGGCGAATTGTAAATGTGATCAGGGATGGCTGTCGGATATAAAATAATTGGGAGTGGATTCGATGGGTGTTTGATCTTTATCCAATTCCACAGATCTCGGGCTGCATAGATCTGGGACGTCGACACGACACGGTGGTCTGACGTAGCTGCTCACAGGGTTTAATGGGCATCTCCATCAATGCATAGATGTGGAGCGTCGCACAAACAGCATGATGAGGTGGGCTGTAGCCGCCTGATAATCGACAAGATGGCCTCTCATCTTGGCTGACGATGAGAGCTAATAAAGGGGGATGGTCGCAGATGATTGAGTCGAGAGTGTGAAAGTAATTACTAATACTAAGAATATGGCATCGTTAAAACAATAATTTGATTAAAATGATAGTTGTATTTCTAATAGTCATTGGATAATTTCCCTGTACGTGTGCATTATAAAGAAAGCATGTGCATACATAAGTGGATCATATTCAAATGTACATATCTACATGCATGAGCGTAGACATTTTACTACAACATGACAATGCAAAGATCGGCTATATATGACTTCAAGGGAATATGTATGTATGGCATTATTGGGAATGACTGAAAGCAAAACCCACCTTTTTGAAGCTTGCCCCAACGAAGCAAATTTAATTAAGATTGTTCTAATCATACACGGACAAATAGATGCGTAGTAAACTACTCTAGATAATTCTGCCTCCTAGAATGGTAAGGAATGAAGTGGAAAATTTAAAAAAAAAAAGGAACAAGATTCTCAACATGCCTCCATTCACAAAAGATCTCCCAAGCATCCATGTAAATACGCCTCTGGGGACAATTCTCACAGAGGCCAACATGCAAGCATAATGCAGAAATATACATTTCACCTGCTTCCCTGTTATACAAATCTACTGATTGGAAGTTTATGAAAATACAAAAAAAAGGGGGGGAGGGACATTGAGAAGAGAATGACTGCTTCCTACAATCACCGGTAAGAGACTGCTTGTAACAGAGAATCGTCACATTCACTGAAATCACCTTCAGTTGATATCTTTTCACAAACACAAATTCGAGATTCTTACGGACGACAACCTATCCGGGTAGACAGCAATACCACGGGAGAAAAACAGTCGCCGCCAAATCTACAACTATCAAGATGTGAAGAACTTCCATATCTTCTTGCCTACTGAGGCATTGAGCCTGTTTTCAACAGAATCTTCATCGGACTCCGCATCTTCGGCATCCTCATTCAGATGCCAATCGCCATTACGCCCGGAGGCATTCACTACTTCAATCCGATTAACCTCGTCCTCTTCCTCTTCTATCTTCACATACAAATAAGGATTCAACTGTCACATATTAGCTCATAAATGGAAAGCATACAAGACAGCAGAGAAGCAGGATATGATCCATACATCATAGAAAGTATTTCCAATCAAACACTGGGCAGGGAAAACGAACATAACCATTTGTTCACAAAAAAATATGCATGGGGGTATATGCAGCAAACAAAAACGAGATATTTTAGAACGAGTAAAATCCATAAACTCCCACCAACAATCTAACAAAGCATGGACCATAAAGAAGTTTTATTTATCAACCGGAACTGCTTATATTAGAGGCCGGCTATTCACTATTCATTTACCTTTTCTAGTGTGAGATTCGTCACTTCCACAATGCTGTCTGTCGATACCTGTTGCAACGCTTGTATTCCCTTCTCGTCTTCTTTCGCAGCCAACAGGGAAGGTATTTGATCGGATTCAGCAGCATTTTTAACTGCAGCATGAGATGGTTCAGCAGCATGCTGTTGTGAAGGAGCTTTAATCTTTGGTCCGTTGGCATGGCCACCGGCTCTGGTTGTCAATAGAGAGCTATTAGGCAAAAACGATTTCAAAAAACTGAGAAAATATGGCATAACAGTTGTTCGTCGCCCCAATGAGTAAATATGACCTGATAGTAACATCCACATTATTTTGGCAAAAATATGCTATTATACAATTCCCCATGTGAGCAAGTAGAAAATCCCAAGTGTGTTATTCTTATGAGCGTTGATAATTCATTCATGTTATAAAAGCAATGCTGAGAGTGATAAAGTGTTGTATAAATTGAGTACTTGAATTTTGTGTGTATTTTAAAGTGTTGGAGTTTATCATGTGAAGGTTGATTAGCTGAGAGCTGATGGAAGGGATCGCTGAGGTGGTTGATCGAGCTCTTGCTTTCTAATGGACTAAAAGTTTATGAGGATCGCTGATGTAGTTATTCCTCCTTCCTTCTTATTGGTTGAGAGTTATTGGGACGGACTGGTATGCATCATTTGTATTTTTTTGTTGGAGTTATATAACATTGATTTAAATTGGACATGTTAAGTTAAAATATCATACTATGTATGTCTTATTCTAATTTCTTCTTTCTCAGTGTACTTATCATGTAATTAACCCAGGGCTATTCTCCTATATAAGAGAGCCCTCGGGTACGTCTAAAGTATCGATTTCTTTTCTCCCATCATGGTATCGGAGCAGCGGTCCTAGACCGGGATTTCGTGTACCACCACCCAAAACCCTAACCCCCCCCCCCACGCCGCTCGCGCTCCGATGTCACATTTTTTGAGTTAGTGATGTATTTTTCTCCTACAGTTGATAGGTTGACTTCATCAGATTCAGATGACGAGGTCTACATACCACCTCCTCCTATGAGTCCATCCCCACCTTCACTGTCACCACCCCCATCACCTCCTTCTGTACTGAAACCTCTCATAGTCCATATTTTACCCTTGCCACGATACTATACTCATGCCTGCTTCTGCTCATGGTCATTGCCCGTCATCCAGCATGCCTAAGGTTTGTTCTGAATACAATGTTTCTAACGATGGGTCTGGAGATGTGTCTGAGCAAGAATCTTTATAGGAAGATGTGTACGGATTGAAGAGATTCACAATGACATGGTATACCTATTGCACTATGGAAGTAGAAGTGTACATGTGCCTCATATCCTCTTGCTTCCCAGGTCTCCTTTGATTGCTTGTCAGGGGAGTTCAGGAGATTCATTGTCGCTCTATCTGCCGTGGAAATCCCAAGGAATTACCAAGAGACCTTGAGAGATAATCAGTGACATCCGACCATGAAAGAAGAGATGGCTACACTAAAGTCGCGACTCGTGTGGTACCTGGAGTTTGGTTCCCACTCCCAATGGGATGTCTATTGTCAGTTGTAAATGGGTGTTTACAGTAAAACACCACGCATATGGGAGTCTTGATCATTACAAAGCCAGATTGGTTGCACAAGGATTTACTCAGATTTATAGGGTGGATTATCTGGACACATTGTCTCATGTTCCTTGCCGCTCCACTCTACAAGTTCTTCTTTCAGTTGCAGTGGTACGAGATTGGCCTTTATTTCAGCTTGATGTTAAAAATGCATTCTTACATGGTGATCTCCAGGAAGAAGTCTACATGCAGCAGCCTCCAGGGTGCATAATAAAGAAGATGGTGGTAGGGGATTCGAAGTTTGGAGTTGATGAACAATGCCCTTTTGGTGAATTGGATGACCAAAATCTGGGGAAGAGGGTCTGACATGCTCCGTAAGATGAAGCAGTCAAGATATGATGTTTCTTAGGGTCCCTCACAGATTATTGTCATCCTTGGGCCTTCCAACTTCTTAAAGGAGATTTTCTTGGTGCTTCCCTAGAAAATTCCGCTTTTGCGGCCTGTTCTTAGAGATGGTCGTGGTTTTTTATTATGGACTAATGATTGGACATGTCATGGGATGTTGCACGCTCGTTTCTCCAGTTTATTCGCTCTGCAGCTTTTGCAGCAACCATCATAAGGGATTCTTAGGAGGCCAAAATCTGGAACTCCTTATTCTGTACTGAGCTTTCTAACTAGTGCTTTGTAAAGTTTTTACGTCTTCTGGAGGTTGTCTGCTTGCAACAGTTTTCATGACATTGCAGACACTAGTCTTGGATTAATGGACATTTAACTGTACATAAGGCTTATAGGGTCTTCTATATGATGATTTATTTGATCCAACAAACACTTCAGACCGATTCACAGACATCTAGAGTAGGAAGGACACTTATGGGTGAGGATCTTTATTTGGTTACTAAGAAGTGATCGCATGTTGACTGCCGAGCGGAGATTCGAGATTTTCCCTGGAGCTAGAAGCATGTGCCAACGGTGTCTTGCAGCTGACAAGGACGTTGAGCACCTTTCTTTAATTACTCAGTTGCAATAGAGGTGTGGCCGGTCTCACAGGTCAAGTTGGAGTCAATTGTTGATTGGGTTAGTTTCTGGGACTTGTTGGATGAGTTGTTAAATCGAAGTTTTCATACCAAGGTTTGGGTGGCATCTATTTTTTAATCCATACGACTTGCGTGGAATGGGATTATCTTCCGTGGACGTGGAGAGAGAATGTACATGGAAAATGTTATAACATATGTAAAAAGTCTAAAAACATGTTTATCAAAAAAAGTCTAAAAACCTATTGTTCTCTGTAACTATTTTTTTATATATAGTGTGAATATATTGAAATTTATGGGTACACGTCCCCTTAACGTCACACCCTCTTTTTTCTCGAAAAAAATGTGTAAGGCATCACTGTTACAAGGGATGGTCATGAATAATCTCCAAGATCAAGGCTTTGCAAGGGAAGCATTTTCTCATCAACGACCTTGGTTGTGTGGAAGGCCTTAAATGTCCAATTTCAGTTTCGTTTCGGTAAATCCTGGAAAGAGAAACTCGGTGGAATTTCAATGAAATTTCGGCGAAATGATCAGAAATTAGAGAAATTGCTTGAAAATTCGTTTTTTTTCTAAAATTAAGATTTCTAATATTCTTTAACTCAATAAATGATATAGAAATACACAGTTTTTTGCTAATAGTAAAATATTGACATGTTATTTTACATTAAATTTCCATCCAATCGCTCCAGCAGTAAAAAAAAAGTAGTATACTTGTCCAAATCAAAATCAGATTTGGAACCGAAATTAGAAGCCATTAGTTTCACCTCTTGAAAATGAAGAGAATGGTGATTTGTGCAATAATAACAAAGAAAAACATAAGCCAACAAAGAGTACTAGCAAAATGATATCTTACGTAGGAAATTAAATATTGAAATGATAGGTTAGAACTTGTATCTGACCAAAATACTTTCAAGATAGAAAAATATTTACTTTTAGGAATAAAATAAGGCACACACATACACTCACAAACATAAATCTTTGTAACATGTACGTCTAAACTAATAGATGCATTGTATAGCTTGTGATCATAAAATATATGCTAATATAAGACACAAACAAATCAGCTAACACAAAGAAACTGCATATCATTTACAAGCACAATCTATATCCAACCTGATAGTAGGCAAATACTTTTTTTAATTAAAATGTAGGTCATCTTCCAAGTTAGGACCCACCTCAAAAAGTATGTATTAATATTAATATATTGTTTACGTTCACGGTGTTACATAATCCAAGAGTTACATAAAGCTTTACAATGCTCTACCACATTCTCAGAATAAAATGTATTCCCCGAAAAAATCACACCGTTCCGCACACACCAAATAGCCCAAACAACCGCGAAGGAAAGCGCATTGTCCTCATGATCGAATCCACATACAGAACGGATATCCTCCAGAAGCCTGCACAATCCTGAGCACCAAGCCAAGCAATACACGTCCTGCTCCACACATCGACCGAGGACGGGCACGAGAAAAACAGGTGATCCAAATCATCCATCTCTAATCCGTACCTGTCACAAGTAACGTTTTCCACCCCCAACACATGTCCCATGCGCTCCTTAGTAAGAATCCTCCCAAGCCTGAACAGCAATAAAAACACCTTAACTCTGGTTGGCACCTTGCTCCTCCATATCAAGTGCATGTCCACCCCCTCCTCTTCCTCCACTACCTCTCCTTCCGCCAGAAAAGAACCACCAGAAAAAAGCCGTTTTAACCGAAAACATGCCATCTTCCCAGACGAAATGATCTCTACCCACCGAATGGGGTTCCTCCTGTGTCAGCACATTCTGCAACTCCAAGAATTCCTCCACTCTCTGATCCGATAGCTCTGCCACAAATATCGGAGACCAAGACCCCTCCCCCCCGCATCAGCACGTCCTTATCCGCCGCCAACTGCACCAAACTCAGGGAGCGCCTCCCTAGAGTCCTCACCCCCACCCCTGTCCAATCATCTAACCAGAACCAAAATCCCTCCCCATTCCCCAAGGTGGGTCTCATCTTACCCGCCAACTCCGCCACTACCTGTGAGACACCCCGCCACAATGGAGACAGGATTCATCCCTGCTCCATCTCCAAGGACATCGGCACCCCATATATCTTCCTCAACAGCTGGCAAACCAACTCCTCGGAGCTCCACCATATACGCACACTTAGCCATAAAAGCTTTATTCATCCCCCCAACCTCTTGATTCCTAGACCGCCCCTCTTCTTTTATGTTGTCACCTTATCCCACCTAACCAGATGCATGCCCCCTCTTGCTTGACTCCCATCCAACCAGAAGAATCTCCACAAGATGGCTTCGATATTCGTCTGCACCCCTCGCCCCAGGCATGATACACATAGAGCAGAAGAAAATTGGAATCGCCGACAGGACATGCTTCAAAAGCACCAACTTCCCTCCCTTCTATAACAACCTCGCCTTCCAACTGGCCAGCTTTCCCTCCAATCTATCCACCAACGGTCTCCAATCCTTCGCCTTCGGTCTCCCTGCAACCAAGGGCGGCTCGAGATACGTGATCGACAATGTTGACACCCCGCAACGCAAAGCTGTCGATGCCCCCCTACACCTCCTGCTCTGATAGTCCGAAAGGAACTACCACATACTTGTCCCTATTAATCTGCAACCCTGATATGTCCCCAAATACATCCATAACGCATGTCGCCCTCCCAATCCCCTCTGCATCAGCCCCCAGGAAGATGATCATGTCATCAGCATACTGTAGAAGCGTAATAATAATCTCCTCACGCAAATAGCCCAACCACCAACCTTCTGTTGTTGCCAGTCTCATCATTACTGCCAAAGCATGAGCCACAATAACAAATAGTAACGGTGCCAAAGGACAACCCTGACGGATGCCCCTCTGAGGCTGGAAGAACCCTCCCTCAGGGCAGTCGTTCACCAGCAACGCCATCGATGTTGTCCTAACATAACACTTGATCTACGCGATCCACAAGTCCAGGACTCCCTTCTTCTTCAATGAAGCCCATAGAAATATCTGTTGGAGTATTAAGTAGTGCGCCTATTGTGTTGTAACAGGGTAAATGGATCCTGGAGGAGATCCATTTACCCCATCCAGTGTTTAGTCCCACATCGTCTAACAGTGGGACTTGGAGGCTCTGGAGAGGCTATATAAGGAGCCCTAGACCTCCTGTACTCATTGAGAAAGTGCAATGCATAACACGCCCCTTTGAGGGCTTCTCCCGTGGTTTCATCCCGCTCCTCACGGAGTAGGGTTCCACGTAAAATCCCGTTCTTCTTTTCTTGTTATTTATCCTTTCCATGTTACGCTTCCGCTTCCGATTTTCTAACATGGTATCAGAGCGGGTTCGATTCTCGAAGATTTGTTGTTCGTTATTTTTATTCGAGATTCGATCGTTTTTAAAGATTATTCAGATTCATGTATTGTTGAAGATCGGTCAAGATTGTTGATCATTCGAGATTCGTTTGAAGATTTTTCTGCATTCAAGTTCTGGAGATCTGCTCTTTCAGAAATTAAAGGGTTTGGAAACCCTAATTTCATAGGGTCCGCGTACATCAGGTTATCAAGAATCCTAGCCTCGGCTTGATCCAAAAGAGTAGGCCTACAGTTCTTCTGATCTCCAGCAGGCAGTACAGGATCCATCGCCATCTGAGTCATCTGAGTCCAAGCAGAGGCTTCAAGCCTCAGGCATCATCCTGTTCGAGCATCTAGTGGCGGCGGCGGCCATCCCCAGTCAGTGGCTTCCCGAGCGAAGCCCCTTCTACGTGCCCTCCTCCAATCTCAGGCGGCATATCTCCGGCATCGCGGCATAGCGGCGCCGCTATCTCACCGCGAACACGCAGCCCCAAGGCGGCGCACCCACCTCCGTCTCGCAGTCCAAAGGCGGCGCACCCATACCCTCGCGTCGGTTCTCCTCCTGCCGCAAACACCAGGCGGCGGTCCCGTGCCCTCGCGTTGGTCTCCTGGCGCCTCCTGCCCTTGCGGGATCCCCGCAAGCGACGATTCGCGCGCACGGCACCCGCAGCCACATCCAGAGCGTGCGGCTCAGAACAACCCATCAGCGACGAGCCCACCCGACCGCCCAGGCGCGATGGCGGCGCGATGGCCCCTAGGCCCTCCGATCTCCGCTTCCGCTGCAGATCTCGCTGGCGTGAACCCCAGGCGCGCCCCCCATCTTCCAGGCGGCGATTTCTTTTGCGAAGGGGTTCCCCCTGGGAACCCTAAAGTACCATAACAGGGCCCGATACCCCTTAAAATTGTTTATTGTAAGGCCTAAGTGGCCATGGCTGTGTTCTCTGGGCCCATGTCGGGCAGCCTTTTATTTTGAGAAAAAAAAAGAAAGGGAAAGAATTCCTATAAAAAAAAAGATGAATTTTCGAAGAAAAAAAGGCGCGTACATTTGAAAAAGCCGTACGCTGTAAAAAAAAAAGAGGGACGCGTACAAAGAAAAGTCGTACGCATGTTTAAAAAAAAAGGAGGATGAAAAGCCGGAAAAAAAAATGTCAACGGCTTAGAAAAAAAAATCTGTTAAAAAAAATCGAAAAAAAATATATGACGGCTTATTAAAAAAAAATGCTGAAAGCCGCAAATTTCATGTTTTGTTTACCCCCTATTTATCTTGTCTTCTCCCAACTTTGTCAATGTCAATTT
Organism: Ottelia alismoides; assembly: GCA_037367405.1. NCBI lineage: Eukaryota > Viridiplantae > Streptophyta > Magnoliopsida > Alismatales > Hydrocharitaceae > Ottelia > Ottelia alismoides. The sequence goes on from JAZKJV010008185.1 coordinate 506,889, forward strand.
CCGACAAGTATGGGAGAAAGGGGGAGTATATATGTAGAGTCACAGGTCTGTTCATGATCCAGATTCCAGATTCAGATGCAAGTCTCCAGACCAGCCAGATGATCAGACTCTACAGTTGTTCAGACTCGACGATCTTTGTTCCGAGTCCAGTTTCAGACACGCACGAGTGTGCGGTCATTGTCAGATGAGCATAAGTTGCCATCATTGGTTTCGCGGTCCCCATCATTCTTCTTGTTGTCAGGCCAGAGTTTTCATGTGAGCCATAGGGACTCCAGAGCAGAGGACCATTCCCTATGCCATTGAGGGCAAGGGTTTTCATGTGGTATCATAGGTACACCAGAGCAGTGCACCATTCTCTGAGCCAGATGGGAGAGACCCAGTTCTCCGACGAGGAGACTTCAGGCGCAAGTTCAGACTTGATGATCAGTTTCCGAGTCTTCAGTTGACTCACACTCCAGCCCGTTCGTCCTCCTCACCTGCACGGCATGAGAAGCAACGTCCTCGACTGCAGCAATGTGCGCGTTGGGTTGATATTGTCCGTAGTGTCCTGTAGCGTTGAGTTGAGTTTATGTCTGTTTGTCCAAGCTGAGCATTGCATGCTCCAGCTTGAGGGGGAGTGTTGGAGTATTAAGTAGTGCGCCTATTGTGTTGTAACAGGGTAAATGGATCCTGGAGGAGATCCATTTACCCCATCCAGTGTTTAGTCCCACATCGTCTAACAGTGGGACTTGGAGGCTCTGGAGAGGCTATATAAGGAGCCCTAGACCTCCTGTACTCATTGAGAAAGTGCAATGCATAACACGCCCCTTTGAGGGCTTCTCCCGTGGTTTCATCCCGCTCCTCACGGAGTAGGGTTCCACGTAAAATCCCGTTCTTCTTTTCTTGTTATTTATCCTTTCCATGTTACGCTTCCGCTTCCGATTTTCTAACAATATCCAATCCACACAATCATAGGTTTTCGAGAAATCCACCTTCCATGTCACCCCTTTGGTTTTAGACCTCTTCCAATCCATCACCACCTCAGGCGTCGTCACCAAACTGTCAATCATAACTCTCCCAAGCACAAACGTCGACTGATCCGGCGAGATAAGCTGATCCAGTACTCCCCTCAACTTGTTAGCCAAGACCTTCAAAATAATCAGATAAATTGCATTCGACAAAGCATTGGGCATGTAATCATCTACCCTGGACAGCGCACCCTTCTTCGACAGCAGACAAATGAGCGCCCTATTCAGCCTCTCGAAGATGTAGAAGTTTATTTATATTCTTGTATCTTTTATCTATTTATCTTTTCCTTTGTCTTCTTTATGTAATTTGTCCATAGGCCTCTCCCTATATAAGAAAGCCTAGGGCTCAAGGAATAAACACGATGCTTATTTTTCCCAACATGGTATCAAAGCGGCGGTCCTAGACCGGAGCTCTCGTACCGAACCCTAAACCTAGCCCACCTTCAAGCCTCCGCGCGCCGCCCTCCATCGACGCGTCGCCCCTCCGCGCATGCCCTTGTCGCGCCGCCTCCCTCGCGGGCTACCTTCACACACGCAACCCCTTAGCGCGTGCCCTCACGCGCCGCCTCCACGTGTGGGCCGGTGCGGCTGTGCGGCTGAGCTCGAGCACCGTCTTCCCGTGCGCCGACCGTACATGCTCCTTCTGCACGTGCGCCGCAGGCTATCCCTAGGGTTTCACCGTCCCTAGGGTTTGGTTGTCATCTTCATAAGAGGCTCTCCGCTCGCCTCTAGGTTGATGGGTTTGGTTGCATAGAGGTCTACATGTGCAACTAAACCTAGTCATGTCAGTGTATACCAAGACTTATCTTGTCTACAACCCAAGTTTTCTCCAGCCAGAATGTCAGAAAGCAAGATCGAGATCCCCACTACAGGCACCTTCAAAGGTCCTGCGCCTATTGTGAAGATGGATGGATCCAACTATGAGTTATGGGCCATGCAGTTCATGAGCCTAATGAAGTCGATGGGTAAGAAACACATTCTTACAGAGGATGAGCCAGAGGAGAAAACAGGGTTATATGCCTCATGGGAGGCTGATGACGCATATGCTCAGGTCTGGTTGTCTGGTAACCTAATTCCAGACATTGCTAAATTCTAATGATGTCTTGCATCAACCTATTGCCAAAGCCATGTGGGGCATTCTTGCCGCCACGTATTCACAAGCCAAGAATGAGACAAAGATCTTACGGCTCCAACATGACATCTTCACGATAAAGCAGAATGGTAGACCCCTGCATGCTCACTATACTGCATTGAGGGGAATGTTTGAGAGGCTTCACAGTTTCATGCCTCTTACGGCTACTCCAGAACAATTGAAGACATATCGGAATGCGACGATGGTGGGAGTCTTTCTAGCCTCTCTTGATTCACAGTATGAGGCGGCTTCTTCTCAGATTATGGCAGATGCTACCATTCCTCTAATGGAGGAGGCCTTTCGGCGATTGAGCCGAATCAATATCTCAAGCTCTACTACTGTGCCAAATTCCTCTGCTATGGCAGCCTCTAGAGGAAGAGGTAATTCATCTCATTTCTGTGGACGAGGACCACGTGGTAGGGTTGGCCGTGGTCGTGGATTACAGTGCACTTATTATCGTCGGATTGGTCATATAGAAGACACATGCTATTCTAAGCATGGTTTCCCAGCATCTGCTCGTGTAGCAGAACAGATACAGCATCAGGGTGCTCCTCCAGCTTTGGATTCACGATATGATGACCTAGTGTCTCGTCTACCTGATATCATGCCACCAGCCAGTACTCCACCAGTTTCAGAGAGCAGCTTGGGAGTTGCTGCTACTGCATAAGCTAGTTCTTCAGGTAGTGTTCATACTTCTGCTTTCTATCAGGGGTCACGTACCTCAGAATGGATTGTAGATTCAGGTGCCACACATCATTTGTGTGGAGATAGACACCAACTCACATCATACAGGGAAGTTTCCCCAGGAAGGATCGTCGTCATAGCAGATGGGACTCATTCTCCCATTACAGGACAGGGACAGATCGCCCTAACAGCTTCCATGCAGTTGCAGAATGTGCTCCATGCTCCTAATTTATCAATGAACTTACTGTCAATTAGCCAGATTACTAAGGATCTACATTGTCGAGCTATATTTGACCCATTATCTCTTGTGTTTCAGGACATTCTCACGGGCAACGTGATTGGACGTGGTTGTGAGCAAGGCGGGCTGTATCGGCTGGTCCATACACCTTATAATGGAGCATCATCCCATTCCACTGGACTTGTCTCTCCTTACTTATGGCATCTGCGCTTTGGTCATCTTCCGTTTCAGAGACTGCGTCAAGTCCTTCCTCAGATCTCACCCCGCTCGTCGTTCGATTGTGAAGCTTGTCAGTTAGGGAAGCATCATCGGTCTGTCTTCCCTAGTCGTCAGAGTCGGAGCAGTAGCTCCCCTTTTGAGTTTTTTCATATTGATATTTGGGGTCCAAGTCGTGTTCCAGATCATCAGGGACACATGTTCTATTTAGTTGTTGTGGATGATTTCAATCGTTTGTCTTTGGGTTTTTCTGTTAAAGAATAAATCTGAAGCGGGCATCACTATTATGAATTTTATTAAAGAAGTGCAGAATGTGTTTTCTGTTTCTATCAAGATTGTAAGAACTGATAATGCCATTGAATTCTGTACTCGAACATTATCTCAGTTTCTTTCATTCCATGGTATTCTTCATCAAACGTCTTGTGCCTACACGTCCCAACAGAATGATGTTGCAGAAAGAAAATACCGCCACCTCCTTGATGTCGCTCGCACGCTTCTTGTCCAGAGTTGTGCTTCACACTCGTTCTGGGGCGATGCGGTTCTTACTGCATGTTATCTCATTAACCGCATGCCCTCGTCTGTGTTGGGAGAGAAGATACCTTTCTCCCTCGTTTTTCCTAACAAGGAGTTGTTTTCCCTAACTCCACGTGTTTTTGGGTCTGTGGCATTCGTTCACCAGTTGTCTCCAGGGTTGACAAGCTCTCTCCTAGGGCTGTCAAATGTGTTTTTGTCGGGTATTCGAGAGCTCAAAAGGGGTATCGTTGCTATGATCCGTTGCGTCGGAAATATTATGTCAGTGCATATGTCACTTTTTTTGAGTCTGTCATGTTTTTCTCTCCTACCGGTGACAGGCTGGTGCCATCAGATTTAAGTGATGAAATCTATATTCCTCCTCCACCCTTGTATGTGTCACAACAAGCTCCTACATCTCCACCACCGCCATCCCCAAAGATTTCAGGAGATTTGTAGGTGTTTTATCTACTGTGAATATTCCAAGGACTCACCAAGAAGCATTAGCTGATTGTAGATGGCGTCTGGCTATGGAGGAAGAGATGGTTGCCCTTCAGTCGAGAGGTACTTGGAGTCTTGTTCCAGCTCCTACTGGGGCATCTATTGTGAGTTGCAAGCGGGTGTTTATGGTGAAGCATAATGCCGATGGCAGTATTGATAGGTACAAGGCTCGACTGGTTGCTCGGGGCTTTACTCAAACATATGGGGTAGATTATCTTGACACGTTTTCTCCTGTTGCTCGACACTCTACTTTACGGATTCTTTTATCTATTGATGTGATTCGAGATTGGCCCATGTTTCAATTAGATGTCAAAAACGCATTTTTATATGGTGATCTTCGATTCTTCAGGAAGAAGTTTGCATGCAGCAACCACCTGGGTTTACTACTGAGGGGGAGTGTGGACAGGTATGCAGGCTTCATAAGGCGATTTATGGCCTAAAACAGAGCCCAAGAGCTTGGTTCCAGAAGCTCTCAGATTTGTTTGAGAAGCAAGGGTTCAAAAGGTCAAATGCAGACCATTCGCTTTTTGTACAGAAAACATCCAGAGGTATGACTGTCATTATGGTGTATGTTGACGATATACTCATTACAGGAGATGATATGCAAGGAATAAAAATAGCAAAAGAATTCTTGGGCCGTGAATTTGTTACCAAGGATCTAGGAGTACTGAGATCATGGTTTTAAAAGGCGGCGCCTCGAGGCGCAAAGGCGTACGCCTCAAGGCGAGGCGGGCCTAAAACGCCCCGAGGCGTACGCCTCAGGTACTGACTTAGGGGCGTACGCCTCAACCTTGCCTGAGGCGCTCGAGGCGTGAGGCGCTCGAGGCGAGGCGGAGGCGTAAGCCTCGAGTTATGAGGCTTTTTTTTACTTTTTTGTTACACATAACCCTATTTTTTATTATCATTATATTTTTTATTTTTGTATCTTTGATTCCATGTTAAACCTTGCATATTTCTATATATATAGCTCCATGCAAAGAGAAGAGATAGCTTGAAACAAGCGAAGTTACATGATCTTGTATACATCATATTCAATTTATCATACATCTACACATACTAGTTCTATTACACATATTTTTGTTTGAATTGTAATAGAATTTTATATTAGTTGCAAGTTTGCAACTTGATGTTGTTGTTTGGTTGTATAAGTTGTGAACTTAGAATAGTTATCACATATATGATATATGAAGTAATGTTGAAAAATAAACACGTGAAGACTGAAGTAAAATAATTATTACATTTTATTGTGACTAGCTGAATACAAATAATATCATTAGTAAAAAAAATCACCAGGGGCGCTGCCCCCACACCCCCGCAGGGGGGAGCGCACCTGCTCCCCCCTAGACCCCCCCACAGGCTCGCTGACCGGGCAGCGAGACCCCCGTCTTGTTGGGGTATGATATGGCAGGAGGGGATGCATATGACAGTTCTCCAACTACATCCAACAAGACAATTGATTGGGATTCAAGGCGTATTAATATTTTTTTATTCGCACTAAAGATTATGGTTTCTATTGTACTTTAGTATTAAGTATAGACTTTAGTTTAATACTCATATAGAGTCATTGAAGTTGGAATTGTAACTTGATATTCTGCATATTAGTGGCTTAGTATTAGTTTTTTTGAACTTCAATGCCTTCATCGCTTATGTATTGTATCTTTTACTAGTTTTAAATTTTTCCTGAATGTGTTTTTGGCAAAATGTAACAGTATTATATACTTTTTAAATGTATTTTGCTTTAATTTTAAATTTTTTCCAAAAAAATTGAGGCTTACGCCTCGACCGCCTCGAGGCTTACGCCTCGCCTCAATTTCAGAGAAAACGCCTCGGACCGCCTCGCGCTTTTTTAAACCTTGACTGAGATATTTCCTTGGATTGTAGTTTGCTAGAAATGAAGAAGGACTCGTGATGACTCAAAGGAAATATGTCACTGACTTGCTAAGTGACACAGGAATGCTTGGATGTCGACCTGCTTCTACACCAATGGATCCAAGCATGAAGATGCATGATGACAACACTGAGGAGGTTGATAAAAGAAGGTACAGAGAACTGGTAGGGAGGCTCCTTTATGTTACTATTACTAGACCAGACATTACATTTGCAGTAAATAAAGTGAGTCAGTTCATGGAGCAACCTCGCCAAGTACACATGGACGCCATACATATGATACTAAGGCATCTTAAGTCATCTCCAGGCGCAGGGTTGATGTTTAGGAAGAAGGGCACTATTACTATTTCAGCATGTGCAGATGCAGACTATGCAGGGTGCCCAAAGGATAGGAAATCTACATCAGGCTTTGCTATATTCATTGAGGAGTCACTTGTTTCATGGAAGAGAAAGAAACAAACAGTAGTTGCGAGATCCAGTGCTGAATCAGAATATAGAGCTAAGGCCCAAGCATGTGCAGAAGCGATGTGGGTTCACGCAGTTCTGACAGATCTACATATAGATGTTCCACTTCCCATATCACTAGAATGTGATAATCAGGCTGCATTATTCATTGCCAACAATCGTGCTTTTCACGAGAGAACGAAGCACATTGAGGTGGATTGCCATTATATCCGTGATATGATCCAGAAGGGCTTCATTTCTACAACACATGTCAGCTCAGGAGACCAAACGGCAGACATCCTTAATAAAGCGTTGCTTCGGGGTCCCTTTCAGAAGTGCTTGTCCAAGATGAGCATGATAGATATCTATGCTCCATCTTGAGGGGGAGTGTAGAAGTTTATTTATATTCTTGTATCTTTTATCTATTTATCTTTTCGTTTGTCTTCTTTATGTAATTTGTCCATAGGCCTCTCCCTATATAAGAGAGCCTAGGGCTCAAGGAATAAACACGATGCTTATTTTTCCCAACAGAAGACACAATTCCTCTTACGGAATTCCGTCAGCACCTCCATCACATCTGCCTTCACCACCTCCCAAAATTCCCTGTAAAAACAAACCGAAAAGCCATCCAGGTCGTGTGCCCCGTCCGCATTCAGATCATGCAGAGCCCGCTTCGCCTCCTCCTCAGTGAAGTCCGCCACCAAAAACTCTGCCTTCTCCTCTAATAACGTCGATACCCCCTTCCCCAGCCACCCCTAACCTATGTGCGGACGCCTACGGCTGAAAGCCAAGAAGTGTGATCGTAGTGTTGCCCCCGCCTCTTTGTCTCCCTCCACATTCCAACCACCCACCTCAATGGAGTGCATGTGATTCCTTTTCCTTCTCCTACTGGCCACCACATGGAAAAACCTAGTGTTCGCATCCCAACCCTTCACCCAACGCTCCATGGCCCGCTGCCTCCACGACACCTCCTCCTTTTTATCCTCACGAATGATCTTCACAAGGTATCCCCCTCTCTTCACCCTCTCCTCGAGAAGCGCCCGCTCATCCTCCACCCTATCCAACCAGCAAACCCCTTCTTGCGCCCCCTGCCTCCTTTCCCGACGCTGCTCGCGTATGTCCATGTTGTAGTCCGTCAGAATGATCATGAGTGCACTCAGCTTGCTACCAACCAGACAGCTGCAGATCCACTTGGGGTACATTCCCTCCAGAAATCCGCCACGGTCTCCCGAAGCCCATCCTCCATCAACTATGCCATCTCGAATCGAAAGTACGATCGGTGGCGGCTCCCCTCCCCAAAAGCCAAAGCAGCGGTGTATGGTCCCGAATGTACCCAGGGCAAAGCCCTGGCCTCCGCCAAAGGAAACTGTAAAGTCGCCTCTATGGACATCAAAAATCTGTCAATGCGAGACTCCGTCCTGCAATTATGCCATGTGTACTGACAACCCACATCATCAATCACCTCAAGGCCCATATCCTCCAGCAACCTACGCAAAACCGCAGAGTCAACATCTCTTCTGTCGTGGCCGCCAAGATGGTCCTCAGGGAATAGCGTGACTTGAAATCAGCGCCAATAAACCAAGGAACCTCGGAGTTCTCCGTCCTGACCAGACACAGGTCTTCAGCCAACGCATCAATTCCAATCCCACCACATGGGTCGTAAACATTGGTAATCAGAAACCGAGCACCATCTGTCTTCTGCATCAGCATGATCGTCAGAGAATGTTGCCCTTGAACCTCCTCCCCCTCCAATGCAAAACCCTCTCCGTCCCAACCTATCACCCAACACCCAGTTATGCCAACTGCCCCAACTTCCCTGAACTCCCTTAGACTTCCACGCCCCCCCCCCTCCACACTCCCTCCAATCCTCCCAACATTTTAGTCTCCTGAAACATTGCCACATCCACCTCGTGTTCTCTCACCAGTCTTCCCACCGCCAAACTCTTCTCTACCTATCCCAAACCCCTGATGTTCCATGACATTATTTCATTTAGGAATAAAATAACATCCCTTATGAGGTACCACCCCAATACAACTGAAAACCTCCCTCTCCATACCCCTCACAAGGTCCCCTTCCCAAAACCCCCTTTCGACGGTCGCTTCCCCTCAAGTTCACCATGCAGTTGTCCATCACCAACTCTCGTGGCATCCCGCCACCTGAGCAATCTGATTCCCCCCCAGACTCGGAATGCCCCTCCCTCCGCCCCTGGTCCCCACTTTCCACCACATCCATCCCCCAACACGCCTCCCACTCCAACCTCCCCTCCTTAAGCGCAGGCACTGTCAGCCGCACTCCGCACAAGCCCTCTTCCAGCTTGTAGATCTACACCCTCCGTCTTCGCCTCCTCTCTGCAAGCCCGCATCTAGCATATTTCAAACCAAATCTACCTGGCCCCCTCCCAGCAGCCACCCTGCCCCTTGTGTTGAAACAGCTACAAAGAAAAACCGCTCGCGCCCCAGGTCAGGCGCACCCAGCACCTGCAGCCTACTACCTTCACCATCATTCAGCACCGGAGGCGCCGAAGCCTCCGCTGCAGAGGTCGAAGACCTAGCAGGATCTCACGTGGCCTTGAGGCTCGCACCGTCATCCAGAATCTTGAAGTAATCGCATGAGAAACAGGTGGATACGCCTCACCCATTTCCAAGCAGGATCTCCAAAAGTTCTGCCAAACAAAGTCTAGTCTACCCGAACATCTCGATTACCATCCGCGGAGAACGTAAACTCCGCGACCCTCGACCCGGATAACACGCGAGGATCCGCTTCCAACGACCCGACAGCCAAACATGGATCCCCTCCCACCGATCCACGATTCTCCACCCCCCTCTTGCCCGCCACGGGAGACCAACCAGCATAAGTCATGCCGCAGACCGACCCGAGTAACCAGCAATGACATCAGCGAATAGGAGGCGACACCCAATAACGATTCGAAAAGCGCGGTCCTCGAGGTCCCCTTGCTATCCGTTGTTGCGAAGCTACGCCACATGGAAACTCCTTTGCCGAAAGGGAAAGGTATTTTGAAATTCCCCAAAAGATGCCTTATCCCTTTCTGCCACTGGCTTCCCCGAGCTCTCTGCCACCGCTGACGCATCCAGACTCACCTCCAGGCAGAACGTGCTGCCCCCGAACACCGCCTGAAGCGAGCATGGTAAGGATGGCGCAATTCCTACCTACCTCACCACCATCCACGGGGGTTGAGCGCATCCAAGGCCGCTAGCAACAATCGAGGAGACCCTCAGAACTGGATCCAACATCCTTCGTGACACCTCCAGGTACTAGGCGACCAGCGGCAAGCCCCGGATGGAGAAACATCTCTACCTCTACCGCGAATCAAAGTCTCCATCCCGAAGTAAAGGGACCCGCCAATGGATCTGACCCACCACTCGGTGAGAGAGATCAACAAGCTTCCATGCCTCCACCAACGACAAGCCCTGAGCGTATACCTTCGAACCATCCAGCTGAACCACATCTCCTTTGAAATCGAATCCAATCGCTGCATCGATGTCCCGCATAGCCTCCACCAAACCACAGCTTTCTCGACGGCCAACCCCCACCAAAATCGAGGCGACCTCCTCCACTGCTCCACGGGGTGCAAGTCCACTATCTGGCGTCGCACCACCTGGCCCCAGACCTCTTGCATGCCTCTGCTCGCACTTGAAACTCCGATGCCCACTTCCCCTACGAGCAAAACACCAAACCGGGTCCCTACAGTTGGCAACCTGATGACCCCAGCCTCCGCAACGAAGGCACCTACCCCGGAAGAGGCCATCTCCAGCTGCCCCTTGAGCAACCCGTGGCACCGACCCTCGTGGGCGTGCCACGACGGAACCCTGACCCCGATGTCGCCTTCCTTCGACCCGCGTCCAACCCCCCTCCGCCCCACTCGCCCTCTTCGCCTAACTGATATCGCAGTAGGTAAATACTTACAATCACAAGATTTTGAAGGTTCCTAACAACCTAGCCCTCACACAACCATATATACTCCTTGTAGTAGAGAGAGAAGCCACAAGAAAGAAAAGCCTTAAATTTCGGATTTCGATTTCATTTCTTCATGTCAGGAAAGAGAAATTTCAAAGAATTTTGGTGAAATCAGCATAAATCTTGGAAATGTTTCTAAAGTAGACTTTTCCCAAAAATTAAGATTTGTAGTATTCCTAAGTCGGTAAATAAAATAGAAATGCACACTTATTTGTAAAATAGAATTGTAAATATATTTTCAAAGTAATATTATTATCATAATCATTACACATGTTAACGTGTTGCCTAGAGTCAGAAATGTATGCTAAACTGGAAGCAAAAGCCATGATAGTCACCATCTCAATAAGAATGAGATAACACATATAATAACTACTAACCAAAGCACACACACATTAAAATAAAGAAAGAACAAAAAAATAAAGGTATTCAATTAAAACTTGAATTTAACTCTTAAATCTTGTAGCTAATTGATTTGGTTTGGCTTTAGATATAAAATTTAGAAACTAACTAAAGAAACTTCTTCAAATAACATAAAGCACTCTAACAACTCAGCATCGATGAATAAATAAGTGAAAATTCATTAATACATGCACATTTCGATGAAAGTGAGGGATAGATTCCCTCATTTTTGTTGTTTCGCTGAAACGACATACAATTTCGATAAAATTTCGTAGATATTTCGGTGATATTTCCTTGAAATCCTGGAAAAAGAAATAAGGTAGCATTTCGATTTCGATGACCTAGAGAAATGGAAATTTCTGAGAAATACGGTGGAATTTCATTGAAATTTGAGGCCATGGTTGTGTGCACTGCTTCCTTCGATATAAAGTTTGCTATGAAACACAAGGGCACTTACATAAACCATTGGACATATGTTACAGATCTCACAATGTTATCTTACGCTTTTCTCTACATGGAACCCAACATTCGATTTTGCGATGGATAAAACTTTCTCGATGAGGAATGTTTATATAGCTCTCTCTCTACCAAGGTGGTCTTGGACCCTAGAGATTTTGTCCAAGATTGCAAATTAAGATAGAAATGCAAAATGCCACTGTAAAGGTTTTCTTTGGTTGCTTGTGGAAAAAAGGTCATGTGTTAGCAAAGGATCAAAGGGCCAAGATTCGGCACAAAAACTTCATGTGTTCGAGATGTTTGCACGCTCTAGTACACCATTGTTTTTCATGTATGCCTAATCTAGGGAGGTATGGATTGGGTCAATGATCGACCGAATAGAATCAACTTGTGATTAGAGTTAATGGGTGCCTCTTGGCATGGAAGGCCGTATCGATATCGATATCGTTTCGATATCGTATCGATACGATATTTCGACGATATATCGTCGAAATATCGCCCATATCGACGAACCTTTGTGAAGAAAATGTCTGGAAATCGGGATATATCGCCATATCGGTGCCCATATCAGTCCCATGTCGATATCGATATATCGGCGATATATTGCCGATATATCGCCGATATTTCCTTCCATGCCTCTTGGATCTTTGTGCTTTGAATAGCAAGAAGGGAATGTGCAACCTATTAGGTCGCAAGCAATAGGACAGTATTCTGTGAAGAGAGACATTATGCGTAAAATGTAGCAGAATATGCCAAGGCCCTCTCGAAGTCGTAGTCTTTAAAATTGTTTTTTAAATCATTAATAAGATATTTTTTCAGGTGTGCACTATTATGGGCACAAACCCTTTATATTTCAAAAAAATGAAGACACTGAGGACATTGACACCAAACAGTATGGAGGGCTTGTTATGGAGCTGGTCTATGACCATAGAAAGATACATTAGTGATGTTGCCTTGGGATACTCATGTACCCTCAAAGTTGCATTAGTAAAAGACTTCACCCTCACAATCTATGTTGCATAGTGTACGTTGATAGAGATTATACAAGTTGTCCTAAGAAAAGAAAGTCCACCACTGGCTTCTTTATATTTATTGGAAAACATACAATTGCATAATTAAGCAAAAAAATCAAACCAATCAACAGAAAGTAACAATTTTACATGCTCGGATCATTGCTGAGTTTACGTTGGCCAAGTCAGTTATGAATGATCTTATAGAGGTCTCTCCCAAATCCCAATATATTTTGAAACGTGAAAATGGTGGATCACCTTAAGATGGTGACCACCCACCTCAAATCCCAATACATATTGGATGTGACAACTAAGTAGAATCGATTGCCAACATTCCTAACCAAATGTGTACTATAAACTTCAATAGTGGTGTTGAGTTGAGGCGACCTGTATCATTATACATTGCGTTTGTTTTACAGTTTATAACAAGTTAGTCTGCTACAAGTTGAGGAGTGTTGTGAGTTTGAAAAGTTGCATTGATTCAGACTTGGGAGTTAATTAGGTAATCGGATTATGTCAAGTTGCACATATTGTGTGTGGCTACTGTACTTAGTCCCAAAGCACAAACTGTAATTTGTCGTAAGACCTACATGAGAATTCACGAAGGTCCACTGATCATCCCAGCTGTTTGAAACCATGCAATTCAATGCTTTGATGTTCTTGTTGATTTTATTTCCGACTATAAATTCTTTCCACATGCACAAAAAAATCAGTTATCAAGTGCAAAAGATACTCTCCAGTGAGCTTTGACAAAATACTCTCTTGTCTGACTTCTCTTCCTTGCAATATAATATAGGTATTTGAATCAGAAAAAAATAAAAGATAGGTATATTATCTTATATATTGTCATCGTTTCTTTCGTAGAAAATTATGCAAGAACAAGACAAGAACTTACACGGTGGACAACCTCAGATTGTAACGTTTATCTCTAGTTGCTTGTGTGGATAGTATAGAAGTTTGTCTCCTTTTGCGGAGCCCTGCCTCGGAAATATTTTCAGTGTGTGGATCAATGTGAGCATCCACGTAATCTGCCGAAGAACCAGACATTTGAGCAAGATGCCTTTTGTGTCCCAAACGAGATATTGAGGGATCGCTATGGGAAATATCTTCTTGAATATCCATATATCTAGAACTAGAATCTTTTCTTTCACCATTTACATTTTTTTCCAGTATAGACTTGGATTCTTCTACAACGGCCTGAACAGACCGCGTTCTTTTCAAAGATTTTCCCTTTACTCGTCCCCTCCCTTTCTTCTTGGGTTCAGGCTGTGAATTTCCCTTTGGGAGTACCGACAGCGTAGTAAAATAATCTTGGACATCAACAGGGGGTACAATATTTTTCCTACCCATAAACCCAATGCCACTGTCCAATGCTGCGCTGTGGACCTCCAAAGGATTATTTTCCATACCAAGAGAAGCACCTGGAGCCTCTTCAACTGTCTTAACTCTTACTGGAGTTTCAGCTCTTCCAATCAGATCATCTGATTCAACCCTTTGATTATTGAAAGAATCCCTAGAAACCTCCATAGTTTCTACGCCGTTATGAATGTGATCAAGTGAAAATGAGACGTCAGAATCCATAATTGAAGCATCTTCGTGTTTTCTCCCAGGGGAGAAACCAAAAATTTTTTTAGTACAAGAACGAAGCCAAGACATTCGACCACTAGAAGCACCAGGTGGTGATGCATTATCGAAGGGAGAAATTCTCACTTTGCCAGATTTAAGTTGGTCATTCATAAAGCCACCGGCAAGGCTTGACAAAATTGCTTTGCCAGGATCCTCAATCTCTTTTATTGAATGAATGCTCGGAACTGCAAACTCAGTTATGGTAACTCCACAATTTTGACAGATCTTGTATTTATCAACAAGACTGAGGAACAGATCTCTCTCCCTTACGAATTCCTCCCTTTGATTTTTGAGGTTCCTACTGAGCGAACGCAAACTATCGATGTCATTTTGTATTTCAAGTTGTGCTTCTTCAATTTTTTCTTTCTGAGAAATATATTCCTCCTTTTCCCTTTCAAATATATCATGTTGCCTCTTTATTTTTTGCATATCTAACGATGCAGACTCTCTTAAAGAATTTATATGACCCAACTCTGTCTCCCTCATCTTATTGAATTCTGCCACCTCTATTCTGAATTTGGTTTCCAACATCTCTAGTTTCTTCCGCATCTCAATCTGAAGTTCATGTTCCTTGTTTTCAAGTTGTCGATCCATGTCTTGTTGCTCCTGTCGAAGCTTCTCAAAAATCTGAGACTTCTCTAGTTCAATTTTCCCTTCAAATGCTTCTTTCCTTAATTTAAGTTCATCCAATTCCTTGTTGATATTGGCCCTTGCTGCCAACAGCTCATTTGGCATCCTCTCCTCTTCATTGTATTTCCATTTCTCTAGCCTCTCTTTCTCCTCATTGAGTTTCTTTGCCTCCAAAGATAAGGAAGCCATCTTTTCATCTAGAACATCCCACTCCCTTTCAAAGTTCTCCCTATCCTGTTTCAGCTCCTCGCGTTCTTTTGTGATTAACCCTTTGAGCATCCTAAATTCTTCAATCTCTTCTTTGAGTTTCAACTGCAACTCATGAAATTCAGCACGTTCCTGCTCAGCCACTCTGAGATGTTCTGTTTCTGCAAGTATATGAGCCTTTTCCGATTTTACATGTTTCCATTCAACTTCAAGTTTCGCTTTAGATATTGCAAGTTCTTTCTCATCATCAGCTAACCGGCATGCCTTATTTTGCACTTCCATTTCCTTGATCTTAAGATCGTCCTCCCTTGTTCTGAGTAAATTTGATTGCATCTCCAGGTCCTTTTTATCATCAGCCAATTTAGTAACTTTCCCTTCTAAAATGCTTTCTCGTTTGATGAGCTCTTCCTCCGTACAACTAACCTCCCTTTCCCTTTTCTCCATAGAAATCAGGTTCTTCTGCATCTCTTCATTGAAAGCATGTCTTTTCGCTTCCATCTCCATCTCGAACTCATGCTTTTTGGCATCCAAAGCAGAATTGTGCCCAGCCACAATGTTCTGAATCTCCACCTTCACAATAAAAAAACAAAATAAATGAGATTGCTAAATAAAGAGCACAAATAGAAAGGAATTAATGACCAATTGACGGCATTATCAAGTTCAGGGAGAAGTCTATATGAATGTTGGGAAAATCAAATAACTTAGTTTATTATGTGAGACTTGTTGGGAAAATCAAATAACTTATTTATTATAATAGGCCTACGCAGCTTTATAAAAGACTAGCAAGCTGTAACAGCAAGGGATGTGCTTCTGCTAAACAAAAGGCTAGTGCCAGGTGAGGTCTTTAGATACATCAATCATATGGACTGCATCAATATGGGTCTGTCTTGGTTGCTCCATGAATTGACTCACTTTCTTACTGCAAAGCAAGGTTGCAGAAAGTGGTAGTCGGTACTCGGTCGACGAGGTCACTGACTAAGGATTAATTGGCAATCGGGCAACTAATCAGATTTAGTCGGCCATTAGTCGATTTTGAATTTTTTAATTATTTTTTTTGGAGTACTTGGTTGTATGCATCACATGTATGGGAGGTGGGTAAATGGATCTCTCCAGGATCCATTTACCCCATCCAAGAGTTTAGTCCTACATCTACCAGTGGTGGGACTTGGAGGCTCTATGGAGGCTATATAAAGAGCCCTAGACCTCCCGTATCAGATGAAAAAAGTGCAATAGACACACCAGCCCTCTGAGGCATTCTCTCGTGGTTTCATCCCGCTCCTTATGGAGTAGGGTTCCACGTAAATCCCGTTGTTCTTATTTTCTTAATCTTTTTCCATGTTTCGCTTCCGCTTCCTATTTTTCTAACATGGTATCAGAGCGGGTTCGATTCTCGAGGAATTTAGGCTGAAGATTTATTTTATAATTCCGTTCGAGATTTGATGTTGGTGTTCTATGAAGATTTGTTTAATTCGTTTGAAATTCAAATCTCTTTATGGAGATCATGTTTGTTCAATCAGAATCATAAGGCGGCGTATCCCATCACGTGCTCCAGGCCTCTCAAGAAGGCGATCTCCAACCTCATGATCTCCAGCAACCTGCCTCTAGCATTCAAGGCGGCAATGGCCGCACCGCTCACGCAGCTCCAAACTCGTCAGATGCTGGCGACGCACCTTTGCTGCATCACAATCTGTAGGCGGCGCGAGAAACGCCTTCATCGGAGGCGCAACCCCATCACAGGGCAAGCGCACATCGGCGCATCTCCAGCAGCCCAAAGCTTCCCTTCTCGCTTCGCGCATGCATCA
The DNA here is from genome assembly GCA_037367405.1 of Ottelia alismoides. NCBI lineage: Eukaryota > Viridiplantae > Streptophyta > Magnoliopsida > Alismatales > Hydrocharitaceae > Ottelia > Ottelia alismoides. Next base: position 523,614 of record JAZKJV010008185.1, read on the forward strand.
CAGGACGTCTTCCAACATCGCACGCGGCGAACTTCTCCTCCCCAGGTGGCGAGCTCCACTCGCCCCCCCCCCCCTCTTGTCCTACTCGAGATCGCGCCCCAGACTCGTGTGCAAGCGGCGCTTCTACCATCTCCCATCCCCCCCACCCGCGCAGCGGCGATGTCGCTACTCCCAGCGGCAAGCGGAGCCCCTCCTGCGGAGCCCTTTCAATCGGTGATGCCATCTCCGTCTCGCGTGAATCCAGGCACAGCCTTCAGGCGGAGGCCCAGGCGCAACTTCCCCCTCCCAAGCGGCTCCTCCTTCACGCCTCCCAATCAATGGCGGCGCTCCCTCTCCCATGGGGGGGGGGGGCGCTTTGGGCGTGGCTGAGGGTTCCCGTGTTGGGACCCTAGGTGGCGACAAGGCCTTAAATGTCGGTTTCGGTCACCATTTCGGTGACTGATTGAAACGGAATTTCGGTCGAAATTCGACCGAAATTTCGGTCATTTTTTGTACTAGGGCCCCTATATTTCGGTCATTTTAGTCGAATTTCGATTTCGACAGGATATCGATATTCGATCGAATTTCGCTAAAATTTGAGGCCATGGGTGGCGAGCCCCTTTAAATAAAAAAATATTATTTTCTAAAGGCCCAAGTGGGCTGAATATTAAAAAAATTGTGCAAAAAAATGGTACGAGAAAAAGAGAGAGAGAAGAGAAAATTCGAAAAAAAGGAGGAAAGCCGTATAAAAAAATCAAACAGCTTAAAAATAATAATATGTGTTAAAAATAATAATATGTGTTTGACGGCTTAAAAAAAGGAGAGAGAAAAGCCACAAGAAATTTTTATTTTTGAGAATATTTTGTTTCACCCCTATTTATCTTGTCTTCTCCCAACTTTGTCGATGTTCATTTTTCGACAAGTATGGGAGAAGGGGGGAGTATTATGTAAAGTAACAGGTCTGTTCAATGATTCAGATTCAGATGTGAGATTCCAGGCCAACCAGTTGTTCAGACTCTACAGTTTTCAGATGAAGATTTTCCATGCGCAATTTCAGATTCGATGTTCAGATTTCGAGTCCACAGTATAATGCGCAAATTCAGACTCGAGACTCAGATTGGTCAGAGTCCAAGTTCGAGGCACTCCATATTGAGAGGCTCATTTTTCAAGATCTCCAGAGAGAGACTCATTTTCAGACACGCACATGTATGCGGTTTTTTCATATGAGCACATGTCTGCCATCTTTTGTCGTGGTCCACATCTTTCTTCTTGTTGTTTCGGCCAGAGTTTTCATGTGAGCCATAGGGACTCCAGAGTAGAGGATCATTCCCTATGCCATGTTGGCAAGGGTTTTCATGTGGTATCATAGGTACTCCAGAGCAGTGTACCATTCTTTGAGCCAGATGGGAGAGACTCAGTTCTCCGATGAGGAGACGTTTCAGACTCCATTCTCCAGCGACCGTGGACTCCGACGAGGATTGCACTTCCACGGCCCTTTCCAGTTTGGTCCTTTTTCAGAGATGGAGCAGTTGTCCACATATTGTGGCAGGCCAGAGTACTCCGACGAGGAGACTCATTTTCAGTTGCAGTGACTCTGACAGGCGCAGTTCAGAGCGCATGCTCTCCGACGAGGAGATTCAGCAGACTCATACTCCAGCTTGTTCGTTTTCCTCACCTGCACGGTATGAGAAGCAACGTCCTCGACAGCAGCAGTTGTGCACATGGGTTTGATATTGTCCGTAGTGTCATGTAGCGTGAGTTGAGTTTCTTTCTGTTTGTCCAAGCTGAGCATTGCATGCTCCAGCTTGAGAGGGAGTGTTGGAGTACTTGGTTGGTTGTATGGGTCACATGTATGGGAGATGGGTAAATGGATCTCTCCAGGATCCATTTACCCCATCCAAGAGTTTAGTCCCACATCTACAAGTGGTGGGACTTGGAGGCTCTGTGGAGGCCATATAAAGAGCCCCAGACCTCCTGTATCAGATGAGAAAAGTGCAATAAACACACCAGCCCTCTGAGGCATTCTCCCGTGGTTTCATCCCGCTCCTTACGGAGTACGGTTCCACGTAAATCTCGTTGTTCTTATTTTCTTTAACTTTTCCATGTTTCGCTTCCGCTTCCTATTTTTCTAACAATTTAGAATATATAAATCAGTTTTATATACATATTCTTTTCTTTTTACATTGATTTGTCCATTTTCTACACTATCATAATGAAATAAAAGAAGTAATTGTCTTTAAATGTAACATTAAGCATATTAGAATAAGTTCGCTTTTAAAAAATCGAAAAACTAACAAATTAAAAAATCTCTATGTAAAAGTCGGTTGACTAGGACGACTAGTCGGTCCGATTAGTCGGGTTGACCGACTAATGACCGACTAGGTCTAGCCGAGTCGGCTACCCCACCGACTTGACTAGTCGGGCCGACTAATCGGCCTAGTCGGCCGACTTTTACGACAGTACTGCAAAGGATATGCATGGCTTGGTGACGGTCACATATAGCAGCTTTCCAGCTAGCTCCTTGTATCTCCTCTTGTCGATCTGATCAGTGTCGTCATCATAAAACTTCATATTCGGGTCCATGGGAGTAGTGGTTGGCTTGCAATCCGCCATACCTGTCTCTGATAAGAGATCTATAACATACTTCCTCTGAGTCATCACAAGACCTCCATGGTTCCTGGCGAACACCAGTCCAAGGAAGTAGCGCAGACTGCCAAGGTCCTTGGTCACAAAATGTTGACCCAGGAAAGCCTTAGCTGATTGAATCCCCTATGCATTGTCCCTTGTAATGATGATGTCATCAACGTATACCAATATAGCAACGGTACCCTTCTGGGACCTCTAAACAAACCAGGAGTGATCCGCAATGGATCTCATGAACCCCTTCTGTTCTATCACATCTGAGAGCTTCTGAAACCATGTTCTCGAACTCCGCTTAAGGCCATAGATCGCCTTATGAAATATGTACACCTTCAGAGAATCTCCATCAACAGCGAACCCAGGTGGTTGTTGCATGTAGACTTCCTCTTGAAGATCACCACAGAGAAAGGCATTTGTCACATCAAGCTGGTACAGAGGCTAGTCCTGTGTGACAGCGACAGAGAGAAGAACCTGATGAGTGGAGTGCCGAGCTATGGGAGAGAAAGTGACCTGATAATCCACCCATAGGTCTGGGTGAACCCGTGAGCTACGAGTCGTGTCTTGTAGCGATCAATGATGACATCTGCTCGATTCTCTACAGTGAATACCCACTTGCATCCTACAACAGACACATCTATCGGAGTTGTAACAGTACTCCACATTCCACGAGACTGTAAAACAACCATCTCTACTTCCATGGTCAGACGTTATTCGCTTACTTTGAGTGCCTCATGATATGTGCGTGGGATTTCAACAGCAGATAATCTCACAATAAGATAATGGAACTCTGGTGAGAGCCGCTTCAGAGACACCTGATCTGCCATTGGATATTGTGTACAAGAACGTTTGCCTTTCCGCAAGGCAATGGACCACTCTAAATCATTATCTGATGGCAATTCTGTCTCAACCTGTATATATGCATGTTCATCATATACATCATGCACACCACTAGTTCCATCAATCAAAATCAATTTTTCATATTTTACCTGGGGCGTGCTGGATGCTGGGGAAGGCATTGGAACATGAAGTGCAGGCTGAGGTATATGTGTAGGTGGAGGTGGGAGAATAACAGCATCTTCAGGCTCAGAAGTACTCATACTGTCACCTGTAGGAGAGTAGTACATTATGGACTCAAAGGAGACGTCAGCACTGACATAGTAATGTCCCTATACAGGATCAAGACACCAGCAACCTTTCTAAGTGCAGGAGTAACCAACAAGCATACATCTAACAGCTTGAGGAGCGAGCTTATCATGACCAGGACGTAGGATATAGACAAATGCCATGCACCCAAATCAGGCAAAGCAAGATCAAATGGTGCCTTTTCATCCAAGATTGTGGAGGGTATCCGGTTTATGAGATAACAAGTTGTCATCATAAGCATCACCCCAAAAAGAATGTAGAGCCTGACTCTGTATGAGAGTCCTGGTGATATATAGAAAATGCCGGTATTTGCATTCTGCCACACCGTTCTGTTGAGATGTATAAGGACAAGATGTCTGACAAATGATGCCACGTGAGCTAAAAAAATTGTGGTAAATGTGTAGTACAAAACTCAAGTGCAATATCCGAACGAATGTATTTTATTAAGGCAGAGAAAATATTTTTAATTTCAACCACAAAATTTTGAATAATAGTACTTGCCTTCAAAAGAAAGATCTAGGACAATCTGGAAAAATCAACACAAACAACATAATACATGTCTTCCAGATGATCAGGTACATGACTTGGACCCCATATATCCAGATGAAATAAATCAAACAGACCACGACTACTCTGACCCTGATGACTTGGAAAGTTGGACCGATGATGCTCTTTCTGATGCAGTGTAAAATAAAAAATAGGGCTTTATTTTCATTAAATTAAATTGGGGACAAATAATTATATTCAATTTGATGCTATTTTTTAAAAATAAAGAAATCGTATGTGATCTCGATTTAATTAATTAGTCGGTTATATTAGGGAGTTAGTTAGTTAGAGTCAATTAGAATAACTTAAATTTGAATTTGATTTGTATTCCTATTTCTGTAATCTCGCCCCTCTTATATAAAGGGAATAGTGGTTTTTTGTTTAATTCAAGTCTAAAGTTAAATAATTTGATATTTATCTCATCTCTTTCTCCCTTTCTCTTCTCCCTTGACGCGATCTCTATGGTTCTTTCCCGAATCTTGCGCAACCGGCTTGCTTTTTCTTCTCCCTCCTTCTGATTTCTTCCACCAAACAAATTTCCACCATCAAATTTATTCTTTCCACCGTTGCATATTCTGATTTTCATCACTTTCTAAGTTCACATGACTCACACTAGAAACTAGACTTGATAGAAACGCCATGTATGAGACGACAAATTTTTTGCAGTAATAGGAGATCGAATCTGAGATGCCACGTGTAGGGGGAACGGATAAGAAGTGGCACCAGCATACGGAGATTGAGACAACCTGTATAGCACTCCATGTTCATGACCACATCGAATCACCCTGCTCGAGAGTATATCCTGAAAATTAGCACGACAGTGTAAATCTTTTGTAATCTGGCAACAGACAGTAAATTGGTGGAAAAGGCAGGTGTATGAAGAACATTCTGCAGCTGTATGGAGGGTGTCAGATGAACCTCCCCCTGTCCGATAACTGGAGACTGAGTCCCATCAGCAATCACTACCACTCTACCTGGTTGTGTTGAATTGTATGTACCAAACTACAATCTAACTCCGCACATATGGTGTAATGCTCCGAAATCCATTATCCACTCCGAAAGATCTGGTCGAGAGAGACCAGTAAATGCAAGAGTAATACCTAAACTACTACTAGAGGCAAAGGATGCAGTGTTTGATGGATCGGTGCTGGAAGATCCAGCGGATGGAGGTATGCCACGATCTCTCTCAAGCGAGCAACCAAATCGTCGCAGCGATGATCAGTGAAATCAAGAGCAGTCTGACTCTGCTCTGCAACACGAGCTGGTGGTGGGAATCTGTGCTTAGAGTAGCACGTATCCTCGAAATGACATGTACAGAGGCAGTATGAACATGTCTGACATGGGCGTGAAGTGCCTCTGTTGTGTGTGCATCGCCCTCTAAAAGGAGTAGATCCACCTCTACCATGTGATGCAGCCATAGCCGACGAAGTCTGAGAAGGTGTGGCAGAGGAGATACACAATCGGCTCAGCATGCGGTAGGTGTATGGTAGCATCGGTAAGAAGCAGAGAGCGAGCTGATTCATATTCTGGGTTGAGGGCAGACAGAAAAACATCAATCATGATAGAGTCTCTGTAGGCCTTATACTGCTCTGAAGAGTCCGTCAGGGATATGTAGCTGAGAAGTCGGTCAAAAATACCCCTCAAAGATGTATACAGGGCGTGAAGGGGACGAATCGTCTCCTATTTGGTCTTGAAGATATCGTACTGGAGTTGCAGTATCTTCGACTCATTCTTCGCCTGAAAGTATGTCCGTGCGAGAATGTCCCACATTGCCTTTGTTGTCGGTTAACTAAGGATATCATTGGCTATCTCCACAGAAATTGTACCAGATAACCACACCTAGGCATATGCATCATCAGCCTCCCATGAGACGTTAGTCCCAATCTTGCCCATCGGCTCATCTTGCGTTAGAATATGTTGTTTGCCATGACACTGCATCAGATTCATAAATTGCATCGTCCACAACTCGTAGTTGGTACAGTTCATCTTGACAATAGGTGTGGGACCCTTGAAGGCACTCGTAGATGACGTATCAACTATGCTTTCTGACATCGTGAACAATCACTAGGACCTTATACCGATCGTAAGATGTCTAACGGACATGAGAAGAGATGGCTGCGGACTTAGACTTCTACCACAACCATCTTTAGACACAACATGGTCTGATTTTTCATCTTAAATAAGGTAAATCAGACACAAACCTCTGAAATCGGACCAAAAAACACAAACTCTGGACTGCAGGAGCACCTGGACCGTGATTGTGGGGTCACGAATAGTCTTTGGGAGGCCAAAAAACCCTTAGGGTGGTGCCTCTAGGCTGTTGTTGCAAGGCTGATAAGTAAAGAAGTTGCTAAGGGGCCACGCACAAGGAAGCAGCGGCCGCGAGGGGGTGACACACGAGGTGGCAGTCTCTGGTTGCTACTACTGGCAGCGCACGAGGCGGCAGCAGCTACAAGGGAGCAACGGTGTCGCACGCACGGTAGATGGAGGGTTGCAAGGGCTCCGCGAGAAGGAGGCGACGTGCGGAGGAGGCTAGAAGGTAGGGTTAGGGTTTTGACTCAGGGCTCCGATCTAGGACCGCCGCTCTGATACCATGTGGAGAAGAATACTTTGATGTTTATTCATAGAGCCCAAGGGTTCTCTTGTATAGAAGAGAGAGACCCTGATGGGTAAATTACATATTACAGATAAAGGAAATAAATAATTGTAAAACAGTGACATAAAATAAAACTCTTCAACATCTAATGCAGGATCTCAGTCTCACGTTCTCTCCGGAGGACCAAAGTATCGGGGTGTGGTCCGAATGAGCCTGGCACATCACCCATGCGTCCACCAGAGGAAAGAGCCTTGACACCTCATTAGAGATCAGGAATACATCGATGTTGGGCCTCGACCTTGAGTTTCTCTAGGTGTAGCGACATCCACTCGCATCCAAAATCTGCAAACCACGCTCGCTAATGAACTGTAGGAGCTCCTCAGAACCCCCATGGGCACTGTCGCGCATACATGGTCTATCCTCCAGGTGCAGCATAACGTTAAAGCCCCCCCCCTCAATCCAGGCATGCTCTAGATATCTCAGTCGAAACATAGTCAAGTCATCATTTAGCTTCGCGATGCCGACCCCATTGATGGGCCATACACGTTGATTTCCATCAATCGCACATCATCCGCCCTTCGTTGAAGCAGCAAAGAAAGGGAATGTTTGCCCCCGCTCACCTCCTCCATGAGGTCGAATTTGTCCCAATCACAGCCCACAACCAACCCACCGGAGGACCCCGAGGAATCTAGTGCCCTGCTCTTAGTTAAGAGAGACCTCCCCACACCCCCCAATCGAGCTTCGCAGGTCCCCAAAGCCTTGGGAGATTTTCATATCTTGCAAAAGAACCACATCTGTCGTTGCCTCCCTACACAAGTCCCGGATCTCCATTCCCTTCTCCAACCTCCCCGCGCTCCTGACATTCCAGGAGAGAATATTCATGAGGGAGCAAATTTAGCTCCTGTTGGTGGCATGACACCCAAGCAGTCCACCAAGATCGTGTCCACTCTCAAGTTCTGTTGATGTGTTCCACTGCTATTAACTGTTGTCTGACGCCTCTGGTTCCACTGATCCATCTACCTCACACATGCAGCTAACGGCAATTCTTGTTGTCCTATCAGCTTCTAGTGCCACTCCCGCCATAGGGACTCCAAAGTTGTCGCCAACCGACCCCTCACGGGCTTGACACAAAGCCAATCACCATGTTGATGCAAATCGGAATATGCAACTGTGGAAAAAATAAATTTGATGGTGAAAATTTGTTTTTTGGAACAAATCGGTGGGAGGAAGAAGAGAAAGCGCACCGGTTGCACGAGATTCGGGAAAGAACCGCGAAGATCGTGTCAAGGAAGAAGAGAAAGGGGGAGAGAGAGATGAGATAAATCTCAAATTAATAAACTCTGGACTTGAATTAAACAAAGGACCACTATCTCCTTTATATAAGAGGGGCGAGATTACAAAAATAGAAACAAAAAATCAAATTCATATCTAACTTATCCTAATTGACTCTAACGGACAAACTACCTAATATTATCGACTAATTATTTAAATCGAGATCACATGTGATATCTTTATTTAAAATAAAATTGCATCGGACAAAACATAATTACTTTGCCCCAATTTAATTTAACTAAAAAAAAGCCCCGTTTTTTTTATTTCACGCTGCACTAGTTCTCCGCTTGAAAATTTCATCTTTTTTTTGAAAGTCTGCAAGGGAGGGGGAAACACTCGGTGGTGTCCGCCCCTTCAAAATATATTGATAACCAAAAGTATAGTTACATAAGGATAACGCTACAACACCCCAAAAAACGAAAGCAACACTGATAAGAAAATTATAACACTCAGTCGTCCACCAACCTTTTTGCCAACAACCCCACATTTTCCTTATAGAACCTATGACCCGAGAACAGCAGGTCATTTCTCCCCCTCCAAATCGACCAGAGAACAGCGAAGGGAAACAGTCGATCACACCTAGGTCTGTCCCTATTATCGTGAATCGAGTTCCAAAAAGCCTGGAAATCATCAACGCGGCACCATGCCACATCCGCCTCAAGCCAAACCTGCACTACCACGGGACAGGAAAAGAAAGGATGCTCCACCGTCTCAATGTCGCAATCACAAAGAAGGCATCTGTTCGCAATCACGCCCAGGAGTCTGATGCAACGGTCACGCGTCATCAATCTCTTTCTCCGAAGAAGCCATAAGAAGAATCCAATTCTCTCAGGAGGCTTTGGATCCCAAATAGATTTACAGTCCCTGTTCAACAGCTCCGAATTTGCCGGCGGCGGTCTGGAAATTGCCCCATAAGCCCCCCTGACCGAGAAAGAGCCGCCCTTCCAGCACCAATGATCTCTACCTGCAGATGGAGCTCCAACCTCCCGCAAAGAATCAAGCAAAATCAAAAAATCCTCAAGTCTTTGGTCCGAGAAATTTGCGGAGAAAGTAGGCCACCAGGAGCCGTCCACCCAACAGTCCATGACCGAGCAATGCTTGATGTCCGCCAAGGCATATAGCCGTGGGAAGCGAGAGCAGAGGGCCCCCGCCCCAGTCCAATTGTCTTCCCAAAATAAGAAGTTGTCCCCTCTCCCACAGACCGGTCTGAAGAGCTCAAGATTTGACATGAAAGATTTCAACAACCCCCTCCAAAAAGGCGTCAAGGAATCATTGCCGATGGGGCGCGCCCTTCACACCATAGATGCTGCGAATCACCATGCAAACAAAATCCTCTCCCGGACCCCAGATCCTACTTGCCCATTTAAGGAGAAACGCCCCATTCATCTGCTCCAGAGATTTGACCCCCAGCCCCCCCTTGTCTTTGTGACACGCAACATCCTCCCAGCCTACAAGATGGATCCCCCCACGACCACCGGAGTTGTTTCCTCGTAAGAACGTTCGCATCATCTTCTCCAACCTCTCACGAATTCCCTTTGGGATCTTGCGATTAGCCATAAAATATGTTGGAATGGAAGAGAGCACGGCCTTGAGAAGAACCAATCTCCCCCCCCTCGACAAGATAGCAGCTCTCCACCCCGCCAACCGCGTCTCCATTTTCTCTACCACCCTCAGCCAGTCACGCAGCCTTGTCCTCCCTAGCGCCAGCGGCATGCCCAGGTACTCAAGAGGCAGAGAGACCTGAACAGACGCCAAGGCCAAAGCCAGCCCATCAGCCATCTGCTCCGCAGGACCAAACAGGACGAAAGAAGATTTGTTGTCATTTTTGCGCAGCCCCGACATCTCCGAGTAGATCTCCAACGCCGTAGCCATACTAGTGGCCGCCTCGGTACCCCCCTCAATGAGGAAGAGGGTGTCATCCACATACTGGATGAGCGGGACCTCAAGCCCCTCCCTACAATAGCCAGAAGTGAAACCATGGCTGACCACCCCCGCCACCATATCAACCAGCACAGCAGCCGCAAGTATGAACAGCATTGGCGCAAGAGGGCAACCCTGCCGTATCCCCCTACGAGGTTGAATCCAGCCCCCTTCCGGCTTACCATTGATCAAGATCGAAAGAGAGGCCGTGGTGACACAGCGCCTCATCCACGAAATCCATACTTCCGGGAAGCCCAAACGACGTAAAACCGACCACAGGAATCTCCAATCAAGGCTATCATAGGCCTTCGCAAAGTCAACCTTCCAGAGGACACCGCTCGCGCCCCGCCTCCGCCTATCAGCAACAATCTCAGATGCAAGAGTGGTGCAATCAGAGATCTGACGACCAGGAACAAAAGCAGATTGCGCTGGCGAAACCAAGCACCCAAGTATTCCATTAAGCCTCCTCGCAAGCACCTTCGTCGTGATTAGATAAATTGCATTAGAATGGCAATGGGGCGAAAATCCCTGACGGTGGACGGATTGATCTTCTGGCTTGAAACTTGACGATTTTAATTCAGTGTTCTTGATCATATTTTAAAAGAATTGATGTGGAGCAAACGGCAGAATCCATGTGTACTTGGTGTAGTGGTTGAAGCCGTTAGTTTCATGTTGGAAGAGCATATGTAGCGCAAACGCCGGCGCCCGCACAGATTTCGACCCCTCGATGTGGTGCTCGAAAAATTGATGGCGCATCTTCATATCGAGCATCGCAGCCTTTAGAGAACTCATAGCAAATAAATGGTACCAATATAAGAGGGGAGGAGATGTGGGTAATGAACTAGACCACAGGGTCATTAGATAGGTGAAACCCACATTCCTAATCCTAATTGGATAAGGTAGCAGCCCCAATTTCTTTCTTCAACACTTCTTTTTCAATATTCTAGTACTAGTGGGTGGAGTGTAATTTCCATGCCCCTTCATTCCATATAAACTTCGCCTTCTATAAAGAACACTTCCATATAAACTTCGCCTTCTATAAAGAACACTGGATGTTGGGACCTTTTCATAAAATACCCATGTCAATCCAACATTCCAAAAATTACGGGATTCAACTTTCGATTGGGTGTCACCCCTCTTACATAAGAAAACCCTTCTTAGGGTTTGCTTTTTCCAAAAGCAATGGCAGCGCGTGATCGCACAAGATTGGTGGTACTCGGTCAAGCATGTGTGGCGACGCGTGGTCCCCCAACGGTGGCGGCGATGGCTCATAGGGGGTGGGTGGCGCAGACGATGGTGGAAGGGAGGCAACAGGGTTGGGGCGAGCTGGAGTGGTGGCGGCAGAGGAGTGAGATGGAGGGGGCGGCGGTGTAGGCCAGAGAGGTGGGGAGGGTGGCGACGTTGGCTGTGGGGATGGGGTGGGGAAAAGAGATGGCGGCAGCGAAGGGGTGAGGTGGAAGGGACGTGGCGGTGATATTAAGGCTGCAGGAGGGAGGTCCGAAGTCGGTGGTGGAGGTACTATAGGGGGTAAGTGCTTGTGTGGCGAAGGAGGTTAGTAGCAGGGATGGGGGTTTCGTCGGAGGTGTGAAGGTGGCGGGAGGGGTTGGAGGAGTTGACGAGGGTGCTTCGGGAGCACAGGGGTTGGTTGTAGACGCGGGGAAGGAGGCAGGGGTGTTGGGTTTGTCGGATGGGGTGCAGGTGGTGATGGGAGGTCATAGATGGAGCGATCGATGTTGTGGGAGCAGGTTTCGGTTTGGTTGAAGCTTCCAGAACTACCTGGACAACTGTTGTAGGGATGGTTTTGGTGATGGGAGGGGGTTGTCGTGGGGTTGGGGTTCACTAATGGTGGGGGTTGGTGAAGGGGACCCGCAAGAGGGTTGCGAATGTCGGTGGAGTCGATTCCAGCAGCGTAGGTCGGTCAGAATCTTGCTAGACAGCAAGCAGAACGTTGTTGACGCCCTTTTCTTCTTATTTTTCTTCCTCAGAAACCAGAACAGCATCTTTGATGGCGGGAGGTTTCGATCCGACGGTGCTTAGGGTCCCAAAATTAGCAACCAAATACCGTAGATTTGATTGTACTTCGAGCAATATGAACATTAACTCCTTGTTGTAGGCTTCGTTGGCTTGCCATTTACGTTCCAACAAATGATAGTCTTTCATTGTGTGTCTGCGCGAATATCTGTATGGATCGTTAAACCAAGAGGACGATCTAGATGCCATGCTCTGTTACCAATTAACGCAAATTGGAATAGACAACGATGGAAAAAATAAATCTAACGGTGGAAATTTGTTTGGTGGAAGAAAACGGAGGGAGGGAGAAGAAGAAAGCGTGTCGATTGCACGAGATTCGGAAAGGAACCGCGGAGATCGCATCAAGGGAGAAGAAAAAGGGGGAGAGAGAGAGATGAGATCAATCTCAAATTAATTAACTCTGGGCTTGAATTAAACAAATGACTACTATCTCCTTTATATAAGAGGGGAGATATTACAAAAATAGAAACAAATTCAAACCTAACTTATCTTAATTGACTCTTACCGACTAACTACCTAATATAATTGAATAATTAATTAAATCGAGATCACATGCGATCTCTTTATTTAAAATAAAATTGCATCGGACTAAATATAATTATTTAACCCCAACAAAATTTAATGAAAAATAAAGCCTTATTTTTGTATTTCACGCTACATCGCATGTCCTCCTATTCCCTTTAAAAGCAAGGCTTGGATATCTTTTGTCGAATTGTCACGACGGCGAGAGATGCAACGAAAGAGCCCCTCTGGGGACCCGAGATGTCCCTGCCAAAGATCCCAGAAAGGTGTCCATCTCCATCGAGCAACAAGGGACACCAACAGAAGAGGGTCCCGGCAGATCTTCCACACCCTACTTCCCATTTCCCTTGCAAGTCTCGTGATCAACCAAAAGAGGCGAGGTGCAAGAACGCGGGAGCCTTTTTATGTCAAGAGACCAGTGGGGACCCCCAAAAAAAAAACATAGCTGGAAGAGATTTAGACTCGGAGCCCTTTGGCTGAAGCGGATCTGGAGTCACGGGTTCGATCAGAAGGGAGACGGACACAAGCCCCAAGGGGCGGGCCTGAGAGAGTAAACGAAAGTACCCATCTTTATTCAAAAACAAAGGTTCAGAGTCAAACGGATCTTGGGACTCAAACTACGGAGCTGCATTATCCTCCCGACCCTACCCCCACAGATTCGCATCACTGATGGGTCCAGACCTCGTCACAGATAAGTTAGACTTCGGCTCGTGAACCAGAATGGCAGACGATGCCCCGCCACTCGCGACGGGGAACGCCAGCGGCCTTGCCCGGGCCCAGTAATAGCAGTCTCGCCTAGTCGCACCTCCTCCAACTCCACCCGAAACGATGTAAGACCCCTTCAAAGCCAACTTCGGGGGCAGAGAGCATGTCCTAGAGGCGAACTCCACTCTCGCATGCACATCATCTCCCTTCGACAGCCCATAGCTAATGATGGAGAGCACCTTTCTGAAGCGACCCAGCAAGGCCTCCACAGATTTGTGATAGCGTGCACTGAGAGGAATTCCCTTCAGCGCCAGGATCTTGTAAAACCAGCTATGGGATGATCCACCCCGGAAGGTGGGGCAGCGCCACACGATAGGGCCATCGCCCCTGGCCAACAGGAAAGCAGTGATCTCGTCGGAAGAAAGGCCCCTTGCATATATAGCAGCTTCCTACATGAGGATGACGTTGCCACCAAAACTCTTTCCGATCTGCTGCCTAATATCCGCCATGGCCGCTTGCAGGCAATCCACCAAGTCCCGACACACACCAACCAGAACACCCGCCAAGAGATGCTCGATCTTCGAGGTTTTGAGTGGTGGTTCCATTGTTCCCCTTCGACGGCCTTACAGTGCCTTTGGTGCGTCACCAGGATGTGAGACCACTAGACACACTCGCCAGCAGTGGCCCACGCCCCTACAGGAGAAGCACACCACCATGTTCCTGCAAACCCTAGCCAAACGACCCCAATCCATGCACTAGAAGCAACAAGAAGAGGTTGCTGGCAAGAGGGTTAGGGTTTCATACCCCCCATGTGTCGGCTCCAACAAATAAGCGGAGGTCAAGAAGTTTCTTGGCCCCGAGGAGATGGCTTCAACCCTCTCCTTCGTGTCACAACCACCCTCCATCCGTCGTTCCCCAAACTCGCTCGCCCTCCGCCACTCATTATCACCATCAGCATGTACAGTGATTATGATGATAATACTACTAAAAACTTATATTTACACCTCTATTTTACAAACAAGTATATATTCATATCACATTTATTGATTTGATAACATTGGAAACCATAATATACAACAACAAAGCCTTTTCCCACATTAAGTAAGGTCGGATACGGATTCTTAGACTCCATTCAGATCTATCTTAGGTCATTCTCGGGCCTAGATCAAAAAACTAAGATCCCTTCGTATAGTCTCATTCCAACATTTCTTGGGCCTTCCTCGCCCTCTCTTAGGCGACTCAACATCCCAAAACTCGCATCTCCTAATCGATGCATCAGTTGATCTCCTTTACAAATGACCAAACCACCTTAAGCGGTTTTCTCGCATCTCATCCTAAATTGGAGCTACACCAACTTTCATTCTGCATCTGATCTTTATATGTGTGTCTTGACATCCACCTTAGCATTTTCATTTCTGCTACTGTCATTCTCTGCACATGTCTATGGTTCATAGGCCAACAGTCAGATCCATAAAGTATAGCAGGTCTCATGCATGCTTTGTAGAACTTCCGTTTTATTTTCAAAGGAATTTTCTTATCACATAGAACAGACTTAGAAGACCATCTCGCGATATATCGTCGATATATCAGTATCGAGAGGCAATGGATATCAATATCAGGGTGTATGTCTATTTACCAGGATATCAATGATAGATGATCGATATATTGGCGATATATCGCCATATCAGTCAAAAATATCCGGATTCAGTACAAAAATTTCGGATATCGACCGATATCAACCGATACCGCGAGACCCTCGTCTGGTAGGGTATGGTGCAACAGGGGGTGCATATAATGGTTCTTCACCTTGGGGGTTCCAATCGAGTTTAATTCATCTTCTTTCCCTTTAGAAAATATTATTATGAATTATGTCTCTTTTAGAAAAATGCTATTATGCTCTTTATTTGTTTGGTTCTAAAAATAGTTAAATATTTTGGTTATGCATAATATGTGATGCAATATAAGTCTTGGTTGAACTCCATTTCCAATATCTATAAGTCAACAATCAACATTAACAAGGATGTGCTCAATAAGACAGATGTGTGCAATATAAGGGTCAGATGATTGGTGTGTGTGTGATATAAGTGTATATTTGTAAGTTATTTAGTGTTATAAGAACTTGGATGGACTACATCTCCAATATCCACAAGTTAGCAATCAACTGTAACAACGATATGTTCGATATGACCGATATATGCAATATAAGGATCATAGATGATCGAAGGACCAGCGATATGTTCGATATGATCGATATGTGAGATATAACGATCATAGATGACTTTTATGTGTTATCTAACAGTATAATTGTAAGTTATTTAGAGTTCTAAGAACTTGGACGAACTCCATTTCCAATATCGATAGGTCAACAATTAACAGTATCAGAGATATGTTCGAAATGACTGATATGTGCAATATATGGGGTATAAATGACCGATATGTGTGATATAAGTGTGTATTTATATGTTATTTGTTGTTTTAATAACCTGGAAGATCTTAAATTCTGAAAAAACGGTAAAAAATGCCATTTTTGAGTCATTTCTGTCATTTCCATTGATAACGTCGATACATCGGCGATATATCCCGATACATCCTTTTTCAGGCGGATCGATATGATATCGAAATCGATATCGATATGGCCTTCTATTAGATGCTCCTCTCCACTTTAGTCAACCTGCATTTATTCTATTAGTAACGGACTAACATCTCCATCAATTTCCCCATCATGTTGCAAAATAGATCCCAGGTATCTAAAAGAATCTCTCTTCTGAATGTTATCGTCGCCAATCTTCAACTCGATTCCTTCATCATTGCTTCCATCAAAAGTGCACTCCATATATTCAGTCTTAGCCCTACTTATACGAAATCCTTTAGTCTCTAATGCATGTTTCTAGGCCTCAAGTTTCCCATTTACTCTATTTCTAGTCCCATCAATATCATCAGCAGATAACACACATCAAGGTATCTCATCCTGAATGTGACTTTTCAACTCGTCCATAATCAAAGTAAAAAGAATTGAACTCAAAGTTGAACATTGATGTAAACTAATGTTAATGTCAAAATAGTTAGTTTTCCCATATTGGATCATTACACAAGATAAAGCCCTATCATGCATATCCTTTATGAGTTTAATGTATAGGACAGGTACATGTCTCTTCTCCAAAACTCTCCATAATATCTCACGTGGGACAGAATGATAAGCCTTCTCCAGATCAATAAAAAGCATATGGAGGTTTTCCTTTTAGCTCTATAAAACTCCATTGTTCTCCTCAGCAAATGGATGGCTTGAATGGTTGAGCGACCTAGCATGAATCCGAAATGATTTTCTTTTACTTTGGAAACTTGCCTCAACCGTCTTTTGATCACACGATTTCTATGATTTCTTTTACTTTGGAAACTTTCGAAACCTTAATATCTTGAAAGAAAATCGAATTTCGAATCATTTCTATGATTTACAATGATTTCAACGAAATTTCTCTTTCCAGACTTTGGCGAAACATAATTAAAATCCATGCTTCTTTATTACTCTACAATTTATTTATTGCATTCTATGTTAAACATAGATAATTCAAGAATTCAAGGCTTCCAATATTAGGATCTGTTGAATATTTAGCCACCTTTTCTAGTAATATGTAACTACATCTCATTATGTGTTTTTTATGAAAAATTGGGTGAGATCCCAAAAACGGGATTCAATACTCGATGAGATTCTATTAATGAAGATTAAAGTACATTACCATGATAGCCAGAGGCGAAACATCTCATTAGGTGTTAAAACGAATCTTTGTAGGACAGATCCAGAATTTTTTTATGAAACTTACATCAACATTTTTTTAGTTAGAACTAAAACGAATCTTCCTATGTCAAATCGTTATCTTCCTTTCTTAAATCTGAGGATATTTTTATAATATGATTTAATTTTATACAATGTAAATATTTTGATTTGTTTTTTCATTGTTATTAGCATTTTGAATAGTTGCATATGTTATTCTATTGACATTGAATAAGCAAAGATCATGGCTTCCGATTCATACTCTAAGCAAGCTGGAGATGGAAGAGAGAATAGTAAAAAGTATGTTAATATTGTAAATTCAATAGGATAGTCGGACGAGAAAGGGGTCACTGATGAATGTGAATCAACACTCTAATTAGCTGAAAATAGAGCTTCGTCTTGAGAAATTAGGTTCATTCACTTGTTAATATCATAAAATTAACATCCGTGCACTTGTAAACTGTTGGAGTATTGGGTTGTGCACTAGTAGAGTTGTATATGAGTAAATGGATACCACCAGGATCCATTTACCCCATCCATATGTTTAGTCCCACATCTACCAGTGGTGGGACTTGGAGGCTCTGTGAAGGCTATATAAAGACCCCTAGACCATCTGTATCCATTGAGAAAAAGCAATGAAACATATGGCCCTTTGAAGCCTTCTCTCGTGGTTTCATCCCGCTCCTTAAGGAGTAGGGTTCCATGTTAAATCTTCGTGTTCCAATTTCTTTATCTTTATTCTCTGATTCCGCTTCTGCTTCCTATTTTCTAACATGGTATCAGAGCGGGACGATTCTCGAGGATTTCAAGTTCTTTATTATTATTTTTTTCTTCGAGATTCTTTATCAAGAAGTTGGATTTTGTTCTAGGGTTTCTTCATGAAACCCTAATCCATGTTCGTGCATCTCCATCCAGTTGCCTACTGCATCTCTGAAGCGGCAGCAGCCGCATCAACAAGGTTGCGCTGCCCATCTCCAAGCGTCCCTTAGGACTCCACCAGCGGCGGTGCGGTTGCACCCATCTCCCTGTAGCATCCCAAGGTGGAGGCTCCAACATCTTCAACGCGCAGCTCGCGCACCTTCAGCCCTACTGCGCGCCTCCCACGCATCTCCAGGCGGACTCGCACGCCTTCCTCCACGAAGCTCCTTCATGAAGCTCCCGACAAGGGCTTCGTCCATTCTCCAGCAATAGGCGGCGCACCTTCAGATCATGCGTCGCACCATCTTCATACCACAATGAGCCCTAGCCCATTCCTCCAGCGGCAAACCTCCAGCAACCCAGGCGATTCCCCCGCGCGATTCCCAGCGATGCTTCGCCAAGCCCCCAGGTGCGCAAGAGCAAGGCGGACGCCCCCCTTCGAAGACCCAGGCGACGCACCTTCGAAGACACAGGAGGCGCGATGCAAGCGGCGCAGCCCGCAACTTCGTACCCCGCATCAGGCGCGACTTTTCAACCTCCGCGCGCAAAGCCTCTAAGAGGGCGGCGGCGCCTCCCTTCTCAACCCAGCTCCAGAGGGGGTGGCGATCCCAGCCGCGTGCGATGAGCAAAGAACCTCCTCGGAGGCGGTACGGTTCAAGGAAGGGTTCCTGGCAACCCTAGGGCGTGAAGACCCAAGTTTATAAAAAAATTATTGTAGAGCCCAAGTGGGCAGGGTCCGCATGTTCTTTAAAAAAAGGAGGGGATGAAAAGAAAAAAGCGCGTACAACTGAAAAACCATATGCGAAAAAAATTAAAATTAAAAGGTGCGTACAAAAGAAAAAAAGAAGTCGTACGCAGGTATAAAAAATATTCTTGCAAAAGCCGAAAAAAAGAGAGAAATTGCACGGCTTAAAAAAAATTTGTATTTTGTACCCCTGGTTTATTGTCTTCTCCCAACATAGTCGATGACATATTCCGACTAGTATGGGAGAAAGGGGGAGTGTCATATAGAGTCACAGGTTTGTTCCAGACTCAAGTATCAGATTCTCCAGACCAGCCGATTTCCAGACTCTACAGAGATTTTGTCAGACTCGACGACAGATTCCGAGTCAGTTTCAGACATGCACGAGTATGCGGTCTTTTCAGATGTGCATATGCTTGCCATCTTTGTCGTGGTCCCCATCATTCTTCTTGTTTTGTCGGCCAGAGTTTTCATGTGAGCCATAGGGATTTCAGAGCAAAGGACCATTCCCTATGCTATGTGGGCAAGTGTTTTCATGTGGTATCATAGGTACTCCAGAGTGAAGTATCGTTCTCTGAGCCAGAAGGGAGAGACTCAGTTCTCCGACGAGGAGACTATTCCAGACTCCATTCTCCAGCGACTGTGGACTCCGACGAGGATTGCACTTTCATGGCCTTTTTCAATTTGGCCCTTTTTCAAAGATGGAGCGGTTGTCCACATTATTGTGGCGGGCCAGAGTACTCCGACTAGGAGACTCATTTCAGTTGCAGTGACTCTGACAGGCGCAGTACAGAGCACATGCTCTCCGACGAGGAGATTCAGCATACACACTCCAGCCCGTTCGTCCTCCTCACCTGCACGGTATGAGAAGCAACGTCCTCGACAGCAGCAGTTGTGCGCGTTGAGTTGATATTGTCCGTAGTGTCATGTATTTTGAGTTGAGTTTCTTTCTGTTTGTCCAAGCTGAGCGTTGCATGCTCCAGCTTGAGGGAGAGTGTTGGAGTATTTGGTTGTGCGCTAGTTGAGTTGTAGATGGGTAAATGGATACCACTAGGATCCATTTACCCCATCCATATGTTTAGTCCCACATCTACCAGTGGTGGGACTTGGAGGCTCTATGGAGGCTATATAAGGACCTCCAGACCTCCGGTATCCATTGAGAAAAAGCAATGAAGCATATGGCCCTTTGAGGCCTTCTCCCGTGGTTTCATCCCGCTCCTTAAGAAGTAGGGTTCCACGTTAAATCTTCGGGTTCCGATTTCTTTAGCTTTATTCTCTGATTCCGCTTCCGCTTCCGGTTTTCTAACATAAATTAGCATGCATTCTGCATTTGTATTAATCTACATTATTTTCACATAAATTCAAGCTTTTTTTAATTAATTCATGCTAACTCCAATTGACATGAAACTAACTTCATTACACATCACTAACCTTAATCAAGGAAAAAACCTAAAAAAATACTAACATGTACATATCTAAAATAAACCCAAATACTAATTTCAAGACAAAAAGCCGTAGACGTTGATATATCTCCCATACAGTGCCCAAATGTACTCTACTCACTTTTAAATAATATACATTCAATTATCTACAAATTAAGACCAAATTCAAAAAAAATCAGAGTTCATTGGTGAAAATTAGATTTTGGGACCTAATTGTGTATTGTGAAGTTTTACTGATTTTAACCTATCATAATATCATTTCATGTGCATATTCCACTCCTTCTGATTATTTTCTTTTCATTTCATTATTTTATTCAGTGTTTTAACTAATTACATAAATTCGAAATCCAAAAGAATCAGAAAGACAAATAAAAAGACAGATTCTGACTTAAGCTTAATGACCTAACCGACATGTATATAATCCACTTCCCTAATTTTTCTAGCTTATTTCTAACTCATAAAATTCTAAAAAAATGAATTTGTGTCCCTTACATTATTTCATATGATATTTTATTTTTACATGCATATATTTATCTATAAAAAATCAAATAAATATTACAAAGCTAAAAAATGGTATTTTATATACATAAAACATCACCAAAAATGCATATATCTTGCACAGTTCATTCCATTTGCATTCGAGTCCTTCATGTGCATTATAAATTATATTTATTGAACATTTTCATTCTTCTCATTTTTACATTTGAGGTCATTTACTATTTTTTAATTTAATTTTCTATCATCGGTCTGCAATCTAGTCAAAGGTCAACACGCACCATGTGGCGCACTCGCATTGGTCCATTCAGTCGCACGGTCAAACCCGCTTTTTTATTGCAAACCAGGTGAGTCCCCATTGCGAGGATCACCGCCTGATATATTTCATTAAAAAGTAATCGTATTACATTACTGAGAGAGCCAGAAGTTATACAAAGCGTTACATTGAGCTACTGCGTTCTCACTGTAGAATCTCTGATTTTTGAAGATAAGCTTATTGAGGCCCAGCCATATAGCCCAGAGATTGACAGATTCCTAAAATACGTTCGTCCCCTCACGCTGCAGCTAGGGGATATCAAGCTCGAACCAACCCCGCTCGGACAAAACACAACTAAATAAAAGACGATCGGAGTCCTCAACCGCGTCGCCGCACCTGTCACACCGAGTGTCTGAAAAATGGAGTATACGTCCCCCCCACCTAATTTTGTGCATAATCCTCCCCTGCCTAAGGCACCAGAGAAACACCTTGACCCTTAACGGAATCATAGCCGCCCAAACAATTCGCATATCTTGGCATAAGTCAGCATCCCGCTCCTCGATTCTCCTCGTCAAATGAAGATACGCCTTCTTTATCGTGAATGAAGTGCCTCCCCAGCGACAGTGATCCTGGTCCCGAGAGAAGGACTCCCGCCGCGAAAGGGAATCCAAAAGAGCCAAATATTCTTCCACACGATGTTCTAAGAGTTCGGCGAGAAAAGTCGGTGCCCAAGCGTCCTCCACCGCTACCTGGGAGATCGTCGCTTCCTTCGTTGCCGATAAGGAGAAGAGGCGAGGGAATGTAGCCTCTAAGCAGCCGTCACCAATCCAATTGTCACGCCAAAATCTGAAAGTCATGCCGTCCCCGACGACAGGATGAAGCCGGGAAACCAGCTGCAACATAACTGCATGTATACCAGCCCAAAACGGAGATTCGAACCTCACACTGTGGTTCCAGGTCGCCTCTCACCCCGTATATCTCCCGCAAAAGATTCACCACCTGGAAGGTAGACGGACCCCAAATTCGGATGGCCCATTTAGACAACAAGGCCTTGTTCACGCCTGCCAGAAGAATCTCTTCATTAGGGCCTCTAATTTTTTTCCTCACCCCTACCGGCATCAGCCTCGTAGACATGAAAAAGATGGGGATGGCGGACAATACGTGCTTCAGGAGGACCAACTTCCCCCCACGAGAAAGCGATACCACCATCCAACCCGCCAGCCGCTGCTCCAACCTCATTACAAGACTATCCCAATCCGTCCTTCTGAGCTTGGCCGCAACAAGAGGTAATCCCAAGAAACGGATCGGCAAGCTCCCCGCCGTGCACTCCGTAGTAGCCGCTAAGCGTGCACGGTCCGAGTCGTCCATCCCAAACGCAATGACAGACGATTTAGCCTTATTGATTTCCAAGACGAACAGCTCACCGAAGATTTCGGCCAGATGCACCACATTATCGTTCTGCTCGTTGTTGCCTCCCAAGAAGAGAATAGTGTCATCCGCGTATTGTAACAAAGGGATGGAGATGTCCCCCCGACTGTATCCCACCAGCCCGTCCGAGCAGCCTGACTCAGAATGACCCCCAGAGCATCCGCCATGATTACATACAGCATGGGGGTCAAAGGGCACCCTTGCCTCATCCCCCGCTACGGATGGAAGAATCCCCCCCTCCGGCTTGCCATTCACCAAGATCTTGTATGATGAAGTGGTGACGCATCTTTTCATCCAGTCCACCCACTGCTCCGGAAATCCCCTTCTCCGTAAGGAAGTCCATAAGAACCTCGAGTCCACCGAATCATAAGCCTTAGCATAATCGATTTTCCAAAGCGCCCCTCTCGTCGTCGAGCGCTGCCAGTCTAGACAAATCTTCGTAGCCATGACGAGGTCATCCGCCATTTGCCTTCCCGGGAATCTGGGACGAAGCAGTTTAGCCATGAAGAATCACTGTGTCCAATACCCCCTTGAGCCTGTTTGCCAGAATCTTCGCGATGATGAGGTATAACCCATTCGAAAGAGCTATCGGCTGATAATCGTCCACCTGCACAGGATGGTCCTTCTTCGGAAGCAGAAAGAGCAAGGCCATGTTTATTCTTTCGAGACCCTTGTTTCCATCCCTAAATTTGTTAATTACGTCCATCATCTTCGCCTTCAAAAGTTCCCAAAATTCCCTGTAAAAGATGATTGGGAAGTTGTCCGGGTCGGGGGCCCCATCTGAGTTCAAACTGAAAACCGCCTTCTTGGCTTCCTCCAGAGAGAAAGGAAGCATAAGGCCTTTGGCACGCTCCTGAGATAGCACCTCCATTCCAGAACCCAGCCACCCCCAACCGCTCCCTTCCCTCTTCCTCGAGGCTGCCACAAAATGACTCCTCAAATCCCTCCCCATAGCAACCTTTCCTGCAATCCGCTCCCCAACGACCTCTACCTCATTAATGTGGTTCATCCGCCTCCGGCCTGATGCCACGGAAGAAAGATGTGTTAGCATCCCCCTCCCGGAGCCACTTTTGTCTGGATCTTTGGCGCCACTCCACCTCCTCCATCTTATCTTCTAACATAATTTCCTCTAGCAAGCCCTGTCTCTCAATGAACTCCTCTTCAGATAGCTCTCTTTCAACGTCAAGACGGTCCTACGCAGACATTCTATTCTGGATCTTTGTCTCCTCTCCCTACGCATGGCCTTGACTTCCTTCCCATAGTTCAAAAGGAAAGACCTCAGGATGGAGAGTTCAGCTGCAAACCTGTTGACCGCTGAACCTTCCACCGTAAAGCCTGCCCAGATCTCCTTGACCTTGTCATGGAAGCCCAATTCCATCAGCCAGCTTCGCTTATAGCAGAAACAAAACCGGTGTCTGCATTCCTCCTCGGACGACCAGAGGATCGGAGTGTGGTCGGAATGCGTGTGGGGGAGAGCCCATGCCCTCGATAAAGGAAACCTCGACGCCCCGGCCGGAGAGAGCAGGAAACGATCCAGCTGGGAGCGCGATCTTCTATCCCTCTAAGTGAAAGAGCACCCCGCAACATCGATGATAGACATCCCCATAACATGAGCCATCTCACGGAGAGCGACCAAACCCGGGTCTTCCGCCACCGCCCTGCAGTCTATCGTCAGGAAGAAATGTGATGTTAAGATCACCCCCTACGATCCAGACCCCCAACCCAGCCGAGCCCCCCAGACCTTCTAACTCTCCCATCAAATCACTCCGATCCCCACTGTTCGGCCCATAAACATTCGAGACAAAGAGCTCGAGCCCATCACTCCTGCGGAGGCACACTGAAAGGCAGTGGGTGGATTGCTCGGAATCCACAAAGTCGAAAACGTCCCTCTTCGACGCAGAGATCATACCACCGGACGCGCCATGTGACCCCCGCTCTACCAGCTGGAACCTCTCCCCAATCAAGACTCCTCAGCTCAATCTCCACTCCGACTTGTAACTTCGTTTCCTGGAGGAGGAATACATCCGCCCATGCATATGCTATTAGGTTCTTCACTCCCATTCTTTTCTCCGGTCTTCCCATCCCCCTAACGTTCCACGACAAGATCTTCAGAGGCATATAGAACGCTGCAGCTTCCTTGGTGGTACAAGACCCAAAAGTTTCGCCACTCCCCTGTCCGAAACACGGAATCGATTCTGAGAACTCCACGAGGTCGAGAACGAGGTGGTGATTCCGGTTTGAGTCGCATACTCGTCAGGCCCATGCTCGGTTGCGGCACTCAAAGGCACCCTTCTCTGTCTCCAAGCTGCGGAAGGTGTCCTCACGTAACAAGATCCGAACCTGGGAGTCTCCTTGCCCTCCTTTCCAGGTACCACTGAACTAAGAATGACGAACTACCCTCCTGGAGACGGGGAAGGAATTAGCTCCACTCTCGAGCCAACTCTTGAGAAAAAGCAATGAAGCATATGACCCTTTGAGGCCTTCTCCCGTAGTTTCATCCCGCTCCTTAAGGAGTAGGGTTCCACGTTAAGTCTTCGTGTTCCGATTTCTTTAGCTTTATTCTTCGATTCCACTTTCGCTTCCTATTTTCTAACATAAATTGGCATGCATTCTCCATTTGTATTAATCTACATTATTTTCACATAAATTCAAGCTTTTTTAATTAATTCATGCTAACTCCAATCGACATGAAACTGACCTCATTACACATCACTAACCTTAATCAAGGAAAAATCCTAAAAAACACTAACTTGTACATATCTAAAATAAACCCAAATACTAATTTAAAGACAAAAGGCCATAGACGTTGATATATCTCCCATAGAATGCCCAAATGTACTCTACTCATTTTTTAAATAATATACATTCGATTATCTACAAATTAAGACCAAATTCAAAAAAATCAGAGTTCATTGGTGAAAATTGGATTTTGGGACCTAATTGTGCATTGTGCAGTTTTACTGATTTTAACCTATCATAATATCATTTCATGTGCATATTCCACTCCTTCTGATTATTTTCTTTTTCATTTCATTATTTTATTCAGTGTTTTAACTAATTACATAAAATTCGAAATCCAAAAGAATCAGAAAGACAAATAAAAAGACAGATTCTGACTTAAGCTTACTGACCTAACCTACATGTATATAATCCACTTCCCTAATTTTTCTGGCTTATTTCTAACTCATAAAAATTCTAAAAAAAATGTATTTGTGTCCCTTACATTACATGCATTTATTTATCTATAAAAAATCAAATACAAATTACAAAGCTAAAAAATGATATTTTATATACATAAAACATCACTAAAAATGCATATATCTTGCACATTTCATTCCATTTGCATTCGAGTCATTCATGTGCACTATAAATTATATTTATTGAACATTTTCATTCTTCTCATTTTTACACTGGAGGTCATTTACTATTTTTTAATTTAATTTTCTATCATCGGTCTGCAATCTGGTCGAAGGTCAACACGCACCACAAGGTTCAGGAAAGCGGTATGCGTATGCGTTCGGTCAGGTCACTGAATAGCGACTAAGCGGTATGCGGGGGCATATGCGGGGTATATGCAGTTCTACGCAATTTCTTATTTTTTTGAAATATATATATATATATATATACACAAATTCGACTACAACTGAACTAAACTTATGAATAATTGTGGTCCAACTTGATGTCCCCACTAAAACAACAACAACAATACTATAACTATATATCAAATATTATCATCAAACTCCAAAATCGAAATATCTTTGTCTCAATCATATTCTCAATTTTAAACACCATGAAATCAAGATGCAATCGATGCCTTCAACTATAAATATAGCAACACTCAAGCATGTCCCAGCATGTCTTTCATGTCATCTACCCTTCTCAACAAAAGTATCAATGCCTAAATTTTGATTCTTTGAATAACTCCTTGCATAAAATCCATTAATTATATCTTCACCTGCTTATGTTTATTTATTGGCTTATTACAAGAGCTGAGAAATACATCAGGAAATCCAAAGCATCGGTGTGGTCTGCTACCTACGTAAAGGGGTCTCACTACTGGATATGTTCAAAAAATATCGACAGTGTGCAAAATATTGAGAATTTAAACAAAGGGTGCCGCGGTAAACAAGGGAGCATAGCAACGAACATGAAAATATTGAGAATTAAAAAAAATAAAAATAGTAAAGGGTTAATAACGACAGTGTGCAAAATATCCCATACCGCAACTAGGAGGAGGCGGTGCCGCGGTGGAGCTGGGAGGAGGAGGCGTGATGCCGCAACTAGGGGGAGGCACGGTGCCGCAGTTAGGGGGAGGTGTGGTGCCGTATGGAGCTGGGAGGAGGAATCAGAGTTGGGGGAAGCGGAGGAGGTAGAAGAGTTGGGAAGGGGAGGCGGAGATGAGTGGAGGCGGAGGAGCTCGGAAGAGGTAGCGATGGAGGCGCGATTGGGACTTGGGAGGAGGATCGTGGAGGCGTGAGTTCGCACGGGGGAGATTAGGGTATCGGGGAATCAGGGGAGAGAGGGTTAGGGTAACTGGGTAACGGGATAATCGGGTATGGGACTACGAGTAATCGGGTAATGGGGGTTACGGGTAGTCGGATCTAGTGATCCGATCTGATAGCACCGGGGAGCACGAAGTGGGCGCATGGTCCGCGTATGCGGCCGCTCAGCGCGCATATGCGGGCCGCATATGCGCGATAGGCGCATATAGAGGGGCTTCATGAATGCGGCACGCCCAACAGTCTGCACGTGCATATGTGGCCGCATATGCGACCGCTTCAACCGATTTTGTGAACACTGACGCACCATGTGGCGCACTCGCATTGATCCACTCAGTCGCACGGTCAAACCCGCTTTTTTTTATTGCAGACTGGGTGAATCCCCATTGCGGGTAAGGAAATATGTTTTTGCAGCATCCTTCTCAACATTGATCAGAGATTGACGAGGATGATTGTATGAGTCTCTCTACGCATACAACAAATCCTCCATATGATCTTGTAGACTCGCTCAGATCGGCCTACTACCCCAGTCGAGTTCCGTTTCTACCTCCTTTTCCATGACGTAAGAGAACAAGGGTCAAAGTCAAACCCGCTTGCACCCAGTTAAAGCTTCTTTGTCCTGTAGTGCCCTCCACTTGGGTTGTTGGATTGATTTTGATCCAATGGCCAGATTCATCTCTGCCCTATCCCCTCTTCTCTCACGCGCGTTGAACGTGATGCCCCTCCGACCGTTGGATCGAGATTCGATCTATGGCACATGTAACTCTCCTCCCCCTACTTCTCGCTCAGTGTCGCCTTGACCGAGACCACCACTATCTATGGTCGATACCTTGAGCTCCAACACCGTCATCATTGTCTTATCCCCGATCGAATCCCTAAACACCGTTCTTTACGAACCAATTCCCCAAATCTCGGAACCCAATCCCATCAACAGTCGTTAGAGACCCAAGTCTCTACGCCTCGACCGACTCTATTCAGTGCCAACGTCCGACGAACCACCTCCTCCATTGTCATTATCCTCTCACCGAGCGTTAGAAACCTAGGACCTCTACACCTCTCCATCTTCCTCCCTATTTAAACCTAGCCCCAACGGTCTTCGAAAGGGATCCGCCGAATCTGTCGTTATTCTACAGGGAGAGAGAGAGTCGAGAGGTTGTCGGTGACAGCGGCCACTACCTCAGGCGACGACGCTCCAGGTGAGATCCACAAGGGAATCCCCGTTGTGTTGCTACTCTTCAAGGACAGTGGAGCCACGCAATGCTCCGTCGTGGCAAGGCGATCATTGGAGTAGAGCTCCGCTCCTCCAAACTGCAGGCAAAATACCCTCTTCTTCTTCGCAGTGGACCCAACGTCTTCATCTTCCTCTTCGATCGCTCATCAACCGCTCCACCATCACCTTCCACCCCTTCGCTTCTTCTCTACCTTCCGCAACCCCTCACTCCCTCGAGCCCCTCTCCATTGCCTAACTGGAGCCCCGCACCACCATCCTTCGAGCATCAGGCAAGACCACCGGAGCAGTTGCATCAAGGAAGCATTAACGCGGAGAAGAACTCCCAGGACTGAGCTCCAGCCATCGTTGGATCAAGAACAAGAGAAATGATTGCCGTTGATTTTCGCCCAAAACTTGATAGTTGATCGAAACTCCTTCAGACGTGTCAGATCCTCCCCAGGTCTGCCATCCAAGCCTCGTGTCGGATAGCACCGAAGCTGCTAGAACATGACACGTGAAGCCTTTGTTCCACGTCTCTACCCAGCCTCTACTCCCTACGTGTATCGCGCGTGACCTGGGAAAATTGGCGGCGGCTCCTCCCAGTTCCAGGAAACTACAAGAAGGCCCTCTGGAGGATATATCCGTAAACATAATTTTATTATTTTTACTACATTTCAGGGATCTAAATGTCATTTAATCGTAACTTGATCATTATTAATCAGTTTTTGATGTAAGTGGTGTCTATTTAAAGCTTGAGTGATCCTTTTCCACCTAGAACATTGAGATTTTATTTTGAAGACATGATCGAACATCAATTATTTAAGGTTATTCAAGTACATTGGGCATAATTATTCAGAGTCAATTATTCGTTATTGCTCAATCAGTTGTGACTTTTGCGAATTTATATGGGAGATTAATCAGAGCTTAATTGACTAATTATTTGCTGAGATTAAATAAGGGGAGGTATTAATTGACTGGGGTTGGCTCATTAATTGACTAGACTTACTTTGTTTGGTTGTGTGTCGCTGGTGCATCTTCTTTCACGATTTTGCATCATACTTTTTCTTCTTTATTTAAAAAACCACAAAAAGATTGCATTTGCTTATTTATTTATTTCGCACCACATAGCATAGCATTAATTTCTTTGCATTAAAATATTTGGAAAATTTATGCATCATATTTCTTTTCGCAATAAATTACATCTTTTATTTAAAAATCATAAAAATTGAAAAATATAAAAACACCAAAAATAAATAATTCTTCTTCCCAGAAAACCTAATTATCTCAATTATTTGAAAATTAATTATGAACCCTCGCATTACCTCCCTGAGTTCGACCTTGGGACTTACCCAAGTAAAATAAATAATTCAACAACATTGAGGATTAATTTTCCATATATTTCTTCAGTGTGGTCATTTTTTACGGTTCCTAGATTGCTCGACTACAACAACTTCGACAATCATTATCATTAATAACAAGGGTAGTTCAGAGAAGTCGTTAGTCACCGAACTGAAAAAACACCTCGTTGGTGGCTACAAACCTACAACAGCATGGCCAAATGTCCCAGTTGTCTTCGAGAGCTTAAAATGAAGTGAAGGATAACCCAAAAGGCCATACTACAAAGAAAAATGAGGGGATCAAATAAACAAGCAGTTTAATAAATTTTATTTGAAAGAATATTCTATGTATTATCTTTTGATTCGTATGATGATTTCTTATACTCAGTTGTGACTCAGACAGCAGCGAGAATAATACGTATAAGATAGATTGTAGGACTCAATGAGAACTGGGCATGAGAGATGGGAATCGTTGATCGTGGTCTTGGACCACTTAGTACGAGTGCAAGATTTCCTTTGCAGCCGAAAGTAAAAGTGGATGCAAAAGTGGTGCAACTGAGTTACCACCAAAGAAGAAGGAAAAGGGCAACGGAATCAAACCCTTCCTTAGAAACCACTGCTCTACTCACTATGTTCCAATCAAAGATAAGAAGCAGAAGACGCTGAAGGGATTGATTAGGATCACCCCAACAAATGTGGTGAAGGGATCGTTCTTGCAACATTCAACCGGAGAAATTGTGGTATTGTAAGAGGGTGAGAAACTCCAACCCCCCCCCCTCCTCGAGATAATGAGCAAATACCTCTATATCAAAATATATCATTGAGTTGAAGAATATATGGTATGAATACGTGTTAGCTCGCATCTGCAGTGATCGGACGAGCTATACAAGGAAGTTGTTGGAGTATTTGGTAGTGCACCTATTAAGTTGTAGATGGGTAAATGGATACCTCCAGGATCCATTTACCCCATCCAGTTGTTTAGTCCCACATCGTCTAGTTGTGGGACTTGGAAGCCCTGTGGAGGCTATATAAGGAGCCCCAGGCCTCCTGTATCAGATGAGAGAAAAGCAATAGATAAATATGCCCCGTTGAGGGCTTCTCCCGTGGTTTCATCCTGCTCCTCACGGAGTAGGGTTCTACGTAAAATCATGGTGTTTCCATGTTTATCTTTCTTGTTCTTATGTTTTGTTTTATCATTCCGCTTCCGCTTCCTATTTTCTAACATGGTATCAGAGCGGGTTCGATTCTCGGAAAAAATTTTAATGTTCTTATTCATGTTCGGGATTCGATTGTGTTTTTCGTTTATTGATTGAGGACTTGGTGGCGTTGGTATTCAAGTTTGTACGAGATTTTCAGCATCGTCAAGTTCAAAAATGTCTAGGGTTTCTGAAACCCTAGATCTCCAGTTCCTGATGATCCCGTGCATCTCCAGATTCGCGTGCTTCACAGGCGGTTGTTGCCGCACGTTCCAACATCCCGACGCCGCTCCTCGCGCAAGGAGCCTCCTGGCGTGGCCTTATAATTCCGTTGTAACCCCATCGCCTCACGTGTGCTCCTCCCCCTACTGTGACTCTACATATATACTTTTGCTTTCACTAGGGTTCCCATGGGAACCCCTTCAAATGTCGCCGCCTTGGCTTGTCCGCAGGAGAAGGAGCTGCTACGCCGATAAGGGAGGAGGCGCCTGGAGATCCTAGGGTTCCGCCATGGAGGTTGCAGCGGCGAAGGAGTCGCCGCCTTCTCCTGGAGGGCGCATAATTTCTCCAAAAGGCCCGAGCAATTTAAAAAAAATCTGATGCGGGCCCATTAAGCAAAAAAAAGGGGGCAGCAAGTGTAAAGAAAAAAAAGGAGATTAAAAAAGGTTGCGTACCAGAAAAAGCCGTACGCAAGTATTTCAAAAAAATTGATGCAAAAGCCGAAAAAAAGTGATTGAAATGGCTTAAAAATGTGTTTAAAAATTTTGAAAAGCCGCAAGGATTTTTTTGTGAATGTCCATGTTGTTTCTCTCCCTGTATTTATATATCTTGTCTTCTCCCAACTTTGTCGATGTTGAATTTCCGATAA
Source organism: Ottelia alismoides (assembly GCA_037367405.1). Classification (NCBI taxonomy): domain Eukaryota; kingdom Viridiplantae; phylum Streptophyta; class Magnoliopsida; order Alismatales; family Hydrocharitaceae; genus Ottelia; species Ottelia alismoides. The sequence continues at coordinate 555,188 of JAZKJV010008185.1, forward strand.
GTATGTTAGAAAGGGGGAGTATATATGTAGAGTCACAGTGCTAGTTGCAGATTCAGATGTCAGATTCCAGAGGCCAGTCATTTTTCAGACTCAAAAGATTCAGTTGTTCAGACTCGACATTCAGTTTGGTCAGAGTCCAAGTTCGAGGCACTCCAAGACAAGAGGCCTATTTTTGAGTTCTTCATAGAGAAACTCAGTTTCAGACACGCACGAGTTTGCGGTCATTTTCAGATGAGCACGTGTTGCCATCATTTGTTCGTGGTCCCCATCATTATTCTTGTTTTTTCAGCCAGAGTTTTCATGTGAGCCATAGGGACTCCAGAGTAGAGGATCATTCCCTATGCCATTTTGGCAAGGGTTTTCATGTGGTATCATAGGTACACCAGAGCAGTGCACCATTTTCTGAGCCAGATGGGAGAGACCCAGTTCTCCGACGAGAAGACTTATTTCAGACTCCATTCTCCAGCGACCGTGGACTCCGACGAGGATTGCACAGCCACGGCCCTTTTTCAGTTCGGCCCTTTTCAGAGATGGAGCAGTTGTCCACATATTGTGGTGGGCCAGAGTACTCCGACGAGGAGACTCATTTCAGTTGCAGTGACTCTGACAGCCGCAGTTCAGAGGACATGCTCTCCGACGAGGAGATTCAGAAGACTCACACACCAGCCCGTTCGTCCTCCTCACCTACACGGCATGAGAAGCAATGTCCTCGACTGCAGCAATGTGTGTGTTGGGTTGATATTGTCCGTAGTGTCCTGTAGCGTTGAGTTGAGTTTCTTTCTGTTTGTCCAAGCTGAGCATTTCATGCTCCAGCTTGAGGGGGAGTGTTGGAGTATTTGGTAGTGCGTCTATTGAGTTGTAGATGGGTAAATGGATACCTCTAGGATCCATTTACCCCATCCAGTTGTTTAGTCTCACATCGTCTAGTGGTGGAACTTGGAGGCCCTGTGGAGGCTATATAAGGAGCCCCAGGCCTCCTGTATCAGACGAGAGAAAAGCAATAGAAAAATATGTCCCGTTGAGGGATTCTCCCGTGGTTTCATCCCGCTCCTCACGGAGTAGGGTTCCACGAAAAATTATGGTGTTTCCATGTTTATCTTTCTTGTTATTATGCTCTGTTTTATCATTCCGCTTACGCTTCCTATTTTCTAACAGAAGCAAATCATCTTCAGTATTTATTGTGCTGTGAAGATGGTATTTACCAGGTCTTAGATGCATTAATAACCACAACTGCATATTCAAGCTCATGAAAAATGTCACTAAAGAGGTCGGGTTGAATAACATTCTGTCGGTTGTTACTGACAACGACAACTACTTCACGGTTGGTGAAATGTGTATGGCATCCAACAAGTTTGGAATCTTTTGAACCTTATATATTGCAAATTACAATGACTTTTTTTAGAGATAAAAGTGTGTTCACCATAAAGGTGCACGCCTAAAAACACATTGAATTGACTCAATTCGAAAGAATTTTGAAAGGACGATAATAATCATGAATGATTTTGATCTAGCATGAACAATTTACAATATTCATCTACAATCATTCTAGTCAGGCATTGATGAGGAGGATGTTTTAGGGCGACATTATAAGGTTCAGAAAAACCATATTTGCAAGCAATCTTATAGCCTTGCAAAGCGTGCAGGGCTAAGGAAATGTTTAGATAGTGGTTTGAGATCCATGAAGTGCAAGATCAAGGTAGAAAATTAGAAACCTTGATCAAAAGTGTAAATTTCTTAGATGTTTTCTTCATGCAAGAAGGATCATGGAACCGGTTGTGTCGACATTGAGGATAGTTCCTGTGATAAATCCGATAATAGAAATGGTGTACAAGGCCATGTGGATGTGTGTGAGGGTTGATAGAAGCAGTTGGCTAGCTGTGGAGGATTTCTCCTTGCAGTTGGATGATGGATCAAGTGACGCAAGGCATTGAAAAAAAGGGTCTAAACTATGGTTGAGCATCATAAACAAACTGTGGACAAAATATTGTGCCACCATCTTCGTCATGTAGGTATGTAAATGTATTTCTACATTGTCTCATATTTCACGTTCTCGAAGGTCAACACGCACCATGTGGCGCACTCGCATTGGTCCATTCAGTCGCACGGTCAAACCCGCTTTTTTATTGCAAACCGGGTGAGTCCCCATTGCGGGAATCACCGCCTGATATATTTCATTAAAAAGGAATCGTATTACATTACCGAGAGAGCCAGAAGTTATACAAAGCGTTACATTGAGCTACTGCGTTCTCATTGAGGCCCAGCCATATAGCCAAGAGAGTAGCTAACGGTTTCGAACAGTCCTCGCTGGAATTACCTCCTAGCCTTTTGACGGATTCCCAAAATACGTGCGTCCCCTCACGCTGCAGCCAGGGGATATCAAGTTCGGACCAAACCCGCTCGGACGAAACACAACTAAAGAAAAGGTGATCGGAGTCCTCAACCGCGTCGCCGCACCTGTCACACCGAGTGTCTGAAAAATGGAGTAAACGCCCCCTCCTGATTTTGTGCATAATCCTCCCTTGCCTAAGGCACTACAGAAACACCTTGACCCTTAATGGAATCATAGCTGCCCAAACAATTCACATATTTTGGCATAAGTCACCATCCCGCTCCTCGATTCTCCTCGTCAAATGAAGATACGCCTTCTTTATCGTGAATGAAGTGCCTCCCCAGCGACAGTGATCCCGGTCCCGAGAGGACTCCCGCCGTGAAGGGGAATCCAAAAGAGCCAAATATTCTTCCACACGATGTTCCGAGAGTTCGCGAGAAAAGTCGGTGCCCAAGCTCCTCCACCGCTACCTGGGAGAGTGTCGCTTCCTTCGTTGTCGATAAGGCGAAGAGGCGAGGGAATGTAGCCTCTAAGCAGCCGTCACCAGTCCAATTGTCACGCCAAAATCTGAAAGTCCTGCCGTCCCCAACGACAGGATGAAGCCGGGAAACCAGCTGCAACATAACTGCATGTATACCAGCCCAAAACGGAGATTCGAACCTCACACACTGCGGTTCCAGGTCGCTTCTCACCCCGTATACCTCCCGCAAAAGATTCACCACCTGGGAGGTAGACGTACCCCAAATTCGGATGGCCAATTTAGACAACAAGGCCCTGTTCATGCCCTCCAAATCCCTGACCCCAAGCCCGCCATCCTCACGCCTCTTAGTGACATCATCCCATTTTACCAGGTGCATACCTGACTCCTGCTTTTTATCCTTATACCAGAAGAATCTCTTCATTAGGGCCTCTAATTTTTTCCTCACCCCTGCCGGCATCAGCCTCGTAGACATGAAAAAGATGGGGATGGTGGACAATACGAGCTTCAGGAGGACCAACTTCCCCCCACGAGAAAGCGACACCACCATCCAACCCGCCACTCGCTGCTCCAACCTCATTACGAGACTATCCCAATCCATCCTTCTGAGCTTGGCCGCAACAAGAGGTAATCCCAAGAAACGGATCGGCAAGCTCCCCACCGTGCACTCCGTAGTAGCCGCTAAGCGTGCACGGTCCGAGTCGTCCATCCCAAACACAACGATAGTCGATTTAGCCTTATTGATTTCCAAGCCGAACAGCTCACCGAAGATTTCGGCCAGCTGCACTACATTATCGTTCTGCTCGTTGTTGCCTCCCAAGAAGAGAATAGTGTCATCCGCGTATTGTAACAAAGGGATGGAGATGTCCCCCCGACTGTATCCCACCAGCACGTCCGAGCAGCCTGACTCAGAATGACCCCCAGAGCATCCGCCATGATTACATACAGCATGGGGGCCAAAGGGCACCCTTGCCTCATCCCCCGCTGCGGTTGGAAGAATCCCCCCCCCTCCGGCTTGCCATTCACCAAGATCTTGTTCGATGAAGTGGTGATGCATCTTTTCATACAGTCCACCCACTGCCCTGGAAATCCCCTTCTCCGTAAGGAAGTCCATAAGAACCTCGAGTCCACCGAATCATAAGCCTTAGCGTAATCGATTTTCCAAAGCGCCCCTCTCGTCGTCGAGCGCTGCCAGTCTAGACAAATCTTCGTGGCCATGACGAGGCCATCCGCCATTTGCCTTCCCGGGATGAAAGTTGTTTGGCCATGAAGAATCACTGTGTCCAATACCCCCTTGAGCCTGTTTGCCAAATTTTCTTCGCGATGATGAGGTATAACCCTAAAAAAAAACTATCGGGCGATAATCGTCCACCTGCACAGGATGGTCCTTCTTCGGAAACAGAAAGAGCAAGGCCCTATATATTCTTTCGAGACCCTTGTTTCCATCCCTAAATTCGTTAATTACATCCATCACCTCCGCCTTCAAAAGTTCTCAAAATTCCATGTAAAAGATGGTTGGGAAGCCGTCCGGGTCGGGGGCCCCATCTGAGTTCAAACTGAAAACCGCCTTCTTGGCTTCCTCCAGAGAGAAAGGAAGCAGAAGGCCTTTGGCACGCTCCTGAGATAGCACCTCCATTCCAGAACCCAGCCACCCCCAACCACTCCCTTCCCTCCTCCTCGAGGCTGCCACAAAATGACTCCTCAAATCCCTCCCCATAGCAGCCTCCCCTGCAATCCGCTCCCCAGCAACCTCTACCTCATGAATGTGGTTCATCCACCTCCGGCCTGACGCCACGGAGTGGAAGAAAGATGTGTTGGTATCCCCCTCCCGGAGCCACTTTTGTCTGGATCTTTGGCGCCACTCCACCTCCTCCATCTTATCTTCAAAAATAATTTCCTCTAACAAGCCCTGTCTCTCAATGAACTCCTCTTCAGATAGCTCTCTTTCAACATCAAGACAGTCCTACGCAGACACTCTATTCTGGATCTTCGTCTCCTCTCCCTGCGCCTGGCCTTGACTTCCTTCCCATAGTTCAAAAGGAAAGACCTCAGGATGGAGAGTTTATCCGCAAACATGTTGACCGTTGAACCTTCCACCGTACAGCCTGTCCAGATCTCCTTGACCTTGTCACGGAAGCCCAGTTCCATCAGCCAGCTTCACTAAAAGCGGAAACAAAACCGGTGCATGCATTCCTCCTCGGACGACCAGAGGATCGGAGTGTGGTCGGAATGCGTGCGGGGGAGAGCCCATGCCCTCGATAAAGGAAACCTCGACGCCCCGGCCGGAGAGAGCAGGAAACGATCCAGCCGAGAGCGCGATCTTCTATTCCTCCAAGTGAAAGAGCACCCTGCAGTATCGATGATAGACAACCCCATAACATGAGCCATCTCACGGAGAGCGGCCGAACCCGGGTCTCTTCCGCCACCGCACTGCAGTCTATCATCAGGAAGCAATGTGATGTTAAGATCACCCCCTACGATCCAGACCCCCAACCTAGCCGAGTCCCCCAGACCTTCTAACTCTCCCATCAAGTCACTCGATCCCCACTGTTCGGCCCATAAACATTCGAGACAAAGAGCTCGAGCCCATCACTCCTTCTGCGGAGGCGCAATGAAAGGCAGTGGGTGGATTGCTCGGAATCCACAAAGTCGAAAACGTCCCTCTTCCACGCAGAGATCATACCGCCGGACGCGCCTTGCAACCCCCGCTCTACCAGCTGGAACCTCCCCCCCCATCAAGATTCCTAAGCTCAATCTCCACTCCGACTTGTAACTTCGTTTCCTGGAGGAGGAATACATCCGCCCATGCATATGCTATTAGGTTCTTCACTCCCATTCTTTTCTCCGGTCTTCCCAGCCCCCTAACGTTCCACGACAAGATCTTCAGAGGCATATAGAACGATGCAGCTTCCTTGGTGGTACAAGACCCAAAAGTTTCGCCACTCCCCTGTCCGAAACACGGAATCGATTCTGAGAACTCCACGAGGTCGAGAACGATGTGGTGATTCCGGTTAAGTCGCATACTCGTCAGGCCCATGCTCGGTTGCGGCGCTCAAAGCCGCCCTCCTCTGTCTCCGAGTTGCGAAAGGTTTCCTCACATAACAAGATCCGAACCTGGGAGTCTCCTTGCCCTCCTTTCTAGGTACCACTGAACTAAGAATGACGGACCGCCCTCCTGGAAGCGGGGAAGGAATTGGCTCCACTCTTGAGCCAACCCTTTACACCCTCTCCTCCCCATCTAGATCATTCTGACCGCTATGCCGCACTCCCGCCATTGATTGGCCAACCCCCTCGAGATCCTCCCCGCAATCCGAGGCAGGACCGGTGAGCGTCTTATCCCTGTTTCGTCCAGGTCCATCGCAAGCTGGTGTTGAGTTCTTGATAGTTGGAGCTTTCTACGTGCACCTGAAACTGCCGAAGAAGAGGACCTGAGCCGCTTCCATTGCAAGCTGCCCATCAGTAAGGCCCACTTTAGACGAAAGGGGCAACTGAACCGAAACCATATCCGGATCCACCATGTGGTGATCCGTTGGCGCAATCGGGTTTGGATCCAAGGAGCCCGACCCGACCTGCACCGCCACGTCGACTCCCGGTTGAATAAACTCGTTGGGACCTACCATCCCTTCTGGGACCCGGATCTACAGGTGCTGCTGGAGCATCGCGGGGTTCCCAACAGCCGCTTCTGGGAAATGATGTGGGAAGCCAAGGGCCACCTCCAAGCGATGCGATGATTCGTTTTCCTAGCGGCCGTCCGACTTCCCCGGCCGCGAGTCCGCATGACACTGGGCCTCGTCGCCTCCCGGTTTCATCGTCGGCCAGCTCTCTCCCTGCGCCGCTCTGTTGTTGGCACAAAATGGACTCCCCACTCGCGATCTCAATCAGAAAATTCCACCCATCCACTTGGGCCCTCCTCCAACCGAGTTTTTCCCCCGCTAATCTACCAACCTTCAAGATTGGCTCTATCGGCTCCCCAGGCCAGGTGCCTAACGATTTCACATATTCAATCTCCGCCGCCCCATCCAGCATGGCGCGAAGGACACCAATGGTGCGAAGTTTCAGAGGCACTCCTTTGATGCAGACGCGATCGATGAAAGCAGGCTGCCGCAATCCATCCTGCGCCGACAATCTGTGCCATCCCAGACCAGTCCAACCTTCCTTAGACCATCTCAGAAGCTCTCTGGCCTCAACCTCCGAGAGACCTCTCGCCAGCACCTTCGTCGCAGAGAACGGGACCAAGTCCCCACGGAACAGAGCCGCTGAAACCAGCCCCTCGTCCGATGCGCCAATGAAAGGGGCCTCCCAAGGATCACCACCCTCACCCAGGAGCAGGCATGAATTCCGTCCACCTTCGCTCCGCTGCGCTCCGACGGCAGAAGGACAACAGCTGGCCCTGTGCGATAATCCTTTGCACCGAAAGCAGCGGATAGCGTCACGACATTGTCGTGCCCAGTGAGAGATAGAGCCGCATCGGAACCAACCTCTCCCGAACGGATTAATGAACGGTTTTTTGCCTACTTCAACCGGTGTTGACGACGGCGCTCCCTTCGGCTCGAAACCAACACCCACCCCTCTTCGGCGTTCTCTCTCGCTCCCCCTTCGAACTCCGCTTCTCGGCGATTCTCCATCTCCCGCTCCCCCAAGGTTAAGGAAATATGTTTTTGCAGCATCCTTCTCAATATTGATCGAAGATTGACGAGGATGATTGTATGAGTCTCTCTACACATACAACAAATCCTCCATATGATCTTGTAGACTCACTCAGATCGGCCTACTACCCCAGTCGAGTTCCGTTTTTGCCTCCTTTTCCATGACGTAAGAGAACAAGGGTCAAAGTCAAACCCGCTTGCACCCAGTTAAAGCTTCTTTGTCCTGTAGTGCCCTCCACTTGGGTCGTTGGATTGATTTTGATCCAATGGCCAGATTCATCTCTGCCCTATCCCCTCTTCTCTCACGTGCGTTGAACGTGATGCCCCTCCGACCGTTGGATCGAGATTCGATCTATGGCACATGTAACTCTCCTCCCCCTACTTCTCGCTCAGTGTCGCCTGGACCGAGACCACCACTATCTATGGTCGATACCTTGAGCCCCAACACCGTCATCATTGTCGCTCAATCAGAACCCTAGGACTCACTCGATCTACCGGGGACTCGCTCCTTCTCACTCTCAGAGAAAGGGATAGACCAGAAAGAGATATGTGCCCCGCTCCTTAGTCATCCGACTGAGATCCCCCCAGCTAAGTAGCTTCTCATATACTGGATGGTCCCAGACTGAGTCTAACTAGGCTAGTTCGTGCAACTAATCCCGCAAAGGTCTGAACTTTGACCTGGAAAAGCATTCAAACAGAGTCATTTTTGACTTGAGGCTTTGGTGCTGAAGAAGGCCGCTCGAAAGATTCCTTACTCTCATATCTCTCCTGCTGGAGCGAGCGATAGCGAGCATGTAGCGACAGCTGCGAACGAGAGTGAGCGCGTAGCGACAGCTCGAATCCCTAACCACCGTTCTTTACGAACCAATTCCCCAAATCTCGGAACCCAATCCCATCGACAGTCGTTAGAGACCCAAGTCTCTACGCCTCGATTTACTCTATCCAGTGCCAACGTTTGACGAACCACCTCCTCCATTGTCATTATCCTCTCACCGAGCGTTAGAAACCTAGGACCTCTACACGTCTCCATCTTCCTCCCTATTTAAACCTAGCCCCAACGGTCTTCGAAAGGGATCCGCCGAATCTGTCGTTACTCTACAGGGGGAGAGAGAGAGAGAGTCGAGAGGTTGTCGATGACAGCGGCCACTACCTCAGGCGACGACGCTCCAGGTGAGATCCACAAGGGAATCCCCATTGTGTTGCTACTCTTCAAGGACAGTGGAGCCACGCAACGCTCCGTCGTGACGAGGCGATCATTGGAGTCGAGCTCCGCTCCTCCAAACTGCAGGCAAAATACCCTCTTCTTCTTCGCAGTAGACCCAACGTCTTCATCTTCCTCTTCGATCGCTCATCAACCGTTCCACCATCACCTTCCACCCCTTCGCTTCTTCTCTACCTTCTGCAACCCCTCACTCCCTCAAGCTCCTCTCCATTGACTAACTGGAGCCCCGCACCACCATCCTTCGAGCATCAGGCAAGACCACCGGAGCAGTTGCATCAAGGCAGCATTAACGCAGAGAAGGAAGAACTCCCAGGACAGAGCTCCAGCCATCGTTGGATCAAGAACAAGAGAAATGATGGCCGTTGATTTTCGCCCAAAACTCGACAGTTGATCGAAACTCCATCAGACGTGTCAGATCCTCCCCAGGAATGCCATCCAAGCCTCGTGTCGGATAGCACCGAAGATGCTAGAACGTGACACGTGAAGCCTTTGTTCCATATCTCTGCCCAGGCCTCTACTCCCCACGTGTATCGTGCGTGACCTGGGGAAAATTGGCGGCGGCTCCTCCCAGTTCCAAGAAACTATAAGAAGGCCCTCTGGAGGATATATCCGTAAACATTTTTTATTATTTTTACTACATTTCAGGGATCTAAATGTCATTTAATCGTAACTTGATCATTATTAATCAGTTTTTGATGTAAGTGGTGTCGATTTAAAGCTAGATTGATCCTTTTCCACCTAGAACATTGAGATTTCATTTTGAAGACATGACCGAACATCAATTATTTAAGGTTATTCAAGTACATTGGGCATAATTATTCAGAGTCAATTATTCGTGTTAGAGTTATTATATTTACATTTATGTTTGTAACTCTTCGGGTTCCGTAACCCCCGTCACCCTTCGGGTTTTCGTAACCCTCAGTGACCCTTCAAGTTCTGTAACCCCCAGTGACCCTTCAAGTTCTGTAACCCTTGTACTCTCTAGGGTTTACTCTCTATATAAGAGACCCTACCTCTATGGAATAAACATCCACTTTGTCTCTCTTCTCAACATGGCATCAGAGCAACGGTCCTAGACCGAAGTCTAATACCCTAAATTCGTCGCCACCACCAGCCCTCTCTCCGCCGACAAGGAGAGAGGGATGGACCTCCTACATCTCTTGTGGATTCTATGGTCTCGCGCAAGTCAATCCGAGCCCCCAGCAGCACCAGCTGCCACCTCCAGCGACACCTAAAGCGCCGCCCGACGCTCCAAAAGCTCCAGCCACATTTCCTGTGTCGTCAGCACTGCATGGAGTCCCTCCTCTCCAACAACCCTTGCCTCACCACGACTTATTTCTCCCAATGTTTGTTTCTCCCAATTTGATGTTCCATACTCTTTATTCTATCAAGTGTGGGAGAAAAGTGTCATAGATGATTCTTCAGGACGTATGCTACCCTACCACGACTGACAGACCGACACTCTAGACTCCTACTCAGATCATCAGTCTTCACCGAGCATCGACTTCTTCGTGAGGGCGTATACTTCTTTTACGACTCGACTACTACTCCGTGCTGGACTTCTTCTACAGCGATTCTTCTCCAGGCACGACAGAGATATGTTCCGGTGACCTGCAGGCATGACAGAGATACATTCCGGTGACCTGATATCGCAGCGACTCTACAGGCATGACAGAGATACGTTCAGATGACCTGAAAGTCGCAGACCCGTCCTCGAGCGAGGTCTTCTACCAGCAACGGACATATGTTCTTATGATGCATCGTGTGAAGATGTGGTGTATACTTTTTCTTTTTGTTACAAGCTGCAGCTTTCTCAGCTCCAGCTTGAGGGGGAGTGTTAGAGTTATTATATTTACAATTATGTTTGTAACCCTTCGGGTTCCGTAACCCCCGTTACCCTTCGGGTTTCGTAACCCTCAGTGACCCTTCAAGTTCTGTAACCCCCAGTGACCCTTCGAGTACTGTAACCCTTGTACTCTCTAGGGTTTACTCTCTATATAAGAGACCCTACCTCTATGGAATAAACATCTCATTTCATTCCTCTTCTCAACAATTCGTTATTGCTCAATCAGCTGTGACTTTCACGAATTTATATGGGAGATTAACCAGAGCTTAATTGATTAATTATTTGCTGAGATTAAATAAGGGGAGGTATTAATTGACTAGGGTTGGCTCATTAATTGACTTGACTTACTCTGTTTGGTTGTGTGTCGCTGGTGCATCTTCTTTCACGATTTTGCATCATACTTATTCTTCTTTATTTAAAAACCACAAAAAAAATTGCATTTGCTTATTTATTTATTTCGCACCACACAGCATAGCATTAATTTCTTTGCATTAAAAAATATTTGAGAAATTTATGCATCATATTTCTTTTCGCAATAAATTACATCTTTTATTTAAAAAATCATAAAAAGTTGAAAAATATAAAAACACCAAAAATAAAAAATTCTTCTTCCCAGAAAATCTAATTATCTCAATTATTTGAAAATTAATTATGAACCCTCGCATTACCTCCCCGAGTTCGACCTTAGGACTTACCCAAGTAAAATAAATAATTCGACAACATTGAGGATTAATTTTCCATACTACTTCTTCAGTGTGGTCATTTTTTACGGTTCCTAGATTGCTCGACTACAACTTCGACAATCATTATCATTAATAACAAGGGTAGTTCGGAGAAGTCGTTAGTCACCGAACTGAAAAAACACCTCATTGGTGGCAACAAGCCTACAACAACATGGCCAAATGTCCCAGTTGTCTTCGAGAGCTTAAAATGAAGTGAAGGATAACACAAAAGGCCATACTACAAAGAAAAATGAGGGGATCAAATAAACAAGCAGTTTAATAAATTTTATTTGAAAGAATATTCTATGAATTATCTTTTGATTCATATGATGATTTCTTATACTCAGTTGTGACTCAGACAGCAGCGAGAATACTACGTATAAGATAGATTGTAGGACTCAATGAGAACTGGGCATGAGAGATGGGAATCGTTGATCGTGGTCTTGGACCACTTAGCACGAGTGCAAGATTTCCTTTGCAGCCGAAAGTAAAAGTGGATGCAACTGAGTTACCACCAAAGAAAAAGGAAAAGGGCAACGGAATCAAACCCTTCCTTAGAAACCACTGCTCTACTCATTATGTTCCAATCAAAGATAAGAAGCAGAAGACGCTGAAGGGATTAATTGGGATCACCCCAACAAATGTGGTGAAGGGATTGTTCTTGCAACATTCAACTAGAGAAATTGTGGTATTGTAAGAGGGTGAGAAATTCCAACGCCCCCCCTCCTCGAGATAATGAGCAAATACCTCTATATCGAAATATATCATTGAGTTGAAGAATATATGGTATGAATGCGTGTTAGCTCGCATCTGCAGTGATCGGACGAGCTATACAAGGAAGTTGTTGGAGTATTTGGTAGTGCGCCTATTGAGTTGTAGATGGGTAAATGGATACCTCCAGGATCCATTTATCCCATCCAGTTGTTTAGTCCCACATCGTCTAGTGGTGGGACTTGGAGGCCCTGTGGAGGCTATATAAGGAGCCCCAGGCCTCCTGTATCAGATGAGAGAAAAGCAATAGAAAAATATGCCCCGTTGAGGGCTTCTCCCGTGGTTTCATCCCGCTCCTCACGGAGTAGGGTTCCACGTAAAATCATGGTGTTTCCAAGTTTATCTTTCTTGTTCTTATGCTCTGTTTTATCATTCTGCTTCCGCTTCTTATTTTCTAACATGGTATCAGAGCGGGTTCGATTCTCGGAAAAAATTTTAATTGTTCTAATTCATGTTCGAGATTCGATTGTGTTTTTCGTTTATTGATTGAGGACTTGGTGGTGTTGGTATTCAAGTTTGTACGAGATTTTTCAGCATCGTCAAGTTCAAAGAATGTCTAGGGTTTCTGAAACCCTAGATCTCCAGTTACTGATGATCCCGTGCATCTCCAGATTCGCGTGCTTCACAGGCGGTTGTTGCCGCACGTTCCAACATCCCGGCACCGCTCCTCGCGCAAGGAGTCTCCTGGCGTGGCCTTAGAATTCCGCTGCAACCCCATCGCCTCACGCGTGCTCCTCCCCCTACTGTGACTCTACATATATACTTTTGCTTTCACTAGGGTTTCCGTTGGAACCCTTCAAATGCCGCTGCCTTGGCTTGTCCGCAAGAGGAGCTGCTACGCCGATAAGGGAGGAGGCGCCTGGAGATCCTAGTGTTCCGCCATGGAGGCTGCAGCGGCGAAGGAGTCGCCGCCTTCTCTCGGAGGGCACATAATTTCTCCAAAAGGCCCGAGCAATTTTATAAAAAAATCTGATGCGGGACCATTAAGCGAAAAAAAGGGGGCAGCAAGTGTAAAGAAAAAAAAAGGAGATTAAAAAAAAGATTGCGTACAAGAAAAAGCCGTACGCAAGTATTTCCAAAAAAAATTGATGCAAAAGCCGAAAAAAAGTGATTGAAATGGCTTAAAAAATGTGTTTAAAAAAATTGAAAAGCCGCAAGGATTTTTTTCGAATGTCCATGTTGTTTCTCTCCCCGTATTTATATATCTTGTGTTCTCCCAACTTTGGCGATGTTGAATTTCCGACAAGTATGGTAGAAAGGGGGAGTATATATGTAGAGTCAAAGTGCCAGTTGCAGATTCAGATGTCAGATTCCAGAGGCCAGTCATTTTTCAAACTCTACAGATTCAGTTGTTCAGACTCGACATTCAGATTGGTCAGAGTCCAAGTTCGAGGCACTCCAAGATAAGAGGCCCATTTTCGAGTTCTCCAGAGAGAAACTCAATTTCAGACACGTGCGAGTTTGCGGTCATTTTCAGATGAGTACATGTTGCCATCATTTGTCCGTGGTTCGCATCATTATTCTTGTTTTTTTAGCCAGAGTTTTCATGTGAGCCATAGGGACTCCAGAGTAGAGGACCATTCCCTATGCCATTTTGGCAAGGGTTTTCATGTGGTATCATAGGTACACCAGAGCAGTGCACCATTCTCAGAGCCAGATGGGAGAGACCCAGTTCTCCGACGAGGAGACTTATTTCAGACTCCATTCTCCAGCGACCGTGGACTCCGACGAGGATTGCACAGCCACGGCCCTTTTTCAGTTTGGTCCTTTTCAGAGATGGAGCAGTTGTCCACATATTGTGGCGGGCCAGAGTACTCCGACGATGAGACTCATTTCAGTTGCAGTGACTCTGACAGCCGCAGTTCAGAGCACATGCTCTCCGACGAGGAGATTCAGAAGACTCACACTCCAGCCCGTTCGTCCTCCTCACCTGCACGGCATGAGAAGCAACGTCCTCGACTGCAGCAATGTGTGCGTTGGGTTGATATTGTCCGTAGTGTCCTGTAGCGTTGAGTTGAGTTTCTTTCTGTTTGTCCAAGCTGAGCATTGCATGCTCCAGCTTGAGGGGGAGTGTTGGAGTATTTGGTAGTGCGCCTATTGAGTTGTAGATGGGTAAATGGATACCTCCAAGATCCATTTACCCCATCCAGTTGTTTAGTCCCACATCGTCTAGTGGTGGGACTTGGAGGCCCTGTGGAGGCTATATAAGGAGCCCCAGGCCTCCTGTATCAGATGAGAGAAAAGCAATAGAAAAGTGTGCCCCGTTGAGGGCTTCTCCCGTGGTTTCATCCCGCTCCTCACGGAGTAGGGTTCCACGTAAAATCATGGTGTTTCCAAGTTTATCTTTCTTGTTCTTATGCTCTGTTTTATCATTCTGCTTCCTATTTTCTAATAGAAGCAAATAATCTTCAGTATTTATTGTGCTGGGAAGATAGTATTTACCAGGTCTTAGATGCATTAAGAACCACAACTGCATATTCAAGCTCATGAAAAATGTCACTAAAGAGGTCGGGCCGAATAACATTCTGTCGGTTGTTACTGACAACGACAACTACTTCACGGTTAGTAAAATGTGTATGGCATCCAACAAATTTGGAATATTTTGAACCTTATAAATTGCAAATTACAATGACTTTTTTAGAGATAAAAGTGTGTTCACCATAAAGGTGTACGCCTAAAAACACATTGAATTGACTCAATTCGAAAGAATTTTGAAAGGAGGATAATAATCATGAATGATTTTGATCTAGCATGAACAATTTACAGTATTCATCTACAATCATTCTAGTCAGGCATTGATGAGGAGGATGTTTTAGGGCGACATTATAAGGTTCGGAAAAACCATATTTGCAAGCAATCTTATAGCCTTGCAAAGCGTGCAGGGCTAAGGAAATGTTTAGATAGTGGTTTGAGATCCATGAAGTGCAAGATCAAGGTAGAAAATTAGAAACCTTGATCAAAAGTGTAAATTTCTTGGATGTTTTCTTCATGCAAGAAGGATCATGGAACCGGTTGTGTCGACATTGAGGATAGTTCATGTGATAAATCTGATAATAGAAACGGTGTACAAGGCCATGCGGATGTATGTGAGGGTTGATAGAAGCAGTTGGCTAGCTGTGGAGGATTTCCCCTTGCAGTTGGATGATGGATCAAGTGACGGAAGGCATTGAAAAAGGGTCTAAACTATGGTTGAGCATCATAAACAAACTGTGGACAAAATATTGTGCCACCATCTTCGTCATGTAGGCATGTAAATGTATTTCTACATTGTCTCATATTTCACGTTCTCGAACCTAGCTTCATCAGCTCTGATAGAATATAAATATAATTTTCAATGTATTATCTTAATCCAAAGTACCACAACAAGCACAGCCTCGCACTCACCCTGAGGTCATGTCAATTCTCCAAGTTGTGGTCGAAAATCTAGTGAAACGATGCAAGTAGAAATTGTAGGGTGGAGAAGAAATTTGAAGAGGAAGAAGACAAAGAGCGTGCATGTTACACGAGATTCAGAAGAGGAAATACATAAATGCATCGGAGGGAGAAGGAGAAAGGGAAAGATAAAAGATAAAAAGGGGAAAACGCTCATTTTTTATTAATTTCCACACCCCCCCTAATAATGACTAATATCCCCATTATATAGAAGGGGTGATCATAAAAAACACAATAAAAGCAAACTAATCCCTAATTTGACTCTCCAATTTACTCAATCAACTAGAGATCACATGTGATATCTTTATTAAATAAAACTAAAAATTGCAACGGACTGGAATTAGACGATAATGAAACTAATACTAACCCCGATTGATTAGACTCTAATTGGATGGAAATAAAATTGCCGACGAACTCTAAGTTTAATCAAACCCTAAGTTTAGCCATAATTCTTAATTATGTACTGCATCAATTGTCTTCCTTTTGAAAAATTCATTTCACAATGAAATGCGTGAACTTCGAGATCAGATCATGAACGCTTGATCTCAACACATCTGAACTTTTGGTAGAAGAATGGATGAGGTATGTATGACAGAGCCATATCGTTGATGTGGTCTTATTAAAGTTTCTCTATGTTTGGATAGGACTTTTGATTAAAGAATTAGTGCGGCACAAAAGGTGGGAGTCCATGCTACTACGGAGATATACATAGAATTGGCAACTTCTTTCGAAGGATCATGGTAAAAAATTGGTGTGACATCTTCACGGGTTGGGTTATGAGGATTGAAGAGACCATGAAAGATGAAAATCACAAGACCATAGTGACAGGAGATGTGCATGTAACTAGCCCGTGTGTCCTTGAATAGAGATACCCATCATTCCTTGTCATAATTGGAGAAGGCAGGTGTCCACTTCTATGCTCAATAGCATTGTTTTTGTAATTTTTTTGCACCAAAGGGCATAGTTGTGATTTTTTTATCCTTTTAATAGAATAAAATCTACCTTTCACCTTTCCACCAAATTTAACCTTTTTGTAAGAGGTTTTTCGTGAGTGGCACCTTTATAAAAGTTCCACAAGATATTTGTATATCTTCTCTTGGGGAGTAAGCAATCGTATAAAACTAACCTCCCCAATCGTGATGGGGTTTGGAAAATCCAACCCCCAAGGTTGCCCATCCATTGATGGCAGCAAGAAAGATTGCGGAAGACCCAAGTGCATCAACGTGGGATAATGGCTTCGAGTTTGAAGATTCCTACAAGTCAATAGCTATGGCAGTGATGTTGGCATCGAAGGCGATGTCAAGATAGATGAAGGCGACAGTGTTGGCCTCCGATGCTCCAATAATGGGGCTTCATATGCGAGCAATGGGTTCAATGCTTATGGAGCAACCAACTTCGGTTGTGGCGCATGCGCAAGCTTAGACGACGAAGTTGTGGATCCACGCCATAGTGATAGTGATGAAGAACCCTCATATTCCAGCGGAGGCATTCGAGGGTTCCTCTTTCAAGGGTAACGTGAGCAAGCACGCCTTAATGGCAGTGGGTTCGAACTCTTTTGCCATAAGGATAAGTTGGACTGCAAATCAACATAGGAGAGCATGTGTAGTTGTAGTGTGTATTTCTCAAAAAAAATGTAGTTGCAAGTGTTTGGCAATTATAAATGTAGCTACAATGGGAGATAGTGGTGCGGGTACTTGATGGTGGCTTCCACCGGAGGTTCTACTCACCGAGGGTGACACAAGCGAGCCCACCTACATGATGGCAAGTTCGATCTTCTCCGTTGCGCCATTCGGGGTCGTGTAACAATGCTAGGGTGAGTGCTAAATGCATCTTGTTCGATGATGGTATTGGTTCAAGAGGCAAGGATGATGGTGATTCTGTGAATAATGGCAACTCGAAACCTTGTTGGACACCAACTGTAGAGGATTCTTCTTCTTTCTTTTCTTCTTTGTCGTCAATTAACTTCGTATGGCTTCTTCAGTGGATAGACCTTCAGTGGTAGGATCTTCTTCTATCAAATGGTACGTCTAGATTCTGAGAGGAGATTGAAGAGAGGAATAATATCACATCGCTTGCAGGACAAGAGTGGAAATAGGGTTGAGAGGTGAAAACCTAGAAAGCACGGAAGAGGAGAAGACAATGGTGGAGGCACTCTCAAAATCAGAGTTAATTCATGACTTCATAATTCCATTCCTTTAGCAATGGACTACTACTCCCTTTATATAGAAAAGAGTTTTAATTACAAAATCAAATCAAACTCTAAAATAATTCTAACTTAATTAAACAAATAAACAACCCTATTATTTTGATATATTAATTTGATTTTAATTTATTTATTTAACGAAAGTAAAATCAAAGATAAACTGGAAGTCCAAATTTCATAACTTTTGTGTGCATCAATTCTCTTGCTTGAGAAAAACTCATATCCTAATGAGACGCTTGATCTCGATTATAATGCATGACAGATTGACCGTACCTTGGTCCAATAATTCGTCAACATTTTTTATCCTCAATTTCCGTTTGTAATGTTGTGAAGACAAAGGCATAGGTGCAAATTATCTACCATTTACTTAAATAAAATCCACTCCATAAGCTTTCCTCTAGTAGAAGGTTTGCTTGTAATTTTCCCTTCGCATACACTTGTTCTTACTTTTAGGGGATTTAATCAGTGTAGGAGATAAAAGAATTATCCATGTTATGGTTTTCCCCCATCTATCCTAACGACAGTGACGAGAACTAGGATTAGGGCCCCAACGCGAGTTTCCTGATTAGTGTTGGCGTTGGAGATCCTCGATGGAGTGAGGTCGACAGAGCTACATGGGCATCTAGTGATGGCGGCACGAGCGTTGGGTCATCCATGACGATCATGCAAATGGAGTGGAAATGGCAATTCATGGCAGGACGTCGATGGTAGCAACTCCAAGAGCAGATTGAGGGAGCCTTGATTGGAAATGAGGGCATCGATGGCAGCACCCCAAGTACGAAAGCTTGTTGGTGCGCAGGATCGAAGGGTATCGCACATGCCCTACGAACCAATGCTTGTTGATGGCCGGGTTGGTCTGGCAGCATTGTCGGTTGCTCTAGGATGAACCCCAACTGAAAATGATGGAGATGTTGGTCCACGCAGTCGACTTCAGCAATCGTGCATCGCCAACGTTTATGGGCTTCTCCAGGTTGATTGTGGCGCCGCCAAGGGATGAGATGTCATGAGTTTCCTGACTAGTGATGGTGTTGGAGATCCTCGATGAAGTGAGGGCGATAGAGCTACATGGGCATCTAACAATGGCAGCACGGGCGTTGGGTCCTCCATGACAATCATGCAGATGGAGTGGAATTGGTGATTCATGGCAGGATGACGACGGTAGCAACTCCAAGAGCTGATTGAGGGAGCCTTGATTGGAAATGAGGGCATCGATGGCAACACCCCGAGTATGAAAGCTTGTTGGTGCGCAGGACCGAAGGGTATCGCACATGCCCTACGAACCAATGCTCGTTGCTGGCTGGGTTGGTCTGGTAACATTGTCGGTTGCTCTAGGATGAAGCCCCAACTAAAAATGGTGGAGATGTTGGTTCACGCAATTGACTTTAGCAATCGTGCATCGCCAACATTTATGGGCTTCTCCAGGTTGATTGTGGCACTGCCAAGGGATGAGATGCCAGCCACATGTGACGTCAAATGCAAGCACAATCAACCTTATGGAAAGAATACTTCGTTATTCTTTTATAAAGCCCAAGGGTTTCTATTATATAGAAGAGAGAAACCCTAATGGGTAAATTGCATGCTACGGATAAATAAATAAATAAACTGTGAAACGGTAACATAACATAAAACTCTTCAACACTCCCTCTCAAGCTGGAGCATAGATGTCTATAAGGTTCAGCTTGGAACAGCGTCTCTGAAAGGTTCCTCGGGCTAGAGCCTTGGTGAGCGCATATGTTGCCTGCTTACTTGACCGACATAAGATATGAAATAAGGCCCTTATAAATCATGTATCGAGCGTAGTAACAGTCTACCTCAATATGCTTGGTTTTCTCATGGAAGGATGGGTTATTGGCAATGAACAATGCAGCATGGTTGTCGCATTGGAGGTGCATAGGAAGAGTCACAGCAATAGTTAGGTCAGTCAAAATGGATCTGACACACATCATATATGTGATTCCTTGTGCCATAGCTCTATATTCTGACTCCGCACTTGATCTGGAGACAATTGTCTACTTCTTGCTCTTCCATGATACCAATGAATTCCCTACAAACATAGCAAAACCGGAAGTAGATTTCCTGTCCTTGGGACATCATGCATAGCCTGCCTCAGCACAAATTGTAATAGCAAGGGATGTACCTCTGCTAAACAAAATATCAGCGTCAGGTGAGGTCTTCAGATACTTCAAAATCATATGGAATGCATCCAAATGGGCCTGTCTTGGTTTCTCCATGAACTGACTCACTTTGTTTACTGCAAAGGATATGTTTGTCCTGGTGATGGTAACATATAGCAGCTTTCCAACCAACTCCATGTATCTTCTCTTGTCGACTTCATCGGTGTCATCATCATATAACTTCATGCTCGGGTCCATAGGAGTAGTGGTTGGCTTGCAGTCTGACATCCCTGTCTCTAAGAGAAGGTCAGTCGCATACTTCCTCTGGGTCATTACAAGACCTCGCTGGTTCCTAGCAAACTCCAGTCCAAGGAAATAGCGGAGATTGCCAAGGTCCTCGGTAATGAATTGTTGTGCAAGAAAGGCATTGGTTGCTTGATTGTCATGTGCATTATCTCATGTAATAACGACATCAACAACGTGCAGCAGTATAGAACCAGTTACCTTCTGGGACCTATGAACAAACAATGAGTGATCTGCAGTTGATCTCATGAACCCCTTCTTTTCTATCACATCCGAGAGCTTTTAGAACCTCCGAGAGCTTTTAGAACCATGCTCTCAGACTCTGCTTCACGCCATAGATTGCCTTATGAAGTCTAAACACCTTCTGACACTCTCCCTCAAAAGTGAACCTCGGTGGCTATCGCATGTAGACTTTCTCTTAGAGATCAACATAGAGGAACGTATTCGTCACATCAAGCTGATACAGCAGCCAATCCCGTGTGACTACAACAGATAGAAGAACCATGAGTGTATGACTACAACAGATAGAAGAACCATGAGTGCAAGTGTCGGGCTACAGGAGAGGTGTCATGATAGTCCATCCCATAAGTTTGGGTGAACCCATGAGCCACAAGTTGTGCCTTGTAGCGATCAATGTTGACATATGCTCGATGCTTGACAGTGAACACCTACTTGCATCCTACAGCAGACATATCTGCAGGAGTTGTAACAATGCTCCATGTGCCATGAGACTGTAAAGCCGCCATCTCTGCTTCCATTGCTAGACGCCATTGGCCCACCTGGAGAGCCTCATGATATGTTCGTGGGATTTCAATGGCAAACAATCCCACAACAAACTGTCTTAACTCTAGTGAAAGTTGCTCCAAAAACACATGGTCTGCAAGGGAATATCCGGCACAGGAACGTTTGCCTTTCCGCAAGGTAATAGAACAATTCATATCACTCTCCTGAGGTTGTTATACCTCAACCTGAATATATGCATGTTCATTCTGTGATTGACCATGTACATAATGCACACCAGTAGTAACATCAATCAAAACCAAGTTCTCAGAATTTTCCTGAGGCGTGTTGGATGTTGGGGAAGGCATCGGAGCATGGAGGATAGGCTGAGGTGTATGTGTGGGTGGAGGTGGAAGAACAACCACATCCTCAGACTCAGAGGGACTCAACTTGTCACGTGTAGGGGAGTAATACATGATAGACTCAAAGAAAGTGACATCTGCACTAACATAGTATTGTCCCTTTATAGGATCAAAACACTTATAACCCTTTTGGGTGCGTGAGTACCCTACAAACATACACTTGACAACTTGAGGAGCGAGCTTGTCACAACAAGGATGCAAGAGATGGAAGCGAGCTTGTCACAACCAGGACGCAAGAGATGGACAAATGCCACACAACTAAATACTCGTGGCTTGAGAGAGAAGATCCTTCTTTGGAAAAGCAAGAGAGAAGGGTGTCTTTTCTCCCAGCATAGTTGAGGGCATCCGATTAATAAGATAGCATGTTGTCATCACAGCATCACCCCAGAATGAATGTAGAGCCCGACTCTGCATGAGAAGTGCCCTGGTGACATCCAGAAGATGATGGTGTGTGTGTTCTATGACCTCGTTCTATTGTGAAGTATATGGACAAGAAGTTTTATGAATAATCCCTCAAGAACTAAAGAAATTTTGAACCCAAGGAATGGTTTGGTGGTAGTGCAGTGTGCCTCTACCTTAAAGGAGCCGGGTTTGAATCCCAAGGGGGACGCTCCGGACCCCCGAAATTACCGGGACTACTATCAAAAAAAGAACTAAAGAAATGTGACAATTGTGTAGTACAAAACTCGAGCATTATCAAAACGAACAAATTTAATGGAAGCAGAGAAAATATTCTTTAGTTCAACAATAAAATTCTGAATCACAATGCTTGCTTCTGACTTTTGTTTTAACAGAAAGACCCAAGATAATCTAGAGAAATCATCAACACAAACTAAGTAGTACCGGTGTCCCTGAAGATCGGGTACACGACTAGGACTCCACGTATCTAAATGGAATAGCTCAAACAAACTCTGACTACTACGATCTTGTCGACTTGGAAATCTAGACCGATGATGCTTCCCAAGTTGATAAGATTCACACTGAAAACTGGACTTGGTAGAGATGCTAGGAAAGAGGCAACCGATCTTCTACAGCGGTAGATGACCAAATCAGAGATGACACGCATAGGGAGAAATGGACTCAGAAGAAAGAGACATGGAACCAGCAAAAGGAGACTGGGTCAACATGTACAACCCTCCATGTTCATGGCCGCATCCAATCACCTTGCCCATGAGTATATCTTGAAAAAAAAGGGAACTGGAGTCAAATATAGCACGACAATGTAAGTCATTTATAATTTGATTGATAGATATCAAGTTCATGGAGAAAGCATGTGCATGAAGAACGTTCTGCAAATGTATAGATTGAGTCAAATGAATCTCCTCCCGTAATCGGGGAATGTGCCCCATCTGCAATCACCATTGATCTACATTTATGTGCTTGACTATAAGTACCAAACTGCAAGTGATCTCCACATATATGATGTGAAGCTCCAGAGTCCATTATCCATTCTAAAGGATCTGGTCTAGAGCGACCAATACATGCATGAGTAATACCTGAAGTGCTGGTAGAGGCAGAGGCCACAATATCTGGAGAACTGGAACTGGAGGGTCTGGCGACTAGTGCATAATTTCTCTCAAACGAGCAACGAAGTCATCGTACTGATGGTCGGCAGGATCAGGAGCAACATGAGCCTGCTTGGCAGCACATGCCGATGGTGGAAAGTTGTTCTTGGAGTAGCATGTATCCTTCGAGTGCCCTGAATCGGTGATAGTATGAGCATTGTTCATGATGGCGTGAACCACCTATGTCGTGTGTGCCTCGTCCTCTGAATGAAGTCGAACTACCTCAACCACAGGAGGTTGCCATAGACGACAATGTCCGAGACAGTGTGGTAGATGAGATATTCAATCAGCTCAGCCTGCAATATAGCGTCGGTGAGAAGCTGAGAGCGAACCAAATCATTTCTGGGTCAAGAGCAGACAGAAACACCCCGATCGTGACAGAATCTCTATATGCCTTGTACTTCTCTGGTGAGGCCATCAACGGTATGTACCTATGGAGTCACTCAAACTTACTCCTCATATATGTATACAAGGCATGAAGAGGATGATTACCATGTTTGGTTGTGAAGATATCATGTTGGAGCTGCAATATCTTCAACTCATTCTTCGCTCGGCAGTATGTTGATGCGAGGATATCCCACATCGCCTTTGTAGCAGGTTGACTCGGTCACTCAGGAAATCATTGGATATCTCAACAGATACGGTACCATATAGCCACACCTTGGCATATGCATCATCTACCTCCTATGAGGCATTAGTCCCAGTCTTGTCCACCAGCTCATCTTGTGTCAGAATGTGTTTCTTCTCGTGGTTCTGCAATAGATTCATGAATCGCATTGCCCACAACTCGTAGTTTGTACAATCCATCTTGACAATAGGTGCGAGACCGTTGAAAGCACATCTAGTGTACCAACTCTGCTTTCTGACATCGTGAACAATCACTGGGACCTTAAACTGATCATAAGATATATAAACGGACATGGGAAGAGATTGTTGCGAACGTAGACTCACCACAACCATCTTTAGACAAAACGTGGTCTGATTTTGATCTTAAATGAGGTAAATCAGACCTAACTCTCTGAAATCAAACCTGAAAATACGGTTTCAGAAAAGCAGAATCACTCGGACCGTGTTTGGGGTTTCACGGTGGGTGATCATACGGTCGTTTGAGAGGCCAAAGACCCTCCAGGGCGACACTGCCAGGTTCTCTCTATCGATGCAGCAGCGGCGCAGCTGCTAGGCAGTTATGCAATGGTTGTTGCCGTACGAAAGAGGGGTTGCTCGGCGACGGCTAGGCGATGGGGCGATCTGCTGCCGTGCGGAGGGGAGGGGGGCTGCTACACGCAATCACGCGAAGGAGAGGTTGCCGCGCGGATGGAGGAAGGAGGCAAGGAGGTATGGTTTTGAATCTTAGGGCTCAGAGCTTCAGTCTAGGATTATCGCTCTGATACCATATGGAAAGAATACTTCATTACTCTTTCATAAAGCCTAAGGGTTCTCTTATATAGAAGAGAGAAACCCCAATGGGTAAATTACATACTACAGGCAAATAAATAATAAACTGTGAAACAATAACATAACATAAAAACTTTCAACAAACCTCTCAACCTCAACCATCAATTCTCTGATGGTAATGTCATCCCCGACCTCAATAGCTTTATTGTCAACCATCGGGACTTCGGTGTGCATGAGGTCTCCTTTCAAGAGGTTGCTGGGGGTATTGAGATCTTCCTCCCATGGAAATGTTGTAGGGGCTAGGAACATTGTTAGGGAAGGTGTTTCATCCTTCTCATCTTCTTCCTTGATGTAACTGTTTTGGTATGGATATGATATAGAATATGGATCGATTGAAGTTGGTTGTTCTTTGGTAATTCTTATTTTGTTCCGTAATCGTGTTGTAAGGGTGTTGCAATGTTTGGAACTCCTTAATTGGTGTGATTATTTCCTCCTTCATTAATGAGTCCAGCCATCTTTATATGTTAATGCTCAATTGAAGATGAATCTTTCGTTTTTTTTGCTGTGAATGTGAACCATGGCCGAGATGAATTAATTCGAACTTCCTCCACCAAAACATGACAAGATCGTTGAATCGTAAGAATGAATCGATTGACATGCTCTAGTAACAATTAATGCAAATAGAAATTTTGGGGTGGAGAAGAAATTTAGAAGAAAGGAAGAGGAAGAAGAATGTGCATGATGCACGGGATTTGGAAGAGGAAATGTGGGGATGCACTACAAGGAGGATGATGGGAGAGATAAAAAGAAAAACTCCAATTTTTGATTAACTTCCACCCCCTTTAAACAATGACGGTCATCCTCTTTATATAGGAGGGATGGGATTGCAAAAAAATAAAATAAAGTTAATCCTTAAATTGACTCTCTAATTTACTCACATAATTTTGTATTTTTTCACAATATATGATATAAATGTTAGGAAAAAATATATTTACTATATTTATATCTTGGGTAGGTCTTCTACAATGAGTATATTAAGTAGATCTACAAATATTTCTACTATTATTTGTATTCGATCCGTGTCCATTTGTATCTGTATCCGAAAAGAATATGGTAACAGAATTTTCATATGCATAAATATCTATATCGCATCCATGTATTTGAAAACATATAAAGATATAAAGGTTTTTATCAGTTGTGCTCCTCCGAGATATTCCAATATCAGTTATGCCCCTCCCTTTTTGGGAATATCAGTTGTGCCACCGACTTCTTGTCGCTCTATCACTTGTGCCCATCCATTAGTTTAATCGTCAATGAGTTGACTTAACCATGATTTTTTCAAACCATGGTACAGTTAAGAGGGGTATAATTGTCCAGACTTCTTCTTCATCTTCTTCCTCCTCCATGTGTTCTTCTTCCTTTCTCTTGTAATTTCTCTCTCATAGTTACACCTTCATGCATCCATCGAATCTCTAAATGTTTTGCATTTTCACGGATATATCACTCATTACGGATCAAACGGTGAATTTTATTGAATTTTTCGGTGAATTTTCATGAATCAATTAGTCAAAAATTTATCTTAACTTAACAAATAATGAAAGTCCTCCAGTTTCATCCCTTCCACTCCAGGTTCTTTACAACTGCAACAGAGGAGAGGAGCTCGGTGGATGAGGGGCAAGATTGGGAGCAGGTGGTGGTCGGTGGAGGAATGGAGGGGCGGAATGGGGAGAAGGGGCGGAGGAGGAGGGCGGAAGAGGCAGGGGAAGGAGGAGGCGCAGGGGCGGCGTGGGCAGGGGGGCAACCTGGGCACAGGGGGAGGAGGCACGGCAGGGGGAGGCGCAGGGGGAGGGGGAGGCACGGGGCAGCGGGGGCAGGGGCGCCAGGGGAGGGGGAGGAGCGGGGGTGGCGGGGGCAGGGGGCGCAGGGGGAGGGGGAGGCGCGGGGGCGGCGGGGGCAGGGGGAGGCGCGGGGGTGGCAGGGGCAGTGGGAGAAGGTCGGGGCAGGGGGGGCCGACCTGGGGGCGGGGGGTGGAGGTTGGGGCAGGGGGAGGCGCCCAGGCAGGGGGCAGAGAGCAGAGGAGGCGGCGCAATGGCGGGGGAAGGAGCTCGGGGAGGAGGGCGCACCTGGGGGCGGTGAAGGAGACGGTAGAGGAGCAGGAGGCTGAAGAGAAGGAAGAGAAGGAGAAGAAGAGGAAGAGGATGGGGAACTTGGAAGAAAGGATGATAAAATGACATTTTTAGCCTTTATTTTTAATTTAATTCCCGTTATTACCCAAAGTTAACATCTGTTTGCATTGGGAATGAATGGCAACTAACCTGAGGGGCACAAGTGATAGCAAGAAGTTTGGGGGCAAAACTGATATTCCTAAAAAGGAGGGGCATAACTGAAATTGCAATATCTCAGAGGGGCACAACTGATAAAAATCCAAGATATAATAACACATATGCCTCTATTTATATCTGGTTGTTTGCATGCCCAATCCTTGAAAGGTGATATAATGATGACGATTGTCAACGAGTATGATTGTTTGTCTGTTATGAAAAGCCAGAAACATGGTAAATTGTTGTATACCTCCGTATAGGTGGTGAGATGTCCCAAAATCAACTAACCAATCAGATCCATCATCAAAAGTACCTGAGACCGCATTAGCAATAGCTATATTCGAGGAAGATGAAGCAAATCCAGAGGGGGTCTACATGGGCTAATTGACCAAGTCATCATACTCGATGCAAAAGACAAAGGAATCCTAGTTGAATTCATCGATGGCATAGACTAAATGAATGTGCTTCTGCCAACAATTCTCCTCGGTACGGCATGTCTTGCCACAATATGTGCATTGTGTGATAGACCCACATCCACTGATGATAGATCCTTGTCATTATTAGCCACATCCATAACCATGTCATGTCTGCAACCATGAGAGACTACATTGGCAAAGATGGTTTTTAGAATTTGAAGAAGAGTAAAAAAACATTTGGCTCAATCCATTGAAGGCCTCCTCTACAGTAGGTAACTAGAAAAATGAGAAATCATACAATTGATAGATGAGATTTGTGATTGCAAAGACCCTCCTTTTAGCCCCATCGATCATTTGTCCTCCAGATGGGACATCCCAAGGGGTGGACGTCAGAAGCAATGCAAATAAGTCCCTCAAACCTGAAAGAACCACTTGCGCTAGTAATGCTCATAGTGAGATCTTTGACCAATTGGCTCGTAATGTCAATTGAAGGACCTAAAACAAGCCATTTTGACAGTAAAGAAGATACAGAAAAAGGAGAAATAGATATGGGGAACACAAGATGACAATAGAAAAATTCCTATATCTGGTAATGTGTAGAAAGAAGTTGATTCAGATCCTAAGGTCCATTTTCTTTTGTACAAGTTTCAATATCATTGTTAAGTCGTATCCCCAATCAAAGAAAACAAGAATCTGAGGCATCAAACAACTTATGGTAACACCTCATTCTTTGCCCTACAACACAACAGAAGCCTCAGATCTTTTGATTTTCTTTTGGTTATCAATTCTACATAGGTAGTGGGTGGCTAACCACTGAAATTGGACAAATCCGATAACAATCATGTTCCTGAATGAAAATCTCAGTGTTCAGAAAGGCGAGCCAGGCGGCCGCATATGCATAGTCGGTGACACTACCAAGCCGCATATACAGTATTCTATGTGCAGTTTTGGCACAAGTATAAGGCCCACTAAACGGCATATGCTGATGTTGTCACCCTTCAAGCTCCAGGTTCAACTGTTCTCTTTCAAGTTTCAAAAGAACTGTAAATAATAAATGTTCATTTATTTAATTATTGCATTAAATGTTAATTTATTTAATTGCTTCAAATACTGGTGTATGTTTGCTATATGTTCTCTGTTGTTTATATAATCTTGTTTCAATATACTTCTATTTTTAACAATGGTTCTGAAATTAGTTCAATATTATTTGGAATTTATTTTTTGTTATATCTCATAAGATTGCTTTTGTTCTTATATTTTTCATTTTCACAGTAAATATGCCAATTGATTTAACCGTTCAAATATTTGTTACGACCAACTCCTTTCCTTATATGAATGGATGTTTTTTTCAAAATTATTGGATTGAAATCACATTGTATTAAAAGATTTATACTTTATATTTCATCTATACTATTTTCCGAAACATACATTTCTAATATTTAATTTTATTATTATGTTTTTAATTATTTTTTAAGCATTTTTAATTAAAATAAAATAAACAGCATAATCCGCATATACTTCCACCTATCTGCTTACTCGCTTTAGACCGTCTGATTGAACGAATACCGCATACCGACTTTTTGAACCTTGGAAAATCCCAAGAAAATACAAAAAAAACCGTTGTTCAACGCATCAAAGCAAGAAGCACGTTAGAGGAAACGACACTACTGGGGAGCGCAGGCCACGTGGGTGACGGCATCGATTTGTGGGATGCAAGTGATGGTTGTCAATGCTCATTGACGCAATGATGGTTGGTATCTGACATAAGTCGTGTGGACGGTCATAACTAGAGCAGCATTTGAGAAGTCGATGACAGCTTTCCTCTCTCCTAGGGTTTTGGTGGAGGGGATAATTAGGTGCCATATCATGCCACCAGTCTAAGATTGTTACTCGGATACCATGATAAGAAAACTAAAGAACTTGTTTTATTATGATATACCTAGCCGCTCCTTATAAAAAAGGAATGATGGTAGTAAAAGTAGTACATAGATGGTATGGACTAAACAGTGAGGATAACATGAGATACCTAGAAAGCATTCTCCATATTAAAAATTTGCCCAAAAAATACAAGGAAGCATAATTATATAGCATTTACACAGTGGATACATGAAAAATTGGAGATAGCCCAGCTTGTTGACAGGCTAGAAGGCGATAGCAAACACTCACAAAAGATCAGGAAAAAACGGCGGCCCATCTGCTTATAAATCACAAACTGCCAACAATTAAAAATATGTCAGAGAAGTAAAATTTAATACTAACTTGCTCTCTGTCAATAAGCTCTTCCTCCTTCGCAACTAATTCTTTTTCCTTACACTCTAGCCACTGTTTTCTCTTGTCAGCTTCCTGTGTACACCCAGAAAAAACTAATTGCATGAGAAAAATGAGAAAAATGTAAACAAAAAAAATAGTCAGAACAAGCACCCTTTCTTTGTCTGACAGAGCAGTTAATCTCAAATCTACATATTCTTCTTTCTCTCTCAGAGTGCGAATAGTCTTTTCAAGTGTATCCCTCATGGCATCAAGTTCTTTCTCTTTCTTTGCCACTATCTTATCACTCTCGATCGATCTCCTCTCCCTTTGGTTAAGAAGATTCTGGCTCTCAACGAGTCTTTCTTGGCCTTCACGCAAACTTTTTTCCCAATTTTGCATGTCAATCCTTTGCCTCATTAGTTCCTCTGAATGCAGTTCTTTCCTAGAGAACAAATATAAATATATCTCAATAGTTAACCATGCTGTAAAAAACACAAAAAAACAGATAAAATTGCATCGAGTTTTATCAGAAAAACTGAGGCCTACTCAATATTTAGGGATGCTCTTTCCCTATGGAGGGTACTTTCCTGATTGGCCAAATCCTGTGATTTCCTCTCAATCTCAGAACTCTTTCGACTTAGCTCTGCGAGCCTAGCATCAGCAGCTCGTTGCTTTGCCTCGGTATCAATAGATTTCTCCTCAATCTTAGCCAGTAAAGCATTAGCATCAGCCATTTTTTTGTCATGTGTGAATTTCTCCTCGGTGTGTCCAGCACGCATCTCGCGTAGAGCACTTTCAAGCTTTATTATGATACCAAAATTCAAAAAAAGTGAGAAAATGTGCATAAAGGCAAATATAAAAGCCAACAAGAAAATGTTCACACGTGAGAGAAATATAACATATTAAAGATCCATCATCTTATCTCCGGCGTATAAAGATATATAGAGCAGGAAAAAGAATATAACTAGCAACCATGATTAATATTCCCAAAAGGAAAACAAAAAAAAAGATAAAATAAGATATATGACAAAAGATCTAAAAGAAAATACCGTGACACTCCCATAGAAATAAATCCAAGCATTCCAATCTACTTAAGGGACTAAGCTTCTGATAAAAAGGAGGAAAAAGGATGGGAAACCGGATCCCTTTGACCAAACAAAAGATATGCATATAAGCTTCAATGAAAAGAACAACAGTAACAGCATGTGCCTAAAATTTCATTTTCCAGTTGATACTGAGACCTCTATTTTCAGTTCCTCAAGATGAATTTGGAAGAAAATAGGTCCCCTCCATGCATAACACGTGTAGTGTAATCAGAAGAAAATTTGCCACTATTCAAATAAGACAGAACACGCCCGTTTTCCTATATATTTCCACCATTTCAGGAATCTCCTCATATCTACAACTCTAAAGGATCAACTAAAATATATAAATTGTCATTCAACAAAACTAAACAAACTTAATTTTAAAGAACAATACTCTAAGTAACCCATATGAAGAAATATGTAGCTACAATTTGATCTAATATACCAAAATTACAATAGAGATTCTCAGACTTGCTCAACTCGGTTTTGATGAATAATAAAGAAAATTAATGATCAAATGATCAAAACCAGTCAAAATCACATCAAGATTACGTTTATAACCGAGTGCCATTGTCTATAGTGTACATCAGCTGGATTTGGCTTATTCACCAGCTCATGAGTTTAGCTCAACAAGGAAATGAAATGTACTCGAGCCAGAATTTCAGCTCAATAAGGATGTCAAGCCAAGCACGCACTCCATTAGATAAAACGCTATGTTTTTTTTATAAATGATAAAACACTATGTATAACATTCTTTCATGAAACTCATCGACTAGTACAGATCTAAAATAAAAAGAGACAATTATAAAAATTATTAGAAGTCTAGTCTGATTGCAAATTTTAAAGACAACGATCCAAACAATTAAGATCGGGATTCATTTGAAAAGAAATCAAAACAATCATAAACATACATCAGTGACGCGTTGTTTTTCAACTCCCAAAGCCTTCTTCAAATTCTCCTCCCGCTTATCCAAATCTGAAACAACAGCCAGGTGAGCTGCTTGTTCTCTCTTAAGGATCTCCTCTGCGTCAATCAATCCTTGCTGAAGTTCATTGTATTTTGAAGTCCACTCTTTCTTCTCAATCAAAAGAAGTCCCATATTGTATTGATAATCGTATAGCTGTTCATACAAATTGGGTGGTTAGAATTTAAGAAGATATCTGAGAAAAAATAGTAATACTAACGACATGGAAGATTAGAAAACATGGGGATATTGAAAGCAATTGATGATATTCAACATCATAAGATAATGATGGGGACACCTCTATGGAGGAAGGAAACACGGCGCTGCTGCTTCCCAGAACCAAAAATATTTCTGGAATTAAAGAGATAGAATTCCTTCACCATAAACACGGCATGCAGCAAAGTGAGTGCCTTCTCATGGTGCTCACGCTACCTACTTGTCAACCTTCCCAAGTTGCCTTCATATAATCAGCCGATAGGAGCTCTTTGCAAAGTGACAAGAGGAAACATCTCTTGACCCACGATACAGGCATATCATAACATCCGTGACATCAATTAAAAAAATATATATTATCCATTTCTAGGGCCTCATTGTAAAAGAATAGCTGTCATGCTGCACATAATCAAATTTTATAAGATATCTTTTATAACATTAGAGACTTTTTTGTTTTTTCTTCACTACTTTACCCATCTATCAACTTGATGACTAATTAGAAGCAAGATCTCGAACTGGTTCCAAGCACTTCCAACCACTGTCACAAAAGCTGGTTTTCAGTATTCAGTTTGCCGGATTGCTAAATAAAGTATAAATAATATCGAGGTGACTATTCAAAATTAGTCAGTAGTGGTCATTAGTTAACAAAATTAAAGAATTAATTGAATTTCAACCAAATATTGAATATCTTGCTTTCAAATTTAATTAAAAATCTGAAAATCAAACAAAAATGCTTTTCATTAGTGAAACGACTAGTCGGTCGGACCTAATGATTGGTAAAATCAAATAGTGACTAAATAGAAGTAATTCTACTCAATCAACCCCTGAATAGAAGTAATTCTACTCGATCAACCCTGCACCGCATGATGGGACCAAATAGTTAGCCTAGTCATCCAACTATTGCAACATAGAATCCATGAACCTCCATTTGCGCAAATCGAAACATAGAGGCAAAAGATATGATAAATTCAATGCAGTATCAGCATTTATAAATTCAGGAAAGTTGTTTTAAGAATCATATTACTAACCACTCAATCATGAAATGTCAACCTCCCGTTTGTCTAAATAAGATGCACTCAAGGGAATTTCACACATTCTTACCCACTGCCTGAGACACCATAAGTGACCATAGGATCAATTAAGAAGGCATCAAAGGAGCTCAAAGGTGCATTGGAGAGCAGCTATGTATGGGAAGACTTCACTTCTTCCATCTTTCCTCTCGTGTCAGTTCTAAAAATCCATGACTCCCTCTCTCTCTCTAACCTCTGTATTTGTTAACGAGATCAAGATAATGTTCTTGCGTTGGCAGAGGATCAAAGCATGGCCAGCCCTGCGAGTTTCCGCATGTAGATGTCTCTATATGCTGGATAAATGTTTTCCTCTCCTAAATTCTTGCATGGTATTGATATCGATGTCCTTTATGAGGGTTCCCCCCGTTAACCCTATTTTATTTTATCAGACCTTAGCTTTAAAGTCTTGAACCTCTCTTGCAATTTTAAAGGATTTTCTGTGATCACTATATGTTTTCTTGAAGCCTTGTAAATATCACTAGATAGTTGATTGTGGTTTTGTGGAAAATGGTAGTGGTGGAAGCATTGCATAATATACTGATGGTGGTTTTGGTTCACAAGTTGAAAACTTGAAAAATGTCTGAAGAATGGAGAAGATGTATCGTGGTGCCTCTTTACAAGAACAAAGGGGACATACAAAATTGTTTGAATTACAGAGGCATCAAACTGATAAGTCATACTATGAAAATTAGGAACGTGTGATCAAAACAAGGTCAATGCAAGTTTCCAAAACAACAGAAAGCCAATTCGTATTCCTAACAGGTCGCTCAACTATTGAAGCTATCCATTTATTGAGGAGAACGGAAATTCACAGAGTTAAAAGGAAGAACCTCCATATGATTTCTATTGATTTGGAAAAAGTTTATGCTTCAGTCCAAAAGGGAGATATTGTAAAGAGTTTTGGAGAAAAGAGTCAAAAGACAAGTACATATACTATACATTAACCTTATAGAGAATATGTATGATGGGGCTTCATCTTGTGTAAGGATCCAGTCTGGGAAGACTGACTATTTTGACATCAGCATCAGTTTACATCAAGGTTCAGCTTTGAATCCATTCCTTTTTACTCTGATTACAGACGAGTTGACTAGTCACATTCAGGATGAGATACATTGGTGTTTGTTGTTGTCTAATGATACTGTGTCGATTGGTGAGATAGAGATCAAGTAAATGAGAAGCTTGAGATTTGGAGACATGCCTTAGAGACTAAAGGATTTTGTATAAGTAGGGCTAAGACTGAATATGTAAAGTGAACATTTGATGGAATCGAGGTGAAGATTGGAAACGATAATATTCAGATTAAAGATTCTTTTAGATACATGGGATCTATTTTGCAACATGATGGGGAAATCGATGGAGATGTTACTCACAAAATTAATATAGGTTGCTAAAGTAAAGAAAAGCATCTACTGTTCAATGTGGATAAGAAGATTCCTTTGAAAACCAACGGAAATGATTACAAAGCAACAGTGAGACCCGCTATGCTCTACGGATCTGAATGTTGCCTGTGAACCATAGACATGTGCAGAGAATGATAGTAGCAAAAATGAAAATGCTAAAGTGGATGTCTGGTCATACAATAAAAGATCAAATTCGGAATGGTGCAGTCAAAAGGAAAGTTGGTGTGTAGCTCCCATAGAGTATAAGATGAGAGAAAATCACTTCAGATAGTTTGGCCATTTACAAAGGAGGACGGCTGATGCAGCAATTAAAATATGCGAGATTTAGGATGTTGAAATGGCTAAAAGAAGGCGAGGAAGGTCCAAAAAGTGTTGGAATGAGACTCTCCAAAGGGGTCTTAATTATTTGGATCTAAGCATGAGAAGGACCCAAGATAGATCTAAATGGAAGCAAAGTATCCATGTAGTTGGCCATAGTTAATGTGGGAAAAAGGTTTTTTTGTTGGTGGTGGTGGTGTTGTGTGTTTTTGGTTCACGACTACTTTTGAAGGGGGGCGAATTTTAAGAACAATGTCTCATAGCCTGAGTAAATTTGGCAAATGTTAGTGTATCAAGTAAGGGCACC
Organism: Ottelia alismoides; assembly: GCA_037367405.1. NCBI lineage: Eukaryota > Viridiplantae > Streptophyta > Magnoliopsida > Alismatales > Hydrocharitaceae > Ottelia > Ottelia alismoides. Next base: position 589,701 of record JAZKJV010008185.1, read on the forward strand.
ATTCAAGTGGACACCTTACTGTAGGCTAGATCAAAAATATAGTGGTTGTCAATTGAATTGCAAATTTTACAAGACCCACAATTATGGGCAAATTGCTAAAAAAGAGATCAATAAGTAAAATTTTGAGAAAACCCCAGTGGGAGTTTTACAAAAAAATCTCTTTTCACATAAAGTTCTGTAAAATTGTCTTCTTCAGCATGCATACAATTTCAATATCTTTGTTCAAAGTGAATTGAGCTTATACACAAAACAGATGTGGAACTTTGATAAATCGATTAATAGAAAGCCAAAAAGTACTAACTGATTGAGTTGACCCTTATATGACTAATTACTTGGGCGGTAAAATGGACATAGATGCATGGACACGTAGGTGCGAGCAGATAAGAGATTTTGGTCCCTTGACATAGATTTGATGGTGCATTCCAGTAGCCAATTGGTAGTCATTAACCTATCGATTGACTGTCCTACTAATCAACTAAAGGGGTACATGCATACATACTAATCGAATGGTTTAGTTGATTATATGGTTGGCTAGATCGATGTGTTAAATTAAGAAGAGAGTGGATTTTTCAATAACCATATTTATTATCACTTTTTGACTGCGAATTAATCGAAGATTGGGGTTTGGATAGTTTAAGGAGAGGTTAGATTTTAATTCATTCAAAGATACCTTAACAATATCAGGTTTAATGAAAACGTGAAGATTGGTTTTATTGTTGGTCTATCATAGTCTAATCAACAAACAGATGATCAACCATGTTTAGGTGGGAATGACTTGGGCAATTAAATATGATTATACAAAGTCGTGTAAAGAGCGTTGTTTAATGAGGTATTATTATAAAGAAATGGGTAACCCATGAGTATATTTAGTCGGATATAAAATTATAGGAGAGAGGTGCACCACTTGGCAGGGTAATGAAATGTATTGAGGGCAGCAATACTCCTTGTCAAGACTCAAGATACTTATCATGAACCTAGGATCAAAGGAGCGTCAGGACCTAATTGGTACTAGTATGTTGTATCTGACATAATTACATAAGGGCCCCTTGATCTAAAAAGATATGCATCTAGATATATAGCTTATAGTACAAGGAAAGCAAGTGATAATACGATGGTTATACTCTTAATTGAGTAGATCTTCAAGGCATGGATGGATTCCCATCAGAATAATAATGAGAAAGGATATTTGTGATGGAATATGGATATCGGTGTTGTAGAAACTAATATGTTGCACTGGTTGATTGATTGACCTAATATGTTGCACTGGTTGATTGATTGACCTTATCAGTCAGATGATTGTCTGAGTAGATAACTGAATGTTTCCAATAGCCGACTGAATGGCGGATTCGTCAGTTGAATAGTTTTATGCATTTGAGAGTGCAATTTAGACTGTGTTGGATTGTAGCCCTGCGAGATTTGAAGTCGACAATAATTAATGAATAGAATTTGATCATACAATATAGATATTCATTACTTTAACAAGGAAACAATTTTTTTGAAATCAGAAAAGGGGGAAATCACGCATAGTGCCCGACCCATTAAATTAATATTATAAAAAACAATAGACCTGCTTACAAAAGCCAAGATTCAAGCAATTGCTTGTAATGGTAGCTGACATTTTCACAATAAAAACGCATCCCCGAAAACAGATTCGCATTGCGAGAAAGCCAGATGGCCCAAAGAACAGCCACCGGAAGCAGAATCTCCCTCTTCTGTCTTTAGAGCGCACCATAAAGAGAGATCCAAAAAGAATCAAAGTCGAAGTGCCGCAACCAATCCAACCCCACATCATCCCCGATAGGCGTTGTAATGTGGCAGCGAAAGAAAAGATGATCCAGCGTTTCAATTTCAGTTCCACATAGCAAACAGCGGTCGGAGACACCCTCGAAAAGCTTAGAGCATCTATCACGGGTCATAATACGCTTCCTCCAAATAACCACAAGAAGAAGCCAATCCTCTCAGGAAATCCCATAGCCCAGATAAAATCGCAGTCACGAGTGACGATATCCGAGGGAGACGGAGGCGGACGACAAATAGTCCATACGCCTTCCTAACCGAGAAGGGAGAGCCCTTCCAGCTCCAGTGATCCACCCCATTGGATGGCCTCCCAAACCGACTGAGAAAATACATGAGATGAAGAAAGTCATCCATGCGTTGATCCGAAAAAGCCACCCTAAACGGTGGCATCCAGTTACCGTTATCCCAGCACCCAGCAACTCGTATCTCCTTATCAGTAGCCAAAGCAAACAGGCGTGGAAAGCGACGACTGAGAAGCCCCTCACCAGTCCAGTCATCCGTCCAGAAACCAAAAAGTTCACCATTCCCCACAACAGGACCAAACAACTCGCGGAAGCGAGGCATAACCTTCAGGATCCCCTTCCAGAAAACCAATCTCCTCTGGCCCTGACGCTGCACAAATGGATTCGCAATGGACACCCCGTATAAATGACGGATCAGGTTGCAACAAATCCCTTCATCTTTACCCCAAATCCTTCCCACCCACTTCAGAATCAACGCCCCATTGAGTGTCTCCAGGCTCTTAATCCCAAGGCTCCCCTTCTTCTTAGGTTGCACCACAGTCTCCCAGTCCACCAAGTGAACTCATTTTTTATCCTGCCCCGCCTTGCTCCATAAGAACCTACGCATCAAACGCTCCAACCGCCTCACGATACCCTTGGGCATCAAATGAGAAGAGAAAAAATAAACTGGAATCGCCGAATGAACCGCCTTAATAAGCACCAGTCTGCCACCACGAGAGAGCAGAGCCGCCTTCCAGTCAGCAAGTTTCCTCTCCATCTTTTCAACAACTGACAACCAATCCGCTGGCCTTATACTACCATCCGACAGAGGGATACCAAGATAATTAATGGGAAGGGAACCGCAAGCAGTACCAAGCTCCAAACTACACGTCGCAGCCAACTCATCAGTCATGCCGAAGGGAATAACCTTGGACTTGTCAAGGTTCAAACGAAGACCAGACATCTCAGCAAAATCTCAAGGGTAATAGCAATGGCCCTGGCCTCCTCCGTCCCACCCTCGACGAATAGGATAGTATCATCCGCATACTGCAACAAAGGGATGGATATCTCACCACCAGAAAAACCAGTGACAACCCCGCTCCTTTGAGCACAGCCAACCATACGAGCAAGCACATCTGCAGCAATCACAAACAACAAAGGGGCCAAAGGGCACCCCTGCCTGACACCCCTCTGAGGCTGGATAAAGCCCCCTTCTGGCCGCCCATTGACCAGCACCGAGAACGAAGACGTGGTGATGCACCGCTTCATCCGAGAAATCCACACCTCCGGAAAACCTCTCTTAGACAAAGCTGCCCACAAAAACCGCCAATCCAGCGAGTCATAGGCATTGGCAAAGTCCACCTTCCAAAGTAATGCTTGCTTGTTGCTACGCTTCCACTCACAAATGATCTCCGCTGCCAATACCAGACTGTCGCCAATCTGACGCCCAGGAATCAAAGCAGATTGGACAAGCGAAACAATAAGGTCAAGAACCTGACTCAGGCGAGTAGCCAGCACCTTAGCCACGATAAGATAAATGTCGTTAGAAATAGCAATCGGCCTGAAATCCTCAAACCGCTCAGGAGACACATTCTTCGGAAGAAGGAAGATCAAAGCCTTATTCAACCTCTCGAACCCTACGTTCCGACAACAGAACTCCTGAACGACCTCCACCACCTCATTGTCGAGCATATCCCAGAACTCCCTATAGAAGGAAATAGGAAATTCGGCAGGGCCAGGTGGCCCGTCACAATTAAGACTCCAAACCGCCGCCTTCACCTCCTCCCTCGTGACCAGGATGATCAAGCTGCCAGCATGAGCATCGGATAACCCCTGCGCCCCAAAGTCGTTCCACGCCACGGCCTAGACGCATCCCTCCTAGAAAAATCAAGAAAGTGTTCAGCAGTCGCATTTCCCATCTCCATGTCCCCTTCAAATCTAACGCCATTGACCACCACAGATCTGAAAGTATTAACCCGACGGCGACCACTAGCAACACGGTGGAAGAAAGCCGTGTTAGCATCACCCTCCTGGAACCAAGAGATCCTCGATCGCTACCTCCATTCGGTGACATGTTTCATATCCTCCTCCATCACCACTCTCATAGCCATATCCCTCTTCTTCAACTCCTCAGCGAGCAGCTGCCTATCGTCCTCCAAACAGTCACGGGTACGAATCTCAAGCTCGGCAGCCGCTCTCCTGGCCCTCCTGACATCCCTAACCTCCCTCTTGAATTGACACAGCCGCTGACGAAGCCCCGTGAGCTTATCAGTAAATCTCCTCGCCGCAGAGCCGGTCACCGGCACGGAAGTCCAGAAAGATATAACCAGATATCTGAAGGAATCTTCAAGCAACCAGGCCCGTTCAAAACGGAAGAAACCCCTTGGGAGGACCGAAGAGCCCGAATCCCAAACCAAAGGAGTGTGATCAGAACGCGACCTGGGCCTAGAAGAGACGAACGAACAGGGGAACAGGGCCATCATCTCAGAAGAAACGAAAAAACGATCAATTCTCAAACGGAAACTAGAGCTCCTCCAGGTATCAGAAGCATCAAGCACCTCCAGCTGCAACTCATCCATCAGCTCAGCAAAATCATCAGAACCATGATCCTGCCCACCGCGCAAGCACGAGCGATCAGAGGAGAGCAAGGTCACATTGAAATCACCACCAAGAAGCCAAGCATAATCAGGGAACATCTCACGAGCAGCCTGGATATCCGCCCACAACTCAACACGTGATGTCTGCTGGCATGGCCCATAGACACAGCTTAAGGCAAAGAAAGACCATGTGGAAGCACATTCAAGCAAAACCATAATCATGTGTGATCCTCTCAACTCCGCCCTACACGTAAAGGTCGCTTCCTTCCATGCAATGATGAGACCCCCAGACGCACCACATGCATCCAACGTCCTGAAATCATTAAGCCCACTCATACCGAAAGAACACCAAACAGCCCTATCGCACGAACTCAGTTTTGATTCCTGTAGCAAGATGACATCACATCCCTCATTCTATGAACCTCGCCACAAGGGCACGCCTCTTCTCCGGGTCACCCAGACCTCTTACATTCCACGTTAGAATCTTCATTGGGCACGAGTTTGATCACCCAAAATGCTCACAGCCCCCACAACTACCGCTATCAACACCTTCCGATCAGAAAAAGCAGCCACTTCCCCGCTCGCAGACCTTTGTTTCTTTCTCCTCCTGTATCTTTTACTTACACCTTTGTATACGCTCGCATATGTACCCAAAGATGGCGTCGTGAGTTCATCAAGAGAAAAACCTTCCACGGGTATCGCCACTCCATTTATAACCCCCCCAGGCCAATGAAACACTGGAAGAAGGCTTATCCAGAGATAAAACCGATTCAATTAACACCGTCTTTCGACTGGGTCTGGAACTCGGATCCGAGAATCCAGTCCGAGCGCCATACGAAACGGCGATACACTTAAAGGCGCAAGACCCGACCCCATACAATAACCGAACAACATCAGAAGATCTTAAACGGATACCATCAGCCGGATCCGGACACATTAGCTGCAAACAGAACGGAGTCTGACCCAAAAATCCTTCAACAAGCAGAGAATCGAAAGGCCCCTTAAAGGCCACACCCGAGACTGCCTCTTTAGATCCCCAAGAAATATACGAGCGATTTGAATTGATAGGGAGTAAATCCATGCCATTAACGCATTTCGCGGAAGTCAAGGCGCCACCTAACTCCACAGAATCCGACGAAATCGGATCTCCAGCGACAGTTGCGGCATGCAGGACCTCAGGACGAACCTCTCCCTCAACAGCGGTGGCGGAGGTAGAAGGCACCGAACCTCAATCGGAAAAACCTCGCCTCCAAAATGCAACATCACAAAGCGAGGACGAAGATCTACTTCTTCGATTGATTCGATCATCACGACTGCGACTTGAGGGTCTGATCCCGGATGACTGCCATCCGACAATATTTTCTTAACAGAACCAGAATCCCTGAGCACGTGCCCAATCACATCTAGCCTCCAAGGTAGAAAGGGGACACCTCGGAGGTGCAGCACCCGAGAGATGAGCATCATCTCTCCCCCCTCAGAAAAGCTTGGCTCCCTCCAATTAATGTCACTTCTTCCCCTTGGGTGCAAAAGCTGCTCCGCCTGAAGCAACGAGAGACCACGAACACAGCATTTGCGGATACCAATCATGCAGGCATCCCCAACAAACTCCTCTCCAAACAGGAGAAACAATCCTGCCCATACCGATCTCAACGACAAGGTTTCCTTCTCCCAATGTCCCACCAACCATTTGACACCCTTCGTGTCCGTGGCCATAGCTTTCGCGCCTGATGCCACACCCTTGACCGCCGAGGCGAATGACCGCCATGCCGTCGGATGAGACGAGCCTCCCTGCAAGCCATCGCGACAGGTTCCCAACCGAAATTCATTCATCTTCACTTCTGATAAGGGGCAGTCAACTCGGCGATGTCCAACACATCCGCACTGAAAACACCGCGATGGTTTCGAACACTCCGGCGCCAGATGACCCGAAACCCCACACTTGTAGCACCTCCTCCCACGCTTGCGATGCGTGACGCTCTCCCACCCTTATTCAACCTTCGATTCCGCAGGACCACAAACATCACTCGAACGCTTCCAAATGCGAAGCCCATCGGAAATCTTTCGTGCATCGCCTTCACGTCGCCGCCTTTCACCCTTCGCTCTCGCCCCTCTCATCGCCCCTCCTCACTCTCAACAAGAAAACATTTTAGGGTTGAAGCTTGGTGTGTAAAATGAAAATTAAACATCGTGCAAAGATATATAAATACTAAATGGTGGAACTACAACCTAATGATCCGAAGAGACTATTATGGTTCATCCAGGGTTCAAGATGTGGTTGTATATGCCTATTCAGACATCTAACTGAACCACAATCTTGAATCGGGGCCCCAGGCACGTATTCAAGCAGCATAAGCCACTTATGCGAACCACATATGGCTCTGACTCAGTTTTGGGTCCATTTATTCTTATTGCATCCAATCTTTTTTCCCAAACTATTTGTTCCTCTCCCAAAACTTCCCTCAAAACCCCACCCCCCATATCGTCAGCACTCAACTCTCTCCTTCCCATCACCACCTCTCCTAGTCATTGAGTCTCCTCCCCATACCCGCCGCTCTCTTCACAATCGTTGCCTCCATTGGAGTAGAGGCAATTGTGAGGTGGTGATGCAAGAAGTTATCTGAAAGATGCTGATGTGAGGCGTTGTTGCTGTCGTATGTTGCGTTGGCTATTAGTTGCTGCTCATACGAGGTGTTGCAAGGTGGTGTGGTGTCTAGAGGTGTCAGGAAAGCTCGAGCTCAATAAACTAGGCTCGAACTCAATTCAATAAGAACTCGTGAGTCGAGGTAAAAAAGCTAATGACTTTGAGTTTGAGTTAGATAATGAACTCGTTATTCTTATCAAGTCGAGTTCGAGTTCACATGTGCTCGACTCGTTAACTATACTCAATAATTGTTGCATATGGTTAATAAGTAAAGATCATATTCCACATATCATTATTTGAATATCAATCCAATATCTAATAACGACCTTACAGTATCCTTTAAAATTTATGACAGATTTTTTATGAATTCTTGATACTCAAAGAAATCAAAAAAAAATCAATATGGTTGGGAAAAGAAACTTTGTACCCGTCTGGATCATTTTTTGCTTAAATTTATTCATTAATTGTTTATTAAGAATTTCCACTACATAAAGGCCCCAACCATCAACCATTATTCATTTCCCAACAATAAATGGATATTGACACATCCTGAAACCTCACACAAGACATGACAAACCCACTATAGCTCTCCTAAACCCTTTCTATGCTCCTCATCTAGTGATTTTCCTACCTCAGCTTCACTGTCCTCCCTCTACTTGTGTGCGACTACTCCTCGACTCCTCCCAGCTCAACTAATGTTGTGGTGTTGTCAACACCACCTCCTCCCTTTGCCTTCCCTCGTAGCATTGGCAATGTTATCCTCCATTTGGAAGGCTTTGCACGTTGTCCTTTCCTCTGATGTCACCCTCATGAAGTTAGTTGCCCTAAGCTCCTATCTCTAACCGTATATCATTTCTTGACACAAATTGGAATTTGCAACGAAGAAAATATAAAATTTTAACGGTGGAAAAACATTATTTGGTGGAAGAAATCGGAGGGAAAAGGAGAGAGAGCACTGCTTGCACGAGATTTGGGGAAGAGAATCGAAGAGATCGCGTCGAGGGAGAAGAGAGAATGGGAGGAGATATGAGATAAATCTCAATTTGATTTCAACTTGAATTGTTCCTAAACAAATGACTACCATCCCCTTTATATAGGAGGGGTTGGATAACAAAATAGAAACAAATCAAAATTCGAATCCTAGCTTATCCTAATTTGGATTCTAAATATCTCTAACCGATTAACTGCTAAACATAACCGACTAACTAATTTGATATGAGATCACATGCGATCTCTTTATTAAATTAAAATTGCAATGACTCGATTAATCGTAAATTAAATTAACTCGGCCCTAATTAAACTTAACAAAAAAATAAAGCCCTATTTTTTTATCTCACGTTGCATCATCTCTCCTCAATAACTTACAGTACTTTGTTGATTTCTCATCATTTTCAATGATTTATTATTCTATTTTAATATCCAAGATTGTGCATTGTTTATTTTAGGTATCTTAACATGTATGGATCGTACAAATAATACATATGTGACATTTCCATATGGATTTTTTATTTTACATGATGTCTACTGATAGCTAAAACGTGTAACCATGCATATGAATTTTAAATTTTACATGTTGGCTATTGATAGCTAAAACATGTAATCGTGCATATGGTGCCTTCATTGAGTCCAATATGTTTTTTTAAAATTTTATGATTAATTTCTAGACCAAGATTACTATAGCATCAACTTTTAATGCGAGTAAATGTTAACAACATTAATCCTCAAGATATTTAGACTATAACGATATGTTTATTAATATCCAATTGAATTATAATGTTTATTTGCTTGATATGAAATTTTGAATCATGGTGTATTATATCTAATTAAAGTTGCATGACATCAATGTTCAGGAAGGCGCTATGCGGTATTCAGTCGGAGGGGTCATTGTATAAAGAGTATGTGGGGAGTATGCGATTTTATGCAATTTGGTAATTTTATTATTGAAAAATATAAATAAAATTTTAATATTATGTTAAGATCCTCAGTCGGTAGAGTATGTGGGGATATGGGATTTTATGCGGGAGAGTCTACGATTTTATGTTGGGATGCGGTTTTATGATATTATGCGGGTGGGATTATTTGGTTTAGGTTAAATAAAAAATGTTTATTAGAAAAGCGTCAGAGTAGGCGGCCGCATAGGGGGCATACTCGGCCGAGTATGCGGGTCAATCCGCATACATGGTCGTTTCACTATACTCAGAGCGGCAAGGCTACCGAGTACAAGTATAGGCCGAGTATGCAGTTTACTTGGCCGATTTCCTGAACATTGCATGGCATCAAAATATGAAGTCTTATGAAAATTGGAAAATAAAATTGGATAACATGATATTGATGATCCGAAAATCCACATTTTTAATAAAGATAAATTGTAGTATAGGAGGTGGAAAATGATAAATCAAAAACGACACTTTGGAATATGGGGATAATTTAACTTGGTAAGTGTACCATGGTCGAACTCAGGGAACGGTGACTTTTAGGTGCGCGGTTTCTAAATTAATGTAAATAATTAACTAATTGTGACGATAATTTCTATGTCAGAAAAATAAAATAAAATAAAATAAAATAAAAGGAGATGTAAAATGCAAGTAGATGAATCAGAGACAAAATGAAATACAGGATGTGATTTTTAAGTAATCCTCAATTAATTAATTACAGATCCACAGAAAGGTGTTCAAGAAATATATATATCAAATTTAATCCAGGTTGAAGGCTAGAAGATCAAGAATCAAATTCTATAATACGTTAGATTAATATCCACATCTTATATTGAAATTTAGACCTCAATAATCCCTGCAGAAAAATACGAAGATTCACCTTCTATATTGTGCAATTATTCCCCTAATAATCCCAATTTGCAAAAATGTATCAAAGAGATATTTATCAATCAAAACATCAATATAGCATGCCAGAGAATTTACTCATTATTCATCAAAAATGATCAAATTAAATTCAAAACATATTTCCGCCCTGCAAAGATTAATTCCTCAAAAATAATTATCAATAATTATAGAGAATTAATCGGATTAAACTTTCTCAATGGAGCCTATGCAAATTAAATCAAACTTTTTCAAGATAGAACGGCAAATATGCCAAGGAATTAGCATGTATAGATCATTAGACGCCTCAAGTAGTATTCATCATTAAAGCATCTTTGATCTGTTTACAAAATATCTAAAATTAAAGAACACAAGATAAGCTTCAAAATAACATATTATACACAAAAAATGGAGTTCAAGTGAGGAAGTTATGACAAATGAAGTTCCAAGGACTAAATTACAACAAAAATAAGATTTTGTATCAAAAGGGTCCATGGAAGGACTCATCTGCATATATCAAAAGGCGTCTGGGCTTTTCTGCAATTTTTCCACTGCAGCACGTGCGTCCCACGTGGTTTGGGCAATGGGAACCCTTTGAAATTTTCTGGAATAGAGGGGGCCACTTTACAATTTGCCCCTACCCGCACATGCTTCGCACGTGCTGAGGGTGGCTCGGGCAACGGGGGTAGAGCTTCGAAGCAAGGCAGAGGCTCGGGTTCTCAAGCCTCCATGCAGTTGCTGGGAGAGACTCGGGTTCACCCGAACCTCGAGGTGCGGGGGTGAGCTTCGGGCGGTGGCGTGGCAGCTCGAGAACCGTTGGATTACAGGCCAGACCCCGATTCAACAGTTGTTGTATGTCGAGGAGAGCGACAACGCGGCGGAGGAGCAGGGCAGATTAGCAAGGTGCAAGTGATGGACAGCGAAGCGAGGGCGGATCGATGGTTATGGTCATTCTTCAATGGCCGGCGTGAAGCTCGAACCTCAGGCGACACACGCCCGAGGGTCGAGGCTGAGGGGTCGGTGGCGAGTGGGCTGAGGCGCTCGCTGCAGGTGGAGCGGAGGTGTGCTGAAGGTGGAGGTCGGCGGAGCTGGGTCGAGGTCGATGACGATGGCGACTCGCTCGTGCGTGTGGCTGAAGATGAAGGTGATGGTAGCGGAGCAGGGGTTGACGCGAAGAGCGGAGCAAGCGAAGGGCGAAGGCGGTATGTGGCAGGGCAGTTGATGGAGGGAGGAGTGAAACGACGGAGGTGCGGGCAAGGGAAAAGAGAACGAAGGAGAAGAGTTCTGAGGAGAGGAAAGAACGAAAGAGAAGGGGAAGAAGAGAAGTAGGGGAGCAGAAGAGGAAGAAAGTACATGGGGAATAGGGCCCACGGTCTTCGCTCGAATCCTAGACGAGGCTGAGCTCAGGCAGCATGCAGACGTGGTGCGACCGCAGCAAGAGGAGGGCTCCTAGATCACACTGAGAGATCGTCACTCGAGGCTTCAGTTGCTGTCACCAGCGAGGGCCTAAGCTCCCTCTCTCTCGATGAACGACGGATGATCGAACGAGGGTGGCGATGATCGAGCTTTATAGGAGGGGCGGGGGAGGTTGTAAACTTGTAATAATAGGAAGAGGTAACGGGAGCGGAGGCGACGCTGGGCGTTTGGAGAAAGAAGGTGACAGGTAGATACGTGTGTCGCAAATGCATGGGACAGAGAAGTGAAGAGAGAGAATGCCATGCGACGCGCTGAGGAGCGGCAACGTGGCAAGAATAAAATTAATAATAATTAATAAAAGGAAAAAAAGAAAAAGAAAAGGAAAAGGGGGTGACATAAGGTAGCTCCCGGAGCTGCCACTTGTCGCTCCCAGAAAATTCATACAATAAATTAAAAGAAAATTCCATAAAAAAATAGCAAACGAAGTCAAATGAAAAAGTGATCTTCATGAAAGCTGATCGTCTAGACGAGATCTATAACTTTCATTAAGGGGCCAAAATTAAAAGAGATTATATGTACAAAAAGTATTTTTTGTGGTACTCTATAGATAATAAAATACTGTATTTTTGTATTTTTTTTATTTTTGTATTTCAATTTGATTTTAATTGGTCAATTAATTTATATATAACATATACATATTGATCTAATTTTTAATAATTTTTATAGACTAAGAAAAAGGTGAAATAAGATCAACAAAGACAAAGTATGCACAAAATATACAATGTATGATTTTCGTGTTTTCTTCTGATTTTTATGTGGTTAATTAATGAAAGAATATAGTAGAGAAAGAATTAGGTCAAAATAATTAATAATTGTACATAAAATAACATGATCAATAAAGTTCAAAAGCAGGGTTATTTAATTATAGATTTTAACTCTTATTTCAGCATAGTTAGGGAATCTTAATTAACACATTTTAGAAGATTTAATTAGTGAATTGTTAAGGAAAATTTGCTAAGATTTTCATATAAAGTAGATGAATCATGGATTCATCACACCCCTATACTTAGATCTTTGCTTGTCCCTAAGCAATTTTTAATGAGTTAGAAGGTTGAATCTCTTATTGTGCATGTGTGAATTCAAGACTTGTCTCATTAAGAATCCTTGATTTTAGTTGTCCTAAAATCCTAAGCTGAACCAAGTTCTAGTCAAAAGGAATCCAACTTCTCTAATTATCAGACTCTATGTTTATACATATAGCCAAGGTTGCAGAAGTCGGCAGTCGGTACTCGGTCGGCAGGGTCACTGACTAAGGATTAATCGGCAGTCGGGAGAGTAATCGGATTTAGTCGGGCATTAGTCGGTTTTGAATTTTTTAATTATTTTAAATATATAAATCAAGTTTTATAACATATACTCTCATTTATATTCATATATTTAGCAGTTTTAATATTTTTGAGAGCTTTAAAATTATAGCAACAGAAGAAAAAACGAAGCAAGTTAAGAACAAAATGTTTGGTTCATAGCACGGACAAAATGTTAAGAACAAAATGTTTGGTACGTAGCACGAGTTGAAGTTAGAAATAAATTAATACAAAGCTAATCAACAACCATAAAAGGTAAATAACCTAAGTTACCTAACTATCATGCAAATCAACAAGAAGTATCTAAGTTAACGAACATTTAGGCGTAATAAACGCAATTCTAATCTTATATAAGTTAACCAACGTGAAATTAAATCACAAAGTTTTAAGTAAAATTATCGAGGATAGTATATTAATTAGTTGATATTTTATATCTAGATGAAAAACTATAATTTAAAGTACAGACAGAATTTTCTTATAATTTTTATTTAACATTTTTAGTGTTTTTTGTTTTTATATTTTGTTATGTTGAGAGACTATGATTTGGCATCACAACTTCTTATTGCAGTTCTAGTTTCCTGAATGATATCATATCCAAGATAACATACACGTTCTTTGTTCTTAGACTAGGAAAATCTGATGCACATTCTGCCTCTAAGCTCTCAAATCCCCTCATCAATCTCAGCAAATCTCACCACTAGTTTCATTCAGACGTCCTGTCTTTCTCAGTAGTTCAAGAGCACTATTTATGTCAGTAACCCGATTTCCGTGATCACTATTCCACAAGATAAAACTCTTCCCTATAATCATTATAAGCTTTTTTCGATAGCAGATTGATCTGAGTCATTTCTTGGTCTTTCACCTGGAATTATGTATATAAATAAGAAAAATGTTTCTACATATTTATCAGTTTCTTTTGAGCAAATTTTTTGCCTAACACACATACTCCACTTGAGCTACCACTCAGTTTCTCCCTTGATAAAGATGATTATAACTGCTAATGATCACAATGTAGATCCTAACAACATCTAAGAAGCAGTGACTTCATAGTATGGTATACCTTTCGACATCCTCCTTCGGTTTGAAGCTCAACAATATTTTTTGTGAATCATGTTTAGAGGGTATATCTGTTCATTAGACCTCTAAGCTCTCAAAGCCCGAGAAATCTCTATGCAAAAGTCGGCCGACTAGTCGGCCGACTAGGCCGACTAATCGGGCGATTAATCGGGTCTGACCGACTATTGACCGATTTGGCCTAGTCGAGTCGGGTACCCCCCCGACTCGACTAGTCGGACCGACTAGTCGGCCTAGTCGGCCGACTTTTACAACAGTGCATATAGCATAGATATGAAGTTTAGTGTGCACTACATTTTATGAGAGTTGAGTCGAAATGCCACCCAAAGTCCAGATCCAAGATCCAGAAAGTTCGGAGGTCGCTCGTGTTGCACCAGTCCAAACTAGCCCCCTGCCACACCTGAATCACCCTGGGGCACAAATAAGGGGAGGAATGGATTTATCCTGAGGCACCAAATAAGGGGAGAAAGTCTGGATCTCGCTTCAGGCAAATAAGGGGAGGCCGGTGAAAGAGGTGCTTTATCATGTGGCCATACTGTGGGCGATTTGGCGGGGTAGGAATGATTTGTCGTTCTCGGGCCAAAGATTCTATCAGGAGAACGTGAGGATTTTTGCTAAAAACCTGATGGTGGATTGGGCATTGTAAGGGCTTCGTGTTATCGAGGCGTGGCTGTTTTCTTTCCCTCTCTTTTCACTTTCTCTACTGAATAAAATTCTTGGGGCGTGCACCTTCGAGTGTCTCCCCCTTGCTTCTGGATTTCAAAAAAAAGTCCTGATCCAAGAGACTCCTCAAGAACCAAGTCTCAACACTAGAGAATAAATCAGTACTTGCATTCAATCCACCGTCTCAGTAATTTGTCAGACTTGAAAGTGATCGTGGAAGGTCAATTGATGGAGGGCATCGGTTTGTGTAATTTCTTTTCTCCCTCACACTGGAACAAGGATCCTCTCAAGTGCCTTATTACTCAACTCATATTTTGGTTGATCAGTGTGTTCGTCAAGAGAGCTTAGAGTCGTCTACACTTGTTTTACGGGGAATGCACCGGATTGTTTCTCTTTTAAGTATCTAATATACTTACACCCAGACTTGCATCGCTTACGATGCAGAGCCCTTTTTGAGGGACTAGCCCGATTCATTTGGCCTAATTAGTTTTAGTTCAAGTGGACACTTTGAAATGGTTAGGAGCACTTGCCTTTGATGTAAGCTCTTGGTATTTGACTTTGTATTGAGAGAGCTTTTCTTTCAATATTTCTTTTTCTTTTCTTTTTTGGCCAGTTCCATTGCTTTTACCATGTTGGAACACACTGATCAACAAATTATTATGTTTCATCACACCCTGGCACATAGGACAATATCAAAAGGTAGCATCAGAACGTGTTCTCATACTAGATGGGGTTGTGTT